>JAOWBC010001486.1:14170376-14192793 GCA_028566105.1 Hypoplectrus providencianus
ATATTAGCACTAATATAGTTAAAGGAATACTTTAAAACTGATTACTGTGTTTTAAATAAACTAAAACTGATAATGATTCCTTTGCTCAGAGGCTATAGCTTGTTTGCAGTCATGTGATTGTTTTTGAAGTGCAAAATGCAGTTGGAGGGCAGGACTGGAAATAGAGAAAACTACATTTCAGGGTTTAATGGATCTGCAAGAAGCAGGTATCATCAGATAATTACAACACATATTAGACACTTCCCACAACATTTAATTTTAAAAAATAGCCAGACCTCCTAGTACATAGCAATGCAGATAAAGTCAAGAGGACTTGAACTAATTTGTTTGCAGAGAGGTCCACAACCTCAGAACCAAAGTAGTTTTTGCTTAAATTTGGCTAAAAAAAGACATTTACAATATGTTTGACATCAATGTGTGTTTTTATGTGTTACTATTTTTGTGAGTCAAAAGTAGATGTGGTTTTCCTCCTATTTAATGACTGGAAAAGCAGTAAACATTATAAATCAGTTGTGCACTGGTGGTGTTTGTTGCACCAGAACCTGCCCTCTCTCTTGAAGGTGCGCTAATCTATGCAAAGATGCTATTAACTAATAAGATGCTAGCAAACTCTGGAAGTTCAGCATTTAATGATACTTAGTTATATACTTTACTTACTTTACTCTACTTCCCATCATACTGAACAAATACATGGAGAAATGTATAACCAAAGGCACTACAGAGGTTGTAGCACAGCAGGAGTGTCCTGAGTCCCTCTGCATGTTGCTGGGATAAAGTCCTGCAAAAGTTTGACGTTTGTGCCAGCTTTCATACACAACAGCATCACAGGGGAATAATTAAGAAAGACATGGGGACAATAGAGAGAATTCAGAGGGAAACACAGTTGACTTTACTTTCAGGAGGATTTAAAGGAGCGAGGAGGTATGTTTATTGGAAAGATGGCTTAGGGTCAAGGCAAAAGGAACATGGGGTAGGGGCTGCATGGAGGGATCTGGGGAGGGAACTTACCATTGGTCATACCAGGGGAGAGGTTGTCTCTCTCGTTGTGTCGACGTCTGCTGAGGTCGCGTGCGCCTTGTCTCGCAGGCTGAGGCGGCTGTCCCTCCAACATGTTCACTATGTCCATACGGTCAATGCTCTTCAGCGCTGCGTACAAACTCTCCACTGCAGGGAAGATGTGTATAGTAGAGACACGCAGACAAGAAGAAAGAAACAAACAGGACAAACGGACAACAGACACTGACTGGGTTAAAGGTACAATGATACATTAAAAAAAATGAACTAAAATGATCAGCAGCATGGAAAGAAGTGGCCAATTTTCACTAGGAAGTACACACAGCCTCTTTAAAAAGGCAGAAAGTTGAGTTAATATAGTCCTGAGAGGATGAGAGGAGTTCCTATACTCACTCTTGGCCCTCTTGCCCTCGCGGGTGGCCCACAGGTTGAGCAGCGCAGAGCTCTGCTCCAGCAGTGAGTTCGGATTCTCCACACGGATCTTATTGATGTCATCCACGCTGAGCTGAAGCTCACGTGCCAACTCTGTGTAGGAAAAGAGACAGAGACGTAAGGGAAATGTTCACATCAGTTCACCTATGAGTCATGCTTTTATAGTTTACAGTCTTGAAATTGCACCCGCTATCATAGAAGTTTTATCCAGAAAAGACAGAATAGTCTGTCTGTCAAACAGCTATGGCTCTTGGCAGGAAAACAGGAAATAATTAGTTTCACTGGCTGGTCGCCATGTTAGAACTTAATCAGCAGAGAGCTAGGCAAGCTTGTAAACATGACAGACATAAGGTAAACATGGATGCTTTACAACGGATAAAAACAGATTCAGAATATTCTTGTGCACTCACCAGCCCAGCTCAGTCCCAACTGTTCTGCGATCACAGCCATCTTCAGCTCTGTCCTCTCCATGGCGCTCATCGATGCTGCACAAATCAGACCAAATCGGATTACAAAAAGGAATATTTCAGATCTGTCTCCAAGCTGCAGATATGATGGCCCGAATGACCTTAAGTAAAACACTGAATATGGATAAATAACTCATTCAACACAGCTTCAAAACATTCAAACTGTTAATTTAATTTGTTGAGATGATGATTGTTGAACAAAATGCGTAAGCATCAGTACTGTTTGTTTGCCATAGGGCTTTTTTTATTGCAATGATACTAAATACATTTCAATAATCCCACAGGGAAAATCTTAATAGACCCCATAGCAATGCTACTTCTATGTTGGCCTACAGATACACATTATTTTGTTTGCTCTCTGTCGCTGCACTACTTGTTAATTCAGAATATAAAGTGCAGCCAAAGATGAGGCAGTATGGCTTAAAATATAAAGATAATATAATAAAGATATAAGGATCACTTAGATGTGAGAGAGTGAGAGCCTTATACCCATAGCAGGTTCATTCAGGGCGCTGTATCTTTCTCTTAAAGCCAGCGGGGTCAGAGTTCGCCTCCGGTCTTCACTGCCGATAATCTGTCAGCGACAAGGAACAAGTAAGTCAACCCAGTAAAAAAATGACAATATGTAAATACTCTGTATGTGCCTTGTTACTGTGACAACTGTACCTTGATACATGGAGGCATGGTGATGTTGAGGTTACAGAGCACATGTTGGCTGTCTTCATATTTGGTGGACTTGCGCAGGAAAGACAGAAACCCGGTGTGCTCTTTACTGCTGTCTCTCACCTGAGACACACAAACACAAAAAAAGCAATCAGAGCACAAGTGTATGTAGAGTGTAGAAGGAGCTGCTGGAATAACAAAGAATCTAAAACTGAAGAAAGATCGGTAAGAGGCGACACATGGTAATACCTTAACAGAGACAGGAAGTCTGTTATCTCTGAAGGCCTGGAAGCTGAAGCAGCGAGGCTGCTGTGTGGCCTTCCTCACAGGCACCAGATTCCCTGAACACTCCAGGTGAAGCGGCATTCCCTCCATCACCTGCAACACAGGACATGATTTCAAGCCCACACTACACTGTGGTTTCACCACATCATTACGATGCACTGACTTCGACCCTGAACTGACCTCTATGTCTCTGCTGCGTGCCACCTCTGTGAAGTTCTCGTGTTGTTCCAGGGTTTTATCCATCTTATCATCCGTCATGCAGTAGCAGCGCAGGCGGCCCTCACGCAGCTCATTCATCTTTGCAAACACCACAAACTTGGCCATGTAGGGTACAGCGGACAGCTCTCTGTAGAGCAGGTTGGCAAAGGAGACAGCCTCAGCCGTCCGGGGACAGTCTGCGAGCCAGAATCTGAGAGGAAACAACAATGATGTGTAATCTCAGTATTTTACATAAATTAGTCCAACTGAATGCTAGAAGGATTTGAGATGGCAAAGAGTTACAATAAAGGCACAAGGATTTTCCCAAAAAATAAATAAGTAAACAATGTATAAACTCATACAATAAGACTCTCAGTCTTCACTTATGACCTACTATAAGTCTGTGTTGGTGTCCCTCTGCCTGTATTGTCTTTTTATTTTTCTGTGTTCAAGGCGTTTCTGTGCTTGGCCCTGCTGGCACTGTATTCTTCACTGACTGACTTGTTTCAGATGTCCTATTTATTGTCAGGCTGCTTATGTAGATTTAAAGCAAATGCTCTGGGTACATAACACAGCATGACAGAGAAGCAGCTGTTAAAGAAAAGTGTGGATCTTTGTGAAGGTTCAATTACATGTGGTTGGATACTGTGTTAATAAACAAAACAGGCAAATCTTACTCATTGTGCCTTTAAACTGTATAGTGTGAAGGCCAATGTAATGTGAGTGTTGCTGGCTTACCGTGCTGAAACATTGGTAGTAAAACTAGCACAATCTTTAGCGTACAAAAGCTTGGTGGTGCCAGTAATGTCTTCCCATTGGGCCGGGGCCGTGCCACCTGGGAATCAGACAGAGCAAACCGATTAATCTGGCTTCAGCAAAGGTTATGACAAAGAAACCTCCTGGTGACAGTGCTTGTACTAAAAAAGAAAAATGGGACTTTCATCACTGCAAATCAGCAGTTTTGCCTCCTTAATCTCTCCTTGCCATGGAAGGAAGCGCTCCAGTGGACAGAAACACACGCACAATCACTCCACCGCCCACACATCTCCACTGCAGTACCTATGACGGAGCAGAGCAGACGCAGACTGGTGGTGTCGCCCTCCCCGGAGTCTCGTGGGCTGTCCCTCCAGGATGGGGGTAGAGGTATGCGCAGGCCAATAGGTCTGTGAAACTTGCGCCGCCGAGGCTCCACAGTGACCACGGGGCTAAAGTTTGCCTGGTTACCCAACAGCTTAGCAACCAGCTCATCTGGAACTGGCTGAGCCTGAGGTTGAAAGTAAATGATGGAGAAAGGGGGTACAAAACATGGGCACAGGTTTGATGGTATGATGGGAAAAAAAAAGATAGAGTATATGAACATGCAATGAAGATTTTTTTTCAAATATTGGGATAACAGGATGGCAAGACGAATGAAATAATGGAAGATGGATGAGGGGAAAAAAGGCGGAAAGGGAAGGAAAACCGAATAGGGACAAATTAAAGGTGAAGAGAAAGAGAGAGAGAAGTCCACAGTGAATAAACAAACATGTTCTGGAAAAACAATAGCAACACAAAGCAGTTGTATGACTTATTAACTCTTTTTTATTGTAAAATGTAACAACGTGTGTTAACATGAAGCTTTTACAATCATTAATACAAAATTGATATCAAAGAAAAAGGCACTGGGGCTTTTCATTCGGCCATTCACGACAACATTACTATAGCAACATAACGAGTTAAATAGATATGGTCCTAGAAATCTGTTAATAGAAAATTATACCCATCTCTTTTATACGTACATTCTGTTAAATTCACTATTCTCATCCTAGAAGTTACAGCATGTGTCCTAGCATGTTAGTTACAAAACATTTAGCTTTAAATTCATTCATCTGTCTGAAGGACAGCTGTTGAACCAAGACACAGCAGAAGGTCCACTCGTATGGCATCTAACTCCCATTTGGTTTGCTGAAACAGATTCTGACATGGAATTACAAGTTTCCATCTGATCATTTAAAATCAAAGGTTGCTATGAATAAAGGATTTTGTATAGGATTTTTTAAATTTTGTTACTAGGGTTAATAGAATCACAGTCTAAAACCAGAATACAATCTACTCATTGGAGGACAGAATGGTTTATTTAATCTGTCAAAATAAAAAATGCAAATGGAGCCTTGAAATCCCAAATCTGCAATATGAGAAAATGGTGCATATCTAAAATACAAACATAACATGAAGAAGATAACATGACAGTTAAACTAATTTTGTTTCAAAATCTAAATAAATATTCAAAGTTATTGGAAACTGAATTTGCCAGACAAATACAATCTTGTGATTGAGGACTGAATTTTTGTAATCTGAGTATAATCTATACTTAATTTTAACATTTAATCTCAAATGTTTTGATTTTAATTTTAAAGCTTACAGTCCAATGAAACTGTACCAATTATTTCTTGTTGTTGGCTAAAGCAGAAGTGGCTGCTTGTGTGAAAAGCTGTTTCTTACTGCATTACTGAGCGTGGTGAAGTGGTCTAAAAATATTTCTCTTGTCTTTGGTGTGTATGTTTGGGAAAACAATCTGAAAAGTGTAGTCGTACACACAAAAGGGGACAAATGCTTCAATAAACAGTGAAATAACTAAGATCAAGGAGATTGAAGATCAGATGCTCAGTCGTAACCACCTTTTGACGCAGGACAACACTTCTTGGATCTTTTAGCAAATTATTCAGACATTCAGACATTCAGATACCAAAACCACTGAACAACAAACAAAAAAAACAGTGTTTTGATTTCCCATCAACTAATGTTTAACTAACTGTACTTAACTATCTCAGGTAATATGTTAAATATGGTAAATACAGGGCTTTCCAGTGACATAAATACATTAGTGAGGGAGACATTAATAAAGATAAAACAAACAAATGAGCACTAAATGAGCAGTCCACAGTTGTATAAAGGTGCCAAGTGCATGCACTGTGTGAAATAAAAAGGTCCTCTAAAAATGCAAAAAAAAAGCAAAATAAAGAGAAATCAGGAAAATGTTGCTGATATGATCAGGTCATTCCAAGGTCAATCAAATTACATCCAACATGCTTTTTCAGGCAACACAGGCATTTAACGATTCTGTCTTTCTTCTCCTTCCTTCTCCTCATCGTCCCATCTCACCTGCAGCCCCAGGCGGACTCGTTTGGTGACTGCCGTCTCAGGAAACGTGGCCTGGACCAGTGGCACCAGTTTACTTGTCAGCGAGCCTCCCTCTGGTCCAATCAGGTCGCTCTCTTGCTGGACTCGTGATACAACCGCAAAGTAGAGGGGGAAGTCGGTGGAAATGATACGACGGATTCTCTTCTTCCCGAGCTCTTCTTGACTTTCTAGTTCTGAGGAGATAAGAGAGGGTTAAACTCTCAGGCAGTGACACAGTGACATGTCTGATTGTCAGCCCATGAGGTCGCGTTTAAACTCTTACCCTCATCCATCCCATTGAGGATTGTTTCTAGCACCTCATCCCCGTATCGATTGCGATGTTCCTTCCACACTGAGCCGTTTTCGCTCCTCAGCACCACCAGCTCCCGGTCTCCACGACCCAGAGCAGCAAAGTGGGGGATCTCCACAATCACCGGTCTGCAACACATAGGGAATTAAACATGAACTGAAGAAAATTATTGACTTAAATAATAATATGGTTGTTTTTTTTTTGTTTGTTTGTTTTTTGATGTAGAGAAGCAAAAAAATTCCCAAAGTTTTTGTTGGTTCCATACCCCAAGAACTGCATCCCAGCTGGCCCCAGGGAGATGATCCTGCTGGCCAGCCCCTCTCCCTCCACCAGTGGAGGGGGGCTGGTCAGCTTCTGCGGCTTCACCAGGCGGCAGGTGATGCGGGTGGGTGCCGCACAGGTACGCGGAGGTATGATGACACGCAGACCGTTATGCCTGCTGCCTCGCATTGAGCCGCCCCGAGCATCTACCATAAAACTGACCAGGAACCTGTTATCGGACAGAGAGTGCGACACTTAGCTGTCAGATAAGATATTAAATGGATAAGGTGTTGTTTTTGAAGTGAGGTTGTGTGAGGTTCTTATCCATATCACTCAGAGTAAATGATGTTTGGCAGAATAAGGCAGGAGCAAGAGCAGTAATGCCAAGAAATGTAGTGCTGTGGACAGGGGCAGTGTTTTGGCTAAATTAGTATTTTAAAAAAAATCAATATCACTTATTCTTTTTCCTAAGAACATGGAGGTCACTGGTCTACTACTGCTGCCTAGTAGTTCAGTCTGTTGAATGCTATTGTGTGGCTTTCATATTTTATTGGTTTGGATTCATTACAGATCCAGGTCAGTGGTGGACTAGCCACTCTTGCCCTCTTTTTGTCTTTTTGTCATGGAAGTCTGGTTGGTTTGACAAGAGTTTGAAAAGCGTCTTATGTTACTTAAATAGGGTTGCTAATGGCAAGGTAAAATGGTGAAAGTATTCTCAACATAGTGAACATGCTATTGACCTTAAATGGCCATCTTTTTAGGTTGCTAAAATATGTTTCACTGCTGCCCTCCTTCTCAGCAGGACTTTGCTTAGTTTCCATGTCGGTACTTCTGCTGGCTTCTCCAAACTGGAGTCCAGCCAGTCACCATATACTTTAGGTAGTACTCTGACTATAAGCATGCGCCTCATACAACCCACTGCAGTAACCACGACCTGTCACTTTAAAGAGAGTGGTGAAATCAGGTTCGCTGACCCTGTGTGTATGGGACTGGCGACTGGGCTGACATTGTCTGACGTCTCGGTGGCCGGGCTGCTGGGAATCAGTGAGTCCTCATCGTATTCTTTGGGCAGTGGAAGTGGAGTGTGTTGCTACAAGAGACAGAAACACAAACTGTTCACGACTTTCTCAAAAGAACACTGTTTGGCATAATGTTTTATATGAACCCAAAAGTGTTTTCCATACACTAGCGTGTGTTTAACAGAGATGATACAGAGAGGGCTGTGATGACAGATGATACCTTAGCTGTCATTTTAAAGTGCTATTTTTATAGAGGACATGGAGAAGGTACATCATTAACCTTCAAAAGAATAGGGATTCTAATCTACAATATCCTTTTACAGAAAAGGAGGAACCTTAATAACTGCATCATTCACAAAAGGATTGTGCAACTTTTGAACTTTCACAAACCAGACAACAGCAACTGCAATTCTCAAAGCAGCTGCAAACTGCTGCCAAACAAAAAGTGTCTCTGTGCTCCTGTGATACTTGCACATATTTAACGAGCTAATATTTGAACATTAGTCCACTCTTTATGCAAATGAGCTTCATTGCAAAAGCTTTCCAATCTGCAAAGATCAGCACTATTAGCCACACACACTTACTGAGGAATAATTAGAGCACTAACTGAAGCACATCTATAAGGGGTGTCGGTGTGGCAATGAATGAGGCTGCTTCAAATCATGCCATTTTCTGTTACAGTCTAAATCCAAAATAACTGCCTTGGAGACTGTATGAGTCCACTGACAAATGAGCAAACTCTATTCAGCTATTGAGACGAGTTAAACTTTGAAAAGCGCCTGTAAGCACCAATCTTTTGTGTGAGTGACATTTGAAACTTGAAATTCATAATAGAAATGTGTTGCAAAAACTGGTCACAATCAGGTTATCTTGGCCTCTGTTGCTTAAATTCTATCCATTTTTTAAAACTGTGTTTCTACTCTCTCTACTCGCTGCTCCGTACAGTACCTGATCTATCTCGTGCTCTTTCAGGAGAACGGTCTCCGGGGAGACTCTGGGGATCCTGGGAATGGCTGGCGAGTAATTCCTGTTGTATGGAAAGAGAAAAACAACAGTCAGATGGAAGAAGTCTCTTTACATCTCCTCCCAAGTTCTCATCCCTCCCTGGTGTTTAGTGAGTGTCTATGGTGCATCCCCCTCTATCCATCCACCTATTAGCTTGTGGCTACCAGCTTGGCTCTCTCGCCTGTTTCCCCACCCAGCCCCCCTTACGCTGTGCCCAGCCCTCTCTCGTACTCCAGTGATTTCTTGGGGGAGAGGAAATCGTCATCATGGTCTTTCATGTCATCCATCTTCATGTACCTGGCCCCTTCTGTCCCCAAGAGCTCCTCTCCTTCAGAGAACAACATGCCAAAGAGAGCGAACAGACGGTGGTCAGGTTGGTGAAACAGCACAAGAGAAAGAGAGAAAGAAGAGAACAAGACCGTTAACCAGCGGTTAGAAGGGTTAGGCGTTAGGAGATGGCTCTGTGATTTAGGGGTTAGACTGGTGAGATGAGACATTAGTGACGATGCTCTGCACACTGCGCTTCTTACAGTTAGTCAATAAATGCTTCTACCTGGTGCCAGAAACACTCCAGGACAGGATCAATACAGCGTGACAGTAATCAGCTGCAGTCTCAGGCTGCTAAGTCCAACACTTTCATTCATAACTACATTATAAGATCAAAATAAGAATACACACCATTCAAATACAGTCTGGAGTTTAAAAAAAACCCCAAACATAAAACAGCATTATAAATTATCCATTACCTCATTTAAAATGTTTTGTTGTCTAGTCAATACACTTTATAGTTATTGCACTGTAAAGTTTCAACATAAACTGCCAGAGAGTGATGTATGACAACACATGATCCAAACTCAGAGCAACAGCTCACTGCAACACACAGGATGACCAAAGTACAAATGGTTCACTTTCATAAATATAATAATCTTGATGTGAGCAGAGGTGGGTTTACTTACCCCCAAAACAATTCACCAGAAGTGAGTCCTGCTTGTGTGTTTTAATTTGTGACCGTATGAGTGCAGCGTGTGAGAGTGAGTGAGTGGGCGTCCGTCAGCGGTCGAGAGCCAAAGTGATGTCGTAGGTGTCATTACACTATGTTTGAGTGCACTTCCCACAGGTTCATATGAGTCAGCTTGTGTCCTGGATAGTTTCTGCCCTGTGTGCTGTGCATGTGTGCCCCGTTGTGTAGGCGTGTAGTGTTACACGTCCGAGCGTGTGCATCAGATAACCTGCCAATATCATTTCACTGTCGCGGATATGGCATTGGCAGGTTATCTGAAGCAAACACTCGGATGGGGTCTTTAAGACTTCACCTCGGCTACTTTCTATATTTAAAGCGAAGGTGACAATCTGTCGGTTAAATTATCAGGGGACTAAAAATATCAAGACGTAATGTCCCCTGACATCATTGTCAGCGGTGTTGTAAGCGTTAGGCATTAAAAGTTAAAGGGGACGTATTATGCTTATTTTCAGATTTGTTCTTGCCAGTCTGCCCAGTTAATGTTTCAGGGTCTTCTGCATCTGCAGCTGTGGCGTGGACATGAATGTAATAGCACAGTTGCTGAATACGAGCTGTGAGTATTAACTCTGAGCTTTAGATACTTTCAATTTATATAAATAGGCCTGTTTTAGAATAAAAAAGGAGCGGAAATCTCACTTTAAAAGTCTATGAGAAGAAGTCTCTACCTATCACTTGACTTATTACTGCAATAAACATTTTAATAATAATGTCTTTATGTTTTTTGTAGAATGCTACAATAGTGAACAGTGTTTTTTTTTCTTTTCATTTTACAGCCTGTTTTCAGTCCATTTAAGTTTTAAGATAAATGGTCTTACATCAAATGTTCATTTCATTTCATTTCATTAAAAAGAAGTTGTTGATATATTGTCTCATATTTTTTTTAAACTTTAGTTCAAACACTAGGAACACAAAAATGATGCTGTACATGATTGACACCAAAGTGAAGACAGAGTTAAATGTAGACACATCTGAAGGCACATTTCACACCAATAAAAACACTATGAAAATATTAACTGGTAAAGCTCACAGAGCAGATTTGTTAAATTTGATTTGATATTAGTAATAATGGATCTGACAGAGAGGTGATTTAAATGTTTTGGCTATGACTGTAACTACTGGGGGAAAAGACACACCTGGGGAGTTAGACAATGAGGGTGTTATTGAAGGGACGGAGAAAGGTTACAGACATGGGTGCTATGGGTGCATGCCAATGAGAAACCAGAGCCACCATCACAGTGAGCGCCACTACAGAGATAACGAGGGACGAAGAGAGAGAAAGAGCGGCAGAGAGGTAAAGATTGAGAGAGTGAGCTTGAAATGGAGCCACACACTTTAAAACAACGACCTATGAATGCCGCACAGAGAAAGAAAGAGACATTCATACCTAATGTTAGCTGTGCAATTCCTAAAAAAAGGGCAAAAGGAATTGGAAACAAATGAATACTTATGTGACCAGTTAAAAACATCATAAAATCAGCCTCACAAACAGGAAGTAATGTTTGGATAACATCAACATAGTCGATGAAACATTGTTCCTGACTGTTTTATGGGATTAATTAAAATAATTGTCTACCTTCATCCTCGGACACGTCCAGAATCTCATCCACTGTTTCTGGGAAACTCATGCGATGTTTCTCTGTGGTTGTCTGCATGGAAAGAGAAAGAAGACAGATACAACAGTGAGTGTAAATTCCTTTTTCCATGTTATTATCAAGGCCAAACAAGGGCAGTGTTTCCAAACTCCTCACCATTGAAACGGTCTCCTCAGTGACGAGCTTCAGGACGTCTATCACAGAGATGTAGCCCAACCTCTTGGCGATGGCCAAGGCTGAAGTGCCATTCTACCAGGGAGAGGAGCAGGTTATTCAGATGTCTTAAAAACAAACTTAATGAATCAATTTGTGGAGGAAAAGGTGCATTCGTGCTCACTGTTGTTGTCTCGTTGGGCTGAGCTCCGTGCTTCAGCAGCAGCGTCACAATGTCTGTGTGTCCCTGCTGGGCGGCCTGGTGCAGAGGAGTGTAACCCAGCTGGAAGACACATTAAATGATTCTTAAACAATGATAGTATAAATGAAATTTGACACGAAAGTTTCAAGACAAAAGCCTTAAATGTCCCAATGTAGCAATTTACATCACAGACAAGCAGTCAAATACAAACATACAAAGAAAAATACAAAATAAATCACAGCTTCTCAAAGTGTTTATTTTCCGTTTTTTTTCTATTTTTTATTTTTATATTTTTAAAGGCCCAATTACTTGGTTTTCTCAGTTTTCTCACACAAAAACAAAACAATATTTTCTGACATTTTTACAACTTAAATCAAGAAACCATCTGCTGCTTTTTCTCCATAATAAGAAAAATCTAGGAGCTGTTGCTTTACATTAAGCCTTATTCAGTCAGATATAAAGATATTTATGCATTTATCATTATATAATTAAAAAAAAAAACTGCATTTCAGATACACATTCTGTTAAATACATTTGATTCAAGAGAGGTAAAATTCCCTCATTCCAGTGAAGCATTACTCTCTCTTTAAACTGTGATGTGCTGTGTGTATTTCTGATGAATGAGTCAGAGACAGTAGGCGCACTGTAACTGCGTGACTAATTGTGTTGTAGTTTTATTTAAAACCAGAGGGAGGCACTCACCCGTGTTTTGCTGTTGACATTGGCCTGTTGCTGCAGGAGAAACTTCACCATCTTGATGTTGCCATAGTGACACGCCACATGGAGAGGGGTGTAACCCATCTGACAGCGAGAGAGAAAAAGTAAAGTCTTGAACGCAAAATCATAGCAGTGGCATAACTTTGGTGTCTTAATGACCTTTTAATTTGAATACATTATGTAGATTTGATCCCGTTGAATGGGTCATGAATATTACATGAACTAATAGTTCAAATTCACAGTAAAATTACTTTGGGAACAGAGGCAGTGATAGAAACTACAGTCAGGCTACAATTTAGGAATTAACAAGAGAGGATACAATTATTTCTGGTTTACAGGATGGAAATTATAATATTAATAAAATAACAATAAATAAATAACAAGGCCGCATTACAATAACCTCTAGTACAAATGCACATTTTATCAGTTACACATAAATATGATACTGAGGAACTAAACTACAGCATCTACATTTTCTGACACTTTGTATGTAACACAAACCTCTGCGATGAGAACATCCAGCTATTTATGCAACGGCACTTAGACACTATCTGCTTCAGCTCAAAGTGGATGGCACAAGTAGTTTCCACAGTGATAAGACTTTGATAGCTGTGTAGCTGTTTCCCATGAGGCTGAAAAAGTCTTACTCGTGTGGCAGCGTAGACCGATGCCCCTTGCTTCACCAGGATATCTGCGATGCCAACATGTCCTTCTTGTGCCACCAGATGGAGTGGGGTTAGTCCACTCTGGGGGAAGTCAGATTCAGAAGACAAATGTTAAACAGTTAGTAAATCAAGCCAAAGTTGTGATTTATTTTAACTTTTAATGTGCTAAAGGCATTGCCCCACTACAGTCATCCATTAGTCATGTGTGTTTCTTGCCTTGTTTCCAAGGTTGACGTTGGCCTGTTTGGAAATTAGCAGTGAGACCATGTCGGGCCGTCCTTCCTGTGAGGCCAGGTGGAGAGGTGTGACTCCCTGCAGTGACTCAGCATTGGCCGAGGCTCCGTACTGCAGCAGGCTGTTAGCCACCTCTACCTGGTTCTGCTTGGATGCTATGTGGAGGGCAGTGTAGCCATTCTGCAGCGCACACATGAATTTTGATTTGAAACATTTTTCTATATACATGATACTGGGCCATTCAGCATGAATTATATGTCAATGTCTCTTTTTATTCACCCTTGCTGCACTGTGTGGAGACCCTCCTTTGCTGACAAGCAAGTTGACAACATCCAGGTTGTTGTGGTGAACAGCAACATGTAGAGGAGTCAAACCATTCTGCAGAATTGGAATTGAATGTTAATCCAACAGAGGTAGATAAAACAAAGCTCTTCAATTTTATAACCCTTCAATCAAGAACACCCTTTCATTTTTTCGTACCTTCCCAGCAGCGTTAGGGTTGGCTCCTCTCTCCAACAACAGCTCTGCTACGTCCACTTTGCCGTATTTTGATGCCACATGAAGCGGAGTGAAGCCTTTCTACAGGGACACCAAGGAGGAAGTGCACACAATATTAGCATGGATGGATTGGACCTATCACAGGGCCTCCAAATTGTCTCAAAATGAATGTAAGGGAAACAGCTATGAGCACTGACAGTACAAAGACTGCCAGATGGTTTGCAGCGAAGGTTAAGCGGGCAGGTTTTACCTTGGTCATCTTGGTCTGCTGAGCCTCCATATCCAGTAGGATGCGGACGGTTTGTACGTGACCTTCCCGGGCAGCGATGTGCAGGGGCGTGTGGCCTGCCGTGGTGGTGGAGTTGGGGTTGGCTTTGTGCTCCAGCAGCAGCTTCACTAGCTCCTTGTGGCCCATGCGAGCAGCACAATGCAGAGGTGTTTGGTCATCCTAGACAATGAGGGCAGAGTCATTATGAAATGTACGGTGCTGCATGAAACTCCAGAAGTTGAATGCCTGTGGTTGTCACTTAAAGGGGACATTCTATTCTAATTTTCAGGTACATGTTTGTATTTTGGGTTTCTACAAGTACATTTTAAAAAGCAACATTAATAGTATGTGTGTGTATTAGTCATCCTGTTTTCATTTGCCAGCTTCTCCAGCTGGTGTGTATGAGGTAAAATAGCATGTAAAGCTCTGCCAGGGTTACTTAATGAAGTTTACTAAATGAAAGCTTAAAAGTACCTCATAAAAAGTACTCAGTCTCATGTGAAAATAATTTATGCATAAACACTTGGTATTGTGTGACATCTCTACCTTGGCCTTGGCGTCCACCGGTGCTGCGTTCTGCAGTAAGAACTCTGCCACCTCGTAGTGTCCTGCCCGAGATGCCATATGAAGAGGAGTCTCCACTTTCTGCTCATGCACAGAAAAGAAAAACAACCCATTCAGATGTATAACTATTAAAACAGCATCACCAGTGCAGAGGTGAGCTGCTTATCTGCTGCTGACATTTCAGGAGGAAACCCACCACATTGGAGGCACTGGGGGAAGCTCCTTTCTGCAGCAGGATCTTCACAATGTTGAGGTGACCCATGAATGATGCCACATGCAAGGGGGTCAGGCCAGACTGTTTCATAAGAGGAGAAGAATATTACCATCATTATCACACCACTCATATTAAATACAATTAGCTGTGAGCTGTTATCGTCAGCCTCTCTTTAGTGTTTGCTCACCTCAGTCACAGCTTCTATTGATGCAGAGTGTTTGAGCAGGAGGTCCATCACACGCATGTGGTTCTTTTTACAAGCAATATGCAAAGGAGTGAAGCCATTCTGCAAAAAAAACAAAGCAATTATCACGACGACATATTTACAGTGGTTAGTTGTTTTACTGTTAACATACAATGAATTGATAAATTGACAATTTACAATAGTTAAGCTATTTTTTATGCTATTACAAGAGTTTATTGTTGCAGACAGCAGATCATTTTGTATTAAGCAGTAAGGATAAAATAAAAGGCATTTGCATGGCTATTTTAAAATGACCATTAATGATAATAATACCTTGTTAAATGTTAAACATATACTGACACATAATATTGGTGCAAAAATAATTGCCACAATGAAGATAAAATAAATAATTTGGTAATCAATATAAATACTTTACAAATAATTAGAAATTGTTATTAATTACTATACAATAAAATAACTATAAACTAAAGTACCATTAAAGCTCAGTCTACCATTGATTAATGGTGGTAATTATGAAGTGTTTGTCTGAAATGATAAATGGCCTGTGTGTTGGTGTTACTGTGTGTTTGTCACTGACCAGTGCCCGAGAATTGGGTTTGGCCCCTTTGTCCAGCAGCACTTTGGCCATGCGGTGGTGGCCGCAGTGCGCCGCCACATGCAGAGGGGTAAGGTGGTCAAGTGTGATATCATCAATCTCTGCGTTGTACTGCAGAAGCTGCTTGACGCAGTCCATGTGGTCCCCCTGTGCTGCCATGTGGATTGGAGACAGGCCATTCTGCAAAAAAGAAAAGAAAGGGAAAAAAATATGTTTACTCTGTCATCCCTCTCAAAACAGGAAGCAACTTGTCCGCTGGAGGGAACAAACAGAAATCAAAAGCGAATGTGTCACGAGCATAGTGAATGTTAACTTGGCAGTCAAAAAATGTTTTGAATCATATTTGAATAATTTATCATTCAGCTTTGGCCGGTGCAAATAGTTTGTTGTTTGGTCCTGAATGGAATAATTAATAAAAGTTACCTTTTAGTAAAGATTTGCTTTTATTTTGTACAGTTAAAGAAGTGGCATAGCTTGTTTGAAAAGCTAGTCTGTGATGCTTCAGCAAGCAACACAACTTTTTTTGTCAGTCAATTTAATCAGGTTTTTGCAAGGAATATAAAATAGATGATTCTGTTTATGCAAAGGTTGCTAGGTTATTGTTAAGGGTTCGGTTAAGGTTATTGTAGCACTCCAGTTGAAGGTGTGTTTAATTTACATAGAATACATATCAGATAGTAGCTGCTGCAAAAGTTTGTGTTGGCTAGCAGCAACTAAAACTGCAGTTTCCCTTAAAACCTGCAGGTCTGTGCTTTAGAAGCAAGTTATAAGAAACAAGATGTTGCCTAGGTTGAGCTATTGTGAGCAGAAGAACTCACTAGTTGTAAATGCAATTGTGACATGTTGTTAGCAGTATGCAGAACTGGACCGGAAAAGCCTTCTATCACCCCTTGAAGTGAAGAATTTACTTTACTTGTATCAAGGTGGATTACCTTGGTCTTTGCCTGGATGGGGGCTCCATGGTCTAGCAGGATCTCTATAATCCTGACATGACCATTTCTGGCAGCACAGTGCAGAGGAGTCAGCTCATCCTGGAGAGAGAGAGGATTGTTAATGATTAAGTTAACGATGCATCAAATTAGAAACAGTAAGGGAATCAAAGATTTCGTTAGACGTTAGGATGGATCCCTTCTGCACCTTGGTCTTGGCATCAATCTGAGCCCCTCTGTCCAGCAGGAGTCGGACCATGATCACATTCCCCCGTCTGGCTGCAATGTGCAGAGGGGTGATGCCGTTCTGCAGAGAGAAATAGATGCAGTTAGACGGGCGCATGCACGGACAACAGACAGCAAGGACAGAGATTAACCTTCCGATAACATCAATTAATCCCTACCTTTGGGGTGAAGTTGACATTGGCTCCTCTGTTGAGCAGCAGTTGAGCTACGTTCAAGTTTTCATAGTGTGCAGCAATGTGGAGGGGTGTGAATCCAGTCTGCAGGGACACGTTAGAGTGGAAGATGTCACAAACACTGAAACATATGTCCATACCTCATGTGCATGTACTGCACATGTGTACAACCACATCTGCAGCCACACACACACATTCACCTTGCTGAGTACATCAGGATTGGGGTCATTCTGCAGAAGCACTGCTGCTGTGCGAGTATCGTCGTTGCGTGCTGCAATGTGCAGCGCAGGGAGGCGGACCTTTCCCTTGGTGCCGTAGTTGATGAGCAGGGCTACGACATTCTCATGTCCCTGCTGAAGAGCCACAGCAAGAGGAGTGAATCCATCCTGCAACACACAGGAGAGAGTTAGAAGAGCAGTCGACTTGTGGAGAGACAACGAGAGAGGTGCAAGGAGAGAGGCTCATGAGAACAAAACAGAATGGAAACACGGCGATGTCTGGATCAGCAAGGATGGGATTGAGGAATTTGGGAGATTACTCTTTGAAAAAGCCTCTCAGTTCCTTAGTCTTTAGTACCTCGGTTGGAATGCTCTGATTGGCTCCGTTCTCCAGAAGAAACTTCACAACCTCTAGATGGTTTTCTTGTGCAGCCATGTAGAGTGGAGTGAAACCCTTCTGTCTCAGAAAGACGCACACACACAGCAGCAGAGGGGACACAAGCACAGCAAAAGAAAGACAGGAAGACGGTCACAGATGCACGCACAAGGATGTACAGAGAGAGGAAACACCAACATACAGATATATAGGAACAGAGACACTTGTTAACAGATGGGATTGCAATTGTAACTACAATGGTTTCACAGTTAAGATCACATAGTAAGCGCTGAGGCTCAGGGTGTCCTGTGAGCACCGCAGCAAAGAGTCTCACCTGGGACTGAGCGTTGACATTGGCCCCGTAGTTAACCAGCTCTGTGACCACCTGCTCCTGCCCTGCCAGAGCTGCAATGTGCAGGGCTGTGTTCCCTTTCTGTTTAAACACAGATACACGAGAGCAAGAGCACACAGTCAGGACGAGCACTGACACTGAAGGATTACAGGTGAAATCCCACATATGTGTTTAAACTGCATGTGGTTTTTGGACATGGAAGGTTTCATGGGCAGGAGGATCTTTCATGTTGTACTTTGATGTTATATTCATCTACATTTTTGTTAAGACATGTTTAATGGAATTTTTCAAGTCAAAAAATACTTAATCACAGATCACGTGTCACACTGAATTGTTGAAGAAAAATTCTTATTTTTTAATGCTTCCCCGGTATAAAAAAAAAAAAAAAAAGAATCCCATTATTAATAAACAGTTAGCTTCTCCCAAAAAAAAAGACATAAAAGTAGATATTTGAGCGAGCATTACATTTTAACTTTCAGTACTTCACAGGTTTAGTTCAAAGTAAAAAATAAATCCACTTATAAAGACCTCTCAAGAGCACTGCCCAATAGTTAAATCTAATTTATTCTGTATCTGTACACAAAGCAACACTTTCTAGTTTTATGGGTCTTGTATTGCAACTTAGTGACAGGAAGTATGATCTTCTCGTCTCTTTCTTGGCCAGAAAGCAAACATACCTGTGAAATAAATCTACATGTGAAGTCAAAGCAACCGAGGAGTTTAATGTTAAAAATTATTCCAGCGGATTTGTACCTTTGTGGTGGTCTCCAGCACGATTCCATTGTGGAGTAGCTCCAGCACCATTTTAACATGGCCTTCTTTGGAGGCCAGGTGCAGCCCGTTGAGCCCATTCTGAGTGAGAGAGCAGAGTAGAACTCATACTGAAGGGTCCTAAACACACTATGAACAGATATTTTATAAACTGAAAGAAATGAACACACAAAAACAAACATGTAGGTCATGCCAACTGACTTTTTTTGTTTAAATCACAGTGAATGAAGCACTCACAAACCATAGCAAGCAAATACTTACACTGGACACCACGCATGCAGAATCAAAGTGGTCATTAGCGAAAACAATGTCTACAGGGATGAAAATCAGGATGTGAACATTTTCATTTGATTAATGATGGTGAGAGGAGGAGGAGGAGGAGGAAGAGGAGGACGGGAGGGGGATGGCAGGCCGCTGGTCTCGTGGCTGGGAAGAATACGAGCCGTGTGGGATAGGTCTGACCTCACACAGCCTTCCTTCAGCCGCACAGGACATGTGAGGTTGGACCTTTCCCACACCACTGATATTATTCCTCTGAGTGGGGAGACCACAGCACACCATCACTCTACTGCAGACACAGGAGAGAGGGAGGGGAGGGGAGGGGAGGGAGGCAAAAAGCAAGAAAAAAAAAGAGAGGGGAGTTAGAAATCAGTACAAAAACTGAGGAGGAGAGAGAGTAGAAAAGAAGTTGTTAGGTTGAGAGGGAAAGAGGAAGAGGAGGGGGAACAGAAGGGGAGGGCAGGAGCGAGGCAGTGTGCTGGTGAGAGGCGTCCACTCAGACAAGGAAACACAGCTGCCACAGTCAAGCCTCCACCTGGCCAAACTCCATCAGCATCAGGACCAACAGGCACACAACCAGAACAACAATGCTCTCACCACGCCGGTCAAAGTGACAATCTACAACTTCTAAAATGATATCAGTGTGCACACTATGAAGGTAAATAACACAAACATGTTTTACATTACAGTAAAATAAACCTGACACATGTTAATATTTAAGAATGTGCTTGAGTATAAGAGAATTGTAGCTTAAATATTGTTTTTTAATTATTACTGCACTGAGCCCTGTGCAAACTGTTAAGTCACTATGTCTAGAATTTCCAAACTTTGCTGCCATGGTATAAAAAAGATTGCGTACATTAAATAAGGTAAATCAATATCTTGCATTCAATATCGATATTGTGGTAATGTCAAAAATTACTGCATGGAAAACACTGCACTAGCTTAATGAGCAGGGGCAGCTAAATGTAGCAGTTAAATTCAAAAACTGTATATAAATCACCCCAGTGCAAGGAAACATGCTATAATCCCATAGAAAATCCCCACATTTAGTGTCTTAAAGTGAAAAATTTCAAAGCAATGTGTGTGCAAAGGTGTCTCCATTTCAAGGATGCAATAATGTTGTAGTTTATCACTTTACCTCAAACACAGGTAACACCGAACATTGGAAATACAATTTCATACATCATATAAAGAAAAAATTAAATGAAATTGTGTCATTAATCTTACAGGTCACAAAACTTCCTGTTGTCAGACTTTATTTCTGCATGTAATTATATTTTGAGTCCATAAGGTGTCTCCCTTCATTATCCCAGTGGAGGAGTTTGCCAGTAAAGGCCACCGTACAGTGTCACTTTACATGAATAAATGTGTTGTTATGTGCGGGTCTGTTATGGAGCCTTAAAATAGAGCTCATAGAAATCCTGACAGTAGCATTACCAGCAATAATTAGAAAATGTTGAGGACAGGAGAAGTGAATGGAAGGGAAACCATGGCTAAGTTAGATTAATGAGCCAGACAAATCTTTTACACACACAAACACACACACCCCCACACACACACACACAAACACACACACTATTTTGGCAAAGTTTCATTGACCCGAAGGCAGATGTCCTAGCCCCACTAACGCTGCCTCTTCCTGGACACTCTGGGAACAACCGTCAGAGAAAAGGAGGCAGGATGGAGGAGACAAGGCAAAGGAGAAGCCCCTGCCCCATTTATCACCTTCCCTGGAGACCCTGTGGACTCCACCTGCCGCCTTCAGTCACGATTAACAGTCTACCTGAGCATGCACGTACAGTACGACTGAGTGCACAGGCACAATACAGCACAGTGATCAAGTCAGACAAATCATGCACACTGGACACCCAAAACACACTGATGTAGAAAAAAGAATGCAACTGGTTGTTATACATGAACATAAAGCAAATCATTTATTAATTAGATACCTAGTTAAACCATATATTCCTTATTCAGCCTATGCATTGTGTGGACTGCAAGATAAATGTAAGTCCTGCAGAATCTGCAGTTTCCTTTTTGCTCAAAAATCATTTTTTAACTGTTGCAAAAATGCAATTATTATCTCCATTCCATTTTTTGCGTTTTAATTTTTGGATGAGAGAGAGCATAAAAACTGCACCTGGCTCTGCTATGCAAAGTTGCTGCTTAAAAACTAAGTTCCCATGATACCAAAACTAAGAATGCACAATATACATAAGGCTAAAGGTTACAGGCCAATAGTAGGACATTAATGATGTCATGTATTAATCTACTGACATTATATGATTTGACAGATTGCATCAACTTATTGGTTTTAATGCTTAAGCCAAAAGTATGTTAGTGAAGTATATTACACAGTGCGAGGTGTTAATTAAGTGAGAAGTAGGGTCATTCTCTTATAGACTGATAAAAAATGATCAGTCTTTTTTTGGAACCAGTGCAGTCGCCACCTGCTGGTCATTGGAAAGACTGCAGGTTTGAGACACACCCACTTTTGTCAAACAAATCTATGATAAATTGTTCTGCTTCTATTCTGGATACTGTAATGCAGTAGAATTGAAGAGATGTTTTAAGCAAACTGTCATAAATAAATAGTCAATCATTTCAATTGCAGTTTAAATTAAATTGTCTGGCTAACACTTGCCAGTCAGAAGCTATTACTTCAATCAGTTTAATCTAGAGACTGTGCAGCTCTCTCACCTGATTGGCTGTATTTATATCGATGCCATTTTTGATGTGGTCCAGGGCCTTGTCCAGGTTGCCAGAACGGGCCGCTCGGAGGAAACTGTTGCCAGCATCTGCCTGCAAGCGTAACAGTGAGAGGGAGAGAGAGGAGGGGGATATGGGGTATAAGAGAAAGTGAGAGGCACATAAAGTGGAGGAGTAGAGAGGGAAAATGGAGAAGGAGATATTTTGGTTAATACTTCTTTAGGGGCATTTAAAGGACTGAAACCGTTCACTCGTAACCCATCAGTTTTCCCCTCATGTCGCTCCGCCCTTGAGATTCTGGACAGTGCAGTCCGACAATCTGCATCTTGAAATGTGTGTGTTGAAGGTGTGGTAGGTTCACAAGTGTAGTAATGAAGTACACAACTCCTGGGCTCTAGAACACCTCTAAAAATCTGTCCACAAGTCTGTCCTCAGGTGATAGGACAACCGCGATAATACTGACAGCAACTGGAGTGTTGTGCCCAGCAGACTGTTGGCTCTTTGTCTGGACTCTGAGTTTGTGTGTGTGTGTGTGTGTGTGTGTGTGTGTGCGTGAGTGTGTGTGTGTGTGTGTGTGTGTGTGTGTGTGTGTGTGTGTGTGTGTGTGTGTGTGTGTGTGT
>JAOWBC010001486.1:14195200-14214082 GCA_028566105.1 Hypoplectrus providencianus
TCTCACACTCACACACACACACACACACACACACACACACACACACACACACACACACGCACACACACGCACACACCTGTCACTGGAGTTAGGATCACCATACTGAGACACACCACCTCCAAACAGCACAGTTTCCACAAATGTATCTGTGTGAACAGCTGGGAAATAAAAGTATATTATAGAAGATTATTTCTTTCAAGAAAACCTCCAATATAAATATTCAATATAAACATGTAAAAGGCTCCCTGCTCTCAGTTTTGGTGTCTTGTTCCTATTCAAGCAGAGAGTCTTCTTCATCATCTTTGTCCCTTTATAGTGTTTTGTTTCAATGTTTGGCCATTTTATGTATCCATTTGTTTTTTGTGTCTCTTTGTGATCATTTTACAGTAGGTCTAGCAGTTCACACATAGTTTTGCACATCATTTATTTCTCTTTGTAGTCCTTATGAATCTTAGTGATTATTGTGCATCTCTTAATTTGTTTTACATCTCATTCTAGTTGTTTGTGTCTATTTATTTTCATCTTACAATTATTTTATGGTCATTTAGTGTGTTTTCTAGTCAGTATGTGTGATTTTTGTTGCTGTTTTTTTTTGTCCATATTCAATTAATCAACATTTTAAGTCAGGACCCCTGACCTCTCTGGCCCCTGGGCCTGTTCCTGTAAGGTCTTGTTCAATAATCCATCAATGCTTTAATACAAGTGTATACTGCCCACACAGCAACTATACACAGTGTGGTGGGCTGCAGGTTGTTTGCAGACTCTTATGAGAGGATTTTTCTATTGTCACCATGGAAAAGCAGGAGCAAATACAGCTGATGCAAAGACAACCTCACACAATATACACGGTCCCACAGCAAATGGTTGCATGGTAAAACCATGGTGACCCAGTCTGAGGCCCCTCTGCTGCATTCCCACCCCCTGGACTCAGTTCACTGCCCCCCAGAAACAGCCTGCTGAGGTTCACAAGACTCACTATAGAATCTCCCAGGAAATACTTGAGCTCGATTTAGCTGGTTACAGCAAATTTGCATGTTTCTGTGTCTATCTGCTTGCGTCATGAAGAGAGTGTGTGTTGTGCACAGATAAGGGTGCAGGGGGAGCCGCACCCATCCACTAAATCAGACATAAACAGGTACAGAGCACATGCATATACCAGAGGAGACACACGCATAAAAGGAGCAGCCTAAAAATATTCTGTGGTAATTCCTCTGCTGCGTCTTGCTGGACGATTTAGATGAATGTGCCCCTCTCTGATTATTCCCATAGAGAGCAGCCGAGCTTCGGGGCTGTGGGCCTGAGTGAAAAACTGAGCGGGCACATTAATCATAGCGTTTGGAGCTAAAGAAACAGACAATAACCTGCTCAGCAGCTCCACAATCAACATTAGCAATATCAACAGTGTCATGATCGTGCGTGCAACTGTCCTCAGGGTAAGACAGTGCAAGGCTCCTCATAATAAAGCTGGAAATTACCAAGTCAAATTATTCCTGTATCTCATCAGAGAAAATCCTCTGCCCTGAACACCCCAGCTTTATCTCTTTTCTTTCCTGTTGCCTTCCTTCTCTTCTCTCTCCCTCTCTCTCTCTCTCTCCCTCCCTGCTTGCCTCCTCTGCTCGTGCTGCAGCAGACAGAATGACATCACCCCCTCGCTGGTGGACTGCAGTGGTCGAAAACTCAATGTATACGTGTGTGTGTGTGTGTGTGTGTGTGTGTGTGTGTGTACATATGCATAGGAAAGCGTGCATGAGATCAACCTGAAGATCCTCTGCAACGGACGACTAGAACTGAAGAATCATCATTTTCACAGGAGATCGATCGTGTGTGTGACAAATCTGAATGCCATCAGATTGAACGTATGTGTGTGTTAGAGGAAAATCAACCGATGTGAGGCATGAATGGGAGAGTGAAAAGACTTCCACAGTCTTAAAAACTATGTATGTGATCTAATTGTAAAGATGAGGATTTGAGAGCACGCTGTTATGTGTCTACAGTGGGCTTGAAAATGGCTGTTCTGACTCTGGGATGCCTTTCTCTCCATCTGAAGTAAATCTGTGTGTAAACTGTTCCCTTTCTTCTCTCTTTGCAGTGGCTGCTTGTACACTGCTGCAGGATTACCTGCAGATACTGTCATGTTGTGTTGGAACCACAGTCACAGTGTTTGTATCATTATGTCAGTAATAAGTAGAGACATTTCAGCCGGATGTTCTTTTGTATTTTCGCAATGGATAGTCAATAATCAATTTATTGTTGCTTTACATACTGTATATGTAGAGAGATTTGATATATACTGTTTATTATAGCTCAAGCAGAAATAGGTTTGTCAAATGCATGTTACATGAAGCAAGTTTACCAAAAAAGCCAGGCTGGTTTCAGTTAGTCTGACTCATTTTAAGTTGATTTTATTCCACAGAGAAAATTCCAGCTCATGCTCAGTTAAATCTTTTAAATAACCTGAAAATGAGTCAGAGCGACTGAAAGAAGTCTGTATTTTTTGGTGCACTCAATTGATGGAACAGGGCCAAGAGGTAACAATTGTTTTGTTTTACACATAAACCTTTAAAATGAAGCACTATCTATAACCACCTTTAGTTGATTATTTATATAAAGACAGATATAATTTTGCATTCGAAGTAGTCAGTATTTAATACATAAATGAGGCATTATCTAATGTGATAATGAAACTTCTTGTGAGTTTCGGAGTAGTAGTAGTAGTAGTAGTAGTAGTCAAAAGATGCATATAGACAAAGTATAGAAATAAAAACTCCTATCTCCACTAAATGTGAATTTTGGATGTTTTCTTTTCACAAATCTGAAAGAAAACACATTACCAAAGCACAGCAACTCAAATCAAACACTGTTTTTCCTTGCAGTAGCTGGCCTAGATAAGGACGTGAGCTAGAAGCACTTTGACCCATGAAACATTTATTTCTTAATAATAAATAAAGAGAGAAAAGTTGTAAAAAATAAGGCAAAATGTGTCAAATAAATATGACCCAACACTATGTCATGTCCTCCCTAAGTGTAGTCCAGACAGGTCAGTGTGTGTCTGTGCGGGTCTCATTGCCACAGAACAGAGAGCCAAGATTGTTTTGCTAATACAACCCAAAGACAAATCCTGGAGCTCTTCCACTGAATGTTAGAGGAGAATCTCTCTGCCAAGGTCTGATGAGGTGTTACTTGAATATGAAACTATTATCTGCTCAACAGCGTCTCAGCAGTTATATTAAAATCAACAGAAAACGCACAGGGCACAGACACCATCCCTCTCCCTCTCCCTCTGTTTCTCCCCAACACACACACACACTAACAACATGAATTTGCCGACACAGCACCAGGTGCAAATCATAAATATTTTAAGTGCCTCCACAGCTATTTGTACAGCCAGCAGAAAGGTGAAAATAAGGTGCATACGTATGTTCAGCATGTCACAAGTCCTGCGTCACTTGCAACAATTTCCTGAGCTTTAAACAACACAATTTGTGCAAGCACGCCAAACTGCAGAACTATTTTCCTCCCTGCTCAACTCGATATCTCGATGAATTTAAACCAACAGTGTGATTAGATGATTTTTTATACATTTTAGGGGAACATTGAACCGCGGATATGGAAATTACTGCAGAGTGCTTAAACAGCTATTTCATCACCCTCTTTTTTCTGCTGACTTGCATTTGTTCTAGAAATTGATTTTTTTCCCTCTCTGTCCTTTTTTTTTTTTTTTTTTTTTCTTCTCGGGCCTCCATCTCTGCCTTCATCTCTCAAACTGCTTGAAGAGGTTGAGCAGGCAGCGGGCTGTTTCCGGCTCCAGAGATGGAGTAAGTGTAGAGTCAGTCAGGCTGAGACCCGTGGGAGCGTTCAGCTATGGACACATTTACAGGAAGCAAGCGAGCGAGGCCCTGGGATGAAGCTGTTACATTCCCCCACTCAACACTGTCTGTCTGTATGTAAATCTGTCCGTCCCTGTATGTGGCGAAGCGTCTCGTCCCATTTCTACTATTTACTTTCTCACACTCCCAGCCTCCCCCTCTCTGTATCCCACTGTTTGTCCCTGCCGCACTCATTGATTGTCTCTTTATATCTGGCCCTGCTGCAGCCTCCGCGCCTGTAGATGAGATTGTCATGGTTATTGTGATCTTTTGTCGGGGTGACAAAGAGGGTGAAAGCCAGAGAGAGGAGATAGGGTGTGTAACCTATGGAGGATAGCATCAAGCTACGGTAAACATCCTGTGTTTTACTGCACAGTAATTATGCAGAATATAACCGTCTGCAGGGACTGAAATTACATTTAATATGTGCAGTTATTGGACTGATCTGAAACCTTTAAAACTGAAGACTAACGCTGTAAAACCTCTACGCACTCTTCTCTTATCTGCACTGTTAATTAAATGATGCTTCAGCATTGCAACTGCAGAAAAAGCAACATAAAGTAACACTGTTTTAAAATTCATTAATCTATTCAATTCACTTAAGTAAAAGTTTGAAGAACTTGTACTCGTCTTTAGAGCTCAAATAACTGGTCCACTCACCAGTTAGTCAGCCGACAGAAGGTTGATAGGTAATTATTTTGGCGATAGATTATTGTTTAAGTAAAAAAAATGATGCATTTCTTTGTTTTATATCATATTGAATTGAATTCCTTTAGATTTTTGACTGACAAAACATCTAAAGATATCATCTAGGAATTTCAAAAAACTAAATTTTTCTATTTACTGATTTTTTTTCCCCACAAACTTGAGAAAATGAATCAGCCGACTAATCGATAATTGAAATGATAGTTTAAGTCGGACTCTGCTTGCCTGTTTCTATTTTGTGATACTTTACACGACAAATCCATTACATTTTAATGTGAAATATTAGCAATTCTACCCCTCTTTTGTTATAGATTAAAGTATCCTCAAGTATATAGAAGACCAGCTACAACAACAAGAAGCTGCTTATGTCAACACATCAGTAATATTAATATATATACACTAGAGCTGGTACATCAGAGTTCACTACCTGATTATTGTAGCTCAAATAATTCCAAACATTATTGTGTGATTTAAAGAAATATGAAAAAAAATAATACTATCACCATATGTAAATTTAAAGTTTGTTATTGTTTTGTTTTTTATCTGTTTTAGGCAAACTGATGACACTAAAAATATCAATTTAGGGAGGCAGAGAAGTCTGTAACCAAAGCAGTACAACCAAAACAGCACTGTGTGAGTGGTCGTTCTGTATGAAAACATTATAATACTAAGTATCAAACTTTTACAGACAATTTTAAATGCAGGACTTCAGAGAGTGTCCTGAAAGTGTATTTTACCCTGCTGTATTTCTACTCTTACTGAAGTGAAGGATGTAAGTATCCCTCTGTTACACGGCGGG
Organism: Hypoplectrus providencianus; assembly: GCA_028566105.1. NCBI lineage: Eukaryota > Metazoa > Chordata > Actinopteri > Perciformes > Serranidae > Hypoplectrus > Hypoplectrus providencianus. The sequence goes on from JAOWBC010001486.1 coordinate 14,200,571, forward strand.
AGTTCAGCTCCTTGAACTCCTCAGTGGCTACTTTTTTCCTTTTTGCCAGTTGGTCTCTTTACTAGAAAATAAGGTTGCAGTTTGGAGAAACTAATGATGAAACACCAATGCTGCAAGAAGTGAAAGAACAGCAACTACTACTGACAGCTTTGTAAAAAAAAAATGACTGCAGTTCATCCTCAGATAGATGAAGTATTAAAACAAAATCTGCACATTTCCACACGTTGCATCATCTCCTCCAGGTAAAGTGTGGCCGACACACTCACACACATCCAGGCAGGAGAGCCCTGTGCTGCCATCACCTCCGCTGGCTCACTAGATTAAATAGTCTATCGTCTTCAGTGAAGGCGCACTGAAAGAATCTCATTAATTGACCCGCTAATCAGTTTACTGACCTAAAGTTTACTTACCACAGCTAATCCTGGTTGACATCATACAATCTGAACATCAAACAGAGGAACAAATGAGGTCAAAAACAAGATTAAGGAGGAAAAACAGAACACGATACACACCCACACGTATACGCACTTACACTAATCTTGGATGCACATGCAGAGAAACTCCCTCCTGTGTTGCTATGTTGCTACAGGAAGCTCAGTCTACTGGGTTTTGATCAGAAAGGGTTATATTTGGGAGAGTAAGCAAAGACTGGCTGTGTGTTTTTAATGCTCCATCACTTCTTCACAGCTTCACTTAAAACAAGTTTCACTTTCTTATTAGGCAAGGTTAAGTGGCATAGCAGAGTCTCTTTCTTATTATTTTATGTCAGTGTCATTACTAAAGACGAGGACATATTCAAGTCTGAATACAGGTTAAACCTTGCAAACAAATCAAGAGAAAAGTCTCTAAAACAGATCACTGACAGAAAGAATAAGAACACACAGAGGCATGTGCTGAATAAATAAAAAGAAAAAAAAAACAGCTTGATGGAGCAAAATGGACAGAGTAAATAGAGATACATTAACATTCATGTGTTAGAGACAAAGCAAATATGAAAGAAATAGATGTTAAAACTTGGAACAAAGCCAGTGACAAAAGTATTGGCCCGTCACTGTCGGATGTAAAAGGATAAAGACAGGGAGCGTTGGCAGGTGCATTACATCAGAGAAAATGTAACCGAGGTTCTTATAGCAGAGCAAAACATTGCAATAAAAGAGAGCGATAAAGGAAGAGTGGGAGAGAAGCGTACAGGTGCAAAGAGATAATAGGAAGGGACAGACAGAGTGACAGGAACAGAGATGAAGTTCGAAGAAGAGAGGTGAAGAGGAGACGGAGAGCAGCAGAGATGGTGGTACTCACTCCAAAAGTGACGGTCTTGACTGGCATGCCTGTTGGCCCTCCACGCTCGCTTTCTTACGTTTTTGGTTTCACTAAAACACACAGCTGTCTTTTCTGTTGCCCCCTGCGAGTGCTGCGGTACGGGGCACGCAGACCCCCGTCCAGCGTAAACACGAACACACACACACACACACACACACGCCCAGACACACACACTTGAGTAAGCATGGTGGGTGGAGAGTCTGGGGAGGGTGGGGGCTGAGGGGACGGGGGGCCCAGGGGTTTATCTCTGGAGGAATGCTGCCTGTATCTAAAGACACACATTTCACACACAGCCAAAAACAAATGGGTGCCCCACTCTCTCACCATGGGTACCCTGCCTACATCCTGCTTCATTTTGCCTACTTTTTTCCATTCCGCTAACTTTTCTCTCTCACTTTCCTGCCTCAAACTCCTTTTATTTTTTCCCCTGCTTCCATCTTTTTCTCACCCTTCCTCTGTCCTCCATCACACTCTATGTTCTGCTCTCCACCTCATCCATCCTCTCCACCTTTCAGGTTTTGTTGCAGCCCAAACAGTCTGCGTCACCCCAACTTTATCCCTCCTTTCTCCTGTCCCTTCTTCCCCACACGTCACGCCCATCTCTGTGTCTCCTGTATGTTTTGTGACAGCCAGACAATCATTTTTTTTCACGGACCAGGCGATACCAGAATAGCGTAGAGTTACTGTGGAGAATGGGTGTGTTTTTTCAGAGCGGGGCTGTTTCAGTCTGTGAGGTGACTTACAGTGACAAAGCGAATGGCGGGGGGGGTTGCTGCCACCGCCCCGTGACAATGGGCCAGACACATGGGGTGGGGGGGAGCACGGAGGGGCCAGCCTCTCAAAAGGCCCTGCCTCTTTTAATAAAGCGTCCGTCATTCCCTGCTTGAAAAGGCCTCCTTTTCTCTGCCTCTCCCCTCCTCTCTCCCTCTCCTGGCTAAATGCTGGGAAAAGCACATCGCTGCCAAAACCATGCAGAGAGATAAATGCTTGTAGGAGAGGGGAAGGAGGGGGCAATGTAGAAAGAAGGCTACGCACTTCTCAGTGCCACTGGACCGTGACCTGGGCAAAAACATCACGTGGGATGTCTCTCCTGTCCACAGTATTGAGCTTGGACAGTGATGAGAGATCCACTGCCAAAGAATTTGGGCCAGGGGACTACGGACACTAATGTCCATGAAGACATGACAAATTGTCCTGTGGTCTTCCACGAACAGGGGACGGGAACTCTTCCACTCTGACATAAACCTCATTTGCCTGCAGAGTAACTCAACTCATCGGAGGAGAGGAAAGATAACTTATCAGGGTGATAAGGCCACCTGAAGGTGTGGTACAATCAAGTGAGTGATGACTGAGGGTTTCTAAGTGTTAAAAAGCCTAAATGGACCTTTCAGTGAAGTAGGGGAAGACTTGTGTCGGGTAGTTAAACTTTTAAAATGTGAAACTTTTAAAACTTGCACAGTTAAAGATTTCCAATGAGTTATAACTAAATGTCATTTTAAGTTCTTTTTTTTAAAACAAGATAATAATTAAGCTAAATTAATATATATATATTTTTTAGAAATAAACCCTTCAATATCTTACTGAACAAGATCCCCTTTTACAGAGCATGTGGCTGAGGGTCATTATAACACACTCCAGGTTTTGTCGCAGGGTTGATTTAGGCCTGGGACAGACGTGCCCTCTGCACCCTGTTTCGAGCCTCTCTTGTTGGTAGGATAAAGGCCGACAGCTGTCCACGTGTGCTGCTTCTTGTGGTTTATTGCCCGTGTCCTGATGTCTCAGAAAACAGAAACTGGAGTTGAAAAGTCAGGGGAGGAATCAACAATATTGTGCGTCAGCTGTCTTTCTTCAACCTGCCACACACTCCAGTTGTCTGGCACTTCATGCAGATACTTGCTGCCAAACACCACCAAGATGGAACAGGTATAAATTCAGGGTTAGAGAATTTAAAAAGTTTCCCATTTCAGAGTTTGAATAGCAAGCTGCAATTCCATTTAATTGCAATAGTGGCACAGGTCGCCAGTTTGACTGTTGAGTGATGGTCAAGATTAGAGGGCATAAAATCCAGGAAACTTCTTTTGCATTTCATCCATGGATGTATGAACAGAACTGGATGTAGCATTGGAGGGGGCCCCATTCATTCCTATGAAAGCTGCTCAGCACCATGAAGTTTGATTTCTGTGTATAAAATATTTAGATCTTCTGCATCAGTCAGATTACTGAGGAAAAAATTATTCTGGATTTGGTTTCACCGGATCTACAAATTTGAGGACCTAATTATTTAATGGCTATTTAAATGTTTGTTGCTGATGATCTCTATAAGAAAGGCCCAATGGTACATGAGACAGATCTGAAAGCTGTAATTACACGGTTTGGCCACTATGTTACCTTGGCTCCAATGACCGGCGCTGTTGTTCGGAGTCATATGAATTATAGAAACTTCTCAAAGCCAACAGAGGGACTTATAGCAAGACAGAGTGTGGTAGGATTCATTTGTAGAAAAAAGACGATTCCTGTATATCTTGATTGATTATTCATATTTATAGTTATCCTGCTTTCCAAAAAAAGCGGGGATTCAAAGGAAATATACTGCATGTCTTTCAATTATTATAATGGCCCTCTAGTGGCAGTGAGATGCTCTGCAGGGAGCCTGCAGCAGGTTCAAAGAGGGTACCGTATGGACTGGGTTGGGCTGATTACTGCAGCCCTGGCACCAACTCACACTCACACACACAACACAGACACTTTCAACTCCTTATCCTGTGCTTCAGCTCCTCCTCACAAGCTACATTAAGCTTGCCTGGCCTCTGAACTGACAGAGGAGCGGTTTAACTCAGCATTAACAGCGGCGGGTGTTAAAACTGCCTTCCCTCTGCAGGCAGATTACATATCACATGTCAGAGCACGCCGGCTCACTCTCATATATGCATATTATTATTCATACAGACCATAAAGACACCTCAACAAATGCACATGTGCCTCAACGTGACAAAGCCAGACTGACCTGTGGAAGACAAAAACAGGGAGTTAGAAATACTCGGATGAGGGAGGGAAGCGGAAAAGATGAAGGCAATAGAGAAGAATGACAGCAGCAATAAGTCAGCACAGGGCCAGGCTGACATTAATCTTCATAAGAGGAGAGGTACAGTAGAGAAGGAAAATACGGAGTGAAGATGTGCAGGAAGAGAGAAAAACAGCATCACTTTGGACAGAATCTGTCTTCACAACTCTCTCGTCTGGACGCAGTATCTAAACCCCCGCAGGGGACACGGACTCCTCATCATTTAAAACAAAGCCTCTAAACATCAGTCACAACCGGGCTTGAGTCAGCATCAGACAGGATCCGAGCAGCCAGACCATAATTCAATCAGTCTGGTTAATAGACGCAGAGCTGAAGGGGCACCAAGTTTTCAGACTCTATTCAGACATAATGTTCTGTCCTGAAGCTACAAGACACTAGAAACTCTGTGAGGACTCGGAGTTCACCTGACACTGTCAACATGACTCTGTTAAAGTGGGACATAATGCAATTCTATCAAAAGTCTGCTGAGAACACTGGATATCTGAGGCAGAAGTGTGGCACAAAGAAAAATGTCATCCTGTTTTTTTTTTTTTTTTTTACAAGTCATCCATCTGTAACATCTAATGCTAAAGGGTCACAGCGTTTTTGTCTTATCTTCAATCAACCATTTCATTAATGACATATATCTTCTAACAACTGTCAGACTATTCAAAAAATTGTTCAGCACAGAAACAATTCAACTCATGATATATATTTAACTGTTACTTTACACTGAATTATTAAGCCAATCCAATGTCTGCAGAGGAATCAGAGGTAACCACAGATAGCTTTTAAACACTTGAATAATTACATAAATTAGGAAATTGTGTGATTTCCCTAACTGGTAGATCCCTTCAGTTTGAATCTAAGGAACTGAAACACTGCAGTATATTGCCTGGAGCAGATGCCCAAATATAAAAATATGGATGATGAAATACGCAATTGATAGGAAGAGTTCAGACGATTTGAAACCAGACACTTTTGCTTAGCAGAATTTCTTTCATGTGTGTTTACCGCAGTATTTGAAAAATTTGCCACTTTATTTTGAGCATTGGACATTATATGCAGGAAAGACAATAATGAAAAGAAAAGAAACCTAAAGCCTGGATTTTGATCAATAAATGATCAGGTTTTCAAACATACGTCAATGAAAATTCAATTTTTTTTTTCATTTCACTCATTCAAGTTTTCATTTACCAGTACTTGAAATGTAATAAGCTAAATGTTTATTTAAATAAATTATCATCCCACATATATACTGATAGAGATAAATCAGTGATAAGCTTAAACAGCCAAATAATATCTTAAAGATCCCATTAGCTGGCAGGTTTTTAAACAAACAAGTGTGCATTCTTTAACTTTCCGCATTTTGTTGCTGTCAGCGTACTAGATTTTAATCCGCCCTGTCTGTCAGCTTACAGTATGCCGTGACAGTGGCGCTTCCTAACATTTGTCTGGGTTTGCCCCCGTGCAGCACCGGCCTCATTTCTCACCGTAAAGAGCGGAAGTGGTGAGGAAACAGGCCGGGAATGAAAAGATGAAAGAAGAGATGGATGGTAAGAGTGAGAGGTACTCGGCGCGGCTGACAGAAGGGAGGATGTCTCAGGCGCAGCAGCAACTGTGCTGATAAATAAATGTGCCCGGGGTACTTCACCCAACGTGTGCCTCAGTGGATTTTGTGCAGTGCCTTCCTCCACAGTCTCGTTGACAGTATGATGGCATCTTCATCTGCACCGCTTTGCTGAGTCAGACCCCGATTTCTCTCTCACCTCCGCCTCCCTCTCTCTTACCTTCCATCATCATGTTATCTACACTGCAGCGGCAGAGCGGCCGCCTGCGGCAAAGACGGACTCGAACAGACTTCAATGTACGGTCAGCTCTTAATTTACTAATAAATTTGATGCTGCTTTCCACTTGAGGAGTTCATATCTGCTGCCTCAGGGGCCAGATGCTGAGCTGCCATGTGTATCTGAGATTGACGCATTAATAAATATTAAATATAAGCAATTAAGGGAGATGCTCTCCTCAGTCACTGCGAGGGCAGTCAAAAGAGACATTATAAAACTGACATCTATTACTCCACTGCTTCCATCTGCCTACTTTAATGCTGCTTCACACACACTCAGAGTCAAACACGCACTCACACATGTTTTAATCATACACACTCACAAACGCTCAACACAGGCATTCACCTACAGTGCAGAACATGCAGGTGCACGCTCGCTCACGTTCAACACACAGAAACCTTCCGTATGCAGGCGTACAGGTCGAGCAGCGGTATACTCAAACTGAACAAGGTCGAGCAACTCCTCGTCTGACCATGTGAGGAGGCCAAGAAGCTGGTCACCAGTGAAGTGGTTTGATCGGAGGTCAGAGGTCGGAAGAAGAGATGGGTCCTGAGAAAGTGTTGTACAGTGTTTGGGCTGGTCCTGCCTGCCTAATAAGGGTTCAGGCTGAGGTGGGCCTTAAACATATCTCACTATAAAAAATCTAACTATGATCATACATTGATTACAATGCATTCTGATCATCATGTTTAACTTTGTATGAACTCTTTACTCCTGGTTGAGGCAGACTACAGTTAACAGTAACTACATAATAATATATTGCTGCATCTTAGACAATGTGTTCACCAGCAAACACTTCTGCTTTGAGGTTAATATTGATAGGCTGTATGAAAAATACTTTTACAGCATAATAAAAAGTGCTTGAATGCTTTGAGAGAAACCTGGAAATGTCCTTTCGAAATTACAAACAAAAAGCACGGTTTATTTCCAAATTAAATCTGAAGCCTCCTTTAAGTGTTGCTAGCAATCTAATTAAACCAATAACACAGCTACTGGAAGCAACGGTATTTGTTTTTCATGTTCTGGTCTGGGGGAAAACCAGCCATGCAGATGTAGCTCAGAAACAGGAATGTGTAAATGACTGAGCAGATCTATCCTGGATATCGTTAAGATTTTAATTTTTAAATTTCCAGTTGTACATTCAGAGAGCCAGCCAGATCTTCATCACTGCTAACGTCGCCTCGGAGGGATTGCCGGAGGAATTGGTGGAGGACTTGATATTGTGCACATCTTAACACCACCTGTATTCACACTTGGGAATGAAAGGTTGTCCATCGCAAAGGACGGCTCTGCACCTTCCAGACTTTTCGACCAGCACTTCTTTTGGAGTATACTTCAACCTTTACCATGCACTCTGCGCATTCACCTAAAACACATGCACATGCTTGCATGCATGCACATTGATTCTCAATCAGTTTTTCGCTCTCTCTCTTTTTGTCACACAAAAACTCAAACTGATTACTAAGGTGCCTCATATTCAGAGAAGAAAAGCAAATAGTGCTGATTCAAAGGTCAAACAAAGTAAAAAAAAAATTTAAAAAAAGTTTTTAAAAGTGGGGGAAAGTCACAAACGATGAATTGAGGACAAATAAGTTACATTCTTATAATTAAAATAAGATTAGAAGTGCAAAAGTTTAGTGAGGATCAAGGGTGACAAAGATAAAAAAGGTTTAATCAGATTTTTTAAGGTGAAAAGCGAAGTCAAGGCTTCCTTGACTCCATGTGAAATTCAGTCTACTGTCAACATCATTCCTTAAATACAAAATAAGTACATTTCTGTTCAGTTTGGTCTGGTCATTTCCATATTTAGGCCTCATGTTTATCTTCTTCATGATCCTTATTTATACTTGTACTAGTGTAAGATGTCTTGTTGGAATTTGTGCTTACAGCATCTTTGTTATTACTTTGTTCATTATTGGTTATAATAAAACACTGGCACCTGCAACGCTACATTAACTCTTACTCAAAGTTTGACATTTCTATTTACAAGGATTTACTTTCAGGCACTTCCAACCCAAGTGAACCTGTTCTGTAGGTGTGGTCTGCATTTATAAAGCCATTTAGGTTGTAGTTACTTTGGATGGCTCCATTGAAAGTATTCTTTGTAGGCCAGATTGTTCCCAAGAGGCATCTCAGTGTTGCAAAAAGGCAGAAAAGATCAGTTCTTAATGGGTCAGCAAGACGAGGAGAATCCTGCTCTCCTGTCTTCTTCCTAAACTTGGTATCTGGCCAACTGAGACATTATTACACGACTTCTGCAGTTTTGCACAATAGCAATAAAGCCCCCTCTACCTTTAATCTGAATTCTGTGACGCTGGTATCAATAACCCTGGGACAAAAATGAGAGTTACAATATTTGAATACGCCGTGGCCTTTCACATGTAAATTAAACTCTGCCCCCCTAGCCGAAACAAATTACAGCCAACTGCTGGTGGCTGGACATGAATGGGCTTCCTAATGTAGTCTGCATCTACAGTGGGCTGGGGAGCAGCTGGAAAAGAGAAACTGAGACGGGGGAGAATTTATGTGACAGTGCAGAGTGTGACAGTTAGCTTTTTTTTCATATTGAGTCTGCCATGCAGCCGCACTGTGACGAATGGGGCTTGGCTCCCTGAGCATCTGTCTCCAAGGACTCACTGAGGGGTAATTAGAGCTGTGGGGTGATAAGAGATATTCTCCAGGCCCACTAACTATTAATGGTGGCAAAGGGGACGGGGCCTTTACACAGACCTCTGACATCTCACCATTTGGGCCTACAGGAGGGGGTGGGGCTGGGCCTGGCGTCTGATGAAGCGTTAGATTTTGGTGTAAATTAAATCAGCCCTCAGGGAAACTCATGGTTTGTGAGACCAGTTTGAGGGTGGCTGGGAGTTTTATATCCCCAAGATTGTGACCCACCAATCTGCATTATTCTAAATGCTTTTCAACCAAGAGTGCTGAGAGCGTTAAAATCGGCATCATCACACTAGATTCAAGATTCAAGATTCAAAAAGCTATACACACTATAGCACTATAAAACAGAATTATTTTTAGAAAGCACATCACCAGTCACTGGACTCCAGTGTATTTTCAGACTTTTGGGCTGCCTGTAGTTATTGCTCTTAGGAGTAAGCACTTCTTTGAATACCTTAATATTCTAGCTGTTTACCATATTACTTAAATGTGTTATGATTATAATTGGTATGGCCTGCATGCTTTACTTCTTATTCCATTTTTAGACGGTAATTCTACTTATATTGTTGTCTAAACCAGGACTTCCTGAGAGAAGACATCTTGTATCTTAATGGGAATTTTCAGTAAAATTAAGGATAAACAGATTGACTGATGTCTCTATTATAATGGTGGTCTTTGTTAAATATACTTCTTTTTGACAGTGCCATGGTTGGTCACTGTCAAAACAAATGTTGAGGAAGGCTGAGTGGCATCTTATGTTTTTGTGCACGCACAGTGTTTTTGTAAGGAGGGATATTAGTGACTTGGGATAATGGGACTCGATAATGATTCACTGTTCATGTTTGCTGACATGCTTTACCATCTTTTCACATTTTGCTGCATTTCCAGATCTCATTGATGTTGTAGGTGTGTGCAGTGTTCTGGTGGACTGAATGGTTGGCTGAGGCAACAAGAAACATTAAAAAGTTGAAATATACTATTACTTTACTTTACTTTAAGATACAGGCATGGGGCATTAATAGAAAGGGTTAAGGGCTGCTGGCAAAAAGCAATACTGTGTCACTCCACAGTAATCACTGGCTGATAAATCAGACACCCTGTTGCAGGGAACTGGTTGATGCTGCTGCTGTTTTTGCAGCCCTGTGTTGGCTCAGAGCCAGTGGAGGGACTGGGGCGATCTATCACTGCACCACTTCTCTTAGTCTCTGTACTCTGAGATATACAAGGTGTTCACATGTTTCACAGAAGTCATCATACTCCTCCTGTATCCACTGTATTCTCTGTTCCCTCTTCTCTCAGGGTGGTGTTGTGTGGATACCTGGACAATATGAGACTGGGTCTACATTCCCAGTCTCTTTGAGTCTTTATATCTAACAGCTTAAGACAAATAAAAATATATTCTCGCTCATTCACACCAAAGGTAAAACAAAATTGAAAAGAAAAGATACAATTGGCAAATGCACACGCATTCAGGAGCATCACCGAGGGAAAGACAACACTCCATATTGTTGTGTGTTAATAAAACTGTGTGTTACCTTCACTCTGTGTTAAATGTGTTCACCCAATATTTGTGTGGTTGTTATGTCTTGTCTTTGTTCCAAATGCTTTACATTTTCAGATGAAAATGGCTTCAGAGAGGTTTATTGAAGGTTAAGCCAATGCTGCTCCAGAGTGTTTGGGAGCAATATGGAGATGGGGATAGTGGGTTTAGGAATCTGACATGAGAGCAAGGGAGGAGGTAGGATTTGAGGGGAAATCCTCATGGGCAAGGGTCGTCTGGAACAAGTTTCCCAGCAGCCTCATTGCACTTAGATGATCTCTCCTCCACAGAGTGGAAATGGACTCAAGATCATCTATTGGATAGGTGCAATAAAACCTTTGGCGAACGTGTCCCAGACTGTTTAAAACAGATAAAACCCGACAAAACACAGGCACAGCACTAGACGAACAGTGACACAGGAAAAACACAACAGCCACAATACACAACACGACACTGACACATCAAAGGCACGGGCAGAGACAGGCACGACCACAACATCTACAGCAGGAACACCACAGTGGAAAACACACAGACTGAAGCACAGACACCACACAGACGGACATTCAAATCAAATCTAATACACAGTCTGAAGCCATGCACAGACGGAAAGAAAGCATGCACACAAACACACTGATAAGAATAAAGAAGTTGTTCCGCAAAACACACACATATCCCTCACGCACTTCCTCTATTTCCGCTCTCTCTCTCACACACACACACACACGCTCACACACACTGCATGTGTTTTGATTTAATCCTAAACATGAACACAGTGGTACAAATGACACAAGCATATTTTAGAAATCAGAAGAACCCACAGGAAAAATAATTGGACTGTTGTATGTTATCACTACTGTGAACGTTGGTTGTGTGAAGTAGTTTGTGTAGAAGCTATACGCAGGCGTGCTAAAAACTTGTATCCAGTCGATAGGAAATATGTCAAATCTATATTTTGCCCGTGGACTCTTGCCATGTAATATGCTGCTTGAGAACATTAATTTCATTGAAATCACAGACACTGATATAGATGTGAATAAAGATACAGATACACACTCATGTTATATATCAATATGTGAGATTACAAATTAAAAAACGCAAAAGAAAAACAACCAAATGAAGAAAAAAAAAAAAAAAATCAGCAAAGTTAGTACAATACGTCAAGCAAGGACGGGAACAAAGAAAAAAGCTCCAGCCTGATCCCACGACACCTGACTGAATCAGCTCACAGCACAACAGCAACACTAGAAAGTCAAAGGAACCAGAACTACAATACCATAAGCAACACACAACAAAAACATGAGAGATAAAGATAAAAACAACAACAACAGCAGAGCAACAACAGTGACACAAACTTTAAGTGACAGATACAAGATGGTCATAAATACAGAATATATATACATATAGATATATAGATATATAGAAATAGGAAAAGCCAGATATACGTGTTGCAGATATTTACTTCATCATCATAGTGCCATACTCCTTGGCCATCCGGCATCTCAGAGCTCACACTACTGTCCTGATCGATTAGCCAGCGATGCACGGCGTGGGCCTAAAAGGACATACGACATAAAGACAGAGCCCAGTTAATCGCAACAGTGAGAAGCAGAGAGACGGAGAGACAGAAGAGCAGAAGGGAGGAGGGAGAGGAGAGCGGACAGAAAACAATGGCAAGGAAATGAGAGAGAGTCAAAGAGGAACAGGCGAACATTTTATTGAGACACGGGTAGAGAACAAGGTGGAGGGAGGGAGGGAGGGAGGGAAAGGAGGAAGAGAGCAGGAAGAGGAACCACCCCGCCCCACCCCGTCCCATCCCACCTTGCTTTTTCAACCCCTTCCCTTCCCCCCCAGAAAAACAAAAAAACTCCCTGCGGGAAACAGGTGAGGTTAGGATGAGTGGTATGAGTGTGGAAGCAGGATATGGCACAACACGAGGATGTCACACATACAGCGAGCGCCGGGCAACGCCACACTGATGGCGATGGAGGAGAGTCGGTGTTGATGGGCTGTGGCTCACGGATGGATCAGCTGAAACCTACATGTTGGAGTGAGTCGGGATTCCTTTACAATCACGTTTGTGCAAGTGGCACCTGGACACAAAATGTTGTGTACTTACCCAGAATTCACAGACAGAAATGTGCAACCACATTTGTGCAAAGACACCACAGAAATACCTTAAACGCAACAACACAAACAGGGAAAAACATACAGTGAGGCCAGTCCAGCCTCTGACTGAGATGCACAGAGAAACAGTGTACACACGGTTATACATCAGCATTGTTTTAAAGCACAATATGCTCCATAGTGTGAAAAACAGCAAGAGCAACAGCGGTTCATAAACACTCGTCAACAAAAGTAGGGGCACTCCAGACAGTAACCAGATAACACTTGTTCTTTTTTTTGTTGTTTTTTTTCCCAGAAAGGCACCAAGACCGTCTGCTCCTCTCAGCAAATCAGACAGACAATCTCTTTAATGTCTTCCCCCAGACAGACAGACAGACAGAGGAGAGGCTGCACATCAGTTGTGCCCACACTCTCTCTGTTGAGATTCAGATCAGACACACTCTAGCCAGCTCTAGTCCTGGTCACCCTGAAACACACACACACACACACACACACACACACACACACACACACACACACACCAAACCCCATCTGTTACTCTCGACTGTTGTCGCGTCAGCACCAAAAACAACAGAGCGCAGCTCCTTTTGTGGCGCTCGCTGCCCCTTTGCGGCAGAAATACTTGTCAAGATTTACACTGGGGTGAAATCGCAGAAAGCAGGGGATTAATTACCCTGTCATGGCTGCTACTGCACATTTACTATATGCGTTACGCCAGCAATTTTTACGGTACTTGTGTTGTGTTTTTAAGATGCAGCGATGCGGGCTGTCATACCATGACACTGCAAAATAACATTTATTTTAGACTGAAGGGCTGTTTAGCACACATACTGTTGATAGACAGAGAGAACTGTGGATTGGCCTCTTTAAAACATCCATCCATTTTCCGAACCGCTTTATCCAGGTAATCCCGGGTCACGGGGAGGCTGTGCCTATCTCAGCCGGCT
>JAOWBC010001486.1:14214321-14237039 GCA_028566105.1 Hypoplectrus providencianus
TTCGAACTCGCAACCCTCTGCACCAAGCACTCTTGCTGTAAGGCATGAGTGCTAACCACTGCGCCACCGTGGGGCCCTCTTTAAAACAGAACATGAGAAATATTATGTGAATGTATATAAGCATTCACGCACACATTTTTATGTAATGTTGTAACAAATGATATGCCTTAACCTTAAGTCAGGGACAGTTTATCTCACAACCTTTTCATGAGACATAACAGAAGTTATACAAATGGTTTGGCACGCCCCCTTAATTCTTAATGATAGCAGGCTGTTCTCATAAACAGTTCATATGATTTCTTAGCTTTTCTACAACAAGAGTGCTGGTTAAAGGATCAAACAATGGCTTTTAAACCCAGAGAGCAGTGCTTCCAGTTGGGTTTTTTTTAACCCGTAGCTGCTTCCTTTAGGTGACTGAATCTAGCCAAGTAGCGCAATTCATTATATGTTTAAAACAGAGATTTGAGCAGCAGATGTTTTAACATTTTAAGAGTTCTGGTTTCTTCATTTTGAAGTCAGTGGGTTTTTTTTTAAAATGTTTTTCTTTGGTCAGATTCCTCATATAAGCCCAGCACTTAACACAAGCTAAGAGATTTTTCACCTTTAGTTTGACAACCCTGCTCCTGATTATTTTGCTTTATTTTGCATTAAGCTTTCATGTGTCCTAAAATGAGACTGCAAATGTTATTCGGGACATAAAAAATATTCACCATCTTAGCGGTGATGATGCCATGTGACTGTGATGTAGTTGTCTGTAGCCTACATTTTTTTTCTTCCCTTAAAAATGATAAAAGTGGTTTCCGATAGTGAAGATGATCTTGCTGAAGAAACATGGAAGCATCATGAACTCGAATTTGCCAAAGCTTATTTTTATTCAAAATCCAACAGAAAATCCCATTGGTTCTTAGTTGAGGGAACTAGGGTGATGCAGACTTCTGGGTTTCGCTCTAAAAACACATCATCCCTGCAGCATTGGAAAGTTATGGGTGGAGGGGGTTTCCAAACATATTTGACACCCGAAAAAAAAGCTACCTCTGTGTCATATACTGCAAAATAAACCCAGAACTACTTATATATGTAAATCCAAGTCCTCCCCTGAACAAAAAAACACTTTTAAAGATTAGAGGAACAAACATAATGTCCTCTTCCCCAAGGATTTTCCCCATCTTTCTATGCTTGTGAGGACATTGGATCCCCGTATGAATGCATTCACACAGAAACACACAAAGACGGAGCGGGACCTTCTGTGTCAGGTGTTGCCTGCGAAGACAGATGCATTAGCTGGTAAACACATAGTGGGGAAGTGGAGGACAACACACAGAAACAGACGGAGTCACCTCAAGGGTACAGTGAATCAGAGGGTGACAGCAGAGGCCACAGCCCTCCGTTAGGACACCCGAAAATAGAAAAACAAGCGGAGGGGGGCAATTGCAATGTATAAAAAGAAAGCACTGGAGTATAGGTGCTATGTTTGATCTTTTTTTACTTTCTAAGCATGAATGTGCACTTTTAATGACCTTCATCTGTGAGAAATACTTGCAGCGAGAAAAGCTCACCAAGTCTGCCTGTGTGTGCAGAGGGGGTGTGTGTTTATGTGTGGATGTGTGTACGTGATGCACGGCGGCGTCATCCGTAGAGTTTGTGGCGAGTTACAGAGCGTGTCAGCTTAAAAGAATAATTGGATTAAGTAGCAGACGGCTACTGATGACAGGGAGAGAGGGGTGAAGGGGTGCGGGAGGAGGAAGGAGGAGGAGGAGGGAGACGGAGTGAGGCAGAGGGGGAGAGAGGTGCTGATAAGAGTAACAGGCCATTTGCTGCTGAGCCTCTGGGAGCCTCAGGGCAGCGAACAGACACACAGAGGGAACTCAAACTGTTACGCTGTAGATTAGAGGGATAAAGGGATAACACTCGTAGTCTCTGGACAACTAACTAGCACCCTCTTGGTGTTTGGGTGTACTTTACATCAAACTCCAAGACAAGCATAAGACAACCGGTATGACTCATGCACCGCAGAAGAGTAAAAGGACACTTTATTCTGTCTCTGTTTGCTTTCAAGCCTTCATGATGGCCTTTGGAGTAGGGCCACTCTGGAGGATGTTACCTCTCCACATTTTCATCTTATCCTTTACAGTGTCAGCTGCAGAGGCAGAGCTTGAAAGACAGAGGTGTGCAAGTCAGAGGAAAAGGCTCATATTAAAGAAAGAGAGAGAGAGAGAGAGAGAGAGAGAGAGAGAGAGAGAGAGAGAGAGGTGGAAGAATGATCAGAGAGAAATCCACCGAGAAAGGGACAAAACAAAGGGCTTCCCTGGTGTTTCATTTCTCACAAGCATCGTTTGTGGTGTGTTGACACAGATGATCTCAGGTGGGGCACAGAAATGGGCCTGAGATTGAGGAACACTTATAGAAGCAGATAAAAGTGGTTCTACTTAATGAAATGTAGAAAAATAAAGATGCTAGCCTATATTAAAAACCATATTTGATATTCTACAAAACTTGATAATAATGTCACATTACACATTAGTTTTTGATTTCCATGTCAAACTTTTTTCAGCACTGAAGGCTAGCCATTGTTAGACTACCCAGCCTTATAAAGATTAACAGCTGATTTCAGGAGATGATTGATGGTCATATTTGATTTAGACACTTCAGATGAAAAGACAATTTCGATGTATTTCCATTTAGAGTAGAAATTGTGACACCCCAGTACAGCCTGTCGTTCCCTTTTCTTATGCGACAGCCACACAATATCAAAAGATGTTAATGATGTAGCTGCATAAAAACCAACAAACTTATATATATATATATATATATATATATATATTACTGCTCTATGACAATATACACTTGAACATTTTCTATTTCTTCAAGAAAAAATGAACAGAAAGGCTGCCGGACATTATTCGACATTCTGTACACACACAGTTATCCTGATGGTCAACAGAGCCTGCTATGCCTCACCACAGATGATTACAGTCCACTTTAGATCAGCCCATCTGATTTAAATTCACACACATCAGTCAGCCCGAATCAAACAGTAAAATACAAAAGACGCACACAACAAAAACACATCACGCATGTCCTGATCAATTAGCCCTCCTGCAGTTACCCATACACAGGCGTGTGTGAGGTTACGTTACAATATGTAAATGCTGTGGAGATGCAACCATCTGGCAGATTGAGATTTGGAAGACAACTAAAATTTATCAGATTTCTTTGACTATTCTGTACAGTCCAATGATGAGGTAAGTAATCTGTGCGACAGCTTCAATTTGCAAGGGTGCAGAGCTGTAAGATCAAAGAATAATAATAAAATATGTTGACCTAAAATGGTTTAAAACACCACATGAATTCTGTATAAACTAAAAGTAAAGTCTGAGGGGCAAAACACTGAAAAACAAAAGGAAGATGATGAATTGATGAACATGGGGGCCAACGTGTAGAATGGATCCTTACTGTACAGCAAAGGTGAAAAACAAAGTCAACAATTATAGAAATTTATGAAAAATGTGTTTGCTATGCGGTAGTTTGTGGGCTTTTTTATTGTTTAATATTGTTTAACTGGTTTTCTTTGCTTTTAAACATGGTCTTAATCCTCTTCACTCTGTTTGTTTCTGGTTGGTTGGACCACAAAAATCGTCTGGTTGTCCTCATCTTTTAGATCCACCGTTTTCACTCGAGGTGAAATTGGAATTGGAGGTCAAATGTGTCGACCAGGCGTGTACTTCATGTCAAATAACAGACCTTTCAAAACTGAAATCAAAGGATAAATGCCATTAACAAAACCATAAAAGTAATATAAAGTCATGGCAGAGTTGATTATTTTTATATGTATGCATGTATAACTGTTGGAGCTGCCAGGTTTAAAATGAAATTGCCAAGCAGAGAGCACAGAGGTTTCATTAGGATAAGCTTCCCACAGGGAGAGAGCAGCTCTCTGCTGCTCAATGGACCTGCACCGCCTCAATAACTCACACTCGCTCTGTGAGAACAATAAGGTATAAAAGGAGCTGTGATATACAAATGACTGTAGCATTAAGAACCAAGCACCTTCATGAAAACACCTATTCATCAGTCCGCTTTGTTTTAGCCCCGCAGTGCATCAGCTTCTCCCTGATCGTCCACCTTTCCGTCCATTATCCGCAAGTGCAGGAGGAACATCAAGTAATCAAAGCTAATGCCATGAGTCAAACTAGGCGAATGCCTGGCTAGGTCTTTGTGAAAGGCTGACACAGTATCTAAACTAAATGGACCCCTACTAAATTATTCAACTCCTAAGAAGAAAAAAATAAAAAATAAAGTGGAGTTATAACAAGACAGCAACATTACTGAGGTGCTGGACAGTTAAGAGCTCTTCTCAGAATCCCATAAGGCACCTGATTTATCTCGTCTCCTTATTTCAACACGACTTAACTGAACACATTGCAGAGGATATGGCCCTAATGTAATAAACTACCGGGGGATTAAAGTGAGAGGACAGTACCCATAGTATAGCACATGAGTGTGGTGTCCATTAGCTAAACAGGAGCAAAGGAAAGTAACAGTACAAATGAGGAGAAATCAAGCAGCTAAAAAGTATACTGCTTCCCTCAGCAACAGACAACAAACTAAATCTTATATTGAAAAGTGCTTCTCTTACACCAGTTAAACAATGAGGGTGTTAAGAGGTAAACATGTTAACTCGTGACTCAGTCCTTGTATAATCCTTAAATTTCACTTCAAAAAACATACTTGTGTTTGTTAATTATCAACAAAAAACACTATTGTGAGTAAATACGAGCAACCACTCCCTTAAATCACCAGTAAAATTTTTCAAAAATAGTTAACGCACTCAACATGAGACAGAAATGCATCTCTGAATTAGATCTGATATAGCAAATATTTAACTCCCACGAGTGATCAGCTGTTTGCTCTGCTAGAAAACCCATAACGAAGTTGCCAATTGAATCCAAGACTTTTTTTTTTTTTAAATGTACTTCTGCTTCTGTTCACTAACAGGTTAAGCTACATTTATATATGTCAGTGCCATCTACTGACCAAAGTACATTCATGCAGCTTGGTATATTTGCTTTTAACCAGTTGGCTGTTCATATGAAACAAAAAAAACCTGCAATTGCAAACATAAATAAAACAGACAACCTCTAACACCCCCAAAAATCATCTAAATAAAACATCCTTGCTTGAAACACTGCTTGAGTTTTTCATGTAAGCAGTAAATGAGTTCAGATATAGAAGAGGAGACTCAGTAGTTAAGAAACTACTGAGTGAGAATGAGTAGACGGGCTCTGCAGATCTGATAAATAATGCATGGCAGAGAGCTGGCAGCAACCAGCCTGAGCTCCATCAGCAGAGGAGAGGTGTTTTCTGGAGGGGCACAGGTGGAACCCACCAGGTGGGATGAAACGGAAGGATGCTGCAGTCACCTCCACCCATCACCTCTACACTCTATTTCTTTCCCTCTCTCTCTCTCCATCTGGGCTCAAGTTTACTCTCTACCTGTTCAGAGCATGCTTGTTTATGAGCATGTGCAGAGTCATGCCCTTCATTCTTGAGGAGCACATACAGGGTCTGAGAGGTGTTCATTCATCCTGATGGACATGTTTTTTTTCTGTAGTAAGTAGTGGTGTTAAAGCAGCACCACCCAATACCACCCTTTTTTGTTTTCCATCATGTTTTCCTTATTGGTTCACTCTGTTGGAGGCCAAATATAGAGCTAAAAGACAGTGAATATTGAGCCTTAATTTGCCACATGGATACAAACACATCTCCAAAAGAACTTTTATGTTGCTACACATCTGCTTGATGTATTTGTATCTGTGATATGGTCTCTAATAGCCTACAAACAATTTCAAAATGGTCATTGTTTGGTTACTGCCAAAGGTATAAAATGAAACAATTCTGCATTAAAATGTGTAAAAATTACTACTTTTACTATTACACTTGTTTTATATTTTTATCAGTTATCAGCACTTACATGATCCCAAATTCTTTCAACAAAACAAACCAAGCAAAATCGTGTTCAATTGACTTTCCTATCAAAGGCATCATGTAACCTCCTCTACTCTAACCTGCAGGGAAACACAGCAGGACACTGACTGAAAAAATGACAGAAACAGAATAGGTTACGTCCGGTCGACTGCATTGGATTTCATGATGCAGAATAATAAGGTGTTTCTGTTATTTTGTCCCAGACTGATTCGTCCTGGTCCCACCCTCTGCTCTGAGCCTGTGGAGGTCAGAGGTCATTAAAACAGAGAGATTAACATCACAGCACACAGAGGACAGAGCGCTTTGATGTTCTCTGCAGTGGAGAGAAAGTACAACCTCTTCTGATCTTCCGCTCTGTTTGTACCTTTTTTTGTCTTCCTCAGAGAATACTTATTGGGGGATTGTCGAGGAGGTAAGTGGAGGAGTATGTTTTAACAAAAGGACCTTTCGAGAACGTGGGTTTGAGAGCCTACTGACACCAGTGTACTGGATGTAAACATGTATAGGACTGCAGCAAAACCTGTTAATCTAAGTAATCTGAAGTCATCCTTTTATATTTTTCTTTGGTAGAGGAAGATTTTAAAAAAAAGGTTAAGATAAAAGAGAGTAAAGAAACAAAGGATTATTTGGTTCCAGACAGCTACAATGCAATATCAGTGACATACAGTGTTTACTGTAGTTGTAGCACTCTGAAGTTGAACTATGACATGACAGAGCGAGAACAATGTTTTCATGTTTTGTGTGAACCCCTGGGAGCTGTGACGTGAAGCTTTGTGAAAGAAAGAAGTGATGAAAAGAAAGACACAGAGATGGAGAGTATCAAGGAGAGAGCACAATTTAAATTTCTTTATGTTTTATCAATGACATTTAGCTGCAGCCCCAGCCCCTCCCTCTTATTCTTCTCCTCTTTCCATTGAAAACCGTTGCTCTTGCATCCCAGACTATTTTTATCCAACATTTCATTACCATAATAAAACACATGCATGAAAAACAGATAAACTCAAAGAGACAGGGCAGCCAGAAACCTGGATTTGTGAGGCTTATTTTCATCTTTCTTTCTTGTCCTCTATTCTTTTATGTTGCTCTTTTCTTTTCGCTCAGAGAAATGGAAAGAGACATGCCTTTTCTTTCAGCCTGTGCCTCATTATGGTGCTTTTCAGGTCTGCTCTTTTGTATAGTGGAAGCCCAGAGCCGCGCACAAGCATAGCGGAGCAGCCGGTGGATTACCCAGACTCGCGTCAACACTTCGACAGAACCACCAACCACTCTAGTCGACGGCCCTGCCAAGTGTAGCATGAACGTTACATGCTTTAATAAGTGTAGCCAAAGAGCCATGCCAAGACTAAACCAACAGGAACAGCTGCTGTGCCATCAGTGTGGACAATACATCCAGGTCTTTACACCAGGGCACGGCTATCATAATACTGGACAGAATGTATTACTGTCCTCTGGTAATCAGCATGCAGTGTGCAGTCTCGCCACACAGAGCATCACGTCTCAAACTGAGCGCCAAAATGATTAGACGTTCAAAAGTGATGGAAGTAATTTTTTTGGCGCAGAAAAGCCCGGGGGTCACAGAAACACAATATGCGGTGTCTGTTTGCTTAACATTTGGCCTGCAATGAAACGTTCTCAAATGATACATGTTGAAATAAATGCATCATGAAGTACTGTATAAGACAACCTGATAAGTAAATATAAATATCCATTTATCCATTTTTATAATTTCTCATCTAAATCTGTGACTTATAAAATTACAATAAAAGCTTGTTGTATGCCAATATTTTGATAATTCTTTGAGGCAAGGAGGGGTCAACACACAGTCTTACAATAGATAAAATCACAAATTACTATGGGAACCCTTCATCCACGCCCATGGACATGTATTTTCAGTGGTATTTATAAAAAGCTATAAAAAATTTTTATTTATTTAATGGCGCATTGACTTATTTTTTTAAGATAATTTGTTCAAATTAATTAAAAATTTTAAGAACACATTTATTACACAGTGTATGTATTGTAATAATTTCTGGTGAAATAATCAATAAAAAGTTACAGTTTTATTCTTAATGGTGGATGCAGCCCCTGTACATATATTTTGATGAGTTTGGACAACTCCCGCTGATGATATCATGATCCACAATGATGTTTCACTGTGGTCAGTGCCGCATGCCAGTTTGGTTGTCCAATCCTCGTAGTGTTCAAGATAAGCTCCAAGCTTACACACACACACACACACACACACACACACACACACACACACACTGGAACAATGAAGACGTCCTTGGCTGCATTTTGTATTTGTACTTGTGTGTGAGTGTGTGTGCTTGATCATGTGTGCATGCACTATATTTGTGTATGTGTGTGCTCAGCAGTTGGTGGTCATATATCAGAGCTGTACTCTCACCTTCTCCACTTCCCTCCTGGGACAGA
Organism: Hypoplectrus providencianus; assembly: GCA_028566105.1. Taxonomy (NCBI): domain Eukaryota; kingdom Metazoa; phylum Chordata; class Actinopteri; order Perciformes; family Serranidae; genus Hypoplectrus; species Hypoplectrus providencianus. The sequence goes on from JAOWBC010001486.1 coordinate 14,222,740, forward strand.
AAGATGGATGCCCCCCGCCCCATCACTGCTACATGTAGCACTCGTTATGTCGCGCTTTGCTGCAGTAAGGCGCCATTTCTACCACTCGCAAATTAATGCACACCATATGCACACGCACACCCATACAGGCACAGACACTCAGTTTTTTTAAGTCAAGATATTAAGTCAAGGTATAATTTTATTTTGAGCATTAGATTTGCTTTAATTATACCTAAAACAACCCCACACCCAACGCCACTGGAATTTTAAAGAAGCAGTCCCGAGACAGTTGACACTGCAGTGTCATAATGTGGACAGGCAATAAAATCCCATAGATGGCTGCTGCATCGCTCTTATAAGAAAACTTTATTGCACGTATCCTTGATTAGATTCGCAGTGGGGAAATTGAATCTGAAGAGTAATATTCTCAGGAGGGAACGGGACAGAAACAGCAGCCAGCGAGCTGTGAGGGTGAGAGACAAAGCATTAAGCCTGCCAAATCCCACAGAAAAATGGATTTGTCTTTCTAACCTTTAAAAAGCGAAAGCCCCCCCTTAAAAGTGTACAGAGGTGGCTCTTAAATCGTGAAACTGTGATGAGGAGTGGAAATTACATTTGAAAAGCTTTAATGTAACACCTACAAACTGGGTGTGAAGGTCCATTAACAATGCAGCTGTCTTCCTTTTTCATTCATGAGATAATGAAGAATTTTCATGTGGCGAACTCACACAAACACACCTACAGGCTGCATTAGCTCAACAACAGGATACTTCAACACACCAAATAGGATTCACAGAGAGCTCAGGGCTCTGCACATTAATGTTAGCAGCATGTATTGTAAAACAGCAGGACAAAAGATGGCAGCAATCTGCCTTGTACCACAGATGTCATGTCATAAAAGACACCAGCGGGGACAATGAAAGTGGTATAATGGCCGGCTGGTGTGTGTTATTTAGCTGGCAAGGAAAAGATGAAAAGCTGGATCAGTTGATGTTAAGAGCTAGAGCTAAAATTCCTCCCTCGTCCACATTTCTGTCTTTCCCTTCTATCTCTCCCTGCTGTTGTTGCTGACTCAGCCCTCGGGAGACTCCTCCTTGAGGCCAGGGCTGGCATGGTTTCAGTGGGGCTGAAGTCCTGCTGCGGAGGTTTCTGTGTTTTTTCACTGTCCTTTTAAAAGCAATCGTGCTGTCACGCAACAGGTTTGCTTGATAAAATGTACACAAGTGCAGTAGATGTTTGAGACTGAGTGAGAAGGATGTAAATGTGAACATCTGATCTGTTCCTCATACTTTTCCATTCATTTCTACTCCTCAATTAGAAAGAAAAGCTGTGCCAGCTTTTGCAACAAGTTCGTTTCAAAGGCCAAAATCTTCATTCTTTGGCAAAAAAAGCATTGTTAAAAGCAGTTTTTCTATTGCAGCAGTGTTGAATGCTGTATTTTATTGATTTTTCTACTAGACTTTTGCTGACATGCATCTTTCGGTTTGCACTAACGACTGCACAAGAGATTATGACTGCAGACATGTAGATATATAAGTAGGTCTGTAGCTTTACTGTGTAAACCCACTATATGACAGTTTTCTCTAACCTTGTTATCCACAGTGTACCTATCATTTTCAAATAAGTGAAAGATTCAGTATATTTTCACTTTTTTCATATTTTAATTTTTTTTAAATAAAGACATATGTTGAAGATGCAGATATGTATTCCACTTTGCATTGCTGGTATTGGATCGTTGAATCAATATATCGATAGATCAATGTATCGTTACGTCCCTAGATGGCTCCAGATTGTTTGCAGGTGAGGAAAAATCTTGGCAAAGTCAGATGGTTCGATGGTCAATTTTATTCTAGAGCTAATGTTGCATTGAGCCTGGTTCAAAGAGTACTTTGCACAATGTTATTTGGCTGAGTAAAAAGTGACAGTGACGACCGTAATGTTTTGTTGAACATGACAGCCCGTAGGATCTATTTATAAAATTATTCTGTTTATCGATCGGGTTACTAGACCCTGCAAACCGATCACCAGCCCATTCCACCGGGAATCTTCTCATTTCTCCTGATCTTCTTTCACCCTTGACTGCAGACTCATATGGCTGGAAGTGACTCAATAGACACACATTACAGTTGCACTGAATGAATATGGTCCTTACTGATTTATCTGTTTAATATTTTTTCAACCAAAACACTGGGATGGTCACACATTAATGCTGTATCTCTCTTTTGCTTTCTTTCACATTCACACACAGCCCTGCAGTCTTTTTACACTTCCATCTATCCGCAGTATTGACACAGACAGCGCTGAGACACCTAATCACTCATGCGCGCACACACACAGCTGTTGAAAAGCCATTTTCAGTGTGTTCATGAAGAGGGCACGTTGAGTTCCTCACTGCAGCTCTTCTCTGATTCTGTAGTCAGCACTTACGGCACGTGGCTTAAACCAACACCCATGTGCTCACTAGGACAGGAGCAAAGATACACACACACACACACACACACACACACTCACACTTTCACACACCCTTGGACATACCTTTACATACACCCTTGCATTAATACAGCTCTGCACACTCCTGCACGAATGACCTGAGCATGCACATAGAGGTCCATGTAAAGAAACGATCAAACAGTAGACAGTCATGCACAGCAGGCGAGCTGAATGCATCTAAAAATAACCCCTATTGGCACCCCCACTGTCATCATTATTCCTTTCATCGTCCTTATCAGCAGTGTGGGGCTCATTCAGTTGGTGGACAGTCAAGCCGCTTTCATGGAGCTTTACTCCCCTCCCCATCGGCACCGACATCACCATACCCTCCTCATACCCTCTCCACAATTCCTGTCCTTCGGCTCTCCTCTCTGAAATTTACATCTTACGTCCCCGGGTCCCTTCTCCTCTCCTCCTGCTCCTCTTCTTCCTTCTCTCACTGCCTGCTTGGTGGGACGCAGTGATGAGTGACACCCACCAAAGTGTGCAGAGAAAAAGATGAAGGAAGACAGGAGGGCACATCCCAGAAGAGAACCTTAATCCTCGCAGAACAGACCCACTGATAGAGGAGATGTAATGACATCAACCAGAACTGGCAACAGATGAAACAAAGCAGAAAATAGGAAATGAAAAAAAGGAGGGATGACATGATGAAACGATGCGAAGAACAAAAGAGGTGAATAAGTTAAATGTGAGACGGAGGAGAATCTCCTCAGCGCTCATGTTTTACACAGTGCAGTCAAAACCTCTGCAGCAGATATTCAACATAATTATAAGGCGAGCTACCCTGCACCCGGACGATAGGCAAGACTGACCAATCGTATTGGATGAGGTAAATCCACTATCAAGTAGTACAAATCCCTTGTATGTGAAAACGTTCTTGACAATAATAATTATCCTGATTCTGAACTGTTTTAAATAGTCATGTGATAAAGCATCATGGTGGACTTTGTGATATCACTAAATATCATATTGTTGTCTAAAGAGTCAAAATAACACTGTTTTGTGATAAAATTGTGATTTGCACCCCTACTATCAGGTCAATCAGGATGTTATAGTCCTGTGACTATCATAGGACTTGTTAGCATTCAAATATACAAAAAAACAAAGTGGGAAAAATATCCCAAGTTTAAGTGGCTTCGTAATATCCGGGCATGATGTATGGTGCTGGCTCTAGACGTGAATGGGCTCTAAAAGTAGGTTAATAAACCTAATGTTGAAAAATGATCTGACAAAAACCTAATTGGCTGACAGTGCTCTTTTGAAGAAGTTTACTTCCACGTAAATGAGGAGCATTTATTTCATGCTGTCAGAGCCAAAGTCTGGAAGGTCTGTAGGTAAGTCACGGTGGGTGAAATGTTCGGGCAAACTGTGAATCACCCAGTTTATGAGCACTGTCTTGTTCTGCCATCTTGATTCGTTTGTCTCTGCGGCGTCTGTGTGTGTTTCTCTGTTTTGGGCATTTTGTTGAGGAAAAAACATGGCCTGAGTTCAGGTTTAATACCTTCAACAAACCCACAAGAGCAATATTTTACTGTCAGGCTCTAATCTGAATGATCGCCGTTCCTGCCCTTTGTTGTACATTACAGACTTTGAGTAGTAGTAGAACCTCCAACTCTCAGCCCCCACTGTCACTCAACATATAAATTAACTTTCCTTTCGCATTATTCAAGCAAAGAGAGGCACATACAATGGGAACTCCCCACCGCTGCACACCTGTAGCCTGAGAAAAACACACTTCTGTTCCTACAAAGCATACACCCCCCCTTCTAAATGAGACACATACCAACCGCAGAGAAGTCCCTGACCCTCTGCAAAGCCCTCCGAAACAGGAAGAGAGCACTTGAGTCAGGATTTGATGGGTGAGAGTGGCTCAAGGGGGTTGTCAAAGCTGAGAACATATAAAGAAGCACACATGGGCAGGCTGGGGGTCAGTTCAAGGACTCGAGAGAGAGAGAAAAGCAGAGGAGAGGTAAAGAAATGTGACCGTCTTGAAAACGAGAGAGCTGGATAGAAATAGAGAAAGAAGTACAAAAGAAAGAGGAGAGCAGGGAGCGGAAAGGTTTGGATGTGATGAGAGCGAACATTGTAACTAAAGCTGTACACGATGAGAGGGGTCAAGAGGGAGAGAAAAAACTGGAGTGAAAAGGTGATACACTGTTGGCCCGACTGAAGGAACATGTTTGTACTGGCAGGCACAATGTGTGGGAAAGGACTTTGGAAAATTGAGAATAAATTATCATCAGTGAGAGGTGGACTACTGAGTACAAATATTTTGGATCAAAGTAAGAAGGGCCGACAAATCAACAGTTTGTTCAGTAATTTGAAGTAGGGCACACTCTAAAAAAGAAGAAAACCATTCAACAGACAGAACAAAACAAACTTGTGGTAAGTACAATAATAAGGGATATACGTGATTTGTCAACTAGCCGTTTAAACGTTGCTACTCTAGCTGATCGGAGAATCAGCGGTTCGATCCCTGAGCGTGGCAGCCTCAAATGTTGAAGTATGCTTGGGCAACATCCTGAACCCCAAATCGCTTCCAATGTCTTTATCAGAGTAGGAATGAATTCCTGATGGTGACAGGTAGCCTCAGCTACCAGTACAAATGTGTGTGTGAATGGCTGAGCACTGGGTGATTGAGTGGTCACAAAGACAGTCCATTTACCATTTATTATTTCATGAATGTAACATTTCATATTTTAATCACATTGTCACATCATTATTCATCTTATTTATGTCTTGAAAATTCCCTTTTAAGACGTGGTGTCTGAACTCATCAGCCACTCATGATTTAATGCGATACTTTTCTAGACTCTATTCTCTATTCTTCTATTTAAGCACATGGGAAATTAGTCATGAGCAAAGTCCCCAGCGATAATCAAGGTAAGAGTGCCCCATTCAACAAAAGAGCCAGACAACAGTCACATTTCTCCAGCAGCTTTATCTCAGTACTTCAAATTTCAATAAACATGACAAATTAAGGTTCAGTTTTGCTTTAATGCACAAAAGGCCTTTTTTGGCTTTTTCACGCAAGACATTTTGACTTGTCACAGTGGGAAAAGCACAGGTGTTACTAAAAACTAACAACGGCTCTTTTATTCAGTTGTTTTGATCATGAGTGACAGTGAGCCAGCATGCACAGTACCAGGGACCTGAAATGAAAGCAGCTAAATGGAACTCAGCCATGATAAATTTCATTACTTACCTTTGTGATTTTCCTACTGAGGCAAGTCAAAATGTCTTGCGTGAGAAGGGCCTATGAAGGACATCCTATTGTGTAAAAATGTTTACTGCACTATTCATACCTGAGAGGACGAGGGGGCACACTCTGCTTCAGGAGTGCTGAATGTATACAACAGCCTTAAAAATGGCCTTATCAGCATTCAAAGAATAAAGTCTATAACCAGCAGCAATGCCTCAAAATAGTTCCAACCTTAGACAGCACATTGGCTTTCAATTTGAATAAATGGAGCATGAAAGAGGGACGAACAGCCAAGGAAGCGCCAAGCTACATCGCCACCACCCCTACGCCCTGCTCAATCTGCTACCAGCACACACACCTTCCACCTGTCCCCGTCTTTGTGTTTCTTTCTTCTATTCAAACGCCTGCGTTGTCATGCTCAGTGTTATTAATCTCTGTCAAACTCGTCCTTCTGCCTGATGCCGGACATGTGTTCTCACGCTCTTAAGCTCTGACACAGGTGTCCTTCGTCCTTCAATAGGCCTGCAGTCTGTGTTACGCAGGGGCCAAGTACACAGAAATGCTCTACATGTTACCCACAATGCCATCCAAACTCAGGATCATCTTTAAAAAGCACATAAAAAAAACTGAGTACGATTATATACTGAGATTTGCACTGACTGAATACTACAGTCACTGACTAAAGGTTCGAAAATATGACAGCTAAAGCAACTTAAAAAATAGTGATATGGGGCCAATTCTGAAACTATCGAAGCACTTTGACTCTATGTGAAAAAAACAAAAAAAGGTTCAAATAACTTGTGGAGTTTCTGGAAATGTTTTCTTGGACAGACTGGACAGCTTTTAAGATGGATGAAGCAATTAAAGATGCCCCATGAAATGAAATCACAATAAATATACAGTACATGAAAAGGCTGGAGAAGTTACCGATTGATGCACTGTTTGTTTTGGTCTTTTCATGAAATATATACTGAAAATAACGAAATGATGTGATATTAACAGCCTTATCCCTTTTATCTTTTGTTTTGTTTTTTTAATTCCAGAAATATGCATTTGTCCTGCAAATAGAAAACATCTACAGCACAGAAATGGGACTTGCAGTTCTTGCCATGTGGAGGTGTGAGCGGAGAAGTACATGATGCACTGCACAGTGTCTAGAGACACAACCTCTGAGCAGGTATTGTGCTAATTCAGGATCCATCCCTGCTGTTAGAGAGAAGGCTAAATTCTGTTGCGGTGTAGTACCATTTGATTTAGCATTTGGTAGGAAGTTTGACTCTTTACAGAGGAATGAAAAAAACAGAAACGCCAGGAATAAGAGATGCTGAATCGATCTCACACACGACATGTGACCTTTCACATGAATAAAGCTGTCTTCATGAATGTATATTACCGTGCTTACTGGCTGCAATCCAACAATAGCCTGGACATACAATAATGCGGTATGTTGGAGCAGTATTACAGCACACACTGAAATATGACACTGATCCCACACAACCATCATGCAGGCAAGAATGATACAATGTGTGGTTTTGTACCGTGAAGAAAATATTGATACATTGAGTATTTTTGTAACATACTACTTAAGAAAGTGGGCCTGCATGTCCTCCACCTCCTCTTCTGTATCTGAAACTTACATAAGTCTTCACGGAAAATGTGCAGCATCAACACAGGATTGTAGGAGTGAACTCCCTCTCTTCTGATAAACTGCAGCAGAATGCAGCAGCAGTGCCGATTGTGGAGCTACATATAAACACATATCACCATAAATATCGGCCTAAGAAATCCAATTTATTCAGAATATCGATACAACAGTTAGTCCGGTTGTGACAATAAATCACTCCAGCGGGTCATGAATGCCTGTGTGCATCTTGAGAGCTGGAGGACGGAGCTCACCTCTCCTGCCATTAAATCATTCATGACCCTGCAGTGCTGTGGACCACACAGTGCCAGACCTGCCTCCACCAATCTGTGTCTCCTCTCTGACAGTAAGCACACACACCACTACACTTTTAAGCCCTGCACTAAAATTCAGCCTCCGCAGACAGCAATTACAAAAGCTCATCCAAGCAGGCACACACATTCACAAACACTCAGGCGTTCTGTATTTATTTGAGTCGCTCCGCTCCTTCTGAATACACCTGTATCCTATGCTTCCCTCAGTGGAAGTATCAATCTATAAAATATGTCTAAAACTCTTCCACGGTCTTTTCTTTCGCTGCACAGCACACCCCACACCATCGATCAGCCTCACGTCCATATTCATGAGCTCTGCAGAGGATAGTGTTGGATACCAATCCTTGGTCGAGGGGGTTCCCTAACACATCGCCCTCCCTCTCCTGCTCGGTTATTCCTTCAAAATATTCCTGCACTTATTAAGAGCAGATGAACACCTAAATCCCTCCCCGTCCTCAGTAGCTCAGCGGTTAGCTTGGGAGTCACAGAACTTTGGCTATAACTTTTACTTTGGGGTGGGTGCCTCTCACAGCAACTTTCCAAAGATGTCTCCACAATGTTTAAGATGCTTATTTTTTACAGTCTTTATTTGTGCTTGGTCCCGTTTTATTCCATCTTTATACCCCCTTCCAGGGTCTGACTGTCTGCTCACATTGATTCTCTTACCAATGATATGCTGATGATACCCAGCTCTATCTGCCCATCTGATTAGACAATCCAACTGAGCATGGATCACAGCCTGCTTCAGTAATATCTAAAAATAATGGATGAAACACCACCCCAAGTACTCATCATAGACTGTAAAAATAACTCATTCAATATATTCTCACAAATGGGTATATATATCTTTTTTAAACACATGATCATAATCATTTTAAATACTTTGTAAGCTTTGTGATACGAAACTACTTAGTTGGGATTAGTAAAGAAAGGACATGAGCCTTCTTTGGGTGAGTACTGGGTTTGTTTGACCCATTCACCCCCCCTACTGCCCACCCTAAACTGACATTTTGGTATTTGAATCTATTAAGTCTTCTTATATCCAGCTTGTCTCTGTCATAATTACTACAGCCATCAAGCTATGAAAAGCAGCATTTACATGGATTGACAAGGAATTTCTTTGCATTATATTTTGTAGGTTTAATTATGAACAGTGAATGAAAGCAGCCTGACTTATTGGCTCACATAATATGTTCTTTCTCTAGTTCTTTGTCAAAAAAACTAAACATATGTTGTGTATATGTGCTTACATGCTACTCATATCTGAGCATGAAGATGCTTAGGTGGGACACAGACCTAAATATTGAGCCACTTCTTCTCAGAGACTTCTCTTTGATCCACTATGGCTCGGATTGTACCTCATTAGCACGTAGCTTTTGACAAAAGCGCCTGCATAATGAATCCATGTAAATGTACTTAATTAAACCCTTGTTGCTGATCTTCATGTAATATACTGTGCTGATGTGGTTATTTATAGGAGCTGAGTTATCTATGCAGAAAAGACGGTTCCATGTGTTTGGTTTATGAGGCAAGCTCAGAGATGGCGATGCTTTATTGGCAGAGAGACAGATGTTTCCCACATGACACATAAATCACATGGTCTTGATCATATGGTGCTACTTTATCTATCAAATGTTAACAATTACAGATGCTTAGAGGCAAAGCTAGTACAATCAATAACAAACAAATAGTTTTAATAGAGTAATTGACTAAAGATAAAGTTTCATTGAAGATTTGGGAAAATGATGGGAACCCTTAACCTCTTCAACCTTGAATTTTATCTTTCCATCAATCCCATAACTGAACAAGTGCAGAAATCCTTAATGAATAATTGATGACTCTGCGTAACTGTATTGCAGAACAGTATTGCGTCAAATTGCTGCACTGGATCAGAGAAGGAGGCGGGTGTGAACACAGCTTGTATGTGTACTGCATGCTCGACTGGTATCTGGGGCAATGTGTGACTCTGTATGTGTTGGATGGAGACAGAAGCTGCGTGTCTGATAAACACAACCCACCAGTTCCTTGTGCAGTGGCAGGTCCTTAACACCTCCTGCCCCCCCTCTCTGACTCTGCTCAGGACAACTGTCAGCCTACTGACGGCATCTTGCTGTGCTGTCAATCTGCTCAGATGCTGACCAAGCCAAAGTGAGGATGAATGTAAATGAGATCTGACCCTACTCCGACCAGCAGAGGGAGCTAAGACCAGCTCATCCTCCATCTGTCCTCTGTTATCAGTCCTTCGCTAGGAACTTAAATACATTTAAAATGAAGTTCGGAATCATCTTTTTGGCGTTATTTCAGTCTAGAGCAATGGTCTGGTCTTTCAGGGGACATTTCTGCCACCATGCTCATCTCCAAACACTTCTCTTTCCAGCGATTGTTCTCAGTCTCATCCTTGCTGTATTATCTGACTATGCAGCTTTGCTTTTTCCTTTTTCTTTTTTTACATGCATTAATCTTTTTGTTGAGGCAAACAGATGTCTGCATGACAGTGCTGAGCTGTGCACTGGGTGAAAACACACAGATGTATGCTTACTCACATCCACACACAATATACTGAACTGAAAATATCTTTTCAACACCTAATTTAATTTTTGCGCACACATCAGTTCCAGTTAGCATATTTAGGTGAAGAGGGCAGTGATGCTACATAAATCTAGGTGAGAGCGAATGTTGTTCTGAGGCCACAATATTGGCATCAAATCAGCTTTTTATTTCTAAGTTTGAAAAAAAAAGTTAACTCAAAAATAAACCCCCTTGACAGATTTAATCTTGAAGTAATGCAATTGATAAAACAAGGATTCTCTGTCTGGAATACATCTTGGAAATTGGCACAAAGAGAAAAATTACTCAGCGCTGGCTCTTCAATGTGTCAGCAGACAACTAAAAATGACAAAACTCTACTATGCCATGCCTTATTTAAAAATGAAAACTGTTAAAACCAAATAGAAAGAATTTTCACTCAACAGGATGGCTTGCTGAACATGGAAACATGAGCCAGATTTTCACACTCCAGCCTTCTCCTCAGCTCAACAGCGAGATATTCTGAGTACATTACATAACTACAGGGGCTGAGGTTCAAGGATACTACAAGTGTGTAAAAAACAGGCATGTGAAACATAAAAATAAACTCAATAAATGGATTAAAACTATGCATGTACTGCAAACGCAGTGGAAATACAGAACATAACATTAAAGTCTATTATTAAACAGAATATACATATCCAGCTATTTTTGTAATTATGAAATATAATTTAATTAAATTTAAACAGCATGATAAACAGTATGCTGAATATTCCTTTAATATGTTATATTTCAGTTCTGACTGGGTTATTCAGAAGATGAGGATGATTTAACAACTTGAATATGGACAAATTGAGCATGAGGGACCACAGGAGGGGGTGGGAATATAAAAAAGAGTAAGTGTTGAAGTGGATTCAGTTTCATCAACTCAGCAGGAAGCAAGAATGCAAAAACCACTAGAAAGGAGTGACAGCAGGGGATGTGTGGCAAGAGAGCTGATGAATGATGGAAAAACAGCAAGTTGTTCAAGGAAGTTGCTTCATGATGACCTTCAGCCTCCTGACCAAGGACACACAAGACGGAGAGAACAAAGAGGGAGGCATGGATGGTGCTGTTACTGTATATCATATAGTGCGTCTATATCAGCCTGCAGCCTTAGCAGGTCTAAAGCTGTGTCATGTTATTCTCATTATTGATTCATTTCCCTGTGATATCCTGATTGATGTATTAACTGTTGCAAATGTCAATAACGGGGAGGAGAACTGATAACAATTTATTGATACCCATGCCAGTATTGATGCTGCGTATCGGTCCGATTATTTATTATTTCCCTTCTTGATTCATCATCAGTTTTCTGTGAGAAAAAATGCCAAAAAAATTAATAAAAAATAGACCAACAGTCTGTCAAAGAAGCCACACTCTCCATCATTGTTTTGAAATTGGCAACCATCAAGAAAAAAAATCAATTTATATATCACCAAAGTGATATATCCAAGGTTCTTGTTTCATCCAAACTACTGATAATCAGTTAACAATCATGGAGGAATATAATCAGACTTGAATACTCTTTTATTATTTACTCTTTTAATAATTGCCACTTACACTTTGAAAACAACGCATTACCAAAGCTTCTGAAGATTCATTTTCTATTGCTTGACTAATGGATTAATAGTTTCAGGGCTGCACTTGTATAATGCATGCAGGTCTTTTGTAGCACCTACTAACAAATTATTTGTGTTTATGTATTGCAGTGAAGGGCTTATGGAAAAAACACAAATTTGTGCATTATCATCATGCATCACCATCAGTCTTTAAAAACAAAGTTTACAAAGAGATTCAGACATTCACTGACCTGTTCATCCAACTCTTATATGACCCTGAATGAGATTACACTCCAAAGTCTTTTAGGATGTTTTTACCACCAGGGTAAACCAGTTTGTTTTTCCTCTTGGTGAGGTTCTTGGTGTGCGGACAGTATTACAACTCAGGTGAGGAGTAAAACGATCACACTTACCATTTAAAGGGGTAGGCCCCTGGTCGCCAACCTCAATCCAACCCAGCCACCAGCTAAAGGGCTGCTGCAGCAAAGTGTGCATTATCTATGGAAACTGTAGAATCTTATACAACACAGAACGCAGGATGTTTTTCATTGATCTACTTTCTTGCTTATGCCTCAACATATCTGACCAATAACTGGAGTTTGTGTTGTAACATTGTTCGTATTGATGCATCTTAATTCTCTGGATTTTCTTCTTCTTCCAATTTTACTATTTCATCAACTCACTCAGATTAGAGTAAACAAACTATAGATGTAAAAACGTCCACAAACATTAAGATGTGCAGAAACGGTTAGAGACTGTGAACCTGGCATAGATTTCTTTAAAATTAAGAGGAAAGGGATTCAGGCAAAATATTTATCTAGCTGTTATTTTAGTCACACAGAACAACCCATACACATATGGTCATACAAAGAGGAAGCCACATTGGCCACACACACACACATTTGCGTCAGATGCAGAAGCGTTCCAGCAATGTGTAGGCAATTAAAGGTCTGTGCCGAAGGGGCTGCTGAGGCCAAAGTCACCGTGCTCTATGCTCTGACAAACATTTTCTCCATTACCAGCAGACTAACTGTCCTGCACCGCCTCAAGCTCCGCTATATATTCTCCTTCACTTAGACTCTGCATGCAGGCAGCGGGGGAAATGGGTGAAAAGAAGAGTGACCACAACAGCGAGAAAAAGGGGGGGAGGAAGTGTTATTGTATGAGTAGGCTAGAAAAAAAGAGATGAGAACATGGTGAATGCAGCCAAACGCAGAGTAGTCAGGATCTAACTCTTGCCATCAATTAAATTAATAATTTACATAAAAAGACATGCCACATTATCTTTCTGAATCTGTAAATCATCCTGCATTAAACTGGTTAAAAACATTCAAATAAAGAGGATGCAGTGGTCAGCTGCAGTGACCTGATCCATATGGTGACATGGATTTTCAGTGCGGCATGTCATTGTACAGGAAATGAAATATGGATGTGTGTAAGAGCATATATTGTTTGTGTGTAGGCTACATTTAAAGGACAGTGTTTCAGAGGGAGGTGTGTGTAGTAGTAGTGGCAGAGAGAGGGATTGTGTAGGAGTATTCGACAGCAGGAGAGGAACAAGAAAATGAGGGAACACATGAGATGATGTCAGTGTTCACACAGTGATTGGAAAGTCCTCAGTTTAAACACTAGGTGGCGACATCCAGCTTTCTCACACAGCAGCCAGCACTGTGCTGACTAAGGGCTGGCTGACTGTGGTTGTGCGTGTGCCAAGTCTACATACATGTGTGCTTACATGTGATCGAGTGCGAGGTGCGGTTGACCTTGTAAAGATGCTGCACACACGCAGATTCTCCTTCATCCTGAGCAGATACCGCTACAGTCCCCGTGGACCGACCCCCTCCTCTTCGATCCAAACTGATTTAATATGGCGGGGGGGGGGGGGGGGAGATGCAGCTAAAGACATTATCTGAACACACGTCTGTTTACTACATCAAAGGTTTTTATGAATGTGTGCAATGGAAGTTGATTATCTACCTACACAGCACTCCCATCTTTTCTTTTCCTTTCAACAGAAAACATTAGGCTGTACAGTAAAAATGACTGATGCTGCACCCCCTTCCTGCCTCTCTCTGTTGCTCACTTAATCTCGCTTGTTTCTCCCAAATGTGAGATCCATATTGCTTAGTGCAAACTGAGAGGCTGAGGGAGAAGAGAGGGAGGTGTTAAGAATCGAAAGCATGGTCTTGCAGTGTTGCAATGTGCCACAAGTAACTGCGGCAGAGAGAAGGAGGGAGTTGTAGTCTATACTGAAGCAGGAGAATTGATTATGGGAGGGATGGAGGAATGTACTGTAGGAGGGAGGGAGATAGGGAAGGGGTTGGGCACACGGCTCCGCATCTGCCTGAGAAAAATCTCTGGGGTCAGCCAATTAGAGGCAGGGTGACACCACTATCCTCCCAGATCGCTAGTAAATCCTGCGCCACAAGACAACCCACGTGCCTCTGTTCAATGAACGTGTGAGCTTGTTCACACACACACACACACACACACACACACACACACACACACACACACACACACACACACACACACACACACAC
>JAOWBC010001486.1:14237755-14249235 GCA_028566105.1 Hypoplectrus providencianus
ACACACACACACACACACACACACACACACACACACACACACACACACACACACACACACACACACACACATGCAGAGGAAAAAATGTTTAAGTACACAGTAAGATTGGAGATGGTTAAACATTGCACAGTTAAGTACTTGAGTGGGTCACTTGCATTAATGGCAGATGTTTCTAAAAGATTAACTTAAATCATTCAGTCATTATTGGAAGACTGACATGCATCACAACCGGACAGCGCTCTCATCCCAGCCAACAAGACGGCTCCTCACATCAACTCTTATTGATCTTTGTGATATCATATGAAGGTTCAGGATTTCTTAACCATCCTCACTCTTTTAATAACCTGATAATATCTGTTCAGTTTCCAATTGCTGTAAGTAAGTTCAATGGACAGTTCAACCAACATACGTCCCTCACTTACCTGTAGTGATAGTAAAATATATTATATATTCCTGGATTTGAAAATGTACATCTGCAATTTCTGCTTCCACACCAATACAATAAACGTATTGCCACAATGGAGTTCTAATGTATTTTGTATGTGGTTTTCAGCATTAAAACTACATTTCTTTCCATCAGTTATTATCCTGTTAGTCTGATAATCGTCAAATCGCAGTGTTAACAGTTTTTCTGGAATCTATTTTCTACCAAATGAATCTTCTCTAAGAGACAAGACCTAACCACAAGGTCATACCAGTAGTTTTTCCATAGCTATTCATCGTGTCACATGATCTTCATCAGCTGATGGTTGCTAATGAAAATGTTCACACGCAGACCTTGAACGAATGACCCCTCAATATCTAACGCTTAATGTTAGATATCTCCATGATTAGAGATGTAGACGTTATTGTATATCATCTTGTATTAAGTTGACTAATGTTTGCTTGTGCTACCTAACTAGCTGGAAACATCAAGAGTATGTAGCATTATGTCAGATCAACAACATCAGCCAGGTTTACTTCCTCCTTACTTCTGTTGTTATATATAAGACATCTGAAAAAGGATAAACAGGTTGGGTTGGTTACTGACATATTAAGATAACCAAATTATTATTAGCCAAAAAGATCAAGGCTAACATTCTATTGTTTTTAATTGTTTTATTTTAATTTAATATATCTGTCAGAGCACATTTCACGTAGATGTAACTTTTGGTGTTATTTATTTGATATTCCCAACATCTAGAATCTCAAAGAGAGAAGTAATGTACTCCTTGCTCACCATTAAAACTAAAAACAAGATTATTGCTTCTTTATGTATGACCAACCTAGCAACAGTAACTTAAGGGGGGCAGGGATTTGCATTGGTTGATTTGAACTGATAAAACAGTAATTTTAACATCTACATTTAACTTCTCTGGAAGTTCATTTGATATGATACAAAGCTCCAAGAAAGCTGCTGAGCAGATTTTGTGTTGAGATAAATGCTTAAACTGCTGTTTCCAGTGTCAAGTATGAAACCCCCATTCTCCAAACCTGATTTGGATGAACTGAGCCATTAACAAATATTGGCCATTTTGCTGAATTTAGTCTTGTACAAGGAAAGAGAAAGAAGTATCCTGAGGATACCCTACACTCAGAGCCTAATAACAGGTATTTTATCAAAGTGGAACTGTATCCAAAATAGAGCCTGTCATCAAATCTGTGAGTGCGTGGTGCAACATGGTCATTTAAAAAAAAAAGACAAAAAATACTACTATGGCATTTTATGTCAACAAATCATCACCACATTTTCAGTTTGATATGGGAGTATAATTATTGAAAACAAATATCACCTTTCCAGGAAATATTGACATTTCCTCTATACTGCATTGTAGCATTAAAATCTGTCACCAGAGTCACCAGCGACAGAAAGAATTGTAATTTTCAGAGTTGATGCAAAGACACATCTTAAAATTTCAGCCAAGCCAACTAAATGAAAATGTTGATCAGTTCTGCTCTACATATAGCACCTGAAACCACATCATGACTGACTGAATGAATGAATGAATGAATGTTATGTTCTGTGTATCTACATGTTATTGGTCACCTTCCTGCAGAGCAGAGCAGAGCTGCATCCTGGCTGGGATGAGGAAGAGGATCAAATCAGAGTGACACCACCTCTGCCTCCAGTGGATTCAGATGAAGAGGTTGACAAATGGCTAAGCTTTTAATAACAAGTCCATGATGCTACAACTCCATGATGACACTTGACACAAGGATTAGATGACTCAAGAAATCTGCTCTCCACTAAGTAAGATTTGTCATCAGGGAGCAGTGTGATACTCTAAGGCACCAAACAAGGCCAAAGTCCTCGTCTTGTTATGTGATCATCTGTTACCCAAAAGGAATGTGAATTTCGTCTTTAAAAGCCCTGCTGAGCCGCTGTAACATATATACTGTATTTCAAGACACCACTTTTGATTTTGCAGGTTTAATTCAGTCAGGAAATTCAGACTCCAATCATGAGCTCCATCTTCTCCTTCCCATCGCATTAAATGAATCAGACGTTCTCTATTGTCCGCACTCAGAGAACTGGAACTGAGAATTACAGCCGGGAAGCTGCGCTGCTGTAATGACCTACTGTACTGCTGGGCTCTGAATTGAATTATTCCTCTTCCCTCCGGTGGACAGAAAAAAAAAAAAGAATCATCATATCAATCAGGTAAATAAGACACCCGTCATTCAATACAGAGGAAAAGGGCGCCGAGTCACCCTGGGGTCACCCACACTCCTCTGATATTTCACTCCTTTCTGCTCTCACTCCCATCTTCTATGGCTCTGCCCCTGGGCTATATTTCTTCAGTCTGAGCACTCATCTTCACACCAAACACGAACACATAAGGTGCTTCCCACTCACAGAAAACTCAGTCCCATGCTGGCATGCTTGCATTGAACACAAAAATACATGCAACTTGCATAACACACGCTGTATCATGTAGATTAGTGTTTGCCACCTGACATACCAGGACTATGAGTGTCCACTGAACTGATTAGATCCACCCAAAGTAAATTCATTTATTCCAATTAAGTAACCGGCATCATGGTTAATTTATCACATTTATAACAAACCAGATTTCATGGTTCAGGATTAAGTTACACACAACAATCAACAGTTGAATTATAATCTATTTTGTCTACCTTCTGCATTTCTTACTGGACCTTCTTTCCTCGATAATATAAACTGTCCTGTTGCAAGCTAGATCTAACTTGAGCTAACGAGTCTGTCTTTATTAGCTCTGTGCTGAGCTAGCAAACTACAACACACTGTACTCCAGTGGTAACTCAGTTTACATCAACAGTAAATATAAATAACTTAACTCCATTAAAATTCTGGTGTGAAAAAAAGTAACAAAAACATTAAAGAACCCTATTATTTATTCATTGCTTGCATGTTGCCTGCTGACTTTGGGCTTCATCACAACACAATGTTCACTCAATGGTCAAAACTATTAGTGGAGTTAAAAGGAATTTGTGATAACGTGTTTTTTGCATTAACTCTGTCAGCCCTGTGAAGAGTGACAAAGGATGCAGCAAATCCATCACTCATACTTACTTATTTTTTCTTATGCTAAGCATGAATGAAAAGGAAAGACAGTGACAGCTTCAGAAGGTCATTAAAAGGTGGATGAGGAAAGAAACATGCACCAAACACCTCCTGCTGTAAGTTATATGCCCTGTTGTTTAAAGGCAAACACAAAGGACAAATAAAACATTTCTATATGGAGCAAAACAGAACAGATCGATACAGTAAGCGGTGAGCTGCACATTGCAGTGGCTCCCAGGTTTTGCACATATCAGTCCAAAAGATGCTGCAGAGCGCGAGGATATCAAGGCAGGACTCAGAGTACCTGGACATCAAACAGCACTAAGCTCCCTATACCACCTCCTGTCCTTTCCTCTCTCCTTTCTCATCAGCCAGAAGGAGCTTAAAGGGGAAGAGCTCAGGTTGGGTAACGGACACCAAAAGCTTCCCTTTTTTCACAACAAGCTGTCCAGAAATGACCTATAAAATTCCTCTAAGAAGATCCCGCCTCATTGTTTCCCTCCCTCTATCTCCCTTTTTATTTGGGCATGATGAGGATCCATTTCAGTAACCCTGATCTCTCAATTCTTGTTTCAGGGAGTTACGTAACAGCTGCACTATTAGAATAACAATTGGGAGGAGAGATTAGCGCAATCGGCCAAGGAGAGAGATGGAGAGGAAGATGAAGGGAGGGAGGGAGGCACTGGGAGGGAAATCTAAGGAAGCCCCTCACGATATGACACATCATTTCACGTGCTGTCTCACAAATGAATAGATTTAACTGTGCGGTGGGAGGATGAAAGCTGACGGATGCTGCTACTGTTAATATTTTTTGGAGCTTTACACAAACGTGTTGTTGGCAGACTAATGCTCCGCTGAAAGCACCGCAGTCCTACGTGTCAGCTCAGCTTCATTTACAATCATCAGCTGGGAAACACACCAATAAACGCTTGTGAGGCTTTCTTTCATTACAGAGTTAATAACACAAAATAAGCAAGTGGCTTCTGTGTTGAAATAATGAATCACTGCAGCGAAGATGAAGCTGAAAGCCTGGTGAGAATGTGTCATCGCTGATCAACTATTTAAAAATATCCTCAGCATTTGGAGTTTTGGGGAAGCCGAACCCCTGCAGAGAGGGAGCGCCAGCTGGATGCTTGATGTTTTTTACTGCTTTTATTTCATTACTTTAACTGGGGAGTAACTTTTGAGCTGGTTGGGTGAGGTGGGGTGTCTGCTTTGGAATCACTCAGTCTCTGCTAGCTCATAAATAAAGACCTGCTATCGTCCTGGTAAAGAGAGGAGGAGGGAGGAGAGAGGTGGGGGTTGGTGAATTGGCCTCACGTGCGCCTTCCAGTCCAGCTTTAATTAAAGGAGAGTAGGCTGCAGCTCCCGGCCAACCTGCCCCAGCAGCACTTACTGTAGAGCCAGGAGCTGGACTCACTGAGACTCATTCGCAGGCTCCATCAACATGAGTGAGTGCCTCGGCCAGGCCTGCTGAGTCATCTGTCTAAGGGGTTCCACAGGGCCACCTGAGCCGCAGCCACACACACACACACACACACACACACACACAAACACAGACACACGCATTATGCCTATACATAGTGTGTTTATGAAGACTGAACATAGGCAAATCTCAACGCCAAGGCTAATCTAAAACTGAAGATAAATCTGGAGATGTAATAATAAACATACAGGGTCAAAAAAACAGAACTGTAGAGGGCAACTATGTAATTTCTCCCTCAGAATAAAATGTAAATTTAATTTGAGCAGAAGAGTTCAGAGCAGGAGGTTTACCACATCGTTCCCCCTTAGAAAATATCTGAATCTATAAATTACTAGTGGAGAGTAAATCAATTTTGTCAGTATTAACTTGTGGTTTAGGACAATATTTGGAAATCAATATTCAATTTAACTTGGGTAATTATGGTTCAGGCCCAGTGCCACTTCCCTTTGCTCCAGTAATTTATTTATAGTGCTTTTTAAACACAAGAAAAAAAACATTTTTTTTTTGTAAGAAAATAAATGCATTAATATTATATATTTGGTGTGGTGTGGAAAAAGGGAGAATATATTTTTGGGCAGTACCACCCAGCAATACTATGACTATGCGAATGTTTAAGTAAAAACGACAAGTTGCAGTTTTACGGCAGGCTGTTCCAGGAGAAGTGGCTTCCTGAAATCTGGTCATCACCGTGAGGTTGCCAGGCAACCACCAGTGACTCCTGGAAGTTATTACTCAGACCAAGACGTAGCCCAACAGCTTGAGTGGTATTGATCACCTCATTTCACAGTCAGCAAGGAAGAGAGAAGACGTATTCCCCAAAATTCCAAAACATTTCTTACAAGGCCTCAGTATCACATCCACTTAATCAGAGAAGTTTAACTGTTGGAAAATTGTTAGTTGGGAAGAACCAGTTAATGACACCCAAGAGAGGTGAAATAAGAGGCCACGGATTGTTGGTCTCAAGTCTGAAACAGATATCGACTAAAGACAAGTTCCAGATGAGAGACTGAGATCCAAAGCCATTAAAACTATTTACATGTTGTAGCAGCCAATAATGAAACTGATCACCATCTTTGACCTGAAGAACGGTTCAATTAAAATTCATCACTTTGATCACAGCAGCCAGAGAGGGTGCAGGTAAGCAGCCAGCAGACAGGTGCTCTTATTGCCTCTGATGGGCTTAGTCACTGCTGCAGCACCCCTTAATCCACTGCACCAAACTGGACGCACACACTCAGAACACACACGGTCATGCATGCACATAAACACGGCATCATCACCGACAGTACTACAGTGCCAATCTGTCTCAGACATCGACACATTAACCTCAGGGAAGGCTCCGCTTCCTGTTCAGGCAGGGAGGGGAAGAGATTTTGGAGGGCAGACGGAGACGAGGCTGGAATGCTGATCCGCTGCTGCCACCTCTGCTTTATATGAAGATGGAGATAGCACTTAGATGGTACTTTCACCGCTGCAATGTTCGCTGGCAGCCATGTTAGCTGCACCATGGCAGAGTGTAAGCAGCTGATTTTTACCCCGTAGATGCTTGATGGGTTGCGATATAAAGCTGCAGCCAACACCTCTGAGTGCCAGACAATGTCCAGCAACAAAGTAGCCATAGTGCATCCTGACCAGACTCATTGTATTGATGAGTCTGAGAAGCAGCATCACTAAGTGGTCGGTCCTCAGCAGCTACGACTCTTTTTCTGCACTTCACTGCATGCAAGTAACAGACAAGCTTGTCTTAACGGAGAGCAGATGTGCACATGATGACCTCTTAGCTGCATCAAACACAGACTTTACATACGGTCCTTCAACACTTACATCATCAATGCTGTTTAAGAGAGCTACGGCGAGTCAGTCAGAAAATCAATCAGGAACTGTTTTCATAAATTGTTGACTTCATTTTTCCAATTTAAGTCCTACAGTTTCTCTGAAGTGATAAGTCTTACATTGTTTGGTCAAAACAATGTTGTGTCTTTTCTTTTTTTGATGTGCCCATCACAGTAGCATTAGAATAGTAGGACTAGATGCGCTGTATTTATTGCTTCAAGCTAAATGCTCAAATACAACATCTGTTGATAGCAGGAAGACAAACACACAACTAGATGCCTCAAATGCAACACAAAGATACATTCACAGGAAAATCACTGAGGCCTTTATGAAAAACAGAAAATAATACCATGATTAAAGGTTTATTACAAGCTAAAAAATAATTTTAGCTCTTGTTTCAGAAGAAGCCACTTGCTACAGTGTTACATTTGCTGGCAGAAGAAGGTGAAGATCTACAAATTGTGTAGCTTTATTTGGAGATATTTGAATGGTTTGTGGAATAAAAAGAAGGCAAAATTTCTTTCTTCAATGGTTATTTGATTTACAGTGAAACTCATGGTTGGTTGCTATCCTATTCCCAGTCACAACCATTATCATGTAAAAGTATTTATATGTACTCCTATGTCTCAACATTGATACCAAATTACAATTCACTTAAACACAAACTGATTTGTGCTCCAAACAAATGAGCAGAAGTCGAGTGACACCAGAGAGAAATCTATATTGTTGCAGCCAAAAATACTGCTGCAAACATACAGTATATCCTGAATGGGACTATTGGATTTGTTGAACACCCTGGGGGCTCACCAAGCACTGATCACATACTGTAGCTCTAAAACAACTGGTAACAGGAGGAAGCAGATCTCTGAGTGATCATTAAGAGTCAAGCTGAAACTATTGTATTGCTTTTATTAGCAGTTCAAAACAAAAATTTAATTTCTTTTTGTTTAGTTTTTTAAGGAATTTGCAATTGGATACCTAATTTCAACTTGCACTCTTTTGTCATTTACATAAATATCATGTAGACTTTTTACCTTTCCACATCTGCCTTCAAAGCAGTGATAAAATAAAACTGCAGAGATCAAAAAAGCTTTAATTCACTATATTATGCCGCATTTTTTTTTAGAAAATACAAAAGGCCAAAATACAAACACTAACAAATTCATGTGTTGATATATTTTCCCATCTTCAAACAGTCTCTTGATAAAATGAATGCCAGATGTACACTTCCCATGACCTTGGAATAATTCTGAATCCTAAATAAGTAAACAGTTTAAAATGAAAATTGCACTAGAGACATTATTATCTGTCACGCTGATATGAGACAAACAATCCAAACACAGCAAAGCTTCGTACTTCATAGGCATTCTCAGCCGGTAGACCGGCTTCAGATGGAGACTCAAACCCACATACAGAATGAGGTGAAAATAGGTGCTGACTAGGACAATAGGGCTTTGTTCACATCCTGACAATGCTCATTTTTCAAGAGCAGCAAACTCATCAATAAAAGTAATTTGAGGACAGCATTAGCCACTGCTCAGCAACTGACCTGTGCTGTATAATACCACTACAGCATGAAGCCAATTAAAATGGCACTTTCACCCTTTGATGATGAATTGTTTGCTTTAGGACTCTGGACATTCATAGGCTGACACAGATTTGTGTTGGATGAAAATAATCATGTGAAACACACATTAGCCACAAATAGTACATTAAAGATATTAAAACAATAAAGTGGCATTACTAGAAAATAAATTAGGCTTTTAACTAAAAGCCCATCTGACAGCCCCCAGAGGCCCTAAGACCAAAAAAGGCTGGCCCATGTGACCTGAAGGAAGGGTTGTGTAGTTACAGTATAGATGTCATCAGGATTATGTAATCAGATTACACAAATAAATCACTTATCTGCACAACATATACAATATCAAGAATTACTGGATTACACTTTTGATTTTCTTTAAAATATAATAACTTTATGGTAAATATAGCATTATACTTAAATTTTACTTAAACTTTTTTTTAATAAGATAATAACAAATCATAATAACTGATGAAAAGTGTATCTGACATACTAGCCTTTGAATAACACGACAGGAAATACAAAATGTACACTTACTTGTAGAAACTGTAAGTGCTTAATATGCTATTCTTTAGATGTTTAATTAAAGGACAGAAAATATTTGTGGAGCACAAACACATTTTGTTAATGTGAGGGAGGGCTGGGTGGTATAACCAAAATCTTCTATCCCAGTATACTGTAGGTCATTTTAGATCTGGATAATGATATATCAATGTTTTCTGGCAATTCTAAAAAATATCTGGTCTATAAAAATAATCATATGATAAAGCCTATTTTTGGCTCCGTAATTATAATAGCAAAAAAACAACTCTATGGTTCGCTCCCATGTATTGTCCAAATAGCGTAAATATTGCAGTTCAACTTGTTTTCAACAACCCAATAAAAATTAGATAGAAAAAAATATAATAAAAATAATTAGGTTAAGATTTGATATAGTTTTGAGAATATGTATCATAGTGCTCAGCCCCAATAGAACGTGGGATATTTTCCATTTTTGATTTGGAAGTAATACCGGAGAAAAATTAAATCAGCCACAATAAATTAAAACTATTCAATGCACAAGTACAGATCAATAACAGAAGCTATGAGTGATTCTTCATATAGCAACTCAACACATTCATTGTTGGGGATCAACGACTGAATGGCCTCCGCTGAAGAAGGAGACTGAGGCTTACATAACGAAAGCTGGGTTTGCTGCTGATAAAATTATATAGAAAGGTGGCACGTGTAAGTATGTCTGTGTGCAAAATGTATAGGGTGGTTAAATAAAAAACGTGGCTCAGTCACAGATGAAAGCGTTGACCTTGCCTGCACCGCGAGGAAAGGGACACTCCCGAGTTGCAGGTCAATACTCAAGACAGCTGATGGAATAACTAGCAATAAACCGTCTGTTGAGTGGCAAAGAAAGAAAACAACCAAGAATGAAGGTGGTTTTGTTAGCCACCAAGCAATAAAAGGGAACTTCTGAATCACGGACTGTAGAATTTGACTACGTTGCTGCAGGCATCAGAGAGGAAACAAAGAGTGCACTGGAGAGAAAGAGAGAGAATTCCCCCAGTATTAACATCTGCTCCAGAAACCAGGAATGGCTGTAAGCCGGTGTTAAAAAAAGGAAGACAGGTTGGGAGGGGGAGCTGGAGGGGAGTCAGGAAGCTTATTTGAAAGACTTAAGCTGCATGGTTACGTAAGTGATATGGGATCCTCTGAAACCATACACTTTCAGTCAAAGTTGGGATGCATTAGCACCCTCGCCAGAAATCTTATCTTGCTTCATCCATACCGTTAGACCTGCAGGATTTCCCTCCTTGAATCTCATCTTGCCAGACACGCAGAACACATGCATAAAACATACGCACACAAGCTCCTCTGCACCCGCTTTCACACTCCTGGTCCTTTTGGCAAAAGCTTGATAAGATCAGCCCCGCAGAGAGGTTAGAGGTGAAGAATGTGGAGAAACCTGACAGTAACTCAATGGCTCATGTCATCGCAGACAGAGCGGTGGCATGTGTGTGTGTGTGTGTGTGCGAGAGAGAGAGAAACGATTGTGTCTGACAAAAAGAGCTGGGGAGCAAACCCCTACTGAGAGACATGTACCCCAGGTGTATCTGAGTCATACCACTTTTCTCTTTCTTGCACAACAAAAAGAAGAATCTAATCCCTTCAGCCCTTCAGCCCTTCAGCCCTGCCTCCCCTCTCTGTGAAAGTGGAAGCTGTACTGTGTTTCTGTCCATAATGCTGTCTCTACTGCATCAGCATCAGATTGGTTTACAGCCAGCCTGGCACGGTGCATGCTCACAGGGCGGCTGGACTCATACTCGGTTGCTGAGGACCAATTTGCCACCAACACACAACAGCACAATCTGCGGATGACTCATTTTCATTAATGAGTTTTAGTGAAATCCGACGAGAGGCCAGAGGAATGAAGTAGACTCGGCAGCCTGGTGATACGTCCCCGCAGTCTGTGGCTGGCGGAGCAGAGATTTATTGTTTACAACGAGCCCTGCCGAGCTCTGCCTGGGACTTCTCGGTCAGACACAAGTCTGCAGGTATTGCTCTGCAGTCATTAAAATGCCACAGAGAGGAAAAAGCTGAGAGGAGTGTTTGTGTAAAATTGACAAGCTTAGTGTCTTAGTGCTGTAGTGAAATTCCTCTCACTGACACTGTACCGCAGTGTGAAAACAAAGAGAGAGAGGAGACAGAGAGAGGGGACGAGACAGAGATGCTGAGGGGGACAGAGACACAGTGAGAGAGTACTACGCTGCCTTATCACACGGCTTAGACAGGACAGTCAATAAAGCAGGTATAAAGCAGTCGAGAGGAGTAGGAGAGCATGCAGTGTACCGTTTCCCCATGTCTGTATGCACAGGACATACATGTGTGCCAGGGAGACTGTGTGTACACACAGTAGAAACACACTCATGACTGAGTTTCCATGTGTGCCCCGGCACCCCTGATCACAGCTTAGCATGACAGAGAAAGAAGGATGGGGGGGGCGTCTCAACCTTCCTGCCCCCCTCTCCAGCCACCCCTCCCTCCCCACCCTAACCCCCCATCACTCC
>JAOWBC010001486.1:14249335-14266949 GCA_028566105.1 Hypoplectrus providencianus
ACTCTGCTCCATAAATTTGGCATAAACCAAGTGATAAAACAGCTCAGTGAAATGGGATTTTTCCTTTTTTGTTGACCCTCCACCCCTGACTACCCCACCTGTGAATAGTCCCAGTACCTTGCGCTTTTTATCCCGCGAGCGACTCCTCTTTTTGACCCTCTCCTCCTCCTTCTCTTTGCGCTCCGCCTCTAGCTGGGCTTCTAAATCCTTGTTCTTGCGGAGATGTTTGGCGGCTTGTGCCATGGCGTTGGTGGTGGGGGTCTGGGCGCCGTTGGCGTGT
The DNA here is from genome assembly GCA_028566105.1 of Hypoplectrus providencianus. Taxonomy (NCBI): domain Eukaryota; kingdom Metazoa; phylum Chordata; class Actinopteri; order Perciformes; family Serranidae; genus Hypoplectrus; species Hypoplectrus providencianus. Next base: position 14,249,616 of record JAOWBC010001486.1, read on the forward strand.
CCAGATCCAACGGCGGTGGTCTGCGGGGCGACAGCGCTGGGACTTCTACCTGGTGCCGGCCAACACTAGCGCTGCCGCTTGCTGCTCTGTGTTCCTCTCTGGCCCTGCAGAGTCTGCGAGCGTGCTCACCCTCTGCCTCCTCCTCCTCCTCCTCTTCAGCAGTGCAGTCACACACACATCGGCAGTCCTCAGCCGTCTGCTGTGGGATGCTACTGCAGCGCTGCTCTCTCTCCCTCTCTCTCTCTCACTCTGCCCCTCTCTCAATCGCTCACGTACACTTCCCTCCTTCAATTTTCTTGCTGCCTTCCTCTCTGCTCCCCCTTTCTCTGCTTGGAAGAAAAAAGGTAAATAACAGTGAACAAACAGGTTTTCCTTTCTTTTGACTTGTTTTCTTCTCTACATCTCTCTTCCCTCTCTGCTTTGAAATTCTATGAAACTGCTTCACCCCCCCACCCTCAAAAAAGATTAAAGAGGGATGGACTGACAGTCAGTTGAGGAATAGCCTGAAGAGCTTTGAATCAAAGTCAGCTCTCCTTCCTCTCATTGCATTGATTTTGTTTCCTTTTCCTGTATTTAATTTCTCAGCATCTCATCGTCCTGCTGTGTGTCCATCTGTGGAGGATCGCTAGGCTGCACAGGGAGCCCGTCATCACCACGGCCAATCACGCAATCACACACACACGGAGAGCAGAGGAAATAAAAAAATCTAAAACATGCATGAGGAAAAAAAACTGCCTCTTACTCGTTTACTCTCCCCTCCTCTCTCTCTCTCTCTCTCTCTCTCTCTGTGCTCCCTTCTCCCGCTCTGTTTAGGCTCTGCAGCAGACAGGATTGGTACCCGTGCAAGGATCTTGGTGCAGTGTGCTTGTGATTATTGGAGTGAGGCTGTGAGCAATAAAAGGCTTTTCCATATCACTCCCTGACCGACTACTGTAAAGTGTGATACAGTGACAGCAAAAGCATTGCTTATTTGACTTATTTTTCTGGTTTATTTTCCCCACTTTAACGGATCCCATGCTGTAGTTTTGCATACAATAAAAACAAACGCTGGTATAAATAAATGTAGTGTGGATTAAGTGGACCCCGCTCATGTTCAATGTATGTGGGTATGTGCGCAGTGAGAAAGAGGTGCATAGGGAGAGAGGTGCTGATGGAGCTGGCACCTGTTTACTGGTATTGCTCTCCCTCCCTCCCTCCCTCCCTCCCTTGCTGGCTCTCCCCCTCTCCCCTCCTCCCTGCAATGCTGCTGACGCAGGCAAAAAATATCCTTTAACATCTCTCTTTGCCCAGCTCACTATACATCACACATACAGTTCACACTGATACAGCAGACACGCAAAACACACACACAGTCAACACGCGTGCCAACACACGTGCGTGGGTACATACACACACACAAACACACACACAGGACGAACAGCTGGGGAATGGATGTTATAACTGTATTACTGCAGCTACATCTTAATTTCTCTGGGAAGGGGGGTGGGGTGGGGTGGGTTCTCCTGAATTATTTCAGACATTCACACTGGAAATTGTACAAAAACAAGAAGGATATCATCATCCCCCATCCTTTTTTCTCAATCTGTCATTTCTTTTTCTATTCTAGGTCTTTCCTGACAGTTATCAGATCAATGAGTCATTATAGTGAGCCCGATTTGAATGATATGCTCTTAAGTTGAATCAGGGCATTTCTTGGCCATGCTTTTTATTAAATGCCAACACTTAAATTGTTGCTATTTTTTTTTACATCCATTCCTCGTACGTTTCACTCATTGTCTGCTGCTGCCTCCTGTCCAAATCTCTGTACTTATGTCTTTCTGTGTGTGTGTTTTTCCTCTGTTCTACTGCCAAGGCTTCCCCAGATCTGATAGCAACTCTCTCTCTCTCTATACTGCAGCATACTAATGAAAAGGACTGGTGATATTGCCTTCTGTCGACAATGCTACTCCACAAATCACTCGCTCATGTGGCCTAGCTATGACACAAACAAACACAAATACTGACAGGCTGACAGCTCTGTGGCAAGAGATCCATCACAATATTGAACTCCTGGGAATGTGCCTAAATGAATCACCAGCGGGACTCACTGCACTGGTAATAAGGACGTTTTTGCTTAGCAAACTAAAAAGGTCTTGTTATGGTATACCTTTGCTCAGCTAATGGAGGGGCTGATTTACACTGGATTTTAACACAGCCACTGGGACCACTTACAGTCGCCGGATCATCCGAGGCTGAACCTGGAGGACCCCGTGGAGAACCGGGCATTCCACACCCCTCACATACTGACAAGTAGCATGTAATGGTAGTCTAAAGGGATAGATGGGGTTTATTGAAGTGGAGTTGAATGAGAGGCAGGCTTGAATGCTGACATGGAGGCTAAGCTTAGTACCACCAAGGACAGGGGCTGCAACATGATATATTTAGCAACATAGAAAAGGCCTGTCTCAAAAGGAGAAAAAATATCAGTGTAACTATGTGCTTAACGTATTTTCACTGCTTTCTTTGCCACCAACATGTTTTGTCGGGGGAAGCCGTTCTTTACACTCACAACAGACTCCATGAACAAACACATTAGTTTTACCCTGCAGAAAACAGGAGTTGTTGGTCTATTGCTACAATCAAATGGTTAGTTTGTTTATGTTATTTTGTATCTGGTGTTTTGAGGGTTAGTTCCAACTCCACGTTAATAATTCTGAACTGTCCCTTTAATTGCTAGAGAGAACCAAAGCCTTTCTGATGCTGCTTTCCATTATGAGTTTTTCACGACATGAGTTTCTTTTGATGCAACGTCAGGAACATTTTGTACAAGGTACACACTGATCACAACTGCATTAGCATGTATTGACAATGTCACTTGTGCAAGTTACTGCTGCATACTGAAATATAATGGAAACCAATAACTAATCTTTTTTTAGAAAGAGGATGATAGTAACAAAGGACAATTATGAGAAATTTGCATATCTTGGATGTTCAATAAACCTGACAACACCTTCAGAAATCAAGGACATCAAGCCATAAAATCAACCAACCAATCCACCAACAGGCCAGTACGTTACTGTATTTAAAAACAAATTTAGCCAACACCAAAAAGAAATACTGATGTGAAGTGAATAATCAATATTGACTTGGGGTGTCAGAATTTTCCAAATCCACAATTTAAGTAGATTTTTAGTTTCAAGGTCGTGCCACCATTCATATTTTAATTGAAACTTTTTTTCTCCTTTGCTGATGACTCTACCAATGACCATCAAGTCTTGATAAGTAATCTGTTGATAAATTCAATACAAAGTCAAGAGATAAAATGCTTATTTATCTTAGATTATGAAGTTTCTAGTTCTTCTTAGTACTTTGAGGACTTCTCATCTATATTAGTATAAAATCGCTGTTGCCATGGTCAACAATGAACTTTGGACCTCCTTTGAATATTCACAGAGAAAAATGGCAATTTGTCATAATCTTAGCATCTTTGATTCCATGACAACTGAGCAAGCTTCAGCTGTTGATAAAGATTGTGTGATTTGACTGAATGCTCCAAAGACGTGTTTCATAAAAGCTATTTATACGTTTTTGTTATAAGTGGATCACAAATGCTGATGTTGTCATGTGTCTTTGCAAATTATTCATGCACTAATGTATAAAGAACTAGGTCTCATACACTTTTTTGATGTAACATGCTGAACCACTGGAATGAACTTAAAAACCCATAAAAGCCCATTTTGTGTTTCAGCGTGCACCCAGTGTGTATTGACTGTCCCTGGGGTGGTCCTGCCTGGGACACAAAAGGACAGGTTGTGTGGACCTGGGGGGAGAAAGAAACACACAGCTACTGCCCGAGTTCTCTTCAGTGACGGCCAGCACCCGCCAGCATATTAACCGCTCCAGTGCTCCTCTGAAAACAGTGAACGGGACACGACTCAGCCACACACACACACTGTTGCACACCCACATGCAAACTCACCACAGTGAAAGGAGACAGAAGAGGCAGCCTATTCAACACATGGACGCGTACTGTATGTAACCTCCATCAAAGCCAGACCCTCTGGATACAGACAGTGACGCAAGTGTTCAAGTGCATAAAGCAAAATACTTTGCGTTAAATCAACTCTGACAGAGCTTAGATTCACACTGGCTCACTATTTAAAATCAGTCCACATGAGTCTGGTGTTAAATCAGATTTTTTATAGTGTATTTTAACACTATAAATTAACTATAATTTAAACACACTGTTTTAGTATGCTGTACGGATACATGTATAGCCACTACAAGTGATAAGTGAGTGGAGTTCCAGCAATATTCCAAATGGAAAAATTTCCTTAATATTAACAGTAATTTGTGGAAATAAACTGGATTACTATACTATATAGTAATAGCATCACTGTAGTATTATACACGATATACAGATTATAAGGATTATTTGCTCAGGCATTATTTACCATTTCATTTTCTTACTTTTTTTTCGATATCATAAGCACACATAAGACAGTCATTTACCAAAGAGAGCTAATTTGTCAAATTCATACGTTGCTAAATGTTCCATGTGGTGAGTAATTAAGTTAGCAAGTTCTTCGAAAAAATGAGACAAAAAAGCAGGTTGTGCAGACTCCAACCAAGTACAGATTGGACAAAAATGACAAATGACACATATAGTACAACATTCCTGGGACTTTGTGTTTCAACGCTGCAGCTCTAAAGAGTTATTTACAAAATGATGTTACAGTATTTTAGATGTAACTGACTTGGCACATAAAAGATGAAAATATTTCCATATAAAACAATTGATGATTTTATTGTTTGTCAGGACATCAGTCCAACAGCAAGAAGTCCATCTGGCTGCCTGTCTGGTGTTTTATTTTGTTAAGCTCTCTTTTATTGCTTTTATTCATTCCTGTTTAATGCTCATATTGCTTTTTGTTTTTTTTAAATGGGGAACTGGGGGGACATTATCAGTTGGGAAAAAATAGTTCCCAGCTAGGCAAATTCTCAAGTATACCATTCAAATTGGAATGCTAGCAAGATTTCAAGCAAGTTTTTGAGGAAGTCTATGCTTTCCGATTGCAGCTCTGGGCATTACTTATTTGAGAGAACAGGAAAAATGGGGGGATTGCTCCCTTTGGGTTGGAAGTGAATAATTGCCCCAAGTGATGGAGTTTAAGTATTTCACCACTGAGGGAAAATGGAGCATGAGATGGACTGGCCATTTGGTGCAGCATTAGCAGTGATGCAGGCATTGTCCTGGACCATTGTGGTGAAGGAGCAGAGCCTGAAGGCAAAGCTCTCAACTTAACCAGTCCGTCTGTTTCAACCTTAACCTATGGTCACCAAGTTTGGACAGTGACCGATATGATGAGTTAGATTTTGTCTGGTTTGTGCCCCTGAAAAGATGAATGGATAGGACTGGAATTCCATCATCTACGTATATATCGTACATCTACGTATATCATATGGAACTACGGACAACCGAAATAAACTTTCCTAACTTTAATTTAGCTTTACTCACTTAAAGTTTGTGTCCATATTTAGTGTTTTAACTGCTAGATAACCAAGTTATCTGGCTGCTAACTTTGACTACTGTGTGCCTAAATAAGCTTAAACTTTGAGCCAAAATAAAAACACCTTCATCAAGATGTTTTTATTACTCCTCTACGCCTCTACTGGCTGCTTTTTTGACAAATGAAACACCAAATCATCCTATAAACACATATTGCTCACACAGTTTGCCCTCAATTCAGGAACTCCGGAGGTCAATTGTTTTTACAACTTCTAATGATATATAGTGTTGTCAACACAAAGGTGTACGTCTGGGCCAGGGACTCTTTGTGGGATGGACCAAACATGAAATGGTATTTATACCATTTTTCAAAGGAGTTGTATCTCTAGCAAGGGGTGGGGGTTTGTTCACAACAATATAGTAAGTGTCAGTCCTGCTCACTAATGTAATACTAAAGTATAATATCTTGAACTTATTCTCACACAACATCAACACTGCTTGTGATGTGGTCAGTTATTTTTTTTTCTATTTATCAAGTTATCAATTTAAAATAAGACCAAACTGACTATAAGCCAACTCCTGGTGTGGCTCACCAGATGCTGATTTGGTGGCATAAGCCTGATTGTGGCAACATATTCAATGTGGCATTGCCACATCCTTGATAAAGTGCTGTCCATGGCAGTGTCCTTGAGTCCTTGTCCTTGTATGGCCCATTGTCACACTGGTATGGCTAACAAGACAAGTCAAAATACAGGTCTGCTGTGAAAAAGGTCTGTTGCATCTGCTACAACCCAAAGCCGACAGAAAAGACAAGAAGTTCAACTGAGTTCAATCAACTGCTTCAGTAAAGAAACATTCTGCAGGTCAACTGTGTGCTAACAAGTGAGCACGCTGTCCTTGGACTGGACCCTCTAGCTATTCTTAAAAGTAGATGTCAGCTTTACACCAATTTACACTGACTCCACAGGTAAAACTCTTGGGACAATATTATAATTTCCAGCTCTAATTAAGTCATCTTCATCACAGGGGCAGGCCACACAACTTCACTGGTCTGGAGAAACAAACAAACAGGTCATTAAATCAGATAGTTATGAGAGAAAGGCTTAAAAATGAGTGATTGTATTGCTTTGCAGTAGCTCATGTAGTTACAGCAGATGCTGCTGGTTTTTACTATTCTGCTCATGTTGAATCCACCTCAGTATTTCAGAGTCTCTAGTGTGTTTGCTGGCAGAAGTCCACAGCCTACAGTGAGATACAGTATTCTGCAGGCCTGTGCCATCCTCTGCACCATCAACTGTGGCTTATAGAGTTATTTTAGCAGCAGTGTTAGTCACTATCAGCCAAAATGAGATGATGGGATAAACAAAAACCCTTGCTGTGCTTGTGCTACTACACTATGGATGAACACTGTGGACTATTTTGTGGTTTCAAGTGGATTTAAAGGATCATAATACTGCCCTTTTAACCACGTGAAACAGATTATGGTTGGTCGTCACAGAAGATCAATTGGAAAGGCGAGAAACATGGAGTAGGAGGGAACAGAGGTCAGACAGTACCCTCTATTGAATACTAGGGGGTACTGCGACAAAGAGGAACAGCAAGAGTCGTTGCATGGGTCTACAGCCATACATGCTTTGTAGAAACCCACTGTTGAAATAGGTTAATTCATGTGCCTTGTATAAAAATAAAAGAAAAAACTTACCAGTTAAAAAAAGCAAAACCAGTGATATCTTACAGAGCCAAAATTAACAGGACTAATCGGACAAAGACAACAAGTGTGGTAGGATCAGGACTAATCCACAATACTGATTAACCACGGATCACAGTGCCCCCCGTAGGCTCATCTCGCTGTGCTGTGAGCGAGTGTACACGCACAGCAGAGCTCAACACTGCACTGCAGCACACAGCCAAGTCAGAGCAGCACCACAGCGGACTGCGCGGCTCAGTGCTGCTCCAATCACAGAGCACAGCGCTCAGATAAAATCATGTGTCCACATCAACAGGATCAAACTGACTTTGTGCAGAGGAGCACTGAGAATGTGTTCAGTAGTGCTGAAATGTACAGGATGGACAGTTTTCAAAAGCAATTAATCATGTGAATATTAAGCTGGTTCCAGCTTGTCAAATGTATAGATCTGGCTAATATCTCATTCATTTCACTATGTAAACAACATTTTAGGGGGGTTTACTGTCAGAAAACAACATGATTATGTATTCCTGTTCTCTGGCTTTTTTTCCCCATTTTTGAACATTTTATTGCCTAAAAGATGAATTGGTTGGGAAAATTATTCACATTTCAACCAACTGTATACCCCTCCAATCACCCTTCCCTTTCTAAGCATAAGATAATTAAGTCATTAAATACGATAACAAAATAAAAACTTTGGAATCAAAATGAGCGTAAAGTTAACAGTGTTTCTCATTAATTATCTTGACTGTGGCATCCCACCATAGTCTAATCTGCCCCATAAAGGTTTTATTGCTATGAGCTACTGAAAGTTTTGTTTTTTTTTTACACCATTTATGATATAAAGACATTTTGTGTTATGTTGTCATTGGCTCAACAAAGTGTCTAATGTGCAAGAGGCCACCAAAATTGGGCTTTTACGGCTCATAGATGGTTCAGAAACTCCCCAACATAGTCTTGTGGGAAACACTGGTTATATGTCACAACCCTAACCAAGACAGCTAAAATTCAGTATATTTATGTTCACTAGACTGATATTTGTTGCAGGTACTACCACCTTGTCATACTGTATTTTAAGGTGCTTGTACACCCTCAGCAAGTGTAACGTCGGTAGACATTTTGCATTCATCGCACCCCTCCTGCCGCTAACAGAGCAGGAGTGGGGATAGAGCAGGTTAGCTCAGAGACCAGAAATGCTCCTTTGGAAAGATCCCTTTCTCTCTCTCGTTCTCTCTCTCTCTCTCGCCTGGCACTGCACCAGCAGAGAGAGCACTGATTGGGAAAGCCATATGGCAGGTAACAATCCAAGGGCAGGCTTCATGTCACACTGTGCCGCGGCTCAGGCAGCCTGCCACCTCATCTGAAGAGCTCGTCTGATTTGGCTCTGTATTCCAGGGAAGTATGTAGAGCAGAGCTCAGTGTAAATATGCCATGAGTGTTACTAACGCTGCACCATCACCGGCTCGATGGTACCAATAGCAGTTCAGAGTGGTCTCAGAGCTGCAGAGTCAGCAGTGGATTTCAGCACCACACCAACTGGGAATGGCAGTGGCCTTAGGCAGGCTGACAATCACTGCTGTGTACAGAGGACCTGTCAAAGCACAGCACAGCAGTGAGTGCGCAAAGCAACACTTTGTTTTCAATTGGCTGTTTATATGGGGGCTTCACTAGTGATTGTACAATTACATAACTGCTGCTATCACTGTACTGTAGGGGAGAGAGGTGTGATGAGTCTGCAGCATTTCTTGATCAGAGTTACAAAAATAGCTCAGATTGAAATCCCTCGTCTTTGTAAACCATTTAGGTGATCACAAATATCAGACGCTGCCATCTGTGAAGCGTAAAGCACAGCAGCTGAAGGGTCAGCAGTGCAGGCACTGAAAACACAATTTGGAGAGATGAAGGAACATTGGCACTATTCTATCTCTCATGATGTCCCATCAACAAACTACAGTCAGTGGTTTAAAATCCCTGCGGAGCTTTTCTCCAAAGAGGAACTAAAAAAAAGTGGAATGTGTAATGCCCAGAATACTGAGCGTTTTCCCAGAGCACCTGATCAGTGAATGAACATTCAGAGGATAAATATGGAGAGGAAGCTGAGTGTGGTGCTCAGAAACATGAAGCTGCACCAGCTGACTGACAGACTGTATATGCAGCCTACTCCTGCCATCTAGTGGTGTCACCATGCACATGACTTCTAAATACAAGAGAGCTGTAATAAAGTAATATCTCTGCTGAGTGATGCTGTATAAATCTCTTTGATTGATCGTTGACTGACGGGTAGAAATACTACAAAGGCGATTAATGGAATTAAAGGATAAAAGGAGTAAAGGAAACTGTTAACATTTTTTCTCTTTTCATGTCAAAATACAGTGTGTCCTAGGAAAAACCCTTGCTGGTTGTATTTTAGGGTACTGAGAAAAGGAGATTAAGCAGTTTAATGTTTGTCATGGTAAAAAGAAAGACATACTATTATTCTAAATTGGAATAAAATATAATTAAATCACAATCATCTCATAGATTGATTTAAAAAGTATATACACACAAATTTGGTTCAGCTGCAACAAAGCCACATCAACAAAAAATTGCTGACCCCTCCGCAGTACTTCTGAGGACCCCCTCGAGGTCCAGGACCACCTGTTAAAGAGCCATGATTTACAGTCCATAATGTAGAGATCCAATGTTTTTCACAGCACTGAACCACAAGGGGGTGTTGGATGTGAGGACAGAGGAATGGTATGAGGAAGGGGGGAAGATTTACTGCCTGCATCCTTAGCTGGCACACAGAGAGATGATGTGAAAGTGAGGCTGTCTGATCATGGACCAGGAACACTGCAGATATCAGATGGACAGTTTAACGTGTCCTGCAGGGACAGGGTTACTGCTCAATTGCTGCCAATCCAATAAATCTAATGGACGTTTTAAATTCAAACAATAAAACAGCTTTTGCTTTTTTGAATGGACCATACTGGTGGATGAGGTTATCCATTTACTAAGAATTAGAATTACATTACATTTTAATTAAACTTTCTGATCATTTGGGTTGTTTGACCCTACATATACTTCTCAACTGCACTGCTAAATGAAAATAATGTAACTTTAACAATATATTATTAAAATATTCAGGGGTTTTTTCCTGCAATTATATTGTTGTTAAGGGATGGTTGCCTGGAAATAAAGACTAAATAATGCTTCGGGAAATGGATACATATAATAAATAAAATGCTAAATCATGATGTCAAGCTAAATATATATCTTGAACTTCACCTTTAGCTTCTTTAACTGACCTGGCCTGTGTGCATGTACAGCTGACCTCGATGAAGAAAACAGGACTACAGGAGTGAAAGGGGCAAAGAGGGGGAATAAAAAGAAAAAAGGAAATGGAACAGGAAGTGCAGGGGAGGAGGAGGCCGGAGGCTGGTGTCGGTCCCCCTGAGTCCCATTCCCTTCCTCTCGCTCCTCCCTCCTCTCATTCCTCATCTCCTCTCCTGCTCAGTCCCTTTTCCTCCTTGTATTTTTCTTCCCATGATTCCTTCCTGTGACCCCCTTCATTAAAGGAATCATTCCATCCTCCTCTCTGCTGCATTCATCTCTTTCTCACAGGTGGCCGACCAACATTGTGAAACACTCCCTGAACACAACCTCCCCTGTGGTCATCTTGTTGTTATTAATCAATATCTGATTCAGTTTACTTACATAAAAGCATAACACAAGAACATCTGGCAATACTCTTTCAAACCCTGAAACCTCAGAATACTAGAAGAGCCTCTGTGGACCGTTAAAGTAATTACTGGTTATCTTTTACAAGGTATAACGGGAGCCAAAGCAGACAGGGACTCCCCTCCCGACACCCAGCGAGTCCTCACTTTGTCCCAATCTGTTCCTTTAGATGTACAGCCCGCCTCCTTCCACCTGTCTCCTATTCTTCCTTTCTAATCAGGCGTCACTGCCAATCAATTTGATCGCCATGACAACATTTCGCATGACGCCCCCTCCAAGCACCGCCACCCACTCCTATAAACAAAAACAAAACAAAAAAAAAGCAGAATTCCGACAGCAGAGGATTGATGAGGGGGAGTCCTGTCAAAGGCCAGAGATTAGATTAGGACTGACGCACACGCACGCACGCGCACGCACACACACAAACACAAACCACAACGCTGCTCAGAGGCAGCAGGTGCTTTTGGTTAAACCTTAATTACATGATCTCTGATTTCTCTAATTGATATGGTAATGACTATGTAATTAATGCAAAAGCAGAAATACCAGCAGCTCTCCTAATGAATGAATTTATTTGATTAGATATCCTCCTGCATATTTATGCATGCTGGTATACAGAGGACAGGGAGACATATGAAATGGTTGTTTGTGCTTGTTGTCACAGTGTTGCTACCACTGGTATGCTGCATGTGACACATGGATATTAAGGTTGTCAAAAGTATGGATGCTTTTCTGACAACACTCAGAATTCATGGTCCCTATTTACAATTTATTTATTTACTTTGTTTATGTTTTAGCTTTGAGTATCTTAACTGTTTTGGAATCAAGTTGTTACTAATAGAAAAAATAGGGATGTAAAAATATAAATTGGTAAAAACATATTTGGGTTTATAATAGAATTTTTATATTTTATTTTATTATTCAGATGACGAAATTATAGCCGATGAATTATTGGTCGACCATACTGAGTATGAATATCTTTGGGTATTATTATTATGTTATTTTATAGACCAAAGAATTAATCAATAAAATAATTATTACAAGTATATTAGTTGTATTGCTATTGCAGGTGGATTATAAAAAATCCTAATTTGCGAGCCTTTGAATATATTTTTCTGCAGTATTGAGTGCTGTTTATTTATTCTAATATCCTATTGATTGCATCATCATGACAGACTTAATAGATATTTTGAAAGTACAAATGAAGCTGCCTACGACAAATCATTCTGAGAAAATATGAAAAGAGATGCTGTACGAATCCTGAAAATCACTGGAGATTGGGGAAAAAGTGGTGGTTTGCTCTTTCACAAGTAGGTGGCGCAATGGGGCTGTCTCAGACGCAGAAGCCACAGTTTGCATAAATGAAGACGGTCATGAACAGAGCTGATGCACACACTGAGATACAAAAATCACTTATAAAAAGTTGTAATTTCAAGTCTGAAGACATGTTTTTGTGTGAAGACAACTCACATCTGTTTAGAACAGCAATAAAAACTGAAACCCCTCTTCACAGACACACACACTCAGGGCTATAACTTCATTGGCTAAGGGTCAACTGTGACAACTAGATGTGACCCAGCTGCAATTACTCTCTGCCTGTGCAACACTCACAGGGAGGGAGGAGGAGGGATATTTGTGGAGACGCTCCAGTATGATAAGTCACCTTCTGGGGATGAGAAATCATTTCTCCCTGCTTGCACCAAAACGTCCTCTAATATGTGTCTCCATATGTCTTATCCTGTTCTCTTGTGAAGTATCTGGAGGGAAGTTTCGTGAGGAAGTCAAGTGAAAGCATATGTGGGTCCTGACCAGGTGTGTAGAGCAGAGACCTCATAACCACAGCACGCAGACACCGCTCTGACAGCTCATGTGGACACTGCTGTACCTGTCTCTCCTATTCAATCTATACGTTTGCAAAGGAGAGAAAAGAAACCCCAATAACAGGCAGGACTGACAGTTACCGCACAGGCTGATGTGCAGTAATGGTTTCAAAGACTTTTATGGTTACGTCAACAGAATTAATGGCAGTCTGTCAGAGAAAGTTTGCCACATGGGTAAGATCTGTTTTTCTCTTTTTTACTATAAAAGATGTTTTTGATGGAGCTTTGACAAAAAGGTCGGAAGCCCTTCAGCTGCATCTCATGAGCTGGGTGCAGGACTTGGGTTTCTCTCTTAAGTGGATGTCTACTGAAAGACATCAGCGCTCTGCTCCAAATCACATACTTTTTATTTTATTTTAGTACTGCAGCTGCACTCACACAGTACATACTGTTGCTTCCAGCATATATACAACTGGGACACAACTACGTCACACAGTTACATTGACCCGCCTGAACATATTCAATACACAGAGGATTCTGGGTAAGAAGAACTGGAAAAACTCGTTTATATCCTGCGAAATGTGACCAGATGCAGTGGGATATTCTAAAGAGTTCACATACTATGGCCGAGGTAGACATTGCATACTAATATACTGCTTACCACAGACTCTACTACAGTCTTTATTGCATGCTGCCTACTAGTAAACAATTAAGCAACTTTACACTGAAGTATGCTGTGCAAAACAGAAAAGCCCACTCTGACACAGGCAGCATCTTACACATCTCCACAAACACATATTGGGGAATCCAAACTGTTACCTTCTAGAGAGAAAAAACATTCAAACATATAAATGACAAGTATCGCCAAGGTCAGCCTGGCTGAAGTGCCGCAATGCATCATGGGGCAGCTGAGTATGTAAAGAAAGCTCACACTGTATACTCCAAATGTAGTTTGAAATCCAGTGTCTCTCAAACACAAAATCCACATACTATAATATGAAGCCAATACTTGCTCAGTTTAAAACACTGGTACACACACACATCTTCCGGCATAATGAAAAGTATGGGTATATGAGCATACTCCAGGTTTTTCTGCCGTGAGGAGTAAATAAGGACTTCCCTATGGCAAACACGAATCCACAAAATCTAAGTCAACTCCAGAGTGATAAAATATATTTTTTTTTTGCCCTTAAAGAAGTTGAAAATGTGCCAATGAAGTTGTTCTTTAGTCTTACATATTGTCTTAGTATTAGGCATCTCTATTTAAAAACAAAGCAGCACTGGCATTAAGGATAGTCTCACCTGTTTAAGACGTGTGTCGGAAAGATGATTTTTATCCGAAAAACTAGTTCATGTTTTTAAAAATACAAGAGGAATGAGTCAACGTGGCGATTTGTTTACTCTGGACCTACCTGCCTTAGCTTTAGTATATCGCGGCCAAAAGGGTTGCCAGTTATGAAATCATCGATCAAAACAACTATGAAACACCGAACATAACTTTCCACGAGCTTATTTTTGGATTTGCTGGCTGCTAATTTCATTTGTTGGAGCTCACATCTCACGACGCGCGGGCTCGCGGAGACAGACAGGAGAGGAGCTAATAGCATTAATGAATGGTGGAGCGCTAGTTGGTTAACTAACTTACCTCTGAATAATGTGTTTCTTACGGGGCCACTCGGGCCACGGTTGATGGATGGCCTAACAGAAGCCGGGTCAATTAGCCAGGCTGGGTTTCCCTGCATGTCTGCCGCAGACAGCACCGGGAGAGCTCCCACCTCTGTCACGCGGCCTGGCTGTAATTAATCACCAGCGTGGGGCCTTCTCACCTCACACCGGCGCGCGCACAAACAGCCAATACGTGCGTTTGGCCCAAATTACATCCCCACTCCTCTAATCTGGCTAATTGTCAATATTATACCCAGAGGAGGAGAAAGATCGTGACATAAAAAGTCTTCCCTACCGACTAAAACATCTATCCTCCACTACAGTCTGCATACTGCATATTTTATCATGTTTGTAAAATGTACTAACAAGGAGGATATAAATCAGTGAAACCAGAGACAGGTAAGGACCATTTCAGCAAGGAGCACTGTACAGTCTTTTATGGTATTTCATCGTAGAGTATAGAATAGTATGTCTATTATACATAAGCCTCATTGAACAATTACTGTAGGTACCACAGCTGTTATCTCTGTGCTCTCTATTTAAATATATTGTATTTATTTTATCACTGTATATTTTTCTCATGGACAGGGTTCACATATCTACTACACTCAGTGCTACTGTCTCTCAAGACCCCATAATTTTGTCTTCTATTGCTCTTATAAAGTTGTGTATTTCAAGTCAAGTCTACACGTTTTATTTAATTTACTCTGACTTTAACTTTATGTATAACTCTATTTATTTATCTCTTTTTCTCTTATTTAAATCTTCTTACTTATTTCTGGTCTTGTGCTGCTGTAACACCTGCATTTCCGGGATCAATAAAGGCATACAGTATCTTATCTTGTCTTATCTTATCTTAATCTACCCTACAAGAGCAACAAACAACAATTGCTACTTTAAATTGTTGTGAATGCATACAAAAAACAAATAATGGTCAGAAACATTACTCATGCCAAATTTTTACCTGTCTCCAACTATTTTTTATTCATGTAGGCTTTGTAAAAATTGATATGATAAAAATAAGTAACAGCCTTGTAAATCTTTCTAAAGAAAGACAATTCATACATTTAAAGTTGTAAAACATGTAAGATTTGATCAAATGCAGGATCAAAAACAGGAGGACCATATTTTACGACTTTTAAAAATGTAATTTGTCTCCAATGGATTATTGCAGTTGCACGTCTCGCCCCATGCAGCTGTTACTGTTCAGTTCTGTCCCTGCCGCACACACAGACACACAAACACACAGGTACACAGAGCACAGATTGAGAGGCAGGGACAGAGACGTCACTCTGTGTTCACAGAACATACTCCTGTGGTCTGGACAAAAGCAGCAGGCTGACAGATGAGGTTTGTGTTTGTGGGGCGGGGGGGCGGGGAGCTATGTGTTGCTGCTGCTGTACTGAGTGTGTGTGTGAGTGTGAGTGTGTGTGTGTGCGCGCACTTATGCATATGTGCATGCATGCATGTCTGAGCCTGTGTGTGAGTGTGTGTGTGCACCTATACGTGCATGCGCTTGTGTGTGTGTTTACATGTGTGTGTGTGTATTTTGTTGGGGTAGGGGGGCAGCAAGGTCTCATGGGGCAGCTCTGTGTCTGTCCCATCTGCCACCCCACTCTACTGACACCCAGGGGAATGGCAGAGAGGGGTGGGGGGATTCATTTTGGAAAAAGGAATCGGGGGTCCAGTGGCGTAATGGGCAACAATGCAGGTTTTAGTGACGGGCCAAAGGCAAAGGACACCGGCTGGGTGTGTGGAAGCCAATCTACCAATCTATTTGACAAAACAGTGGGCCACCCCTGTCAAGCTCTGCCTCAGCCTGCCTAATAAGGCACGCACACCCCTGAAATTGTGCCTCAAATGAGAAAGGGGTGCATTGTATTTTACACACACACAGACGTTACATACACCCGGGGCTAATGTCAGCCTAATGCATGGCCATGCTGTGGCCGGAGGGCTAATTGGGTATATAAACACAAACACATCCCTTGAGAGGTGAGAGGGGAAGGGTGTATTTTTTGCTATATGCTCCCTGTATTGTTAGAAAGACACTACTGTAACTTAAACACGGATGCTCATCAGTACTTAAGCGGTACCGATAATGAAAGATGACATGGTGTTTGCTCTCATATGCCCGGCAGCTAGATGCTGCTTTGAAGCTGTGCACGCGGTGTGATGTGGAACGACTTGGTGGCAGGTGGCAACTCATCCCCGTCTTTATCCAAACTGTGATCAGAAGACGGTAAATGGCGCCGCCGCAGCCTCAACAACAGCAACAACAAAACAGTCATGTGGAAGAGAAGCATATGGCTCCTGCACCACTGGGCAGAAGGAGCACTCAGCAAGATGAATGCTGAGGTGCTGGGAACAAAGCTGACTTTTACTTGTCAAATTAACAGCATATCAAAAGAGGGAGAGAGAGAGAGAGAGAGATAAGGAGGAGGAGGAAGAAGCAGCAGCCTGACGGGCCAATGACACGTGCCACTTGATGGTGACAAAGACAGCACAGAGAGGGAAAGTTGCAGTTGAGACAGGGTCAGCAGCCGTTACAAGTCTCTCACTGTCTCTGAGCTGAGTTGTTGATACAGTGTTTGCCCATACATGTATCATGCAAACACACAGCCGTGCATCCGCCACCCTGCCCCCTCACTGCTTTGAGCGCTATGTTAATGAAACAGTTGCTGTTTCCTGGCATAACAGTAATTACCCGATCAAAATAGAGTGGGTAATTAACTGCCCTTCCTTACCAGTGCTAATTACATTAGCAGAGAAGGGCCATTTCAGGGGAGCAAAAGAGAGGAGAGAAAGAAAGACGGGATGAAGCAGTACCAAACAAAGACTGAGAAAACAAGGCAGTGGTGAGGCACATGTCTAGGCGTGTGTGTGTGTGTGTGTGTGTGTGTGTGTGTGTGTGTGTGTGTGTGTGTGTGTGTGTGTGTGTGTGTGTTTTGAGG
>JAOWBC010001486.1:14289994-14303961 GCA_028566105.1 Hypoplectrus providencianus
CACACACACACACACACACACACATTCACAAATCCTCATAGGCTGCACACACACACATGAATAATTTAAGACCCAAGCAGTGACTAGGGAAAAAGGTCAAAGCAGGGGTCACAAAGACATATAGACAATCGCACATACATCCACATACATACATAAATAAACATGCAAGGATCCACGCACATATGAAAATGTACATCCGTTTGTGTGCACACAACCAGTGTATACATGCTCCAAACACACGCGCACATCTGCCAATCTTTTGACTTTTTCAGTGTGCAGTGTACATGCACACAGCGAAATGAGGACGCGCACATAAGGTGGGATAAAAGGGCACAGGGCCACGCAGAAATTCCATTGGCTTATCAGAAATTAACTGGCTGCTAATAGGCTGCTCCCTGAGGAGAGGATTTCGCAGGCCAGTCAAGAGAGAGAAGCCCCCATCAGGACGGGATATGCCCAGTGTGATTAGAGAGTACAGTAGGTCAATGATTCCATTTAAATCAATCCACACACCAGCCTGCACACACACACATCAGAAGTCACAAAGAGATATAGATCGCTCTTTCCTCACCAGCCCACCGCCAAGCAAGTTACATACAAATTTCGTAGGGTTTAGCCATGTTAGGAGGAAGTATTAAAAAAAACAGCGGAGGGGGTTATTGGGAGAGTAATGTGCTACAGTAAATGAGAAAAGCAGCTGCTCCAAGGTATTCTGGGAAAATTCAAAAGACAACAGCCTGATTTTTTCCGTTATATGAAAACTATCTTCAGCGGAGATCCTTTGAGACACACTGTCAACAGCCAGCCAGCTTGAACTGAGGAGAGGGAAAGAAAAGGGTCCTTGACGTATATGAAGTGTTTTCTAGACAGACAATTGCAGGAGAGAAGGAGGGAAGGAAGGAGCGAGGAGATGAAGGCTGCGTCTATGACATCACAGAGAAAGTATTTCACATGCGGTGTGCTTATGAGCATTCATCACACTGGTTAATGCCAGGCAGACAGTGCGAGACCTCCAAAATCCCTCGGACGTGAAGGCCCTCACACACGCTGATTACCGCGGGGGTCATCCGCCTTTAAGCCTGATAACTGGCTGTCATGGTGAACATTTACTACATATGTGAGCCTGTCTGGTGGTTTGGAAGATCCACATGCTTCTCATAAAAAGAAATCAAAGCTTTTGGCAGGTTTCAGGTGAAATGTCGGCCGTTAAACGTAATGAGTGACCGAACTGAAACAGATCCCAGCAGGCTTAAGATAGATCAACAGATAAACAGAGCTGAAGAGGGGAAAACACCTGGGAGGCAGACATGGATGCAGAGACTTTATACTGTACAGCGTGCTTGCAGTGATGCAGTGTAAACTGACATGGCAGAAACACTCATCCCTCTGTTGTAAATATTCATATTTTGATGTGATGCAGGCATGCACATATTAATATTTATATGTGGAATACACACGCAAACATTATCATCACTGTATCCATACATTCAGCCCACACGTCCTTACATGCATGCTGCACCTCTTTTTTGGTAAATGTAAATGCAACAGCTGACTGTGGAAATGAGTATCCTCCACTTTAAAGCTGTGATCTCTTTCATTATTGTGACTGTGTAGCTGCAAACTGTATCTCCCTATTTAAAAAAAAAAATGTATTCTCATTTATGTTCTAAAGGAAACGTCCTCTCCAGGATTACAGACACAATTAAAACCACATGGTCTACATTGTAATTTGTAAACAAAAGAAACTACAATGTATACACCTGTTTTACATGGTGTACCAGTGGCAGGTTTGTGTTGTTAGGTTTAGGCACCAAAACTACTTGATTATGCTTCATTAAAGGTCATGGTTTGGGTCTCTAGTACTGACACAGACTGCCTATTATTATTCTTTATACAGGGAAAAACACATTAGCTTGTTTGTATTTACTTCAAGATGTCACAATAGTTTTTGGCAGTGGTAATCCCAGGATGCAGTGAGGGTACCCATTAAAAAAGGACAATTCCATGCCTATGGCAGGCTTAATCCAAAAGTCTATATCCGCCTAGCCAGAGTATGTTAAGATAAAAACTTTTGTTATATAATTTGGTTTGATTCTATGCAATATGCCTATATTTGTTATTAATATAATTCAATGTTGACATTTGATTTCACAGGGGACACAAACAGGGATTTCCTGGGTAAAGTTCTGTGTTTATAATAGACAGTGGAAGTCAAAACTTAATTTGTGGATGTTGACAAAGACCAGGCTGGTGTATGGCCATAAAGAAAGGGCAACCTGAACATTTAGTTTGAAGAGGAGCTGGTCTGAGGTGGGTGACACTGTGTGGGATGTGGTTTGATCTCATTACCTGTCAATGATGACCGGGTCAGAGGGCGTCTCGTTTCGGTTTCCACAACTTTTCTTCTCACAGCAGCGGCTGAGTGGGCAGTTAAAAGAGACAGAAAAGAGGAAAAAGTCATTGGAGGAAAAAAAAAAAATTAAAAAGGAGGAGCCCTCATTTGTCTGGCCCATCTACATCCACCAGCCCAGACTACTCTGCCCCACTGTCGGCCAAGATCCAGGAGCACACAAAGGAGGCATGAGAGGGGAGGGGAAGAATAGACAAAAGAATAAAAGAGGAAGAAAAGGTACAACAACACACCCTACAAACAGTGAGAGACCATTCAAAAGTGAAAAGCCAGCCAGGCAATCTGTCACATTGATTTCAAAATCAAACTCAACCCCCACGCAGCCTCATTGCGCACACACACACACACACACACACACCGTCCCACAACATCCTACCATTCGTCAGCAGTCCTGTCCGAGGAGCCTGCTGGCCACCCAGCCCCCCCTCCCCAAAGTCCCCTTCACTGCATAACAAAAGTGCCCCCACCCCTAACCATCTGCCACCCCTACACCTCGCCTCACCCCTCTCGTGTCCCAGCTTGGCCCTGCCCTGCCCCCCTCCGCCCCCCTGTCAGACGGCCTCACTCCCCAGCTGTGACGCTTGCCCTCTGCCTCTTCGGCTCTGTTATTAGCCAGCTGTGAGTCACATTCGGGCATCTGCTGGCTACACAATGGCAAAGCCCACTCCGTCTTAGCCCCTCTCCCCATGTCCCAGCCCCCTATCCTTCCCACTGCTGCCCTCCAATCCCGGGTCACTGCCCCACTTCCAGACCGCTCTCATCGGCTTCTTCTCCATCCATAACCCCGTGTTCACCGATTTTCTTTATTCACCAAAAACCTGCTGGTGCCTAAGCCATGGCAGGACTCTTCAAAGTCCCTCTCCAGACACAGAAAAATATTCTGCTGTGGTTAATATTTTGTTTTTAAGAGGGTTTTTTTCTCACATAAAAGTTGAAGTAAAATAACTGAAAAAGTGCAGGAAGAACATTTGGGGTGACAGTGTTACGTCACAACAATAACACCATCTTGGCTTGTTTCTGCTACATTGGTGTTTGTTTTGCTCCTGACTGAACAGTCCGCTCCACTTTTTCAAGTTGTCCAGTTTTTGGCCTTATGAAGATTTGACACAGAACATTTATCCGAATTCTGAGATTTTTGACAAGTGCACTCAAATTTTCCACCTTGGCAGAGGAATGTGACAAATTTAGTTAAGTCAAGGTCAGACATTTAAGGGGACATAAAAATAAGACACACTTTTGAGTGGAAGAGGATTTAAAATGTGCCTTTATAGCAACTTTTTTATAACATTTTTTGTGGCAGTAGAAATACGCCACTCAACTTGTCATCAAATGTTGACAAAGTTCAAACTTTGTGTCTTGGTTAAACAGAAGTGCTGGAGTTACATTTTGGTGAGGAAAGATGAACTGTTCCCCAAAAAGTGTGTCTGCTGCTGTCAGCTGTGGTCTGACTGCAGAACTCCAGGCCAGAAAGTGAGGAGCTCCAGGAAGAAACAGGAGCTGCCCAGGGACAAGCTGCGTTACAGCAGAAAGCAGCAGGGGGTTACCACTGTAACAAGGATGATGACAGACAGGCTAGACTTATAGTTCAACCACAGTCTAGTTTTAAAAAAAAAAAAAGAAAAAGTAGAGCCTCAAGCGTCGTCCCAAAACCACATTTCAAGCTGACTGAGACAAAGCAGAGTGAAGGAGAGTAATGGATATTTGGATTTTGTCCCTGTGGACGAAGGTTTGAGTGTGTGTGTGTGTGTGTGTGTGTGTGTGTGTGTGTGTGTGTGTGTGTGTGTGTGTTACTCACCTGCACATAACCTCGTGTGTGAGCAGAACTCTGCACATTTCTGGATTCTTGTTTTGACCCTCATACGATATGGGCTGAGAGGAGGAAATAAGAGACAGATTCAGTTTCACGTAGAACCAGTTAAAAACGTACTGACATAGTGGAGACGTAAGTTGGGCGCACTGTGCTCATTTTCAGGCTGAAACTGGTGTTTGAGGTTTCTACAAGAACAAATTTACATGATTGAAGATTAAAACAAGACATTTTTTCTCCTATCATCCGTCTGAATGTACCTGTGTTCGCCCACTGTCCAGAATGCTGTATTTTAATCCATGTCTCTTAAAAGGCCTCACAAAAAAACCCAGTCTGCCCTGCCTGGTCAGTGCTTCCAGGTCTTCTGCATCTGCACTCTTTCATCCCAGTAACCAGAAGGACATTTTGCTTTGAATGTTTCCGCAAACCACAGATTTGTCTTAAAGAGTCTTAACCTTTCTGCAACTTCCATTTCCCCACTTTGTCGGGACACTTTGACATCCTTCATGGGTAGCCTAGTTTATTACTCCATAGTGGCAGTTTTGAACACATAATTAATGTTGAATAAAAAACTACTTAGTAGGGGTTAAAAAAAATGTTCTTGGTTTGTGTTAAAATAAGGACAATTTTTTCTCCACTTTCACATGGGACGTGAAACACAGTCTGCTGGGAACAGTCTGATTTCTGTTTAATCCCCAACATCCACCCGGGCCTCTTCTAAATACAGAGACATAATTGGAGTTCATGTGATACAATGTTAAAGGACGCCAAAAATGTTTATTTCAATGTATCTCTGGTTTGCAGAAACATACATTGCCAACCTGAGTTTCTAGTGATTGGGCTGACTCTCAGCATTTCTGCACCATCACTGCAGCCAGGAAATGACTAACATTACTTTGACAGCATATATATTGTATAATTGTGATGGTAAACCCTTTGTAAGTCCTGATCGCCCATGTAAAGGCATAGTTTCGAAAAATACTTTGTGCATTTCTCCATCTTTCGAGCATTTTGATACTTTCACAGTATCTAAATAGCACCTTGACTTCCTTTAAAATAAATAATGACATGGAAATTTAACTTTTCACAATATGGGACCTTTAAGGAAAGATTACCAACCTGTTTAGTGACAGAGTCAATGAGTCGAGCGTAAAGATCCTGTTCTGTGCGAACTCCTATAATAAGAAAACACAAGACTTGGTTGAAAAACTTTAACAAATCACTTAAGGCATGAAACAAACTTCACTGAAGAAAGAAGCTGAATGTACAATCTCCTGCCCTCAGCGCTTTAGTGAAATGGAAACTGGGAGCAGAGGAGAGATCAAGCAAGAAGCTCTGCATTAATTGCAGAACACTTCATACCCATAAATGAAGCAGCTGCACCTAAACCCCCTCTTACCAGTTGATAAAAACATGCTTCATGTTGATGATTCTCAAAATAAAATGGAAGATTTATTACATCAATCTTTTTTTATCTCAACTCTGGACAAGCTCTCAGAAAAAGCATTGAACTCTGTCCAGCCAACATGGAGGAATAAGATTGGCATGCAGTCTGTATTTTCTCCCTGATGGTTTCTGAGGGGATTGAGAGTTATTTGATGTCTGATGATTATCAGTCATGTTCAGCTTTAAGGCCTGAATTTATGACGACATTCTCACGATTTGTCAAACTGTTCTTTTTCTGGTTACTTTTCAGTCAACTTCTGATTTATTCTCAAGTTTAAAGAGCAGGCTGGAGTTCAGAGCTCTGCACCGACAGGTAAAACAGCACTGCTCAGTTTGTTAAGGGGGTTTAATGGAGAGCGAATGTGTCTTTAACAATTTATCCCGCTTCTGTATAATCAAGTGTGTATCTGAGTGGGATTTCCAGAAACACCTGAACCTGTGGATGCTTCAAAACCCCCGCTGTAAATTACACGAGATAGGGAAACGACAGATAATGAATTGCTTCTTGAGAGAAGAGCGCATTACCCAAGGATTTTTTTATAGAGACTTTGGAGAGTATTGCTTTCAAAATGTGTTCCTCTCATCAAAGTCTCGATTGAGATGCCTTTGATATCGCTTGGGGGAAGGGGATGAGAGGAGGGGATGCAGAGGAAGTGCTTTTGGTGTGCTTGTATGTACATGTGTGAGTGTGTGTGTGTGTGTGTGTGTGTATGGTGGGTGTATAAGGGGGTTGCTCTGGAACATGTCTTTTATCTTCTCTCCCATGGGTGCCACTGCGATGGCAGAGTAGGGGCAGCAGTGGCTCATGGGAACTAAATTTCTCTCTGTATCCCCCGATCCGATGTGGAAGCACCATGGGGGGTTGGAGGAGTTGTTGGAGGGGGATGAGAGGGGGTTGGGGTGGGCAACATGTACCTCATTTCCCCATACATGGGCGCAGAAGTGGCTCCTCGCAGAGCTGAATTGTACAAACCCAGTGATTAGACGAAAAGTAATTTATGAGGGGAGAGTTGAGAGGCGAGGTGAGGACGTGCAGGAAGATTACTTAAGTGGAAAGGTGTGTGTCATGCGTGTGTGACGCCGCTGACCTTTTTCGACTCCTGTTACACGCAGGGTGTCTAAATGATCAAATTAGACACCTCAAAGGGCAAAGAATCAACCAATAATCTGAGAACTCGTGTCAGACTCGACTCACCGTTGCTGTAGAGGAGCTGGAGCTTGTAGTGCGTGCCGTTGTTGGTCTTTTCTCCCGTCTGCTCCTTGGAAAGAGACAGGACAGACACAGAGACAAACGCAAGGCATGCAGTTAAGCACATTTGAGGCAAAGATAAGTACAGCTGAGCATCCCCGCGCAGCACAGCGAGTCTCCTAATCCTGCGCCTCGCCCCTTCCATGGGAGCAGCAGCGAGATCAGAGGCGCTGTAGGCTCACAGCCCATGTGGGACCTTTAGTTGTGTTCAAGAGCTGGCCGCTTAACCTTGAGTCGGATGGTCTTTGTAGAGCTTCATGTCTGATGCAAACTCCTAAAACCTAAAGATCAAATGCAGTGGTCCTCCTCACAACGAGGTAGCACAGGCATGGCTATGTGTGTGTGTGTGTATGTGGAAAGTGTGTGTGCAAAGTGTGCAAAGTACTGTATGTGAGACTGAGCAGCAGTCGACCTTGACAGAAAAACTTCCTTTCCGCTATCCCTCCCTCCCCCAGGCTCTCCACTATAGCCTCTCACTTCTTCCTTCTCTCCCCCCCTCTCTCTGTCTCTTGTTCCCCCTCTTTCTTTCTCTTCTTCTACCTCTACTGGTCTTTCTAAGTGGTCTCAGAGGAATGCTCTCTGGTCCAATAACCCAGGAGGCTGGCATCACAGAGACGAGCGCCAGAGACGAGAAGAGAGAACGAGGAGGTTGGGGAGGTAGAGAAACAAGAGAAAGAAGACAGTTGCGAGGATGGGAAGGAGAAGAAGAAGAAGAAGAAGTGGGAGAAATTAAGGTGCATTAAGATGAAGTAACAGAGCTCCCAAACTTAATATCAAAAGTGAGATTGAGACTTGACGTCTGGAGATAGATGGATGCCTGGGTTCATAAGTTTTGTGAATATACACAGAGGAACATTTATTTCGCCTTGCCATCGCTCTACCTCTGCATAATTACAAAGCAGAAACAGATGCCAGGTTAACCATGCAGAAAATGAACTCCTCCGCTGCCGTCATATTACTCTACGTTGGCCTGTGTGGCACAAAGGGGAGCCGCTTTCAGCCCCGGCCCTCCCTCCCTCCCTGCCCGTGAAATTCATAGTAAAACTATGTTTGAACTTCAGCTGACAGGACGGTGTCCTCTTGTCTTTCTCACTGGGGAAATCTGTTGCCAGTTTAGGAGGCTCTCGTTCCTCTCACCACAAGGCAGAAACATCCATCAACACCGGGCATAAGGCTCCCACTGCAGGCAGGCTCTGTCTAACTCTGTCTCCACACTGCACCCTTCCTTATTTTGGTCTTGTCCAACCTGAGGAATCCAGCTTCCCCCACAGCAGTATTTAGAGTATGGGAGGGGGGCATGAAGGCACAGAGACTTTGATGATTAGTTCACTGTATAACTTAACAGGAGCAAGCATAATTTGCATTTTAAAAAGTAGTGATGTCCTCCTAATGAGGCAAGCTGCTAATTAGTCATTAGATATTCTTTTTCAATCCCACATCATCAGCTCATTGAGGGTAGAGCTTGTGTAAACATGTAGCCGTCAGCTGTTCGATATGCTTGGCTTTACTGGGGATGGGGAACATCAAGTTGAGCACCTGGTTACTGCTGAAATATAAAACTAATACATTCTGCCGCTGTGGTTGGTTTTTCACAGGATGCTGCATGAGATTTTTGTTTTTTGGGGTGTTTTTTAGAAGTGTCCCTGAAATAGCTGTCAATGGATGACATCCTCAAATAATCATTCAGACACACAGGCATTCAGAAACACCAACACACCTTGTCGTGCTCGACAAAGTCGACAAACGCAGTCCTCTCCACCTCCACAGGTTGGCCGTGTCTGTCGTAGAGCGCCAGGACAAAGTGGAAGAAGTTGGACTTGCGGAGATTGGAGGGCGGCTGCTTCTCAAAATGAGCTCTTGACAAAGCAACTCCACTGAGGACACAACAGGAAGAGACAGTCAGCTCCACAGACACTTAGACTGTTTTTATAACAGACTGATATATACTCAGATAAAAGGGGATATTGTAATTAAATTACTATGTTATGGTGTATGCAAATTATGAGTGTTCAAAATGTTTCTCAAATGGAATTAAAGCAAAACTGGACTTTTTCTGATTGTAATAAATCACAAAAACTTAAAAAAATATATATATATGAATTTAAATTGTGGTTGGTTTAAGGCACTTTTACTGCAGTTATTAAAATAATAAAATCATTTTTAAATAATTGCATTTTCAATCTTTTTTTTTTTATTCTGCAGTTGCAAAGGCCTTCAAATTTTCCATTCAATAATTATCAATTACCAAAAAAACAGCAAATAAATAAAGAAATACAGAAAATAATAAAAACATACAGATCATTTACAAACGTTTTGTTTTACAAAAAAAAGGTTATTATTGTTCTTTAATAAATTAATATATCTTTTTTTGTGGGGGGAAAACAAACAAAAAAAGGTCAAGGCAGAACAGAAAAGCAGGAAAGAAAGAAAGGGGAAAGAAGGAAGAGAGACTTGTTGGAGTTTTAAGTAAATTACTGAAATGTCATGAATAAAAAGAATACCTGACTTGAGGAGCATTTTGGTTAAAATATTATAATATTACTCAGTATAAATTAGCTGCTGAAATCAAGGAACTTAGAGATTTAGACTTGAAGCCGTGAGAAGTCAGTCTGTACAGTTTTCCCTCAAAGTTAAACTTCGATCTAAAATAGAGCATTTTTTATTTTTATTCATGTCTCAATATGTGATATGTTAATCGTTTTTTTTTCTTGTGAAAGCCGTAAACGTCCCTTTTAAGCAATAAAGCCTGGGGGAAAATTTGTCTTGGACGATCTTTTCATGACAAATATTAAGAATTGGTTATTTTATAATGTAATTCATTTTATAAATTTGCATAAACACAGTTCGAATATCGCCATTGTTCTATCACTTGTAAATTGTTATTTATATTCCACCTTCATTAAGATTTGTGTTTCACACATTTTAACTTGTGGCCTTCTTTTACCCTGAAAACGCTGCTGCGCTTTTCTCAATGTTTACGGTTTTTCTCAACTTTGGACACAATCAGTCACGAGAACACTGTGTGTATATGTGTGTATATGTGTGTGTGCTGGAATAAAAAATGATTCTTTAAAGGTGATGATTAAACATTTCGCAAAACGTTAAACACAAAACGATTTAACGACAATAATTTAAAAAACAATAATAAATACCTGTTCTACTGATGAAAAACCATTAAAATAAAGTGTGGCTGCTGGTGTTAAAAGGGTTTTTAAAAAAGCTGCTCGTAGAAAATGTTTTTTAGCTTCAGGCACATACATATTTTGAGAAACTATCTTAAATGTATTTGTGCAAACCAATTATTTAAGTTGGCTTTTTGCACAAAAGGAACTTATCTGATTATCAGTATTGGTAATCTGGGCCTTATTTCCTCTTGTACAAATACATTATGACTACATGTCAAATTATACTTATTATAACACGAGTTAATAATAATATCAAGCGCTCAGTTATAAGTTTAAGAGTTTTAAAGGGGACTCGTGCTGCATTTTGCAACAAGTAGTTTGCAGCTCTGCTCCTATATTAAATAAAAATAAAGCGTATTTTGCTCCTGATGCTGATTATGAAAATAAATATTGTCACGTTACCAACAAGCCTGTGTACTCACGATGTAAGAAGTGTACAGAAGGTGAAGTGAGGAGATCAGCTGGGCTTGTACTGTACCTTTGCGCCGCTACGTTCGCATCCACAACCCCGACATTGCGCACCCAAGACCGGACCGGATCCATCTCCTCTCCAAGACTTCTCTCTTTTAATCCGCTCACTTCTCGTATCAGATGCTCCTGGATCCCGAACATTTAAGCCCCGTCCTGTCCTGTTCGTTCTCTGCACTTTTTTTTAACTTAAGAGGGGGAAAAAAAGAAACTGAGCTGGAAGCTTAAGCACTTTGGCAAACAACAGAAGGTCCACCCCAAGGCGCTGCGCTCCTCCACAGCTGTGAGGAAAACAAATGACCGACGCTGTGTGATGCTTTAAAAGGGAGCCTCGTTTTTTTAAGAAAATCCACGCACACTTTGTATTAAAGCAGGAACGATGATAATAAATATATCCCTCCTCTAATTGCAAGCATTGTCCAAGCGCAAAACCTCCAGCGTCACTTCGAGCGCACACGGTCACCTGCTCGGTGATCTCAACTCCGTCTGAGACCAGTTCTGTCAGATATGTGTGTGCAGAAAGTCCTCCTTTGTCAGAGGGCCAGATCGGATCAAAACAGTTGATCCGAGGGCCAGGAAGCTCGCAGTGAACCGCTGTGCTGAAGCATGAATGAGACCCTCTGCCGGGATAGAGCGTGGAGGAGGGGCCTTAGTGCCATATGGGGGACCGATTGTTGAAATGGATGCTCTCATTGGTGTAAAGTGCATCCGTTGTTTGGACTTCTGCCAGATTCAGCATCCAACCAGGGACTGCTCGAGCAAACTTTTCACACATTAAGTTGGAGCAGGGTGATGATGAAGGGGAAACATAAAGAACTTCTGTTAATACATCACAAACATATATAATGTGTGCTGCGTTTTAGTGAAAAGCCCTCTTTGTGTGTGCGTAAAAGGAGAATCTGGGGGGCATTATGCTATTAATCAAATTATGGGTAAATAAAAGCTTACATATTTATATTGTGTTGATCTCTGATTGTTTTATAAAAAGCCACGTGTGAAAGTGTTTAAACTCTCCTGTGCGCGGGGCCCTGAACTGTCTGTACCCAGCAAATCCTGTTTGGTCTTTTTCATTCAATGTAACACAAGTGCGCTCTCGACAGGCGCGCATTCAGCAGCTCCACCGTCTGCTCCTTTGAACGCAGTGATTCCGCTGAGGAGGCATCGCATCAGTGTCAGCCGCAACAATGGCCGTCTGGTTGGTCCATCAATCTCCGCCAGCAGCGGACGCGGCTGCGCTCTGACTGGCGTTTGGAGCCGCTGGCTGACAGAGTCCCACATGAGTTCTTAATCAATACAACAGGATTCAGTTAGAAATAACGCAGATACAAAGGACAGAGTTTCAAGTGTTGTTTGTCAGCTTGTCTTCAAAATGACCACACTTTAATTTACGCAGATTTTTACGCGTGGAAAACTTGCCAAAGTTTGTTTAACTGCTCATTTTGATCATTTAAGGGCTTAAAAGGGGCTTTACAATCTGAAATAAAAGAGTTCAAACCCAAGCAGAATTGTCGTAAATGTAAATGTATCAGTCTAACGTTTTACAGCGATCATATCAGGGTTCCGTTTTGTGTGCAGGCCCAACCAGACGAAATCATTCGCAGCATTTGCACACTTAAAATTAATTTATTTCATGTGGCTTTGAAAAGGAAAGTTTTTTTCTAACCCTGGTTCTTCGCCCCTTACCGATACCATTGTCTCTGTGTGGAGTTTGTGCGCTTGGACAATGGATGGAAATCTCCCCCCTTTGGATCCCGCCTCAGCCCACCATCTGCCAGCGCGGGACAAAGTCAGATGTTCCCCCAATTATGAGAGCAGTCCTGGGGAATCCTGCTGCCGAGTCTCCGCCCTGTCGCCGTGTCCCTCACACACTTCCTCTGACGTGATTGACAGCTCTGCTTAACCATGAAAAATCTGTATATGATGACACACTTTCATAAAAATTCCTGCACTGAAATGCAGGGAGACGCGATCTTTAACATGAACACGAGGACGTTAAAGACACAGGGCTGGAGTCAGGGTCCTTTAAAAAAAATAAAACGATCAAAAACGGTTTCATATGATCAGGAAATCTTTGCAAACATCCATGTTAAACTGTTGCTCTGGGATGTGAAGGAAACTATCAGCGTTTTATTCCTGCTGAAGCTGGACCGAGATGTTGACAGATAAAATTCATAGCTAGGTCATTAAACACATCATGAGTTGGCCTGAGTCACAAACAGGTTTGTGGCGTCATCACATGAAAATATTCACCTTTGTTCCTTTGCATGAGATTTATTTGCATGTTTTTTTGAGGTCACTTGCCACAATTATTACGGCCAGTGCGACCCCAAAATAATAATAATAAAACATATATTTTGTCTCTTATCTGCAGTTCTTTTTTTGTCAGTTTAGACTGTTTTGGTGTGACTTGCCAAATGCGCTTCCTTTGAATATAATGGAGCTGCATGAAACTTGGCTTGGTGCAAAAAAAAAAAAAAAAAAAAAAAAAAACTAACTAAACCGTAATGTCTCTTTCCAGAATCCTGACCCGGTTACTCCAGATAACCAACAACTTATTGTGAGCAGTTTCACATGGGGACTATTTTCTTTCTAGTCTATTTCCCACATGAAACTGCTGACAGATAGATTTTTATTGTATTTTTTGGCACCACAAGCAAAATGCCATATAATCCCATTATATTAGAGAAAAGGCAGACATCTCCTCTGCCAATATCTCCAACTCTGCGACACTTTAGATTTATGAATTAACAGAACAGGGGACAGAGGAAAATGTGTCGCTTTTATTTTGGGATTGAACTGTCTCTTTAATGAAGAGTTAGTTTTAAATATCGCAAAAACCTAATTCCATCCAATTTCCAGATAATGTCCCTTCATGGGCTCTATCAGTTATTTATTTATCTATTCAGCTAGCCTGTGAGTTTTGTGAAACTCAAACAACCTGACAGATTTAACAGAAACGTTTCCGTAAAGAAAACGTTTTTCTGGCGCGGACCGGCTCGTCCCTCCACTTCAGCCCCACAGGTGCGACAGACAGGCCCGGCAGTGATTATCATCACACCCCGCAGGACTTTGCTGTCTGGATGTGTGGCTTTTCTAAATTGGTGAAGCGGAGAGTCGGGGCGAGAATGGGGGATTAGTCAAACCACAAACGTCTTTCTAATCAATTTAACCCGCTGAGACGGTCAGCCCGTGTGTTTCAGGGAGGAGGTGAGGGGGGAATCACTGACTGCTAAACCAAACAATGGGGTATCGTGTGCCGCCCGTCCTCTCCAGCATTCCCCTGCTCCCATGGGACACCCACAGCCACTCTGTGTGGATGGCACTGTGTCCACGGAGGTCAGGAGGGGCGTGGCGTGTGTGTTTGTGTGTGCCTGTGCGTGTGTGTGTGTGTGTGTGTGTGTG
>JAOWBC010001486.1:14306078-14317781 GCA_028566105.1 Hypoplectrus providencianus
TTATTTATTATTAAATGCCAAACTGACACATACATGAACTCTGAAAAAAACAAGTGTGTTCATAAAAGAAAATACTTTACATTTATTTGCCAGACATGGGCTGTAAAAAACTGCCCTGCAATGATTGTGAAAAATAATGGAGGAAGAAGAGGAAAAATGATAAATATAATAGAAAATAAAGGAAAATATTTCATATCAAGCAGGGGAGCTTTCACATTGTTTTTCATAGTAAATCTCACACAATACACAATATTGCTTCTTCATAGAAATTACACATGGTGTGGTAATGTATTATAAATATTACTTCCTGCTTTTAGTCCTAGTGAAAAGCATGAAACTGCACTCTTGGTTGAATTTAAAGGCACGCTCTGCAGGTACTTTTTCCAACTTGTGAACACAACACTTAAAGCATTTCTTAAATATTATTTTTGCAGTGCTTTGCAGATATTGTGTCCACAGATGCGTTAAGTACGCTCTCCTTCTATTGGAACAAAAGATGTCCTGACAAAAAGCTGTCACTTGTGAATCCACTGGCACCTTGGTCGGCGTTAAGAACGATCTTGTCGCCCACATTCAGTCTAATGTACGTGCTGCCGCTGGCTGTGGTGTAACTACTCTGCCGGGTGGTGAATGAGTGCAGAATCCGCTCTCCGTTACGCATCAGATCCACATTGGCAGCTTTCTGGAAGATGATGCAGTGGAACTGGAACTCGTAAACACCTGGATACTCACACGTAAAAAATCCCGTCCTAACGTCGTAGCTCTTCTGTTCATTGTAGATAACCTCCCTGAAGATAATGGGCCCTTTAATGTCAGGGAAGTCATTACCCAGTCTTACAGTGAAGGCAACATTCACGTTATCACTAGGAGCTCCTGCAGGTCCAGGGGGGCCTCTAGGTCCTCTTGGTCCTCTCGGTCCTGTATTAAAAAGGAAAAGAGTACAATTATACCAATACAATCTATTTATTACAGTATCCAAAGCAACATTTCCAGTTTGTTGAGTATTTATGGATATGTGGTAGATTTACCTGGTGGCCCTTGTTGTCCATGTGAGTTAGCTGCTCCTGAAGAATTAAGGGAAAATCATCAATCAGTTTTTCAAAATATTTCAATGTTGGCACTGATTACTTTTGGTCAGTTGTGTTAGACAGGATCAACTCACTGTTCTCCCTCCATGGACTGAGGTCAAAGGCCTCAATGTTGCTGCACTGGGTGTAACCAGACCCTCGAGGCCGGTACTGAAAGGGGTTTTCCGGCACTTCATCAATACCAGTGTTGTCACATATGATTCGGGCAAGTGAAGTTTCCCTCAGGGACTCCCTCTGGGCCTCAGTGAAGACTCCTTCATTCTCCCACCAAAGCCTGAAAAAGGACAGTTTGGAAACATTTAATAACTGTGACTGTAAACATGCAGTTTACACTTCTTACTCCACATCTTAACAATTTCAGCTTTGGAACATACCGGTCTCCTTGGCGGATCCTCTGGAACTGAGTGGAAATCAGGCAGGCAAACAGGGGTCCCACTCGTCCTCCACGGACAAACGGCTCAGCCGCTCCTCCCAGCCACACGTCAATGTTGTCGGGCGTTCCGTAGAGATTGAGAATTTTTCTGGCCAGATCAGTGTTATTCAAGACTTTAGCCAGCTCTACCAAATTTCGTGGCTGAGACAGCCCACAAAATTTGCGCCATTTGTTATAGCCTAAAAACGGGTGAAAACTCAGAGTGAAAATATTGCCATGTAGTGGCTGCAAAATCCTAGAGAATCCTAGAAAAATGATTCTTGGAAAAAACAATAAGTTGTTATAAGGAGGGAATAAATACCAGGGAGTCCATGGTCTCTGCCTCTCTGCATGTTGAGGGCAGCCAGATCCAGCGCCAGCTCGTTGAAGAATTTAAATAGTCTATCTCTCAGCTCCTCTGTCATCATCTGATCCTGGGTGTTCAGCTTGGCCTTGTGGCCTACTAAGCCCCTGATGACTGGGTCCAGGCCACCTGATGTACACAAAAGATAGATATTTATTCTGTGTAAATGTCATTCTCTTTGGAATGGACGACCTGTCTGTCAGCAGGTAGGGTTAGACCAAAGAAACGTATTATTACAATATGGTTGTTAAGTTGTTAAGCTTGTTTAAAAAGTATTCCAAATGTTACCCTAACCCTACTTAAACGGCTGTGTTTTAAGCGGTAAAGGCTGTACCTTCAAAGATGAGTCTCCATGGTGCAAAAAAGGCTTTGTGCAGCAGTGGGCTGGGGTAATCACGGTGCTCGTTGTACGAAGCATCGAGACGAGGCACATGTGGATTTACAATCAGATGCCCAAATCGATAGGCAGCTGTGGCGAACACATTGGAGATGCTTGGGTCAACATTGTCATCATAGCCAGGGTAGTTGGACAGCCGGCTCGCAACAAATTCTGGACCAACAATGTGAGGTAAGTAGTCTCTGAAGGTGATAACCTGAAAGACAGCAAAAAGACTTTTAAAGAAAAAGAGCTAAATGATCCACTTAGGGACTTGAAATTAATTTCCAAAATAATCGATAAGGCATTTCTGTTAACACGCTTAGATGGTTTCTTACCTGAGAATATGCTCCCAGGATCTTTCTTGCCTCCTGGTACAGTCTCTCTCCATTCCAGTGAGGATTGAGTTCAGCCAGATGACCTGCCAGACGGTTGTGCTCTCGCAAAAACAGTGTGTGTAGAGCTGTCAGAGCAATGTGCTCATTGGCACGCTCATCACCTTAAAGTCAGATAAAATGTGGGAGAAAGGGTTTTCAGGCCTTTGCTGCGTTGCTTGGAAATGAATCTAACATGTGCCTGTACAAATCGTTGTTTTTGCTGCCACTCACCAGCCACAAAGCAGGGCACCTCCTCAGCATCAACCTCATTGGTGATGCGAGCTCGGGTGGCGCATGGGTTGATATCCGTCTTGGCGAACGGCAGGAAGTCATGGCTGTTGTCATTGTGCTCTGTGTTGACCCTCAGCAGGCCCTTATCTGTGGTGAGGTCTCGCAGGAAGCGAGCTTTGACATCATCTGCACCGTACACCTGACCTACATCAATGAACGATGTGAGTCCGTTTATCTGCTGACGGACAGTTTTTCCACCAAAGATGTGTCCTGAGGGGCCAGAACCACAAGCTGCCGATGAGCGGAAGAAGGGCATGCACTCTTTTGAGTGTCTGCTCAAACGGGGGTCATCTTTGGGAAACTGTTTAGACAACAAAAATAAGTCAGCATCCAGTGTGTGTGTGTTGATGATGTATTCATTGGTTTTCTCATGCAACTGAACAAAACTGACCTGAATGGGGAAGCAGGGCTCTGCGCGCTCACAGCTCTGGTCACAGTCTATACCGTTACTTATTGAGCTGCTGATAGCGGAGTGAGGAGTGAAGGTCAGGTCGTGGTCAGTCCACTGGCCAAAGATTGCCACCAGATGAGTGTAGAGTGGGTCTTCCTCCAATGAGTTCATTGAGCGCACAATTTGGTTGGACACTTCCCTTACCTGAGGACAGGAGGTAGACAATGAGCACCTTGGTGGAAAAGGTTTGTACAACAACAAGTTTCTTTATTTCCTTTTGGTAAATTTTGGTGCAGCCAGTAAAAAAAAATAATTCTGAAGCATATTACCAAGGGAAGTTTGTGCCCATTGAGCTTTCGGTCAGGGTCCCAGCCTTTGGGCACAGAAGAATCATCCTGGTACTCAGCAGGGAGCCAGCGGGTGAAAGGTGTGTTGGAAGATCCCCAGCGGGTATGTTCTCTAAGCAAGTAAAGAGAGGTCCATTACAATAATCTGTGATGTGCGCTGTTCTTTACTATATTTCCATGGAACTTGGAAAACAGCATTTGGAAACACTACCATGCAACTCATAGTGAACAATTTAATTCCTAATGAAATTCTGTGCATTTGCTGGAAGTACAAGTAGGGGACAAACTTGATTATTAATGAAGCATTAATGGAACAGTAATAAGTTCTTTCTTAATAATTCCAATGAAGAAATGATCTTCTATATCTTCTTCACAGTAGATAAAGATGAGTTGCTAATCTGATCGGGATTTACTCATCTCTCATATGTTTTCTGGTATTCATTCATAATACATCATACTTCAATGTAATATAAAAGAAATAATAACAGGACAAGGTGCTAAAAAAGTCCCAAGTCAGACCCAGAATTATATCCATCATAATAGCACAACATGAAAGATTGTTGTGCTTTAACCACATCTCATCCATGTTTCTTTAGGTGTGATGTCAAATGAAAGCTTTTTTAAATGCCTCACCTGTTGTTGCAGGTGCTGCTCGCAGTGCGAAACGTATCTAAATGAGGAATGGTGTTGCAGGAAGGGGCCCGATGCTGGGGAGAGCAGCCTGTCAGACGAGCAATGGCCTGCAAATCCTCATCAGTGATCAGATCTACACAAACAAAAACAAAAAGAGAGGGAGAGAATGAAAAAAACTGAACACCTCAGCTGTAATATTTATTTACAGAGGAGGATCAGAGACCCACAGACCTGTGGCATTGATGGAGCGTTTTTGGCGTCTTCCCAAAGACTTCCTGAGCAGTTTAATGGCATTGTCCATGTAGTCAGCAACACGCACTGCACTTCGGGTTAGTCCGACAGGCTGCTTCAGAAACTGCAGGAGGTCTGAAGGGCTGGCTGCATTCCTCTTTAGCCGTTCAATGCTCCTGTGTGCACATGTTTTCGTTCATTCAGGTTGTATTTCACAGCAGTTGTAGTGCCTTTATACAACTTTGCTTTCTCCTCTAATCAGGGAGGAATGTATAGCAGCAGACTCACGCTCTTCTGGAGTTGTCATAAGCGGAGTCCACCA
This sequence comes from Hypoplectrus providencianus, assembly GCA_028566105.1. Taxonomy (NCBI): domain Eukaryota; kingdom Metazoa; phylum Chordata; class Actinopteri; order Perciformes; family Serranidae; genus Hypoplectrus; species Hypoplectrus providencianus. The sequence goes on from JAOWBC010001486.1 coordinate 14,310,911, forward strand.
GGGCCTTGGCTGCTCCCACAGCTCTTTCAATGTCTGTCCTGCTTAAATGGGATCCTGAAAGGTAAATAAAACACATTTTGTTATATTGATCTTGTGATTAATTCTTCATACTACTAATGTTTTTAGTTGGTGCATTTCTGACATGTTCATTCATTAGAGCCACACAGTTAGCCCTATATTACAAACAACTGCACAACTTAAGAACCAAATATAAACATTTTTGACTGATATCTGATAATGCCATAGGATAATACATTGTGGGAAGGTGACGTTTTAAATCAATCAAATAATAAATGCATCCAAAGCTATTAGTAAGTCAGATGAAAGAAGTACTCACCAGCAGTCACCTGGCATTGCAAGCACAGGTAAAGGCCTGCAGCCAGCAGGCACAGGAGCAGATTCATCTCTAAAAATAAGAATACAGCATTTAAAAAATGTTATATGCTAGTCAAAAAACTAACAAGAATTTTCTTCAAAATAAACGAATAAAATCTATACCAATCGAATGAACAAAAACATTATTAACAATAGATTATTAACAATATTGAGTCAAAATAAAAATTAAAAACCCGTATGCTGTATGGGAAATAAAAAAAAAAATCTAAAGGATATTAACCTGTTAAAAGCTCGTGTGTTTATGTCCCGCAGAAGTCGCTGTCAAGTGTCAATGCCGTTCATCACATTTTCAGACGGATTTATAGTCTCGATGACGCGTCGGTTGACGCCCAATTCTTGCTGGGAATTCTGCCAGGTAAACCACAGGTTTTTCTTCCTAGTTCCTCCTTCTGTTTCTCAGCATCCCTGCAGATTAGCATCAAGTGTTCCCACCGAAGAAAAAAAATATCTCACTGAAGACCAGCGTCGGTATACAGACGAACAAGCTTTCAGAGAAAATAAACACGCTGGGGTCACACCGTTGCGTTGCGTTTGTCAAGTGAGAGATATCTCTTCACCTTCTGCTTCACTGATGATTATTATCCAAATATGTTTGCTCCTATTATACTTTTCTTTATAGCTTAAGAGCTCTAGGTACTGTTCGTATACAGAAGTAAAAAGAGACATCAATCACAGACGGTTACATTTAAAATCTAACAATAGAAAAAAATATTATTGTTCTTTCTTTGTGCGTTTCTTTTCTTTTTTCATTTTTCAAATACAACCTTAAAAATATTTAGGTATGAATATAAACCCTAATACTGTTGAACCAAGTTTCTATTTATCAGGCCTTACCCTCATTTTCCATTCTAGAATTTATGATTTATGTAATTATTTTGTCATTATTATTATTATTATTATTATTATTATTATTATTATTATTATTATTATTATTATTATTATTATTAAAAAAACGCCGACATGGGAACAATATTCAAACTCCACGCGGAAGAGCCGTAAAACGGGTTGTGCTATGATGCTAGTGCTAACCAAGGTACTACCGTGTAAGTGTATTATTAGTATTGTGCGTTTCCAAAAAGATTACATAAAATACAGGTAGCCATCGCTCATGGATCTTACCATAAACTAATCAGAGTGGAATGTGCGGTTGCCTATTCAGGATGCCCAACAACCAGTAAGGAGCTCGCTAACGCCTTCCTGGACTGGAAATCTAAAAGATTTCTGGCATCAGACAATGGCCTGAAACCCAGAATTGCGTGACCAGAACAACTTCCTGAACCACCGTTATGAAACACAGGCTGTCACGCTTCATACTAATCATTTCATTCATTCAGCCTTAGACTGTTTTTATTGAGGTGATTTTCTATGATTGTTTTTTTTTATTGGTTTTGTTGCATTTTGTCTTATTATTAGGCACAAGCACAATTAAATTTACAGGCTTCCTTGTTCATCTTATAGGTATTAGTCCATTTATTTTTGTCCTCCCTCTCACTAGTACTTGGAAAAAGACCGGTGCAGAACGTCTGAACATTTTTCTCCATAATGCTTTCCCAAAATGTTCATTCTGTTATAAATTGTTCATTTACTGTCACATATGAACCACAGAACCAGGGAGCTCATTGATCCAAAGAATTTAACATGTATATTTATATTTCATCTTCCAAATTTAATGTTCTTTTCTGCGCTGAAAGGAAACAAATAATTGTTTGACAGTCACGCAATTTTATGGTATGTGCATTTCACTGTGTTCTTCCCTCACCTGTTGTTGGAGGGTGCTGCACATGCAGGTTGTACTTTTCTATGTGATGACAACCTGTCATTATGATTTAATGACACCTGAGACGGTAACAATAAGTCCCCATTGCTTGTCTTAGTTTAATCAGCCAAAATGTAATTTAAAAACAAAACTGGCTTAATAACAGTGGGATAGCCATTGCACTTTGATTTATTGGTGAGTTAGGTGTGGTTTATGGTATGCATAAACTTAATTTTAGCCTAAAGGAGATGCATTTGAACTATTATTACGTAATATGCAGTGCTACATTTGCCACAATGGTTTCTTCTATAAGGTTTCAAATGCAGCCCAGTGCACGTTTGGTGTATACAGTTTTCTTTTTTTTTTGTCTATTCCCTTCAAATAACGTTGTACTTTAAATGTTTTTGTCTACATATTTCTGTGTGCACTAATATTTGGACACAATTCAACTTTACATAACACATGCTGGGTAAGTAAGTTACTGAGTTGATTTGGCAGGCTGTTCATGACATGTCAGTCAACGTGTGTGTCAGCAATAATAAGGTGTGGAAGGGCAAAAGCATGTGGCCATTATTATAACTAAAATTAACTAATGCTTTTTATTATCATTGGCTGAGAGTGAATAGAATAGATTTGTTCTGATACAATGCAAAATATATTAGCACAGATTTACTCACACAGGATAAACACAATCCTCATCACTGCTGGAGAAATCATCCAAGTTCATTGCTGCCATGGGAGGCCCAGTGTAAACCTATAGAGGGGTTTATGTATAATTTCATGAAAAACATCATGATAAGGATCAAGAGGTTTGAATACTTCAAATATATGATGGAATGTGTTATTTTTACAGCCACAGAGGAGAATAGGAGCTTAGATAATTACATATAACATAAACAGAAGTTCAAGGGCAATTATACATGCAGTAATCCTACTTTAGGGATTTTGGGGTGGTAGAAACATATTGGTAGATCAAAGTCATTATAAGTTAATATTTACATAGCATATTTTCACAACTTAAAAAAGGAAAGTTGAGATTGAGCTGAGAGTGCCTCCACATGGCTCTCAGTAGGGTTTGACATTTAGTGCCGTGGTCGGGATTGGCAGGTGGGCTTCTCACTTCAACACCAACAGCAAACATAGAGGCAGCTCAGCCATAATGGTGGCTGCAGTAATGCTGCTGACAGCACTGAATAAAGCTAAGAGCTGACAGTGTTAGATGGGGCGATAACATCGTCCTATCACCTTCAGTCAGGCGATGCCAGGGCATGAACACACGAATGACAAATTTGATATTCACTGGTGAAAGTTCACAAACGTTTTAGGTCCATGTGACACAAAGATCTGCTCCTCCTCTCACATAGAATGAAGAGAGGTGAGTATAGGACTCAGGGCGAGCTGGTTTTCATGCCAGCAGCATCCTGCTAACTTGGCAGAGGGGTTAGGTGGATGGCTGAGAAAACACCGGAATTTCACTCAGTTAAACAGGGTTCATGTACTGTGTGAAAAAAAAAGGTTTTAGAAAGTTATGATTTTTTACATGACTCGCGCAACTACAATAGCTCACATTTTAAGTAACTTACAATTTTACGTAACTTATGGTAGTTATGTCGCTCAAATTACTTCTTCACATTGGCTTTAATGCTAATTTATGTCCTGTCTTCTAAAGGCCAAACCAGGATGTGTTTGCCCTAAACCTAGGTCGGTGGTTGTGTAGCCTTAATTCACAGGAACTGCACCTTATTTTACAAACGTGAACCGTACATGTGCAATGACACGTGTGTGATTTGTTGAATGGTCTGAAGTGCCGCAAGCAGCAAAACATGCATATGGGATTTTTGACGGGCGCTGATATTATAATATGTGATCCTGACAGACGGTTGAGTGCTCAGTGCAGGGTGGTGCACATTGGCTTGCACGTGAGATGAGTACATGGGATTGGTTTTAAAGGTAGCAAGTCACAAGTGTGGTGCCAAAAATTCTTCACACACTTTTATACATAGTGTTCTTGTGATAAAGTGAAACTAATATGGGGACACACAATAATAGTAATTACATGAGCAACTTCCACATATGCACTGCCACCAGCACAAGTCCTCCCTGGTGTGTAACATAAACGTGACTAGGCTGACTTCCAAAGCAATTATCAAAGAAGCTAAGATTACAAAACACACACAGGGAGTGTGACTTCACTGTCTGGATGCCAACTATATATACCATGCCAACTACTATACTTTATCTTTGCATAGCAAGCAGTTTCTTTTTGCTGTACTAATGTTCAGACTGCACGTTGAGCACCTAAACAGCCAGTTTGAAGTGCACAGGAGAAAAATGATATATTTTAAGTAAATATAAGGTAGATCACTAAAAGGTCAAAGGTGGACAAACTCAAGCTTTGGCATACTTCAGAAGATCATGTATGTTATCAACCTATTTTTGTTTCACCTTACACGTGATTACTGAATTACATCTTCTGTATTTCCACATTGTCTTTACCTGTTTGCTGCACCTGGATTTTGTCCTGGTTGACAGAGCTCCTGAAAATATTGTTTTAAAAAATAAATACCTATGTGCCTATAGTTACGTTACATTATAGGTATTTAGGACTATAGGTAATTCTGAGAAGAAATCACGCTGCATTCTACAGGTTCCTTTTATTTCCATTAAATACACCCCTTGTAATGAAGAACTGTACATATGATCAGACACAGTTATTTGGCAGGGATTAAAATCTCTGCCAGATAAAAATAGCCAGCAATCACATTCATTTCCAGCAGTTAATCAAAGAAAATTTGATGTTAGAATTGCCCTTCCATATTAATTCTTATTATTGAATTTCCATACAGCATGCAAAATCAAACAATGACTTGTTTTAAACGAGGTCGGTTTGTGTTTGTGTCTTGTCCTGTATTTGGTAATCAGCAGAACAGAAAACAAAGGTGCCATCTTGCACAGTAAAATCAGATGCCATGAGCTGTCTTTATTCAGACTGCTCTAGTGTGTATGTCTAGGACATATTTTCCCTCCATGGACTGAGGTCAAAGGCAGGGAGGCTGCCACACTCAGAGTAACCAGACCCTCTACGCCGATATTGGAATGGCTTCTCTGGTACCTCAGTGATACCAGTGTTGTCACATATGATTCGGGCAAGTGAAGTTTCCCTCAGGGACTCCCTCTGGGCCTCAGTGAAGACTCCCTCATTCTCCCACCAAAGCCTGAAATTGGACAGTTTGGAAAAATTTAAAGGCTGTAAATGTGCAGGTTAGACTTTTTACTCCACATCTTAACAATTTCAGCTTTGAAACATACCGGTCTCCCTGGCAGATCCTCTGGAACTGAGTGGAAATCAGGCAGGCAAACAGGGGTCCCACTCGTCCTCCATGGACAAACGGCTCGGACACTCCGCCCATCCACACGTCAATGTTGCTAGTTTTGCCGTAGAGTTTCACCAGGCTCCTAGCTAGCTTTTTATTGTTGAGCACTTTTGACAACTGTTTAAAATTGCGTGGTTGAGACAGCCCACAGAACTTGCGCCACTGGTTGTAGCCTAAAAAGTACAAAGGGTGAAGATATAAACATGTCAAAGATAGTTATTGATTGTGCATTGTGCAAGGTTTGGATATAGACAGAATTGTAGACAAAAAATAGAAAATAAATAAAGACATGATGAGAGAAGTACCAGGGAGTCCATGGTCTCTGCCTCTCTGCAAGTTGAGCGAGGCCAGATCAAGTGCCAGCTCTTTTGAGAATTTAAATAGTCTATCCCTCAGCTCCTCCGTCATCATGCTGTCCTGTGTGTTCAGCTTGGCCCTGCGACCGACCAACCCCCTTAGGATTGGGTCGAGGCCACCTGAAAACAACAAACGGGACAAATTTAATGTATTGTTGCTAGTCCCACTAAGAATCATTGCACACTGTATTTTTTAGCTGCTTTAGGGTCATTATTTTGTATTTGGTTTGGTACCAACTGTTCAGTATCAGTAGGCTATTGTCTGCTTCCACGGCACCCCTAAAGGGTACAATATAATTACTTTTGGCAGCCAGTTGAGGCAGCCTCTGATGGCCTGAACAAAGAAGGCAACAAGCAATCTAAGGCAACAAGGCACTGGCTTTGTGGCGACACCTTCGAAGATGATCCTCCAGGGTGCAAAGAAGGCTTTGTGCAGCATTGGGCTGGGGAAATCGCTATGCTCTTGGTACTGCTCATCAAGACGAAACATAAATGGCTGAACCATCAAGTGAGCGAAACGGTAGGCAGCTGTGGCGAACACATTGGAGATGCTGGGGTCCACGTTTTCATCATAGCCAGGGTAGTTGGATAGCTGCTCAGCAACAATGTCTGGACCAACAATGTGAAGTAAGTAGTCTCTGAAGGTGATAACCTGAATGACAGAAAAGACACAGAGCTAACTAAACCATGCAAGGACATTCTACCCATCCATGAAATTATCATGGCAACAATTCTGTTGCAAAGCTAAGCCAGTTTCTAACCTGAAAATATGCTCCCATGATCTTTCGTGCTTCCTGGTACAGCCTTTCTCCCTTCCAGTGAGGATTGAGTTCGGACAGAGCACGTGCCAGACGGTTGTGCTCACGCATAAACAATGTGTGTAGAGCTGTCAGACCAATATTCTCATTGGAGCGTTCATCGCCTAATGGACAAAGGAGACAACTGTATCTAATACCCACATTCAACATCTCACCTTTGTTGTGTCATAA
>JAOWBC010001486.1:14321261-14339797 GCA_028566105.1 Hypoplectrus providencianus
CAACAACAACAACAACAACAACAAACAAAACAAAAAAAAAATCCTCAATAAAGTCAAGACACGGTTTTTGACGCTCCGAAACAGAGGGCGGCGGTAATGCACCCGATGCGTCGTTTTTACAACACTAATTCGAACCCACAAAGAAGAGTATCAACCGCACTGATGTTATTATAGCCCAAATCATCCGCCCTTCATAACATTTCACCCTGTGCTCCGCTACAGCATGTCAGCGTCTGGCTTCACCCTGCTGGTCCTCGCGGTGTCTCTGTGGCCCGGTAAGATCTGATACTGAACCCTCTCCATCATCTGTCACCTGACGAGTCGCCATTAATCATCCTGTCAGAAATCAGCGTGGTATGGTGGGGTTTAAATCAGGACAGCTTACACTAAAACGCTAACCTGTAAAGATGTATGGAGCTGTATTTTACATAGTGCAGGAATGTTTACATTATTAAACCAGCTGTTGTTTTGAATCTCCATTTCTCCACATGCCTATGCCCTTTCTCTTTCTGTTTTAAAGGAGACTCCAGGTTCATAATAGACCCTTTGTCTTTAATCAGGCAGAAATCTCTGGTAAGCGTGACTTCCATTTCCTGCATTGGAAATAAGACTGCATTGCACTTAAACACACATACATGCTCACAGTTGGGTCCGATTACTGTATTACAAATGTGCAAATGTTTTACTTTAAAAATAATTCATTATTTAAAATTGAAGAAATGTAATATGCATGTTTGAATACTTAAGAATCAAATATTGTTAATACTGATTAGATACTACTCAAACCTGAAAATGCAAACATGCGTTGCATTAACATTTTCTTTTTTTCCACATGCATGTTTGTTGAAAACAGTGTATTGCTCAAAGTGCACGTATTATTAGTAGCTATATCAGCACAGGACATGAAAATGCTCATGTTTTTTTGTACATCTTTACTGTGTGAATTCACTTTTTATCGATCTCCTTTCTCCAAAGTCCCTTTCAAAACTTGATTAAGCTCTTTTCGGAGTTTTACGCATATATTTTGTCCACTAAGTTCCATACTGCTGCTTTTCTGTTTTCTCGTGCTGCCTTTTTCAACTGTGTGTATAGAAGCCATACAAAATGTCATTGTACCAGAGTTTAGTAGAATGTAAATCATTTAGATGATGAATGATCTCCCTGTGGCTTCTCATTAGACACTGGATATGTGTTCAGAGTGCAGACAGGCCATCCAGCTGTCTGCCAACATGATTTCCAGCAGAGATACCAAGGTGAGGATGTTCATTTACTTTCACTTCTTTACTGACCAAATATTCTGGGTTTGTGAAATTTGCAGTCACACCTATAAACTTCATAACCCTGTATTGTTTTTTCAATTTAAACTATTAAATGAACATTTACGGTAGCGGCACAGTGTAAGCATATAATAAGATGAGAGCAGTACCTTTATGCAAATGTCAGGGTTATGAAATGGGACTTTCATCAAAAGTTTCCTTTTTTCAAGCTGTTTTGGACTAAATTAGTGCACTGACCACTGTGCTTTTGCAGGAGATTGTATATGAAAGCTTGCATGCTCTGTGCCAACGCCTGCCGGCAGAACAGGCATCAGAGTGCGATTCCCAGGTGAAGATGTATTTGCCCAAAGTCCTGCAACAGACCCCTGGTCACCTGGTGAGTTTGAAACTGAAGCTTCTTTATGAACATATTGGGGAAGGAATAAGCTTTTGGTCATCAGTGGTCACCTTTTAATATGAGATAATGGGTTTATATAGAAACCAGAAGAGACCTGTGTTGTGTTTGGTCTATGTGCTGACCACAAAGAGGAACTGCTGAGTCTTCCCCTGCACACCACCAGTAAAGACGAGTCCAGCTCTGCCCTACAGGCACTCACCGGCACTAATGTAAGTGTGAGAAAGCAGAAGTGAAAGTTGCATTGGAAGTTGAAATGAAACTTGTGCTTTTTATTTTCAAACTATAAGCAGCCCTCTTATCAGATGATCCTCTCCCTAGGGGCAGTTTAACCCAGCCTGCACCTTGTGCCTGTTCGTCATCAAGAAACTGGAGACCCTTTTGCCTAAAAACATGACTGAGGTGACCTTTTGTTAGACTTTGTATTACACCAGGCACATGTCCCTCTCAATACATGACATCATGTAAATATCTTCTGTCTGTTTGCCTGCAGGATGCTTTGATGAAGCTCATGGGAGAGGTCTGTGACCTCATGCCAAAGAGCTACGAGGACCAGTGTGATGATTTTGTGGAGAAATATGGCACACAGATAGTGGAGTTCCTCTTGTCGTCAGCTGCACCGCACACCATATGCACGCTTTTGCACCTGTGTTTGTTCAAAGAGCAATCTGTTCCAGGTCAGTCATGTTCACCGCCACTACATTAAACCCTTGTTTGCTTATCAGTTTGACACTTCCACCTACAAGCTTAACGCTCCGCTGACTCCCCAGAGTTGTTCCTCTACTCGGACTGCGAGTCGTGCCGCACGCTGGCTGTACTGAGCCGACTTCACCTGGGTCTCAACTCCTCTGAACATCAAACTTCCTCTTTCCTCCAGTCTGTGTGTGTCCATCACCCCAACGCCATTCCCAAGGTCTGACCCTCAGTACCTCATAAATCTAAATCTAAAGCTGTCCCTTTTTCTGTAGTTTTTAAATCATGTTACAAGGAAAATTTGATATTTGTCACATTACAGTTAAGTCATTTTTGTGCTGTTTTTCAGTGTGAGGCCTTCACCAAAATCTATGGCCCCCGACTACAGAGGGTTTTGGGAAACCAGATGGAAATTCCACATGCTTGTGAAGTAAGAATGAGCTCTTTTGCTTACTCAAGTCTTCACGCTGTAGTACAGAAAAGATTTGTCGGCAGTAAATGGTGGCTCAACTGTGCTCAGGCCTTTAGTAAAGCAAAGCCAATCATAGAGTTAACAGTTAAATACTATTTAGTATGGTTCATTTTCTTGTAAACTTTTCTCAATCTGTCCCACAGAGAGCTGATCTGTGCGTTGCTTCAAAGAAATTGGAGCCACTGGGAATTAATCGTTGTACTTGGGGACCGAGCTACTGGTGCAAAAACATTCAAACTGCTCAGAAGTGTGGCGTAAGTTAACTTTTAGGAGTTATAGTGTACAACACCCAGAATTATGTTTGATAAATATGTTCACTGCCATTTAAAACAACAGCCCTGTGAATCATCCCACATCCTGACCCAGGCCATGGCTGGGAGATATTATATCCCAATGAAGCTCATTTCATACTGCAGTAACACTCCACATCACAATATAGCATGATTTCTGATTATTCAATGACAAACAATATTAACATTGTACAAAAATATATTTATATTGTCACAAGGTTTGACTGCTGTTTCTTCCAGCATTGTGGTTGAAAATAATACTTAAAAATAATAAATGAAAGACATTTATTAACTCCTCAAACATGGATTGTCAATAATTCTCCCCTTTAATAATACCAAAGACAATATATGAGCAGACATGATTTTAAAGAACTAATGTGATTTTGTGGAGGATTATCTGTTTTACATCCTTTCCTGTTTCTCTGCAGAATCAGGCCTTCTGTGAGAAGTACATGTGGAAGGAGTAAACTCAACTGCCAGCCCGTGGGCACACAGAGAACTACTTTGTTTTTGCAAATGTATTGCACTGCTCAACTCTTAAATTTTTATAAATGTAATGCACTGATTATTTTCGTTTTTACTTTTTGAGGAAATTATCCATCGCTGTTTTTTTTTTTTTTTTAGCCAAAAAGCCATAAATAATGATGAAATGTTCCGGTTTGCATGAAGTGTCACAAGACTGAGGCTGGGTTTCAGTCTGCAACATGTGTTTCTGCAGTGATTAACAGTTTTGTGAACAGTATTAATATGTGGATTGCTTTATGTACGTCATTATGATTGTGAAAACTGAAATGAAACAGATATCACATAGGGTGAGCTCTCACTATGTATTAAAGACTATTTGGACGAGTTACTACTCAACAAAGCCGCTTAATCTGTTGTCTTGTTTTTGAGCCCTTGTGCAATTAACTACGTACATGACAGGTGCCTCAAGCTTAATGAAAATTTCAATGGTCTGTCATAAAAATTCAATTCAAACAGACATAAACACATGTCCTGGAGTTGGTTTATTTGGAAACTTCCACATTGTAAAAAGACAAAACACAGGAGACATTTACATTTATTTGTGGCAGTAAGCCACAAGTCTTGATGCGCTTAGGCCACTCATTATTTTTCTTCACTTAAATATCCAGTTCATTTTTAAAAAAATGTTGACATTTATCCCCATTAGCACGAAGGGCATCGTGTCTCACACCGCTGTGTGGTTGTTTGTGTCATCATCACTCTCTTGTCTCTTCCAGATCTAGGAGAAAAAAAAATGTGTTAAGTTCAAAGACTAATTTAACTGAACATTTAAAACAATAGTCTGTAAAAAAATATGAAAAAAACATTTATTCATATTTAAACTTTGTTTTACTTGGTCTGAATAATCTTTACCAAGAACTTTGACCATTTTTTAACAAGAAGTCACAAAGATTTAGCTCCTTGTCAGCACAGGGTACCACAAAAAACAGATAATTATAATTCTCTTCAGCAGCTTTTCAGAAAAGGCATCATCTGGCACTTAATATTATGGAAATGGGACAGATTCACAACCCTGATTGCAAAAATATTGGTTGTGTATAATATAAACAAAAAGAGAAAGCAGCAAGTTTGCTTTAACAAAAACAAATGTTCATCAGTTTAGATAGAAGATATATTTTGGTCTAATTAACAGTTTGAACACCATCCCTGCTTTTTCAGTATCTGGTTTGTTCCTCTTGCTTTCATATTAATCTCTCTACAACATAGACATTACCCAAAATAAATTCATATTCACGAAAAAGAAGAAAAATGCTCTAAAGAAATAAATTAGTTTTAGTAGTGTGCATCCAGGGTTGGAAAATAATTTGCATGAGAATGGTACAGGTGAACTGTAGAATTGAATCATATGATTTTTTTTTTACGTGCAAATCTAATAGTAATGTTTTCAAATTTTCAAAATCTGTCATCCTATGATTCATGATTACAGGGAAAAATAAGAAATCCTCATTTTAAAAAAAATTATCCATTGTGTATTAGTCTGTTTTATTCTACTGTAGCTTTGCCTTTAAAAATGTAAAGATATAGAAGTGCATGTGTCATGCTTCACAGAAAAAAATGAAGCCATGGCTCTGCAACATGGACATTTTCAACATGCATCGAAAGATTGGGAGGACTTGCCTGGATGTAGGCCTCTGACAGTGTAATCATCTGAGGGAGAATGTCAGTCACCTGGAGGTCCTGCATCTCATACCACTTCCCAGTTCCCTGGTTGAACACAAAGACATTATTTTAAAACATAACAACAACACTTGGTCTTATTTTTGGTTGTTGTACTGCCACAATAAATCATTTCAGAAAAAGCTGGCTGCAACCTACATGATGCAGAACATGTATTCTGTACGCTCCCTCAGTGGGTTTCCCATCATGCACTACGTTGGCAACGAGGTCATAAGTTGTGTTTTTCTCCGTTACTTGAGCTTCTTCTGTCAAGTACTCACGAAGGTCTACATTCCTGTTGAAGGAATTACAAGGTGAAAAACTTGAACAAGTGAGTATTCACTCTTATGCACTTCATGGTTCATCAGGCATTTTGATCAATACTCTGTAATTTTTATTAAGGTAAATAAACACTACTTACGTGATTGGGAAGTTGACAATTGTGGGGTTCTTTTCCACAAAGAAGTTGTTCTTGGTGAATCTTTTGATGCAAAAGACGAGGTATGGGGGGAGTTTGGTCAGCTGGAACCTTTTGAGAAAATTCTCTTTGTAGGTTTTGTACTCCTGAATGTAAATAAGACGGGAAACATACACTGATATTTACAGTGCTCAGTGAAGAAAAAATGCAAGCGGAGGGTGCAAAGTTGATATGTTATTTGTTCATGGGTCATGTTGTCATCATGCAGGTAGTGTAGTTGGGTAGGTAGGGTAAGAAGTTATAGTTTCTTTTAAAAGAAGAAAGAAACTTTTCACATCGCTATGAATGATTTGGCTCATTTCAACAGAACACACCTTAAATCTGCCTTTTGAAGAAAAACTTGACATCATTTACCATATTGTCATAAACTCAAATTTTAGAGGTGTTTGATTAGAGGTGGAGTGGTTATCCACAACAAAAATGTCTGACTGCTGTCCTGTCAGAGAATATCATTTTTGCTTGCTGTGTGTGATATTATTTGGCAGGGATGGTGCCTGAAGAAGGCAGCAGAAATACAAGCAGCAGGACAGCATAGCAAAAAAATGGGCAAAAATATATACCACAACTGACAATGCACACTAAAAAAACCAAAGTCATTGAAATGCTTTGAATAAGGCAATAGTGTTTTGTCGTTTTCCACAATTTTGAAAAAAAATCTTTACAACGAACATTATATTTAAGAAAGTGTGTACCTTTTCTGTGTTGCCATTGAACTTTCCCAGAATGTTGAAGAGGGGGACTTGTGGAATAATAAGCTGCTCCTTCTCATCCTTGTACAGTGGAGCTGTAGGCAGGTCAAGGGTTAGAAAGAGGAAGGTGGACTCAGACATCTGTTCCTGGTACTCCTCTGTCACGAGCAAGGCCTCTTTCTCCTCCGGTGTCTATAATTTAGAAAATATGTTACTGTTTTCAATGGGAATTAACTGATAATGCATACAGTGGTAAAATCCTTCATTGTCCAGATCACGAACACAATGAGGAAACTTACTAAATCTGGGTGTGGAAGTTTCTTGGAGAAGATACGCATGGAGCCTTGAAATGCTTTTGTGATGATTGCTAAGAGGGCAGAAGAACAAATGAGGACAGAGGTTAACTCACAAAGTTTTAGATGAAACATCTGAATATCAAATTAAATACTTTGTGTGTATAGTATTACATCACATTTAGGGACCCAACCCATTTGATTCTCCCCCAACTCACAGGTCTTTTTCTTTGTGCCTCCAAGAGCACCATGCAGAGCATTCAAGAACCATGTCATGAAGTCAACAGCATCTCCTGCAGAACAGAAACAATCATTAAGCACCACAGCTGAGGCTCCATTTAGCAGCATGTGATAAAGCCTACTAGAGATCTGCAATACAATACCACAGTTTCTGGCAACTATAGCATTACCTTGCTTGGTAATTTGGAAGTTCTTCTTGCTACATAGCACCACAGCCTGCAGCATCTCATGTGGAGACACATGAGCTTTGAAGTTTCTTGGATTCCAAAGCTTGCGCATCAGCTCACCAAACCTCTGCACCAAGAGGAACATGATGTCCCCTGGCGGCCTGCGGATTCCCCTGTAATTTTCCTCCTCCAAGAAGTAGTTTCGCAATGGTGGAACATTGGAAAAGGCCTAGAAAGAATAGATGAATGGAAACCTGATTATTGAAGAAAAAGCTAATGACAACAGAGTCCAAAGAAGATCCCCTTTGTCAATTTGTACCTGTAACACAACATTGGCATAGTCGTTGGCTTTGATGTTGTTGAGCCCCACAATGCCTGGCAGGTAGGTTGTACCATCATAGGCTCGGTACAGTTTACCCTGCTTGTCCAGCCCTGCAATGTGCTGTTTGGTGAAAGTTGGTTTCAGCACATACTGTCAGGAGAAGAAAAAAAAATAGATTCAGTAACTGGGATAAAGAATGTTTTGGGTGCTGAACATGAAAATGTATTGATGGGTAGATGGATAAATGTTTAAGTATTATAATGACCATGCCATGGGTTTAGAGTATTGTGACTTTACATACCGTGATGTCTTCTAGTGAAGAGTCAATGATCTCGTAGTTGTCTGGCAGGCAGTAAAACTTAAGAGTGTGCAGATTCAGGAACACATGATGGGTAAACTGCACACTGTGAGTGTAAGCATGGGACTTTAATCCTCTTCCTACAAGAATGAACACATAAAAAACATCAGTTTATACTTTCTCAAAATCAGCATGTTATTTCAGTCCAAGCACAAGGTGTTTGATGTTTGATTAAATGTGAGATCATTTAGCTACCTTGAAAGTATTTCCCACATATAAGGCAGGCATAGACATTGATGTGGGAGAGAGAGATAGAGCAGAGTTTCTCAAAGTCAAAGTCCAGCACACTCCTGATGGATAAACAGACAAAGTGGGAATCAGATGTAGAGCTATGGAGGAGAACAGGGCTAACTAGCATTTAGCAATAACACTGGCTTTGCACATTCAGTGTATCTTACCTGTTTATGGTGTCAAGATAAGGACAGTGACGACTTCTCCGGTCTTCTATTACACGTCCTCGGCCTACTTTGGCTGCCACTGCAACATAAAGTAAAACAATTCATACAGTCGAACTAAACAGTTAAATCAGGTTTATAAAACTAGCTAAACACATTAGCCGATGTAGCGCTCATATTATGGATTTCATGCACACTGAATTAGAAGGGCGGGTATTGTTTCAGCCAGTTAAAAATGCACTGTAGTGGTACTTGTTTGTGTATAATTGGATTGGACCGTGAATAGAAACGAACACACTTTGATCTTTCTTATAGTAGCATTAGTTAGCTACATGCTAACCAAACGTAACACAGACGTTAGAAGTAAGTAAACATACCTCTATCTTCGTTGTCATCATCGTCCACTTCAGCCTCTCTTTCTCGCTTCATAGTAGTTAGTTTGCGAGGTTTATGTCAAAACAACGAAGAATGCACAACTTAATTTGGACGAGATGAATGGGCCAAGCACCGTGCGCGTCGAAACTCGCGGCGGTTGTACGTCTCATTTACCAAACAGCGGACAAATACTTGCCCGGAGTTTGAAGCTAGTTCTTGAGCTATCTACAATATCCCTTCAGCTGCTGCATGGCAATACCAATAAGCTAACTTTTTTAATTTGTAAAAGAATAACCTGCGGATTAATATTTCTTTGAGGAAATGTTCCGTTTTGGCCAGTTTAAAAAATGTCAGTGTGTACTTGCCACTTTGTTTGAATATGTAAACTCCGGTAGTGTTATAATTGGACAACAATTTACAATTAGCTAGCATGTAGCTTTTTGTCAGTGTCTATAGATCTGGGGAAGACTTGTTGCAACCATCGGTGTCTTTAGCTCACAAATACTGCGATTACTTTAAAACTATTTGTTGAAATGGATATTTTAAGAGACGAAGAGGTGCATGAGCTGAAATACAAACCTGGGGGGCGCTTGGATATGAGCCACGGCTTCCTGCACCATATCCGGAGGAACCAGATTGCTAGGTGATTTCCTCAACCACCGTTACCTACTGGTTGTAGTTAGCATACTAGCTAGTTCATAATATCAGGAGCGGCTACCACACGTTTATAAACAGGCTAAGATAGTGAAGAAAGGTTCAGTGGTTCAGTAGGCTAGAAATTAAAAAATTAAGAATGGTTGCACAGGCCTAGATGTCACAGTATCGTCACTACTGGCAAAATAAAATAGCTGTTAACTGCTTACTTCAAAAACAAGTCTCAGGTGAATCAGTGTTTCATACTGTAATGAGGTATCAGTTGAAGTTACCAAGAGAAGACCAGGCGATCAATTACCAACTGTTACGTAAAATAGGAAAGTCAGTCATAAAAAGTCATGCTTGACATGCATTGCTCATGTCATTAACAATTTACTTCAATAGATACATAAAAAACTTAATACGTTTTCTCTGGCCTTTTTGTGTACATAATATGTCACTGAATATATTATGCTGGGTTGTACTACCAAAATTATAATGTATTTATATTGTTAAAGGCATTATCTGATTGCTTTTGTTTAACTAACTGTCCAGAATGTTAGAGATATGCTGCATACCATGTTCTTCCAAATGCATATGATATAATATAAATTTCAAGCAATAACATAACGTCAATTTGTGTCTTCAAGAGATGACTATGATAAAGAGGTGAAGCAAGCAAAGGAGGTGAAGCAAGCCAAGGAGCTTCAGCGACGAAGGCACACAACAACCCCTAGAAGACCCCGTCGACCTGATATCCAAGTTTACCATCCACGACACAGACGTCAGTTTGATTTGGTTTGTTATTTATGTTTTTGCCAACAGCAAAATACAGTTCAGAATATGCATGGGTTTGCTCATTTTCCAGATGGATCAGAGCCTGGGGCCAGCGCTGAGGCTGAGGAGTCAAATGAGAGTGGGTCAAGCACAGAGACAGAAACTCCTGGTACAGAACTCTTCTGGCTGGACTATCAGGCTGACTCTGGTAACATTACATCCTTCCTTGTACACAAGGTAAATGCATATTTTTTTGACTGATACTTCTGGCTCTGTGATCTATTTTACTATGCTTTAAGTCCACCATGTGCTATCTGTTTTTAAAGGGGGATAAACCTGAGAAGGTGGTGGAACGTGTTGCAGAGAAGAACATCCTGGATTCAGCTATGAGGGCAGCTCTGGAGTCTCGGATTCAAAAGGAAATAGACAGAAGGCGAGAAAAATGCTGAGCGATATTCTCAAGCAGTAGATTAGGATGACAGAGGGCCTACAAGCAAAAAGGAGCAATACTTCATTTGCAGTTCTGCACTCCTGCAAAGCATTAATGCTGTTGAAAGTGTTGGAGGGATCGTGTACAGTGGCTGTCAGCAGAGATCCAACTTGATGACCCGCAATCAGTCCATCTTGTGTTTGTAACGGGGAATGAACAGCGCTTTCAAAGACAGCATGATTGGAAGTTGACTGTCAGGTTCATGTTTACCACATATTGGATTGATACCTCATACCCTCATTTATAACTTCAAGGACACTTTGTCAACTTCAAGTAAACTGGACCTATAAAATTGTGTTGTTGCTTTTTTTAACAGTTAAATTCAGAAATGAGTTGGTACTCTGACAGAGGGCACTGTTAACCTTCCTCCTCTGTTGAGCATGCCCTGTATTTTTTGCGTTTACAAAGATCTAGTTTTTATAAACAAGATTTATACATTTTTGGTAAAATGCTGTGAACGGAACATCAGTCTGTTAAGAAATGTGATAATATGATTTTCTTTCTTAGTGGATGTAGCCACAACAATGTGTTTGAGTGGCAACTGCGTTTCATTGTTTCATTGTTTCAGTATTAGGGTTATTTATTTTGTTTTTTTGAAATACTTTTATTTTTGATACTGTAATATTTTTGAGCACACAACTCTTTATGTAAAAATGTACGTATACTATAAAAGCTGTTTATTAATGTGTCTTTGTGAACAGCCATCAAATGTGAATGTGTTTCTTTAGCATGTTGATATTTTGTAAAAACACTAAAATCTGTGTGAAGAAATTACAGACTTTTATCACGTCAATCATATGTGTGTGTGTGTGTGTGTGTGTGTGTGTGTGTGTGTGTGTGTGTGTGTGTGTGTGTGTTGGTGGGAATACATATAGAATAGAAAGTGTTTGATACCATGTCATCAGCAGGTGGCAGTGTACAGCAGCATTTCAACACTGCAGGCCCCTTCTCCATAATGTTGCCTTACTAAACATTTTCAATATACAAGACATTGCCATTACTATATACATATATATATATAAAACTTTAGAAAATACACTTGTTAATACTGCGTGACAGGCCAATTGTACTGTTTGTAACACACCAAAGTTAAACTTTAACTTTCCAAAGTGAGAAAAGGCACCACCATCCAAGAAGAGCCCAAATGCAGCCTTGGCCTTGGTGGGAGCATGTGTGACACATAGGGAGAAAAAAATTTAGCCAAATCAATGTGTAAATTATGGAATATTTGTGGATCGTGCTATGTGCTGCTATTACCAAATATTTTGTGACATATTTCTTAAATACACATCTGTGGGCAAGGACACTTCAGGCACAACTTGCCTATTTTAAGCACTTTTTATTTAAAATGTTGCAGGAAAGTTGAGAGGTGTCAGTTTAGTATAGTTTTGGGGCTGCTTTTCCAACAATGAGGCCTCATTTGGTGTCAGCAAGTGTTTTTTGGGTCGTGTTCCCTGCCAGGACAACCCCGTTAAGTTAGAACAAGCTGAGATGTACCGTAACCATCCTTCAGTCAAATTCTGACAATGTCTGAAACACATAAGTCAGTGACTTACAATAATGCTGATGAAAAGGATAATGTTAAGCTGATAAGAAGAATAACAAGCATTCAGCTTTCGTGTATAGGTGAAATGTATCAGCAGCCCCATTAAATAGATACATAGACATATTCTTCCAATCCTATTGAAATGTGGAAAGACCCAGTTCCACAACCTTCCCCAGGCTGTGGAAAAAAACAGTGTTGAGTTGACATTTGGACAGACAAGCAGTTGATCCACACCAAAAGAGGAGATTAATGCATTGTTTTCATTAATGCAGGGAAATATGCAAACTTCATCCTCCGACCACATGGCGGGCCAAGTCTCCACAGTGTTATGCAAAGCCTTGTCAAGGAGGAGCCGTTTGTGCCGTGCTATTGGTGGAACAGAGACACTCCCCTGTAGATCGTCGACGCCCTTCTCCAGCTCACTATCCATCTTCCAGTCGGCATGTGACTGAGGTTATGTTAGGGGATACGCATTCCCATGTCCTCCACCATGCTGCTTGCCAGATTATCTCCAGTTTCACCATTTCTCAATTGGCTGAAAAATACCCAATCACAACTCACACCTTCACACCTTCCCCTCTGAATTCAGATGCACTTTTACAATATTACATAACACACAACCTGTGGTGCAGTGATTTACCCTCCAGGAAATGTAAGCTATTACAAAAAAAAAAAATCCATTACAAATCTGTTGTAGCAGGCCCGTTTGTGATTATTGCCTAACATGTTTCTAGGACACATAACACAAAAAAGTTAAGAAACCATCATGTGCTTTTATGGCAATGGTGGATACTCATTTACTCATTTAACTGTCATTCAAAGAGAAAGAGGACAAAAATTGCAGCTTTGGACCACTTGCTTTTTTTCGAGACAGTAAGTTTTAAAGCAAATTTACAACTTGTAATTCTGTTCTAAACTTCTGATTTAACAGCAGGTACTCACACAGCTTCTGCTTCTGTCTTATAGTCTCCATCACAGCGTGATACAGGATGTATTTACTGAAGCACTGACCTGGAATAGTTATGCAAATACTGCAAAACAAAACGAATATGGTGGTGAATATAAAGTACACCATATTAGTCATCTGTCTCTCTGTATGTTGGTTACTGGAGTTACTTTGTAGGCTGAGAGTGTACGGTTTCATTCAGATGTTTTATTGGTTTCTTTATATTTACTTAAATGGGGTTTCTCCGAGTTAAGGATCCACTTTTCTTGCCTCATGTTTCACTCTTTCTTGATTTTCCCTTCGTTTTTCAATGCAACTAACATATAACAAACTTATTTTACATGGTAAATGTAACTGGTTTTTGGGCCCAGTGGAGTAAACCACAAGACGGCTGTTTTTGTCACATTCTGTGCCTTTCGTGCTGCGTTCAATGACACATTGAGTGTAATTCCACTTTAATAACAGTCTAGATCCGATGTTGGAATGCCTCCAGGATTCCTCAAAACATAATTGCGCAACTATGTAGTTTTACAATAACACAGTCTGATCCAAAGGTGGATGCGTAATCGGAGGCACCTTTGTCACCATCAATACAGAAGGCTGTTGATGATAAGCTCCTATTCAAAACAAACAAATTGCATGACATATCCTGTTTTAAGACACTCAGAACTATTGGTGGAAAATTCCATAATTATTGTGGTTACATATACTACAGATCATTACAAAATAAAACATTAGCCATCAAAAGTTATACATATAACTATAGAAAAACACCAACCATCACCTATCTAAAGTAACATATCAGTGATAGAAAATTCAAACTAAACTATCACTGTTTAAAGTATTCGTCAAATATAAATATCCTTTTAACCCATTTATAATTTAATCTGTGTAAACATTAAATAAAATATTGCTTCTTTCTTTCCATTTTTTTGTGAATCAGGAAAAAAAACACAAACAGAAATCTGCCGTCTGCAGTCTATAATTCCACCGTGAGACTTCTGCTAAATCGGCCTCTGTGTTACATTCATCACTGTTTTGGATGGAATTGGAGAAGTTCATTGAGTGCAGATGAAAACTAAAGAGCAATGTGAAGCTTAAGTTTCACTTTCCTGCAAAAAGTACAGTAGAACAAGAGCAAGCCTTCACTGATATTGCATCAGCAGTCACCCAATCCTTTCAAGAAACTCCACTGACCTCAGCCGAGCAGCTGACCTGCCCCTGCACTTTACACCGAGAAAACTCGAGATGCGGCTACAGAAAACACACACACACACGCACGCACGCACGCACGCACACACACTATTTTTCAGTCTCACGCTCTGTTTTGGAGCCCATGGTACTGATTGGTCTTGCAACCATGCAAACATTGTGCAGGTGTTTTGTTTTGGTCTGTCTTTTTGTTAAGCAGAAACAAAGACATATAATATAAACCTGTATCTAACCAAAACACTGTGTGCTGTATTTGTGCATGGTGCAATGCCAGCGGCCATTCAGCTGCACCAGCCTCCATCAGTGCTGCGGACTGGTGCAGTAGTAAATGATCTTGCCCATTCAAGGCTGTGGATGTGTAACCCCCCACCATTCAGAGTTAAATTTAGACGTTTGGCTGAGCCGGTGTGGTGGTGGAAACGCACAGCTGCTGTAGTCAAACTACAGACAGGACTTGGCTTCTGAATTTGAGGATGTTACTTGAGGAGCATGAATACTACTCATAGCTTGATATACTGTAACTGTAGTGATGTAGATTGTAAAGTGAGCTTAACCAGCCCTCAGAAACAAGGCGTACTTCCAGACTTAGTTCATAATTTGCTCGGATGTATTAAGAGGTTGTAATTCAACCTCAAGGAGCCAATTTTTTTCTCCACTTTCACACAGTTATGCCTACGCTCATGCATGCATATAAAACATGATAAAACATTACGACAGATATAATGGTATGAATTACCACTGTCCATTAAGCAGTACAAGCAAAGGAAACAGGTTTCTTATTTGAAACAGTGTCTGACATATAAACACACAACTGAAACTCTTGTGCTTACGTTGCAGTGACCGCGTGTGCAGACCCCAAAATCCGCTCATTAATTTACAAAGCTGGCAGGAATAATGCAGCACAGTAACAAAGTTAATTATAGTGAAAAAGCTCACTGGATTCCCAGTTCAGCACTGGAACGGCACCAGACAACCTTTGCAAGAACAGGATTCAATATTCAAAGCTCTCAAACTGAATGCATTTTTATCAGGAAGTGAAAAAACAAGTGTTACATTTTGGGATAATGCAGGGAAATTAGTTTAAAAATCATAAATTCTTTGGTACCTGCATGAAAACAGATCAGTGAGTCTTCACTGGCTCTACTGTGTAATGTGTTCCTCTAGTGTTATGTGGAAGAGTGTTTTACTCAACAACATCTAAAACACAGCTATTATCTTCATAACTACATGCTTTAGGGGAAAACTAGAGGCCGCTGCCTTAACTCGTCTCAACGAATATTTCTACACCCTCCTGGCATCCGGTTTAAATAACAGAGCATGAACTTAAATAAACTTTTTGCACTCTCTTATTTGGATCTTTCCATTTAGATTTTTTTTTTGTTGGGATTTCTTGCATCCAATAGTTATGTGCACTAAAGTTGTTTGGTGTAATAAAAACACAAATAAAGCAGTAAGAAAACATATACCATAAATTCTGGGTAATCACGGAGGTCCAAATGTGTGTTTAGGTTTATTTTGTAATGTAAAGTAATATTTGCATGCACGAACCAACACACATTGCTTGAGAGAGGTATTAAGGGTCATACAAGCTGTTTACATCTGCTTACAATACAGCTGAGTTGGGCTACATTTCTTAATGTGATTAGTTTTTGCATAGTGCCAACATTTCCTAACATGTCATCAGTCGTTGCTTAAACTCTGCTAATGTAAACACAAAGCAGCTTCAAATCCTGTTGGAACAAACCAAACCAGTTCCTCATGACCTGAGATTAGTAAGATTAACTAAGGAGTCGTGGCAGAAGAAGCATGTGAGAAATGTGTGTGTCAGGGGCTATATGTTCTTTGTTCAGTGTGTTGAATTAGCTGCTGGGCTTTAAAGGTTTGATACCATGCAGCATTTCCTTGTGTTTATCATTCAACTCGGTCTTTTTTTCAATTTTCTGTCAAGTTGAGTAATAAAGACTGTCACACCTTTGGCATCATGTTTAGGCAAGACTTTGGGGATCTTGAGTGAAATAGCTTGCTGTTCCTCAACATATTTACCTCTTTAAGTAGTTTGGAGGGCATTGGACATCTGCAGTCCTATTCTTCAGAGCTTTTTCCCCTTCCTCCGATGAGTGTCTGCCTGGAAAAAGTGCTTTATCACACTTTGCCATTTGTTCCATTCCTCAAATTTACATTTACGATTGTACTGTTTTGGTACATTCATGTTTGCTTGTACCAACACCAAGGCCTCCAAGAGCTTCCTGTGTCAAGGTTACAATATCTAAGCAACAAAGGGCCCAGTGTCCTTGCAGCAGTACTGTGAACTGTGAATGTCCATCGTGTCACAAAGTAAGCAGCTCTTTCCTGTCTAATCTGTGACCAATTCAAGGTTCACTCCTGTGAATACTTCTGTTAATGTGGATAAAGGTCAATCAAGAACCCCATCTCATGCTTCCAGTTTCAAATGGTAGACACTGTGAACATTTGGGATCTTCATGGAATCATTACATGATTATTTACTGACTAACATTGGTTACTTTTAGATCGTTTAAAAAAAATATGACCAGAGAAGACATTTGCAGCAAAAATACACAAGTTCAACTCAGGTGTAAATTTCAATTTCAGTCCCTCCGTTTATCAAAAGAGAGGAAATATTCCTTTTTTCAATAACAATGTCCTGTATTTGTTTGCAGTAACTGGGATCATGTTTGTAGCTGTTGGGTGCCACCCAGAAGGATTAAAGTGAGTTTAATCATGTAGACACTGTGTGTTTTGAAAACGAGCCATTCGGTGTTGCATAAAGAGCATAAAAAGCTGACTCATTTGGCGGAAGCAGGACCTCTCCTTGCCTCCCAAGGTAGATATTGATTAATAAAGGGCTGCTGGTAGGGCTGGTGGTATCAGGATGGCTGAATTACAGTTGAGAAGATAACAGAAACACATGCCCATCCTTACAGGTTGAGGAGGCGATGAGCCCCTGGGCACAGACATGTAGAACATTGCACCAACTCTCCCATGAAAGAGGAACACACTGTTCTGTTTGTGTCAGAGTTTCAGGTTGTTTGTGTTCGTGTTTGTGTAAATGTATTTTGCCTAGGGTTGCTTTGCATCTTTGCAGACGCTTCCGTCCTTCTGAAGTCATTGCAAGTCTGTCTGTGATAGCTGTGTGTCTCCAGAGTCACTGTGTCTCTCTGGTTGTTGGCCTCTTTACTCATTCTGACTCTTTTTCTTTATATTTTATTTGAAGCCACTTTGTGTGTCTTTGTGGTTGTTTTTTTTCTTTTCAGTTTCTTTGCACCTGTTTCGCATCTATTTGCAGTTGTTTTGAGTCTGAATTACTCCTGTTTCTTCAGAGTCACTTTGTGTCTTTTTGTTTTACATTTCTTTGTAGTTATTTTGCATTTCTTTTGGCCCATGACACTTCTAGCAATCGTCAAGCAAAATAAACATTTTAATTAACAATTTAAGAATATTATACAATTAAACTTGGTATCAAAAAAGGTGGAGGAGGCAGAATAGACAAGAACACCAGGAGAAATTAGTGAGAGCAACAGCAGCTTTCTATAAAAAATAACATTTAATTCATTAAAAAGGAAAAGCAAATGCTTGCTTTGAAATTACCTGGCTGTGCTATCAATCCCCAAGAGCTGTTAAAACTGTCACACTGACCTTTTCATTAGGTTTAGGCAGCTGTCAGGGGCCAGTAAGAAGGGGATTGGCCTGGGGTCAAACTCTGTAGTCGACACTTCTCAGGACTGCACCACGTCACCAAGCAAGATGCAGGAGGCCTATACTCCCTGAAACCTGCCTGCAACTGTAAGGCCTCGACAGAAACTTACTTAGCTGATATAACCCCCATTTTAAAGACTGCTGTTTTGACCAGACTTGAAGCAGGCCTACTCAAATAACATTTTGAATGTAAGAATTTAACTTAACCGCATTACCATACAGTAGCATTAAAGTAAAATATCTTAGGTGAAAAATAACGTCAAAATCTACCAAAGTAACAAAAGTTAATGCCAATGATGCAAAATAATGTGCACTTTTAAAGCTGGACTAGATTTTTAACTGATTTTTTTTTTTTTTTTTTTTTTTTTTACCATTAACGTAATTACCAAGTTACCTTAGCATAATCTAAAACTTTATTTGAAATGGGAAGCTCAACAAGGCAAGGCAAGGGCAAGGCAAGGGCAAGGCAAGTTTATTTGTATAGCACAATTCAACAGCGAGGTATTCAGTGTGCTTTCATAAAACATAGAAAACAGACAACACCAGGTACAAAGCAATAAAATCAAAGATATAGAAGCAAATTTAAAATTAAGG
>JAOWBC010001486.1:14351583-14390852 GCA_028566105.1 Hypoplectrus providencianus
TCGCGCCCCTCTCACCGGCACACAGACTCACAGACACACACACACACACACACACACACACACACACACACACACACCCTCGACCATTCAAAACACACACGGCCATAAAAACACACACATACAAAACGAATTACAGACATACACACTGAGGTTACAGCTACAGTTCACACTGTTCTACGCTAACAGCCCAAAAGTACAAAGTTTCTAAGATGATGCATCAGAGGTCACACAGTAACAATGCAACACGACTATTGTGACTGTTGCCACTATTGTCACTGTCAGCTAACCACCAGGACCAGTTAGGGAGAATCTGAGTAAAAAACGCAAAAACAAAGAAACACAGGAACAGTGAAGTCAAAATTATACAAAAAATAAAGCATTTCATTTATTTGAAATATCACATTCGCATTGTGATATTTCACAATAGTGGAACATGTCTGCTTTGTATCATACTACTGACAGTACAATGCAAAGCCCTGTGGTAGCTCTACATAGTAGAGTTTCTGCTCACATTTGCTATCCAGATTACTTGTTTCTGTGTTGAAAGGATTAGGCAAAATGTCTTTTTTACTTCAGTACATATTCAAAATGGAATAAATATGATGTAATTTTTTGTTTTCTGGGTACATTATTTTAAAAAGTAACTTCTGCAAGACTAAGATAAGGCTCATCAACTCACATAAGGTTTATTTGTGTCCAAGCACTACACTGTAAATGTTTCCTGGGTCAGATATTGCTGTGGTGGATAACCACTGAAGTTGACCAAGCAAAGTTAACGGCCAACAGTTAATCAAGGCAAGACAGCTGTGCTGCGTTAGCTGACAGATAGCCTCCCACACCCATCACATCCCGCTGCACTGATTTGGCGCTCTATTTAAAGGCCTTTATGCTCACATTCACTCTCTCTGACATGTGCTGCGCTGCTGCCATGGCTGGTGGCCGAGCCCGCTGAACCCCCAGTCTCCACCTACTTTGGTTCTGCTGTTTTTTCAGGCAGACTGGAGGGACTTTGTTCCCATTGGTGGACCGTGTGAAAAGCTCCCTGCATGTTATGTATCATGTGTAATACATGCTAAATTTCCAAAACAGGGCATATTCACAAGAACAGACCCCTAATCAATTTGCATGGCTATCTCCGTTTGCAGATTTGCAGAAGCAATTAAACTGAGTGATTGGTGACAGAGCTGGTGATGCTTATGTTGGCTGTTTCAGAATAAAATGCTTTCTGGGTCCTCCTAGTCTGAGCAAATTTGTTTCACAGTAGATACATGTTCCACAACTAAAGTAACCGGGGCGATATATGAGCAATGTCCTTGTCTCAAAAGTGTTAACTGTGGTTGGTATGCAGTCTGCTGACAGGACTGCTCAGCACGTCACTGCAGAGTTTCAAATCGTTGTTGGAATATGGGGTAGATGGTTTGGGAAAAGTATTAAGTAACCTCTCTTTTACTTTAAGTGACCATAACATCCTTGAGTATATCCTAATGCAAGGTGTCAGCTCCCTGTACTGTCCACACCTGAGAACGGACAAAGGTAGAAGAAACACAGGACAGAGTGAAAGGTTTACAAATAAAAAAAAAAAACATACATACAATGTGCACAGCATAATCGAACAACTCAAGGCAAATAAGCCTTCTGGACACTCCAGATGGCTGTTCCTGAAAAGGATGGCATCAGAAACTGTATATTTTCATTGCAGAAAAGATACAGTGCAGTGGATGTATTTAATAAGAGACACAACAGTTGGCTATGTGACCTGTGACAACAGCAGGACTTGCTGTGTATCACACTCCTGAACCCTCCGTGTCTTTTTCTTTCTCCCCAGGAGCAGAGACCTGGCTGCTGGCGCCCTCTGCTGGACGTCCTGTGGACTCACTCTCAGCTGTTGTGGTGGTGCTGGATGGAGAGCCATCAGGAACTTCATGCATTTTCATTTTGGCCTGTGCTGGACTGCCAGAGCGACTGCGACTGCGACTGCCGCGGCTGTGGCTGCGATGCTTGGCCCTGCGAGGACTGGGACTGCGGGACCTTGTCTTCATGAGGACAACAGTGCTGTCGTCCTCTGAGCTGAAGTCGGAGCTGTCAGAAGAACTAGCATCAAGGCCTGTAGTTGGAAGCTGGATCTGAAGATGAAGAGAAATAAGGTAATTTTTTTAAAATCAGATTTTAATCTATGACTGTATTACATATAAATAAATATAAATACAGGGTTTCATTTTTGTTATTTTTTTAAATTATGTCAATTGCACTTAGTCCTGAGGCCTATTAGCTTCAATCGGTTTGTTTGTTTTAAACTTATGAAATAAAGATAATTGAGTCATTCTTTACAGTAATGATACTTAATCACAATATATAATAAACATTAACACAGATGTACACAAATTACACATTACCTAAACAAACCCTAAACAAACAAACCTTAATGTAAACTAGACTCCTAGATCATATCATCACATAGCCTCTGCCAATCACATTAACTTGCTAATATTCTATGTTTCTACATACTGTATATGTGTCCCTTATGTGACATTATTTCAGCAGCAGTAGCAGGTGATGTAAAGTGTGAAGATTCCCTTGGGAACACAGCAGACACAGCATGCAGAGCTAATGCATTTCACATTTGATTGTTTTAACCTCAAGAAAGCAGTGCCAGAGCGCCTTGATTACCTGAAACGGCTCCGTTACGCCCACAATGGTGCTCATGTTGTTGCTATAGTAACCCAAGATAAAGTCCCCTGAGCCTTTGGGCAATTCCTCTTCAGTAAAGGTTACCTGGAAAACATTTAGTCAGACATCTTTTAAATGTCACTGGAAATTATCTCTAAAGAGGATCCGGCACGCAGCTAGATTACCTGATGTTCTTGTCGAGTAAAATCAGCCTCCTCTTGCTTTGCCCACACGTAGCCCACATAGTCCTTATGGTGCTTGAAGCCCACCTATAGGAAGTAAGACACAGATGTGTTGGTAATACTGTGAATGCTTTTATGATGTTGATTCAGATATTATCTGGCTAGTAGATGTGACAAAGCCTACCTTGTACAGACCGATCCAGTCCCAGGAGCTGCGAGGGTAGTTGGGCACCAGTTTGAATTTTGCTATGGCGTCAGCAATACAATTCCATTCATCCTCAACCATGAGTGTGACCATCGGAACATCCACTTTGTAAGGGAACTGCAAAAAAAGATTTAACATCAATAACTAAACAGTGCAAAATACTATAAAGTTTCTCAGATAAATGTATAATATAATAAGGGCTGAGTATCAAAATATGTCCACAATGTCAATTATAAAAAGCATCTACAGTTGACACTAAATTCATGGTCACTCAAGTATATCTGAGCAGATGTTTCACAATTTAAATAAGAAAAACACTTAGTTACAATGCATGTTACTTCTATAATTCTTGAACAGTAGTTTGTTTTAATACAGTACCAATTCACTATGCTCATATTAAGGTGCCTACTTGTATTTTTGGGCTTCTACAACAACATGCTTACATGCTTTAAACACTATACTACCTCCCATGTCTGTTGCAGATCTATTCACTGATTGTGTCCAAGATGATGACGATCCAAGCGCCTGTCTCTCTAACCCCGCCCTCCCACAAAGAACCCAGTCTCTTCTGATCTGTGTCCCCTCCACATCTGCGCTCTCAACCCGAGAATATCTGTTTAACTAACTAAGTATAGCTGTATTTTTTACCATGAAAAAATGAAAGCTTCACTGCCAAAATCCACACAATCAATTATGTTCCAGCAGGAACGTGCTCCAAAATTGGGGAGAAATTTAAATCATCTGCAACCAGCATTACAGGCCTCACTGGCATTAGCATGTAGCTACATGTAGCATTGTATGTAATGTCAACACTGCCGTACTGCCTGGAGCCGATGACCATATATAGATATATTCATCATGAGCTGATCAGCTCGAGGGTTTTTGCACACAGGCATTACTTACATAATGTATGTATAACTTGAATGTTTAGCCATATTGTATATGAAAATCAGACATTGTGAAATACAATAAAGCCAAAATATCAAAAATTGCTTGTTTGACGTTAAAAAATTAAGGAGATTATCCATAACATGTCTTTATCCATAACCGCTTCTCTGAACTCTGGTCGCAGAGGGCTGGAGCCACCTGATAATGGACGAGATGCGGAGTACACCCTGGACTGGTTGCCAGTCCAATGCAGGGCTGACACATAGAGACAGACACTATTCAAGCTCTTATTCACTTGTATGGACTATTTAGAGAACGCTACATGTTTCTGGGCTGTGGGAGGAAGCTGGAGGACCAGGAGAGAACCCACACTGACACGATACTTTGTTTTTCAGATGCTACAACACAATATGATGCAACCCTAAGCGTCAGTATCATAAGATTCCACACCTGCAGGGTAAAGATGGAGGAGACTGGTTTGTGGTCACTGACAGTGTACTCCATATGACTTCGGTAGCAGTGTTGTGTCACTTTGGTCCCACTTGTCAGTCCTGAAATGGAGCCACGTTTCCCTGCACTGAGGGCTGCGCCGGCAGTAGCAGTGGCTCTCAGGCGCCACAGGATCCGGTCAGTCCAAGCTGGTTTACGCTTCTTCCCACTGGGTGGAGGGCAGAAAGAGAGAGAGATAAAGCAGGAGAACAAATACCAACTTGTTTAAAATCAGTACACAGAGAAAAAAACAGGCACTTTAATGCTACCCTCTGGCTAGTGAGGACCTTTCAGACAGGAGAGTACGAGTATTACTGAGCAAGGCTCTGTGATATCTGGTCAGTGGCCTAGAATTCATAACTGCACCGCTGGCATCACCAACCTTGTGTCGTATGTATCTGTTCCAACATCAAACTTGTAAGTGGGAGGGAATTTCAGTGGCCCCTCTTGGAAACCCTCCAACACCGTCTCGCTGTCTTTGGCCATGTTGAGCTGAAATAATGACAATTGGTATTCGTAACTCACTAAGGTTTTCTGCCTGGCAAGTACTGACAGCTCCTGTAAGAAGACAGCATGTTTCTCTAATGCCCTCTAGTGGTGTTACCTACACAGTGCAGGGTCCAACAAACAAGATAAAAGCATTTCATAGTGTACTTTCTTACATCATTTCAACTTGTCAAACGATATTTTTCCCAAGAATTCTAATGTAAAGTGGGGGTTTCAAAGTGAATATCTAATAAATGTACAGTATAGATGACTGTTATTACAAAGTTAAAAACTCAGTTAACTTGACGATGAATGAATGCAAAAAGGTTAAAGGTGAGTCTGTGATTTCATAAAATGTAAGGAATATATGTTTGACATGACTGGAAATCTCAAGTTGTAATATCTAATGTATTATGCATGTGCTTCACCCTGGTTAAAAGCACATCCAGCTCAGACTGAGCCGCAAAACACTATTTCCTGTATGCTTGTGCACAGGACAGGGTAAAGGTCATGGATAAAGAGAAAGGCAGTGGGAGCGAGAACAACAGTAAATCTGGCACATGCCAGTGTTCTGAAGGAGAGGTGGGGAGAGGGGTTGAAATATCAACCATCAACCAAGACTCCACCTTTAAGGAGCAAGTTGCTTTTCACCACATGGAATGAGTTAAATTTCACAATATCATATTTTCATGCTGAATATTTTTACCTGGTCCTTTTCCCACAACATTGTAAACTTGTTGTTGTCGATGGCAGATTTCACCACTTGCATATCCAGGTCATCAATGCGGAAATTGAGATCTCCAAACCAGAACACCACACTGTGGAAAATAAATTGTAAAATTTATGAAACCAGTACCAGTGCATAAGTATTTTTTTTCCAACCACCTCCCTCACTATACATGAATATGGAGAAAATTAGTTGGGGTCTGCTTAATACTAATACATGAAGATTTTAAGGTTGTGCTGCCTTACTCATGATCAAGAACCCCAGTGGCAGCTTGGCCCTCAAACT
This sequence comes from Hypoplectrus providencianus, assembly GCA_028566105.1. Lineage (NCBI taxonomy): Eukaryota > Metazoa > Chordata > Actinopteri > Perciformes > Serranidae > Hypoplectrus > Hypoplectrus providencianus. The sequence goes on from JAOWBC010001486.1 coordinate 14,357,513, forward strand.
GCTGCTGCTGCAGGATGCTCTCAAAGTCCTCCATGCGCTGCTCTGAGTTTTCCATGTGGGCTGGCAGGTGACAGTTGAGGAAGCAGATGGTGTGTCCGAACGCTGTCATTCTGGCACTCACACCGCCTTTATTTCCCTGTAACAGACATGCAGAAAGGACATGAAATACTCTTCGAGAGAGAAAGACACAGTGTTTCCTTATCATTTCCCTGTAAGCAAAATTAAATAAAAGAATAATTATGGTCACTGCCTACAGAAACTGTATTCACTGTATTGAGTGGTGTGCCACAGACAAACAGGAAGTTTACTCATTAAGGGCCAGTGAAGAAAGACATACATTTTTAATGCCAACAGTAAAGTGCACAGTAGGGGAGGCAGGATGACTCTGTGGCTTTGCTTCCTGCTGTTATTTCAACTGTACTGACCCACTAAAACACAAAAGATGTGCAGGATGTGCTGATGCCTATCTGTTCACATACAAGGAGGATTTCACTTCACAGAGAGTGCTAAACAACTTTACAGTGAACAGGACCTCACTTCTGTCAGTTCTGTTATGCCATTGTCTTTTAGGTAACATATTGTATCAAATATCCATTTTTTAAAACAACCTCATTCCATCTGTATGTAACAGTGATACAAACCTAAACAAAGTCATTCCTATAGAAATCAGACTTTCTATGTACAGCTAAGCTCCCATGTGTGAGATTTCCATAACACAGTGCTGATCACAGAATGGTGTCAGCAGCCGTCTCACCCAGTATCCCCCCAGGCCAGTGCGGGTGGTCTCAGTCTGGACTCCGCGGAGGAACGGCAGATGGAAGTACTTGGCAAAGATGAGCAGTAACAACCCTTGCATCCGCTGGGAGGTCACCTGAGGGACGGACAGGTGAGGAGAAGCGGACATGATAAGATAACACAAACAGGTGGACAGTTATGAGTAACTAGGGAACACTTTGCATGTTTCTGAAAAGAGAGCAGTTGTAAAGTTCAGGGTATCTGTGATAAGATCTTTCTCTTTAACATAACATTTTAATAAACAAATTCTGTGAGCCGAGTCCGGCTTTGCTCCGTGCCATTTCTGCTGCTCTGCTTCACTTTCTCTCCCCCTCCTCTCTCTCTAACCCTTTGCATTTCTGTTTCGCCCTGCAGGAGTCAGCTCTTTACATGAAACGCTGCTGCACAATAAGAAGGCCAGAGCTTGTGGTCCACCCTTCTGTGGCAACAAACCACTTTGCTGAGGGAATGTGATGTACGCTGTGGGCACTTGATGGTCAGACCTTTGCTTTCTGCAGCCCCCCACCAACATCTTCTTGTTCTGCTACATAATGATATGCCGACTATGACCTTTATGCGCACTTGTATATAAAAAGAAGTGCACATATCTTTGCGCTGTACAAGAGGGGCAAGAATCTAACATGTGCATTGTGTAACGAGATGAAGTATTTGCATGATGTGTCGGGGCCTCACCAGATATTTATTCATTTCTCCCTCTCCCTTTCTTCAGTGGTCCACACATCCCAACCCCCAACTGCAGTCTGAGGAAGCATGATCACACCCCCGCCTTAAATGCCCTGTGGGCAGTAATGGAGGCACACGTCTTTGCACGTGACATAAGACCCGCTCGCTTGTATACTAACCGGCTATTTGGACAACTTTGTTGCGTAATGGACTCAACTGAACCGTAAAGTGGACTGACTTTAACTGTGTTATGTGTGTGGACATAGACAATGAGTGTGTGTGTAAAGTCTAAGAGAATCTACCTTTGCCTACATGGACTATGGTTGAAAAGCATTTCTTATCAACATCAGTGAACATTGGAAGAGCTCCTGAAGGCTGCCAAGCTACATTTAGGCTTAGTGCAGAAAAGACATTTAAGCCCAAAGACAAGTGTGTGTGTGTGTGTGTGTGTGTGTGTGTGTGAGAGAGAGAGAGAGAGAGAGAGAGAGAGAGTGCATGTCTGCAGCTGTGTATGTTTGACCTTGTGCAGCACACATGACTGAAGAAGTGAGCTGTGAGTAACAAGTGTAAAGCCTGGAAATTTGGAAGAAGTTCAGTGTGAAACAGCATCTTATCCATGCTGGATGAACTGTCATGTGTTTAAAGCCATAATATTTAGTATCATCAGATGGTGTTTATAAAAACAAAGCATTCAAAATTGGCCCCTCCTCCCAGAGCTACAGAGAGAGCATAAATTGTTGAGTGAGCCAAACAGTGAATGAAGAATGGGAGCAGTTTTCTGATTGTTTCACAGCAGTTAGGTTCTAGAGCACATTTAAAGAAACCAACACTGCGGAAAGGGGCTACATAGTTAAAATACTAGGAGCATAGGGGAAAAAAAGCACATAATAACACACAGGGATGTCACCCATTCAACGTCAAAGACCCCTCTTTATACAATAGAGTTATGTGCAATGTGTTTGGATTAAAGCAGCAGATATTTGCCAACCCATGGATGGACTGCAAACATTGTATACTGTTACTATTCCCCCATACACTTCAAGAGGGGTCCAAAGGCTCTTTTCCAACGCCCAGATGTGTCCTGGACACAACAAAATAACAAGGAGAGAGAGTCTGCAGATAAAGACACCACCACACACTTAGTGTGGGCTGAGAGGGATTATTTTTGCATGAACCCATACAACGTTTGTGGACTATGGATTTGGACACAACGCTAGTTTCTACAAATCTATAAAACTAATCCTGGTTATTGACTGCATATCAATACAGTATTTTAAATTCATGTTTAACTGCAGCTTGGTGTAATGAATTAAATGCTTTGTCTCCACATTCTCAATCCTGTAAATTGCAGTGTATACAAGAAGTTGTGCAGCCACACATTTAATAAAGCGTGCCATGTCCCAAAAAGAGATTGTGAAAAAAAAAAAATCTGTCTTTGCTAATTTACGCATTTAAACTACAGCTTACTCAAACATAAATTATGGTGACAATCAGCAACTGTGTGGTGAATAGCCTGAAAAAATGTCTCCTTGGCTCTGTGTTTCTACAGTGAAGGGCAGTCAGTGTAGATGTGCTTGCAGCAGTTACAGTTTGAACCTGACAGTGGGTCTTCTGAGCGGACTGGACTCAGACTGGAAAGATCCAACAGGGTGTCTCATTTGTGTCTGTCCAATATGTCATGACTAGACAGACTTCTGCTGGCACCACCTGCATCTCCTTCCACTTGACACAAAGCGCAGCTACTCACAGTGTTAATATCCTCATGAAGTACACAAAAAGGTCACATGGAGATGATTTTCACAGGGTTTAAGCTAACGTAGCAGGCCATGATATAGCTGGGGGACAGCATCAGTCTCACTGTCAGAGGCTCATCAACACTGACAACATCATGATCCAAAAATAAAACTGCATCCTGGGAGACATTTGTCTAGCTCTTTCAGCTCGACAGCTGATTCACGCTCTCTGGCTCACCATGCCAACAGAGCCAAGCATCGCATGAGATGCAGCCAGACGAGCACCAACCACAGCTGCGGTGTGCACGCTTTAAAAAACCTTGAAGATACCAACACACCAGACGCTTCTTGAGACACAATCTCAAGAAGCATCAACATTAAAGAGTTTCTATAAATGTTTTAACTTTCATGTGGATATTTTACTTAAATATGGTCATGCTTTTGAAGGTCTCATTGAATGTACCACATGGAATAAATATTGGGAAGAATTTGCTACATCTAAAGCAATATGTACATTACCTCTATTGCATTTCTCTGTATCAACTTTCTCATAGTGGGTTTGTTTGAGGGCATTATAAAACCGAAAGGAAGAGAAAAAGTGGCAGATATAAAGTCATATATAGTCAAAAAGACACACAGAAGGGAGACTGTGAGACAGTGAGGGCCTGACTTTGCCTTATGAGCTTGGCAGACAGCGGAAGATAGCAGATACGCTGACATTACACGCCTGTTATAAATTATCACCCCATCCGTTGCTCAGGGAACAAAATGAGCCGAAGCAGCAGCAGCAGCAGCAGCAGCAGCAGCAGCAGCAGCAGCAGCACAGAGGCAAAGATCTCATCAGTGATCACTTAGATAAAGCTAAGCATTTTACTATGAGAGCGTGCATATGTGTTGATAATAAAAGCCATTACTGACCAGCACATAACCAAAGGGGCTGAGTCTCTCCATGCAGACCTCGCTCCACTGGTCTGTGAAGAGGACATCTTTCAGCCTTTTGTTAATCATAGAGTTCACTTCCTGCAGCCTTGAAGACAAATGACACACAACAACACACAGGGGTCAACAGCCAACAGAGATGTAACAGGAGCTGATGAGTCGGAGTTTTGATAATGTAATGATGGATTAATAAGGCAAGAAAATCGTAGCCGTAAGGAGAGCGACATCACTGTGGTTCTGAGCCTGACTGCTCATCAGTGGCTTCGTTTAAAGTGTCGTTGTGGGACAATAAGTGGACTCTTCAGCTTTTATGTGCAAGGAACTGGATGCACCGCAAAACACTCACCCGATGATGTACATGTCTGTGTTTCCATCTCCCACATTCAGCCCCAGCAAGGAAGTGATGTCATCAGGTGGCGTGGCCGAACCCACGTTCCAAGTAATGATGTGCAGCCTGTTGGAAAAGGGTGTTATGTAACATCTCTTTTAAACACTCATCTCCTACGCACTTAAGGGTCATAACCTGCAGACTCTGAATGAGACAGCAGAACTCTTTTATTAAAGGGACAGTTTGGATTTTTAAGTGAGGCTGTATGAGGTGCTTATTCATAGTCAGCGTGTGATTTACAGGAGATGGCAGCTGAGCATTTTACTGCTGAGAATGGCTGCAGCTTTGAAATATTGAAATAAGTATTTGTGCTACCTAAGAAAGATCACCTGAAAGTTGTTGTAGGCCCTTGTTGAAGCTACCAGACTCTATTGACAAAACAAGTAATTTTACCTTACAAAATACAGGAGTTCCTGGTCAGCAGTTGCCTTGATTGTTTAGCTTGTTAGCAACTTCAGTGTTCTGAAGGGTTAACGTACTGGTATTGTCAATACAGTTTGGTAGCTTTAATAATTGCTGACAGAGCTAAATAATTTATGTAGTTAGTTATTTCACAGCTCTTCTGTGTTTACAAGACATAGTAAATTTGATCCCTGTCAAGTCACAGTTGTTGCAGGACACGTGAGGCTCAGCTCCAAAGAAAATTCCAAAAATGTTCTATAAAAAGCAGCGCGCTCACTGTGCTGGCTGTGTTATCTTAAACTTCCACGCCCAGCAGACCCTTCTCACATGCTGTAGCTGATAAAACGGCATTGTTCTTTAACGTTGCATGGCCTTAAACCAGACTTCAAACTGTTCTATCAGCTGCGGCTTTGTTTTTCTGTGCAACACTTCTATGGTTAAGGTTCCCATTAATTTTGCAGCCTTATTCATGTCAGAAATCTAGTTTGCTTTACAGTGATTCACTACCAACTAATCATGGGGGCAGTTAGAGACACACCCATAGAAAAGAAGGAACAACCATTGGTAAAGGAGAACAACCCTTACACTGGCTGTTTTAGTGATACTGATGTAATATGTCGCCCTTTTAAAAAAGGGTGGTCGACATATATATTTTCAAATCGATGACAAAAAACGTATTTTTTATGTTCTGATCTGTATGAATCCAACTGAAATGTGGAAAACTGATAAAAATCCAGTAGCTGAACTGTCAAACAGCATATTTACATCAGTTGGACGACTCTTTATTATTTGATCCTCGGAGTGACTGACTCCTGGTTGTGCAGCTGCTTGGAACCACAGAGGCTACATTTTCGTATATATCATTTAATCTTAAAATAAAATGACCAATATTTGCATAGAAGATCATGGCAGCATCACAAAGCCCTACTTGTAAGGCTTGACATGGAAATATATTGAAAATACTGATTCATATTTTTTAACTTGAATAAATAGTAGAGAAAGTTATTGTTTTCTTACATGGAAACAAATAACAGTGTAAAATCATTATTTATTTAAACTACCACAATCTGACTACATGTTCACTATAATCTTGCAGACTTGCACTGCTGACTGCCAGTGTTACTTTTCCCAGCTGTACGGGAAAGAAAGGAGATGTTGGGACATGCTGAGACATGAATGTCGGGACACATTGATGAGGAAACTTGCCTGAAGTCTTCCACCGTCTGGGCCTGAGTGTCAGCTGTACCTGCCACAGAGAGGGCTCTCTGTGCGTGAGGGTTCAGGTGAGGAGCCACTGGCCTGCTGGCAGGTGGGTGGGGGACTGAGGCAGCCCTGACCGGGTGGTGGCCGGCTCCTTTGGGACCAGGTTTACCGCTGGGCCCAAAGTTTTTGACTGCTCCAGGGCGAGAGGGTTTAGGACGGCTTGCAACGGAGCCATCAGGAGTGCACTCGTCCTGGTTAGCCACCGGAGTGGGCTCAGCTTTGCGCTCAGCTTTGGGCTCGGAGATGTCTACCGAACCCTCTACTCTGGCGCTCCTCTGGGGCCGTCGAGGCCTGGAAGGAGCCGCAGTCTGACCGGCAGCGGGGTCTGTGGCTGGAGCCGCTGTGTCTGATGCTGGAGCTGGGGTTGTTGTTAAAGCTTCTTCTGCTCCCTTTGGGTTGTCTTCTTGCGTCTGGTTTTGGCTCGGATTATCTTGGTCCATTTCTTAAGATTTCTGTGACAAAGAAAACAATGTTTGTAACTTAAACTCAGCTGACATAGCTAAACCTGAAGATAACAGTACTGTGGAGCACGAGACTACACTAAAATATCTTTGTTTGGTATAAATTGAAAAAAAAAAAAAAAAAAAAAAACTGCAGTTAGATATTTTGTCCAAATAGTGCAGTGCTGATGCCTCATTAAAATTGAATGAAACTGAATGTTTCTATGGTCATTAAATGATGGTATAATGTGGTAAAGAAAATGTAAAAGGTACAGAGAGCATTTCTACCGCTGAGACACTCAGGAGCACTACATGCAGCCTCGCTCACAAATGACAACTCAATTCAGCTGATGAGTGCAGGACCGTCATGAGACCCTATTGACCCAGCGAGACAAGTGAGTGAGTCAGTCGGGCTCCAGCCATCGTGACTGTTCAATTACCTGCCTTCTCATGGCCTTGAAAACGGATGAATACAACTGCCCGTGTTGATAAAAGAAGACATTTCAAAAACCATAGTACATAAAAACAAGAGCGAGAGAGCAAGGAGGGACGTATTCTTCTCCTGTCCTAACATCTTAGAGCTTTTGGTTTGGAGATTTGGAAAAAAAAAAGGCCTGGACACAGTTTATCATCCTCTATACTCGTGCCTAAGCCGCCTGCCAGTCCTCCAGTAACCAGGGAGATGCTCAGTCAGTTCATATCAGCTCAGACCACCTGCCACACAGTAACATGAGGAACCGCTGCTGCACCGCTCAGAACAGCAAAAGTCAACAGCACAGAATAAACAACAACAGAGAGAGAGAGAGAGCTGCAGAGATGAGAAACAGACCACAGGAGGACAGGAATAAAGGGCGAATTTAAACCAATTATTACTCAATTGTTGCATGAATAAAAGACTGATTTGCTTCTCTCTTTTCTGGATTGATAGGAAATAATAGCAATTTAAGCTATTACACATCCAGTTTTATGAATTTTTTTTTTAAATGTCCAATTCAAATGGAAAGCAGGTGAAGCATTTAACATCAAAACACACACCTTCAACACCTTCAACGACCCGATGATGAATAATAACAAAAAAAAACACCGAGTAATTATGGTGATATCCCACATGGTGAAGATAAAAGACCGCCATATATAGATGTAGTGTATTAATTATGAAAAGGTTGCTCCAAAATAAAAAAACAATTGTACCTCCCAGTTAGGACTCTTCTCTACAACAGTCAAACTATTAATGGTATAAACACTGAATAAAGCAGTGCCATCTTTAAAAAAAAAAAAAAAAAATCACTGTTTATTTAATGTTTGGCACATCAGCTTCTAGCTTGGCGACTGTTAACATCTTACATGTTTCTGTGATAAATTACGATCCAGACGTTCAGGAGGTTTTTACCTGGAGCTGTAATATAAACAGAGATCTCTTCCTCCCCAAAACAAGTGGCCCGCATGATTTAGACTCATAAAACACTGAATAAAGCTTTCCTAAGTCCAAAATATGTGTTTTTCTGAGGCAGTTCTGCCTCTGAGCTGAGATGCTGCTAACATTTACTCAGCTTGCTTCTCTGCTTACTTAAGATCTAGACGTCTGATGCCTAAAATTCATAATCTTGTGAAGTATATAGTTAAATTCAACAATTATATCACAGGGTATCATACAATTGTGGCTTAAAACCAGAAAAAAAGTCAAAATATGACAATATTTTACATTGTAAAAAATCAAAACAAACAAACATCTGTGATAAAGTATAAAGTATACAACCCAATCAATTTTATATTATATAATTTATAAACATTAAATAATAGTTTTAGTAATTTTTATACCTTTTACTGAGGAACTATTATATATTATACTTAAATATCCCTCTAAAAAAAAAAAACAACATACAGTGGATAGGGACATAGTCTTGTGCTTATGGGCATGTGTGATCCTTAAAAAAGCTGATTTGGGCACAAAATTTAGGCAGCCAACTCAGATCCATCAGTCAGATGGAAAGAGGTAAAACACATAAGAATGGATGCAAAAATGTCTCTCACTCTTATGTGGATGTAAAAACACCCACATCTCTTCGTTGCATTGCCAAATCATGCGAAGCGTTAACCCATTGTAACCTCTCCATGGCTGAATGTGTCTTGTCTATCTGGGACATAGTTTTGGTCAGTAGGGGGACAGGGTTATCTGCTCGGGGACAAGGGAACAACAGAGCCCTGTCATAATTATTCACACGACCTTGAAGAGACGGAGGCCATGACTTTCGTGCAGAGAAGAGGGCCGCCTCCACATGTGCCCAGAAACATCCTGGTCTCTCAGTCCACCAATAACCTGGTGCCTGGCTGGGCATGATGTATTCCTATGGTCCATGTATGGCATTTAGTGGGGGGAGTGTGGAGGAGGGTGGCAGGGTACACGTGGGAGTGGGTGGGTGCTAAACGAGTTGAGGGAAGCGAGAGGGAGAGCCGAGCGAGACAGCCCATTCAGTGACTGTGTCTGTTTGCAGAATGTCTCCAAATTGATCCTCTCACACTTCCCTCTGGCACTGTCTATTTTTCCAAGCTTTAATCCCCCTTCTCCCTTTCTCTCTCCCTCTCTTATCGTCCCATTTCTCTAATCCTCTCTCTCCCCACATCTTCTCCCAGACCCTGTTGTTCCATTTTACCCACCTTCTCTGTACGGCCAATGAATCGCTCACCCCACCAATTTCGTCTCTCCCATCCTGTATTTTTCCTTTCACATCAAGCTCGGTGCCTACACTATTCCAGACCTAAAATCATCCCTCTCCCCCCTCTTACCCCCCCCCCTGCGCTCTGAGGTGACACTTGTGCTCCTCCAGCGACGTGCTATGTATTGTTTCCTTCAGCCAACCACCTCACAGTCACTACCAATGACGTCAACGTGCCACAGTCCCAGCGGCCACTGCTACAACACCCGGACATTGATCATAATCAGTGGTAATGTGCTTGGGAACGTGGGGAGAAACTGGAGAGTGAGAACATGTTCAAACCATATTGGGGAAAAAAATAGTTGGAGAATGGAGGGGGGGTATAAATCAATCGATGAAAATCAATCACTTGCTATTATTCTATCAGTGGGCTGTTGGTAGCATATGTGCTGCCTAAGATGAATTCATGTAAAAACCTTTAAGCAGAAAACAATGCTTTGTGTGATTAGGATTTGGTGTCAGCTACATATTGAAGTTTTATTTATTCTTCATTTAAATGGTAAACAAATGACTAATACTGAACATGTAGAACTGATGTTTATTTAGCTGTTCATTTGTTTTTGATTTGATTTGCTTTCACAGTTTCATAGTTCAACTGTCAAACTGGTTGACACTAAGACATTTTTATGTATAATTCATATATTTTTTTTATTTTAAATGTTCTTCAACAAAGTCATTTTTAGGAAGGCACTGTGCCCCTTAGCATTTTCATATTGGTGCAAATCCACCTAAAAAAAGGTTTATTTTCATGATGGCTCAAAAAAATCACTATATTTGCCACCACAACTCTTATTGGTGATTCTTTCCCCTCTCCGTTTCAAAAATGTCAACAGTGCTGTAGAAACAAGGAAATGCTGTGTGAAGGTGAGATAAAATGATAAAAGTTAACATTTATTTTGCCTCACACAGACATTTGTGTTGCATCACACAATCAACAGAACAAACATCTATACGGTTTCCTTCAGCCACCCATCCGGATGCTGATTAAGGTGGAAACAGCACGTGCATGAGACAAAAATCTACATGCAGCCACTCTTTCTCACACAAAACATATTCATTTTCTTAATGCATGACAAAGCAAGAGCCAAATATTTGCCTTTCCGGGAACAGAGACGACAGACTAGCACTTCTTATTCCACTCACGTTCACCGAGGAGAGTGGAATGATGTGATAATAACAAATGTGTCATGGTGTTTACATGCAGCCTCCTGAGGGGGTGAGAGCGCAGAGAGCCAGGAAGGATGTAGTGTAACCCAAACAGCAGGCTCTTGCCAGCCTTCCTGGCTACTTTAAGGGGATTATTTGACAACACTTCTGGTTGATCCAGTCTGTTGAATGGTCAGAAGCCAAATTTCATGTCTTTCTCCTGTAGAAATTAATGTATAGCTTTTTTTCATCTTAAGTCCCCTGCTTTGCATGGCTGCATCTTGTTCACACAGTGAGTCCAGCCATGATGACAGCCACACTTTGCCCACCTCTTTGGTGTTTAATGTTAAAATTACAGCCAAGTAGAGTGGTGTGCAGGGCCTCCAGGGCCATATGCCCCTGTGACAGGGATACTAATGATGACCCGGACAGAAATGACACCGGCAGCTGCTGCCACAGCTGTAAATGGCTCCTCCAGGTCCTAGTGCCACTGAGTACCACTGCCCTGTATCCAGGGGGCCTCATCTTTCTGATCAGGTCACAGCCGAGGCTGTAGGATGTCAAAGCAATTCTACTTACAGTCAGACCCTGAACACATGTGCTGACAACACTGAGGATTATGTGTACACTGCAAAATTTTGTTGTAAGTTGCAATTTCCTTTTCTGTCAATTAACAATTATAGAAATCAGCCAAATGGAAACATTTAGTCGTACTTCATTCTGCTTAAAAGGCTCTCTGTGGAGAAAAAAAAACGTCCCTGTGTGGTTATCAGACACAAAGGCAACATCTGGTTCACCAAATAATTGACTTGCATACGCTGCACAATGTCATCTAATTGGAGTAACTATTTTCATTCAGTCCGACATAATCTGCCTGTGAAGGAATCTGGCCATGCAATCAAATTTAATAACCAAAATTCATTAGGGATGATAAAAATAAATCCCCTGGGCTTGGACTGACACGTCAGACTGGTCCAATGCATGTGCACCTTAGGTGTAAGACAAATTGATACTTTAGAGTGTTGTCAAATTAGGTTTGGTGATACTGTATCAATCCTCAAACCACTGTATCGCTTTTAATTTTTAGTTTACATGGAAGGATTCATAGTAGACAGACAGCAAAGATGTTACAGGATGCTACAGACAAATGCAGTTCCCACTCATCTGACTGCATGAAAAGTTACCTTTTCTGCTCCATGTTTCTGCATATCACAACATATTTAATTGTGAAACATGTGTCATGATATGTATTGTATCAGATGCTTGCTCTAATATTTATTAATGTCTGCATGTGCATGAAGGCAATGAATCAAATTCTCACGATGAACCTGATTCTGCTGACATGTCCCTTCCTGCCCAGTTACTGGCATTTAAACAGTGCTGAGGAAATATGTGTAAAAAGTTGCAACAGCAGTTTCACAGTAAAATCTTTGCTGCTCCAGGAACTACTGACAAAACCTGTTAGGGGAGCAGTAATCAGTGCATTTGGACTTAAATCTGAGGCAACGTTTTGGAATCCAATGTAGCTACGGACTAATATGCTTGGAGGTAAATCCTCCCTCAGTGCACTTATCACATTACATTATGTTATTGCTTGTAACTGCATTCTGAATCCTAAAGAGCACTGGGATGTATGGCCCTTTTACAGGTAAGCATATATGCTTTAGGGCTGCATTCACTGATATTTGCAGTGCAGTATTATTTTGAGGTCAAGATATTTGAGGGAATTATCATTCGTGCATTTTTTGTCTCATTTTTCATATTATATATGTGTTATATACACACACAAACACACACACACATACTAAAAAGACCATAGTGTTTTAAAGGATCTGTACCAAAGAACGTCCTTTTAATTGTGTAATATACAAAAGTTAGTTTCATTGTCTGTACTGGTAATACTGAAGTCATCCTTAATGTATACCGACTTTTGCAGCCCCCTATAGAATATATATAATTGTAGGCCTGGACATCTCTGCGGCACCACAACTCTTAATTCAGAACAGTATTTTGTCTCATATTTTGCTTTTAAAAAACATTAACGCTGCAGCAGTTTAGATAATACATTAGTCCTTGTTGCGATTTTGCACAATTATGCAGCTCTCATGTGCTTAACAGGATGTTAGAGTTTTCGCCTTACTTATCTGAAACAGCTTCTGGCCACACATAAATATGCAAATATTCCTGACAACCAAAAGAATCCTTTTTGACAGGATGTGTCATTTGATATCTAGTATACTCGGTTATGTAAACACAACAACGCAAGCTCTCCATTGCACACTTTCTGGGCGGCAGATACTTGTATTTAAACAATGATCAATGTACATATTTACATTCTGAGCCAGAAATGACTGAGGTCTCAGCTGAAAGAGGACAGTAGCACAGATACAGTGTCTGGCCTAATTACACGCCTGCTTCAAGGACAATTTGTATTCGGCTGAAAAAAAGAGGATGAAGGTCATTTTAATTCAGTGTTTTGCCATCAGATATAATCTCAGACACATGGGTTCCTGTGTGTGCATGCAGTTGTGTGTATGCATGTCAGAGATGAGGGAGGAGGATGTGAGTGCCAGAGTCTGCGTGTACACTAAAGTGTGAAAACCTGAGTATGAATCACCAGCATGATCTCTACTAGCACTGAAAGAGGTGAGAAAAATGTGAATTTTTATTCACAATTTTCAAGGCTGGGCGATATACCTGTTTTGTTGCCATTATGACATGACAATAGGCATTATTTAAATTTAGATATCATAATATGGCATAAATGCTATATTTGTCTCGCATTAAATGCAGCATTACAGTAACATGATGTTACCTTCTGAACTTAGCAGACTGTCAAACATCATATCTGAATTACTGGGGGTTATTTATACATTTTTATCCCAACACATTGTCTACACGTGAAGGCAATAATGCACCATACAAAATCGCAGAGATATCGAAGTCAAATGTATTGAAATGTATTGGGTTGATAATATCGTCAGTATTGATGTCCTACATATCACCCAACGGTCGTTTATTTTTAATGATCACAGTACTATGTTACAAATGTTGTAACATGACCACACTACCAACATCCCTTCTCACATAGACTTAACCACAGCATGAGGAAGATCTCTTTACAGGTGATGTCAGGATGAAACAAAAGTAAACAACAGTATTTCCTGTATTGGTGATTGAGTGTTTCTGTTGTCACCACCACTGGTGATTAATAGAAGCACACGTCCTGTTTCAATATAAACGCGCCTGATAGCTCGCAAGACTGAACACAACGCATGCTTGCAGCTGATAAATATTCACCTTTACCTGTTTGGGGTTCTTCGTCTTGGGTTGAGGATTTCAAACAGCTGATGGATCTCGAGGAAACCGTTCAGCTGATAAAGCGTTAGATGACAGCCTGGGTGAAGCGTGAAAGCTGCAGGAATCACGAGAAGGAGTGAAACGTTAACCGAAAACACACTAACTTTTCTCTTCCAGCCGCCAACCGGATGAGACCATCGGCATCCCAGCGCCTTCCGTCCTCAGCGGGGAGATGACAGGCAGGAGGAGCAGGTGGGTCTGAAGCGATGCTGGCGACAGATTTGCCAGGCGGGCTACATCTCAGAGACACAAATGTCTCCTCCTGCTGCGTTTAAAGACACAGGCTGCAGCGGCACGCACACGCCTGTGTCCTGTGCCTTCCCCGTGCCCTTCAAATTAAACAAGACGTCCGGGACGGCACGAGAGAGAGAGAGAGAGAGAGAGAGAGAGAGCAAGCTTCCGTAAACGAGCAGCCGCTGCCTGCCAGCAAATATTGGGGAGATGATTAAATCCGACTCTCCAGCTCACAGAACTACAGCAGGTAGACAGGAAATACCAAAGCAATTACACTACAAACATGGCTTCCGTTTGCAAGTCGACCGGAAAATCCTCTCCTGTCACACGCTCGTGCACCCACTCGACATTAGTTTCCATATCAAATGCTGACCTGTGTTACAGCACGAGGAAAATGACCTGTAACCTGTTTGTCAACAGTGTGGCTCTGAATAGCCGGTCTATGTAGTCGAAGTCTATGTTGAAACCCTGCTGCCGCCTAGTGGTGGGTGAGGAGAAGTGCGTGGCATAATTACACGGCAGCAGTGTGGGCTGTATGGCCTTATACCTTCTAATTAGCTCCAATTAACTGACTTTCTCTTTAATTTCCCTCGGTGAAAATGTTCAGTGGTTTTGCCTAAGTACAAAGTTAAAGAACATTTCAAAAAGGTGAAACCATTTGGTTGAAATTTTTTACTTATTAATCCTTTTTTCAGTTCTGGGGGCAAATGAAGCTACTGTTTTGAGCAATGAACTTCTCTCTGTGAAGTTTCTTAATGGTTTCTAATTTGAAAATTGTAACTCCACTTTCATTTGTAAGTTACACCTTCATTTGAACTCTGCACCATTTCTACTTCTTTATCTGTATTTGAATATGTGTTTATTTTTATACTGTATGTAAAGGCCTACTGAATGTATATCTATCCCATGTAATTATGTCACTGTGTGGATTGAGCATCTTTGATACAGACGTGTTTTTTCTTCTATGCTTTCTTATCTTTCCCAACAACAACAACTTTTGGTGTGAAGCAGTCACCTATAGTAAAGGCTTTTTTTTCTTAATGTCAGTTTGGTTTCTATAGCTCAGATTTACAAACGTGCCTCTAAAGGACTTAGATATTCTCTCTTACACCCTCTACTTTTTAGAACCCAAAAAGCTCTATACATACTATACAATTGTATATTAATCACATTAGAATATTGATTGTTTATTGTATGATTTATTCAGGAATTAATGTATCTCATATGAAAAGTGTACAAGCTTCTCAAATTACAAAGATTAGCCTATACTTGCCAAACTGAAACTACCGCCTCTTGCGATTTGAGGCTGTGCAGTGAACAATTCATAAACGCAGAGCCAAAAACATGAAGTTAATAGATTTTTTTAAGCTGAGAGTGTTTCACAAGCTTTAAGTGAGCTGAGCAGTAAGGATTTGTTTTCTTTCAAAGATATTTTAAGTTGCTTGTCACAGATTTTAAACTGAAGAGTACACATAAAAATCTCTTTAAAAGATGTAACAAAGATATAAATTTCGAGTTCTTTATATTGCTATGATTTTTATTTTATTTTATTTTATTTTTTGCTTTGTCTTTGTGTAAAGCCAAATAGATAAATGAGATTTAACCTGCACTCCGGCTCCCCTTCACAAGAAACTTTTTTTTTAAAACATAAAAATAATAATAATAATAATAATAATAATAATAATAATAATAATAATAATAATAATAATATAATACATTGTTATACAATAATATTTTAAGATGATACAAGATTCAAGATTTCTAAAGCATTACTTGCCTGTCTGGGTTTGGACATTTTCAGATTACCTGATTTATTATTTACCTTTCTTTTCTTTTATTCTGGGGTTTCTGTCTTCTCTCATAACATTAATTTTTTCGCCATGTTTTTATGATTAAATGCATTTTTATATGAATCGGGCTGTGAATGATATTAAAACAAACTGCTCAGTAAAGAAAACTTCTGAATATATAGAGTAAATTAAAATGCAGTTATGTGTAAGATATAGGACTCACTGTGAGAATTTTGAGAAAGACAGAAACTTTTGCAGATAAATATGAAAATTGGTTAAATGTATGTTGTCATAATGCTAAATTTTGGACAAAATACTGCCATAAAAGACCAACTGTTGTAAAATAAACACCTAAATGTGTGTTTTGGATGTTTTCTTTCCACCAGTCTGACAGAAAGCTATGAAAGCAAAATAGTCCCAAATCTCAAAATTATAAACGAAATTTTCCCCTTAAAACTGTATTAATTACGACAATAAATTGGCTTTTTTTTTTTCTTTTTTTTTTTTTTTCAACATTTGCATGATTCAAAGTGTTATTTCTCCCCCTTTTACATTTGCGAGGATTAACCATAGATTGCATTTCACATCTATGGGATTAACTGTATTTTGATGAGATCTCGCAGATAACCAATGAGCGCCCTCTCCACGCCCCCCTCTCTCCTCTGGGAGAAACATTTGACGTGGCAAGAGATCCGGACGTGACATAGCAGCTCATCATCTCTCCTCCTCGCTACATCTCAGTTACCCACAGACGTCTGCGGGTGCTGGTCCTGGAGCGAAGCCAGTCCTGGTCCACGACGTGAACCGGGAGCAATAATGTGGCTGTTCGTGTTGGCCAGCTTACTTCAGTGCGCCTCGGCCTACGATGTGGATCTGAAGAAGCTGGAGGGGCTGGCGAAGGCGAGGGTGGAGGTACAGTAACACAGCCGCCTTCATCAGACTACGATGCATACCTCAGAGTTGGCTGATTGTATTTACAGTGACGAAGGGCTGATAGGTTTGGGTTAGATATGTGTTGAATGTATGAATGGGTGCGTTTTATTTCTTAATTTTCCTTGCATGGCGCATGCTTGAGTAGTTATTCCATGGGAATAGGACGCATAGAGATGTAGCGAGCTGGATGGATCTCTGGGTGACAAATTAAAGGGGAAAAAAAACAACATATGGTGTCTCAGTATGGCCACCACGAGCCTCCGATGCTCATTACCTAACGTGTTAACTGTATTGTATGGATGAACAGCATTCCTCTACAGGATAGCCCCAAACGTACGTATCCCACCTCATTTGATCAGGTAATCCCATTATGATCAGGAGAGACCTGAGTAAGGCAGAAAGGGTAGAAAGGTAAAACACACTTAGCCATTCATGACAAAAGGACATAACATCAGATAGTCATACAGATATGCATGGGGAGGATATGAAACAATCAGCCCCTGAGCACAGACACACAAAAGGCCCCTCCATCTTTCATTTGTCTGTGGTTGTTTTGGCCCTTTTTATAGTCATTTGCAACTCTTAGTTCGACCCCTTTTTGTGGCCATATGTTTTAATGTCGTTGCAATTGCGACAATGATAGTAAAGATCTATTCTGTTCCCTTTCTGATGGTTTTGCCCCCTTTTTATTGTCGCTCCATCCCTTTGTAGTTGCATTGAGTCTTCTAGTCATTTGGAGTCTCTTTTTTGTGTTTATTGCCCCTTTCTATTATGATTTTGCATCTCCTTGTGGTTGTTTTTGCCCCCATTCCAAGTCTTTTGGTGGTTGTTTTTCATAGTGATGAGTATATTTGGTGTCTGCAGTTTTTTAGATGTTTCTTTGTAGACACTTTGAGTCTCTTCCTGGTTGCAAGGTGTCTTTTTGGTCATTTGCCTGACGGAGCTGGTGGAGTGGATTAGTTTGTTTAAAAGTTGTCCAACTGGTTTGATATTTGGTTACTGTACAGTCTGTAGTGTTTTATTAGCATTGTTTACATTCTCACCAAGCCAAATAAAAGAATCCACTTTTCTTTTAATTAGTCTCCAGGTAGGTTCTTTTTTAAAATAGATTATTATTAAAAGTGACCTGGTTGTAATTTAAATGTAAAGGGACTGCATGTATGTGAGTGCAGGTGTGATTCCTCCACAGGAGTTTTTTGAAACTCTACCCTGTCCTTTTGTGAGAAACCATGGTCTGTTCCCCCGGGGTGTCACCAAATCACCACCCTGCCAGGAACACTGAAGAAAAGCATGTTATCTGTTGCTATTGTTGATGTTCGTCACACCTGCTACACAATACCTGCGCCTCGTATTTCCTCAAAAATGGGTTAGGCATCCATCCCAGAATCTAAATGTGTGCTCTCAAAGGAAGCAACAATGCAGTGGTAGCAGAGCATTAAACTCACTGAACTGAAGGGAGCTAAACAAAAACTGCAGCTCCATAAGGAAAATATGCATAAAAGTACATTTTCGGTCAGTTTTCCAATTCCCAAGTCAGTTGATGTATTTTCCATTTGTCTTTTTCCAGTCATGTGGTGGATGACAGCTGAACAGGCTCAGAGAGGTAAGTAACCCTTTCACTGGTGCCTCACTGAGAAACATTTAATGTTTCACATCTAGAGTTTCACATAATCCCCCATAGATCTGTCATTGAAACCAGCCCAGAGTGAAAAACACTAACTCCTACCTCTGTCTGCAGGTCAAAGCCTTTGTGGTCCAGGACATTCCTCTTTAGTATCCTTTTGCTCAAGAACACTACTGTTACTTGTTCATAAAAATGTCTGCCGGTTGTTGTAAAAAGTCCAGTGTGTTCTCTCTGTGCCACCCTTAACCATCACTCCCTCAGCCATAACCTGGTGATGAAGCATATTCCTGGGGCCGACCCTGAGCTTGTCCTCCTGAATCACTATTTTGAAGAGCTGGATGTGAGTCTATTTTTTAGAATTATTTTTCCGGGTGTTTGTATTTCTCTCTGTGGCCTGATTTTGTCACCACGAAAGCATCACAATCTGCAGGAGACGGTCACAAAACCTTACAGTATATGTACAGTATATCCCAAAAGTAAAGTAACTGCTATACCTTTTAAAGCTGTTTTGGAGAATTATCTTACTGACATCCAACATTAGCATGAACGTCAGTTTTGTGCCCCCCAATGGCCAATCACATGCTACTGCACTGACTAAATCTACTCCGTGTCCTCCACAGAGGATCCCCCTGTCCGACATGACCCGCTCTGAGATCAACGAGCTGCTGGTGAAGTTGGGCTTCTACAAGAAGGCTGAAGCTGGAGCCGAGGTGCCGGAGGAGTTCCGCTTCTCTCCCGCCAAAGACAGCCCGTTCAAAGACGAGGCGGCGCACAAACCGTCCACTGCCTCTCCTGTAACAGAGAACGCCTCCTCCGAGCCCAAGGCAGAAGCCGAGCATACCGACCTATAACCTGTCAGAGTGGTGAACAGTAGGAGTCTCACAGCACCACGAAGCCCCATAGCTGCTCCACGACCAGCTGGTTATGGTGATGGAAATGCTTGTCATTTCAAAAAATTAGACCAGCAGATCATGGATCAGCCCTCGGGCAAGGACACAATCTTAGCATCAGCAAAAGGCCTTTAAAGGGCCCACAGTCTGAATTTGCACATATTTTTCTTGCCGTTTGTTCTTATTTTTGCAGTGATAACCCAACAGGCTGCTTTGTGAGTGCTTTTCTACTCTCTACACAAAGACTGGAAGTGTGTATGTTTTGGTGGTTTTGGTCCATCCTATGTGTGCTGTCTTCAGGATCTCTGCTCTCTTGAGTTATCTTGTGTGTCTGATTGCTTCCTACCTGCTGTGAAACTGAATGAAGCCTCAGGCTGAAAACTGTCTGACTGGCCTGAGGCTGATGCTGCATGTTCTGGTGGGTGGGACTGATGCACACAAGGGAAACTCCAGTGGAATCATTGTTAAAGAAGAAAATAATAAATATTTGAAAAAATAACTGATTTCTGGTCCTCACTTTGTTGAATGTTCATGATCCTGTGTCGGTATACTTTAAAGAGTAGATTTAGCTTAAGAATTAAAGAGTTTTACGCCCAAGAGGTGGTGTGAGGCCCTGCAGAGCAATAATTCCCAACAAAAGCATTCACTTCTCAAATTGGTTTAATCTCAATTCACATTTAACTGTGGTGCACAGAAACATGAAATTATAATGTGTTTAAGCTCTTATGTACAGCACTCACTGCTCCGTGGAAGGTATTTCGTTTTTCTGTTGGCAGCGGTGAAATCATCCTCAAATAACTTCTCTAAATCTACAACAGAGCTTTGAAAAATAACTTTCATCAAGCTCTTTCTGCTCCGTCACGATCGGATTTTCAACATCTTCTCAAAGAAATCTTAATTTTACAAGCGGAATAAAAATCTTCAGTTAAAATTTTTTTCTTAAGCTTCATTTTGTAAAATATACAATTTATGTTCAGTTATTATTACTCTAACAGAAAGCCGGCTTTCATCAGGCCCAGTTACTCCTCCAAAAAGTGAACTCTGTTAGTTTAACAAAACATACTGATAGCTTGAGCTTGCTGACTTGCTTTTAACAATGATTTCAAAAGAATAATGTACACACTAACAAAATAAAAAATATTAAAAAAAAAAAAAATCAAGTCAAGCATAAATAAGAAGCTCTGTGAAAGAGCCTTGTGTGAGTGTGTTTGGCAGGTCAGTGATGTTGGGGGACACATTTTTACATGTGCTGTCATTCGAGCAGTAAAAAACATCAAGTAATGACAATACAGCCGTATGATATCAAACTACAGCACACTCTTGTTTTTCTTCCTGAATAAAAAATAACATGCTTGAGTGTGAAGTGTTTTTGCAGTTTAAATATTATTCTTACAGTAATACAGGTGCGGTACAATGCTGAAATAATCTGAAACATGTTCTCAGTAGCACGGTAGAGTTCAGACAGGTGAGATTTCTCCATTTGAACAATGAAAAAAGAACGTCCCTGTGCTCATGTATTAAATATAATACGCTAATTGATAACATTATTCAAGCAGGCAGAGTTTGGTAAAAAAAAAATTAAAAAGTACCAAAATGAAAACTAAATAATGCGTCATGTGGTCAGGTGTATTTTTCTCTTGCTTGCAAATTGCCATAATTACAAAAAGTGTAGCAGACAAAAATGTAGGTACAAATAACTTAAAAAGGGGAAATACTATAAAAATATTTCTTATTTCTGTCTCTGTCTTGTCAGTACACATGCGTAGAGACACAGCTACTGCACGTTTAACAACCTGAAACAAAGCTGAGTACAAAAAAAAAGGTAAATGTTAAAGCTTAAAAGGTAGTTTTATAAAAGCTTTGCCGCCGTCTTGCCGTAGAACAGTGAACTTAATGAAATATAGAGTACACATCACCACTGCCAACAAAGATAATAAGCAAACTGACACACAAACACACACACACAATTCCCAACTTGTCCATCAGAGATGAACGACTCTGTGACGCAGCATGGAGGCGGTCATCAGGTGAAGGTGGAGCAGGTGAGGGGGGGGGGGCACGTCAAGGCTCACTGAGGACAGGTCAGAGGTCACAGGGTCGACCCATGGACATCTCGTATCTGCGCAGGTGGTTGACCAGGGACTGTACGTAGGTGAAGACGCATTTTGAGTCGGGTTTGTTACCCATGATCATCATGTCCTCCACCTCCAGCAGAGGCATGCAGTTGGCGTAGGTCCTGAGGAGCAGCATACAAGGTGTGTGTGAGAAAGAGGAGGACAAACAGACAAGATGGTCGAGGACCAGCGAGGGAGCAGAGAGAGGAGGTTGTACTCTTCATATATTCACTTATAATTATATAAATCAGTCATCCATCAGGTGCTTTCTTTCTGCCATTAACTAACTAGTAGAACACCAATAGTTAAAAACACCAAGTGTCTCTCTCTCTCACACACACACACACACACACACACACACACACACACAGTTCTGCATTGGCAAACTTAACTTGTTTTCCTTAAACTTTAATTATTCTTTTTTTATTTTTAAATCAATTTGTCTTGTTTTCTCTAGGACAGCACTTTCCAAACCTCTCCCGGAGTACTGCCTGTCCTAGAGGATTTAGATGCCTCCCTCAGGACCAGCTTGTTATCAAGCAGCTGCAAGAGTTCATAACAAGTTTGTCTTTTTTTAATCAGCTGTTGTGGCGCAAAGAAAGGTTGAAAACATACAGGACGGGCGGTATTCCAGGAGAGATTTGGGGTTTGCAAGGCCGTCTTGATTTTAAGAGGTTTAAGACAATGATAAAAAAAAAAAAATAATATGCATACATAAATATGGTGAATTCCTGTAAGAAAAAAAGATAACTGTTTTTTTTATAACCATTCCACAGAGAATTGTATAAAAGGCTCCTAAAAATAGTATGAGAATGATCTCTGACGCGATATTCACCACCAACCAGTGTTCTGAGGTAAAATTACTGTTTCTGTAGGTGGTGATTGGTGGCTTTGGTGAAAAGATTGACACCACCTTAAGCAGTAAAGCAAAACAAGGCTTTGCGCTGACAAGGTGAAGCAGTGAAAATGCTCTCAACACTGTGAACGCTATCTACTCTAGGTAATGCACTAACTAAGGAAAAATACCACACACAAGCACACTTTTAAAAAACTTCCCTTTGAAGTAAAAATGTTGTAAAGCACTGATGCACTCTGTGGAAATCCCTTTAAAAGCTCTTTTAAAAAAAACTTCAGTAATGCAGCATGTTTCAATAAACATTTCAGGAATAACCTCACATGTGAGCTATGGAGGAGTGACCACAGGGTGGCGCTACATCCCCACACACTGAACCCTCTGAGACTAACAGCAGCAGCAGGGTGAATCTCTTTGCAGTAGAAAATCACTGTCAGCAGCATAAAGATCCCTCTTGTTATTGTAGGAAGTGCGGACATGGGGTCATTTTGTGCTTTACTGGTACATAATCTTTAAAAGGCTTTACAAGGATAAACAGCTGTAAATTCACACTTGATAAAAAGTCGGACAACAGGGTCTTTCCGCTCTCTGCTTTCTTTCTTAACCCTTCAGTTTGAAACATTGTGATACAGCAGTTCCTTTTAAAGTGTTGAGCTGCAGATGGTCCTGGCTCTCTGCCTGGGCCATAGTGTGACTATGCAGAAATGCACACATGGACACACACTCACGCGCAAACACACACGTGCATACCATGTTTGGTACTTTGGACCTGAGTAGCTTCAGATTAACATGAAGGAAATATCTGAAAGCGGCCAATAAAGGAGATTTCCGAACAACCAGGTTTGATTTAAACAGCTGCTTCAAACATGCAGTCACACACACTCATACACACTCCCTCCATCCCATCTGTCAGAACCAAAGTCAGGTTCCTCCGTAGGTTTGTCCCCTCTCTCACCATGGGTTCAGTTTAAAGGTGTTGTGGGACTCTAGGAGGAGTTTTTGGTTTTAACCAGGCCCTTCGTCACCAGACCCCTGTAGAACTCCTGCAGGTACGTATACACACACTTCCAATCCGGCTCGCGCATCTTCACCATGTCGTCCACATCCAACAGCTGGGGACAGTCCACTAGTTTCCTGTGCCCGCACCCAGCAGGGGAGGGGAGAGAGACGGGGGGAGGACGAGGACAGGAAGGAAGAGGCAGACCCAAACAGATAGAAACAAAGAGGAGGAGGAGGAGGAGAAGGGTGAAGAACAGATAAGAAGAAGAGAGAAGGAACAGGACAGAGACAGTGGACAAAGTGTGGGAAAGAGAGAGAGGAGGTGGAAAAAAAAAAACAGATAAAGCAGTGAGCAGCCATTTGAAAAAAGATTCAGGGTGAAGAGACAGAGGGAGAGAGAAATGACACAAAAAGAACAATAACATTACATTCTCTGTGTTCACAAATATATCCATGAGTTGACATGCTTCATGAACATCATGATACGTACAGTATGTGGCAAACACACAGGACAAAACAAAATGCAAAATGAGCATCAGGTGATGCTCATTTAGCTTTTTTTGTTTGTTGTTGTTTTTTTCAACAAGTCCTCCAAACCAAATGACCGCATAGGTGGTTTGCTCGTAGCCTCACAAACGACCCAGTTTCATACATGGGGTTAACATTTTTTAATCAGTCAGTGTTTGATTAGGTTTAAGTAACAACATTACATATTAAATTTGTGGGTTGGAAAAAGGTTGTTTTTGCCAGTTGTGAGGTGGTTACGTATGTGACAAAAGTGTGACCAAGTAAAGAAGTCAGGTGACTGTACTAGAAATAAAAATGTTTGTTTGTTGTAATGTATCTGTTATTTTTCCAACCCACTTGTGGTTAGACCACATATACTTTCTTTTGAAGAGTGGCTAGTAATTGTTGCCTTGACGTAACTGTAATTATTTAGCGACTTGGGCTAGCTAGAAATCTCAAACAAAAATAAGGGTCGTTTTTAAGGCACTGAACAATCAACCTAGAGTGATTATTTTGGGGAGGACGGTCTCGTTTTTTTCTGTATGACTTCCAAAAACTGTAACTTGACTTTATTCCATCAGAAAACTCAAGACGTTATGAAAAAAACAACAAGGATTCTGCAAAAAAAACAAAAACAACAACCATATGGTGACCCTAAAAACAACACACTGGTGCACAGGATGGAGTTGTGTGTGAGAGTGTGTGTGTGCTGGGATTCCAGATAGCAGCACACTGCCGGGAGGGTCGGGAGTGCCTGGGGGAGGTGAATGATAGTGCAACACAAAGGTGGAAAGACGGGGGCTGTGGTTGGGTGACAGTCTGGTGTTGAGAGCATAAATAATATAAACATCAGCATTGACATTATCCTACTGGGAGCATGTGAGCACATACACACACACACACACAGATAAGTGGGGGGGCATCACAAGTGAGGATGGTGTGATGCAACAAGGGACGAGTAAGAAAGAAGAAAAGAGAGATTAGAGGTAAAAAGGAAGGGGTAATTGGGGCATAGGCGAGAGCCCGTCCGTTTTTATAACCTGGTGGATGTTTGGGAGGGTTTGCTCATGGGTCTCTGGTTTTGTCACAGCAGTTACTCATAGTAGAGGACAGATGGAGAGGGAAGGTTTAGAGGTGGAGTAAAAGAGTAGTAGCCTTGAGGTGGTTCGTTACACCTGGGAGAGACAGGGAAAGTTAACACTGGGACATCAGTCGAGGAGCTTCATGGGTTTCAGTCCGTCTTGGTAGTGCAGGCTCAATTAGACGATGGCAAAAAGCATGAATGAATGAAAGGTAGAAGGGAATTTTACCAAGGCACCAATAAAGAAGGTGTAAAATCTGTACGGCTCAATGAAGGGGAAGTTTTTTATTTGGAAACAGGTTTGGGTTGTTTGAGTTTCATTGAGATTAAATTACTTTTTTACTTAATGGAGTTTTGGTGGCTGGACTAGAGCATAAAGCAGCTTTAGTACCTCATACAATCCCATTTAAAAAGTCAGAAAGTTAAGTCTGCAGCATCCTCTTTTGGTGATTTTTCTTCATATTGTTTCACATTTTCTCTGCCAGTCTTAAAAAATAAAGGTTCACTGCAGTAGATGTGGTTTCTCCAAGAAAGCCGGCTGCCACTCTTACTTCAACAACAATAACAGAACCGATGTGGTTAGTGGACATGTTACTAGGGTTTGTGTTTTGTGTGTGTGTGTGTGTGTGTGTGTGTGTGTGTGTGTACTCACTCTGCAGTGCTGAAGGCCACCTCAAAGTTTTGCCTGCGGTTGCTGGGGCTGAGGGAGCTGTAGTCAAAAGCTTCAGGGAAAAAATTGTGCACCAGGGCGCAGAACGCCATGCCATTACTCCAACTGGATGAAAAGTTCTGAATGTCCACGTGCTGAGAGGGAAAACAAACAGGACAAACACGGAGGCAGTGATAGATGAGTGATGGAAACATTCCCAAAGTAGGAAAATATCATCTTGTCTTGATAATCAGGGTCAGCTTCTCTGGCTAAAGACATGAGGATGAGCACCAAACACACAGCGGGTTGCCGTGGCTACGTGGCTAACCTCATAGGAGCGAGTCTTGGCACGGCACCAGTCGAGCAGCATCTGCTTGATGGAGTTTGCGTTGGGTACACCAAAGCTGGTGGAACGCTGGACCTTGTTTACCTTGGCGACCGCTTGATTTCCAGGACTGAAATAAAAGTAAGGTTTGTGTTAATATTTACATGCTTTGACCTGCTCCTTTTCTTTCTTTGGTAGTAATACCTCTCTGTTTATCCTTACCCGCCTCCCTCCTTCTCCAGCTTCTCTATCATGGCTTTGCGGGCCTGCATGGCTGAGGTCTTCGGCAGAGTCTGAGCTCGCATCAGCTCTTTACGCCTCTCCGCCTGCCTTCGCTCCACTGCGGCCAATCCACTGCTTCCGCTGCGAGACGATGTGTCATCCTCGCGGTCAAACACGCTAAAGAGTGGACACATGCAGCAGGTTCATTTGTGAAAGTTTGAGGATTTCATATTCAGTGTTATCGCAGTGCTGATGTTTTGTGACCTACCTGCCCACTTTTTTGCTTGTGTTAGAGGAGGAGGAGGATGTGGAAGAGCTGTAGCTGTACGATTTGGACTGGACAGTCCCTCCTGAAATAATAAATATGGATATGGGAATGATGTTTTTGAATGATTGCAAAGGTTTTGGAGTACTGTAAGAGAGCCAGAGAGTGAAAATAAATGACTCACTGTCTGTTTTCTGCACATAACTGGCCTCGACGACAGTGCTGCGTGTTGATCTGCTCCCATCATCTAAAAACAGCAAACACACTTTAAATTATTTACAGACCGGACGTATCCATTTCGTGGCTGTTAGGATCTCTAACATTTGTTTTTCATCAGCTTCTACAGTTTACTTTTTCCTTCTTGCTCCAAAGATGCCTTTCATGTACAACTGAATTTTTTATAACTGAGTTGCGTCTTTGCTGACTCAACTCTAAACTACTAAGTCCAAGAAATCATAGTATATTGGCAATCATAAACTCCCAACAAAACGTTCTAAAGCATATATTTTACAGTTTAATTGCTCATGTAAGTCTTAAAACAGTTCTGATCTAGATTTCATATTAATCTTCTTCCTCCTCTTATAGAACCACTGACTCCCACGCTTAAAAAAAAGAGTTGCAGAATGATGATGGGTTGAAGAAGGGTCAAAAAAGGAAAGAAAAAACTACCAGATGAAGTGAAGCGGTCTGTCTTGGTGACCTGGCTGAGGCTGGAGCCGTCTGCTGACTTCTCCACCTTCCTCATCACCACCTCTCCGGCTCCAACCCCAGCGCGGCCTTTCTGTGTCCGCTCCTCTCTCTGCTGCCGGAGCTCCTGCAGGCGGGTCTCACGCTCCTTTTCTCTCTGGTCTGTGGCGGGGGAGAGGAGAGGAGAGGAGAGGGATGATGTCAGTGGAAAAAGAAGAGAGGAGGACAAAAGGTCCTAAACAAACTGACAGCACCTCATCTGACTGCCGCAAAGATGGATTAAAACTGGGCTTTCAAATTTGAGGCAATACGTTTCAGGATTCTTTCCACAGTACCGTAAAATTCCTCTGAACACACAAACACACACAGGTGGGAGGCTCACAGCTGGCCAAAGCTGTCAAATAATACGTACTGCACAAACATCACAGATCAAAGTGAGCAAACACACTCCGATTGTCCCCTGTGGAGGGCTGTGCCAAGTTCACTAATGTCCAGAATACTGAAACCTGAAAAACTCCAATGCTTCCTCCAGCACACATTCATTCTTAAACGTCTACCTAAAATGCTCGACCAGATGCTGAAACCATATGGTGAGTGCTCACTGCAAAACAGAGAATCCACTGAGTGTGCTAGATGTTTCAGTATCACTGCTGCAGCACACTGAGGTGAGTGGGAAACCAGGGTTCATGCATCTCATCAAAACTGTTGACATTGTCATTCATCACCCACCACAGAAGTCTAAGAGATGACAGGATGGTGCACACATCAAGACAAACGCAGGCAAGTATCAGTAATTAATGCACACTGCACACCAACCTGCCCTACCTATTTCCTCCTGAGTACATCCCAGCATGACCTCTGAGGGCAGAATGGATAGACATCATGTGGAAATTGTAAGCTTGTTTATAGAAACAAAAACTCATGAGGCAGTGTGTTTACTTTTGATGATTTAAAAGAGAGCGGCAGCATCTATAGTATGTATGTGTTGTATGTCAGTGCCGTGTCATATATTTGAAGGCAAAAAAATAAAACTAAAAAAAAAACTACAAACAAAACATCTATGTGGTAGGATCAACAGATAGGAGATTGTCTTTTCTTGTCTTGTTACCTCTCTTTCTCTTGCGAAGGTCTCTCATGGCTGCACGGATCATCTTCCTCTCCTCAAAGTCTTTTGACTCATCGAGCTGTGGAAGACGAAAAAACACAAATGGAAACAATGAGGTAATTTGGCACCAAGAGACAAAGTGGCACGGCTCCATTTATGCATGCAACTCTAACAAACAAACTGAGTGGTTGGTTTTCCAAACGCATAGCTGGCAAGATCTTGTGTTAATATGCAAACTTTGTGCATGACTGAAGCTCCTGTATTCATTACAGAATGGTGCTTTCACATGTAAATCATCCAGAATTATAACTTGGGTGTGAAGTACCATTTTGTCAAGGAGCTCTTCGTCCTCGATGGCAGCCAGCTGTTCAGCAGTCAGTTTTCCGGAGAGCTCTTCAGATTTGGCCTGAGTGCTGGAGCCGTTGGGGACGGCTGGGGTGTGACAGGCCACCTGGACAGACGGTCCAGCAGAAAACACCGGCTCAGAGGCCACGACGGGCTCCGTCTCCATCTGTACAGGACACAAACACACTCAGCATGAGCAGGAGCAAAGAGATATGCAAATGAGGCATGGTTATATTAATTAGTTCTGATGATTATATCAATAAAAAAAAGAGAGAAATGTGTAAGATGTGTGCAGTGCCAGCCAAAAGCTCTCCGAACCTGCAACTCAGGCTTTAAAATTGTACTCTTATGAAACCTGGATAAAAAAAACAAGCCAAGCTTGCTGACATTTAGGATGTATTAAGTACAAGAGGATTTTGGTTAATCACACCGCAGCCATAATAGGCCTGAGTGTGATGTAGGCTCCCTCTCATAATCTCTTTTTGTACCAGGACTGCCAGCTCGCCACATCCCATCATTTCTTCCATTCCCTCTGCCTTCCAGCCGTGCCAGAGAGGGTGACAGTAAGCACATGAGAGCGCGAGCAGCCCTGCCAAGTTACTGTTAGCGTAGTTCATGGAGTGTGACTGACACACTGAGTGTCTAAATGATACCGAGCGGCTGCGAAACAAGAGTTTATGTGACAGGTACGGTACAACATTATGGCTGGTAGATGGGAACAATGCATTAGCAGATATAAACTCTGAGAAGACGGTATGTTCAACACAGAAGGAGCGGGGAGCCACAAGGAACATGCTGAAGAGGAAGTAAAGCACCAGAAGAACAAACATAACATTACAGCTTGTTAATGTACACCTGGCCATTTACATGCATATTTGTTCTGAGCATAAATCCTACTGAAAATAACTCTTAAAGGACCAGTGTGTTCAATTTAGGGAAGGCTCTTGGCAGAATGGAATATAAAATCCATAATAAGGGTTCTTATTGATGTATAATAACCTGAAATGAAGATCGATTATGATTTCATTAACTTGTAGCCCTTTATAACTAAATAAGGAGTTAGTCAAGTCAATATTGAGATCATGATTATTCAACACAATTACTCACTGACTTTGGAAAACATGACCTCTTAATCCAATTTGTTGTGTTATTGCACTTTTGAACAATAAAATAAATAAAATGGATAATTCATCAAGTAATGAAATAATCATCATCATTATGAAAAGTAATGCACAATAATGGTTTTATCACAATTATCTTGTTTTCCTAATTGTTGGAAGCTGTTAGAATAAATCGATTCTTCTCCTTCGATTATTTGTGTCATGTCTTTCAAACTGAAATAATGTGATTAATTGCCCAGCCCCACCATAGGTCCTACTCCATGCTTGGAAAGGGAAGGGATATTTAGTTGGCCCCAATCTGAAATCTCACCACTAGCTGCCACTAAATGTTACACACTGCTCCTTTAGTTATTCATTTCATATAGTGCTGCATGCCTGTGGCCGCCTATGAGCTCTAACTGTGGCTTTAATGCTTTTGTTGTAACAGAGTCCAGGTCCAGATATAGCTCAGACAGCTGGCCCCGTCCCTATCCGCAGCCGCTCAGCGCTCCTCCCTGCGGGCCCCAGCAGGGCCAGGTCCGCCAGGGAGGGACAATGCCCAGCGCAGCCACAGAGCTGTGTGATCACGGGTGGCCATTGGTTTTAAGACTTTTCTGGACATGGGACAGACCGGACTGAGAGGCACTTGACCGGCAAGGAATGTTTTTGGGCACAACACAGCCAAACAAGGGCTCCGATTCAGGCAATGAGGGAATGTGAGTGGGGTGAGAAAATCCCAGATAACCTTAGTGCTCCAGTCATGTTTAATTCAGCTTCAGGATACTTTTCGGCTTCTGAGTCACTGGGACATACAAACGCTCTGTTTGTTTAAATTTACACTAATGGGAGAAGGGCTACAATTCTTCTCCAAACTTTTTGATTCACCACTTAGATGCAGAGGTGGAACCAAGTCACCGTAAAAGGCCAAGATATTCATCAACTTAATGCCCTTTTAAGCAGCAGAATAACAACATTGAAACAGTTTTTTTTAAATATCATAAAGTTTGTCACTAACTTACCAAGCCATGCTTTCTGAAACTGAAAATATTGGTGCAATTTTTAAGTCACATTTATATTATACTGCAATACTATGCCGTTATATATCAATGTATCTTCATATAATAATCAGTCTTTGCTTGAATGGTTGCTCAGAAGTGGATAGCACTCATACCAAGAAATCACAATAATAAAGAAAAAAACGTAGCTATAAAACATACTAAGTTCAGAAATTTTTGTACAAAGCCATTAAGGGAACATAGTCAGAAAAGGTGACCCCTCATTATAACAGTCATCAAGAGTCAACTGGAGCAGCTGACTGGCAGGCCCAGCTGTCTTTGCAGGATTAGACAGGAATATGAACACAGGCTGGTTGAATAACTGAAGATAATGCTGCAAATACTCAATATCCCTCAAAATGTCACCAGTGCACACAAACACAGAGGGCTGTCGTGGGATTTCAAGTATATATAGTGCAAACAAGGCTAAGATGAGGGCAGAGTGGTTATCCTGTCTGTCATGAAACTATGCATCAATCTCAATGTAACAAGAAATCCTTTAAAACAGTTTCTGCTTTGAAGCCAGACAAGTAAAGCCTTTCCATTTATGGCTCCTTTCTGAACAACGTCTAATGCTCAGCTCATGTTCCTGCCAAAGTGAACATTATGGAAGATCTAAAGATGGCAAAGTACCGAGCCACTGTTACTGTTAAAACATGGTAATTGTTTCCTCCCCCAGGAAGTGTATTCACTCAACCGCATGCAAAGTTTTAGATACACACAAAGGATCAGAAACACATGGTGTTGCAGGATTGGAAAACCTCTGTGACACACAGCAGTGAATTCCTTCACAGAAACACAATTTGTCAAAACTAACTTGCAATTGAAATGGACAAGCTTTTTTAAAATGGAAATGGAAAGGTTAGAGAGGTGGAACAGCAGGTCAACAAGTATGTGAGCAAGAACACAGAGTGTCAGAGGGCATGGCACGTAGCAGTGCTCATAGCCAGCTGATCCGCATGTACTGTCAACACTGGAACAAAAGACATTCTTCACGCGGCTTATCTGTATTAAAAAGAGCTCACGATTAGAACCATTGACAAAGAGCTGTACCATGCTGTTGTCGCAAGAAACGTTTGCCATCAAAGAGGGAGCAGAGAGGGAGCGGCGGGTTGCGAAGGTGGGGGGGTGAGGGACAGGTGAGGGCTCTGAACTCTGAGGTGTCCCAGTAGAGTCCTGGGGGCATGATGTTGGTTCTTCTGGTACACAGGATTGAGTATCCGGATGAGTGCAAGCTGGAATGTCCTGGGGTGCACTGGATGGAGAATCCTGGGGAACACAGGATGAAATATCTTGTGATGCCTCAATTGCACTTTCCTCTGCTGAGCAGGCTGGAGGATCGGTGCATGTTTGGTTTTCACGTGGCGTTGCAGGTGAGCTGTCCTTGCTGAGCAGTTCATGCAGTGAGGTATCCGATAGCCCCATTATTTGGCAGAGGGCTTCCACTTTCCTCACCATCCTTTCTTGCTGAATCCTTAGCCTTAAGTTCTCTTCCTGCAGCCTGGCAACTGCCTCGGCCAGAGGGGCCACCTGAGCTGCTGCATCCTCCAGACGGGCGTCCACTCGTTTCCCAAAGGCCTGCAGGTCACTGTGGATCTCCCCCACTGCACATTGCAAGGTGTATTCAAATTTGCTCTTGCAAAACTGCTCCTCTTCATCCTCTGCCTCTTCCTCCTGAGCAAGCAGATCACCAATCACCTCCTCCAGGCCTGACTCAGCACAAGGGCTATCCAGGCTGCCCAAAGCCTCTGGATCCTGTGAGGTTGGGAGGAGGTCCAGGTTCACTCCAGGCATGGCCGGACCAGCTGCACTCAATGTTACACTTATAAAAGTCTAGTTAAATCCACTTAAGTTTCCTAAAAACTTAATTTGGGGTGTGCAATCAGAGAAATCAAAAGGCTGTGCAGTAGAAGGTGTCCTCTCTGTCTGTCTGTCTACTGAGACCTTTCAAAACAATGCATGTTCTTTATACCCCCCAGCAAATCTACCCTCTTAACTGGCCAACACACCGACAGCCAATGAGCATGCGAGGAATCCCGTTTCCCAGGCAGCAGTAGCCCCACCCCTTATTTCCAGGTGCCGTGGACATGTCTATTTATCTCCTGTCCCACCATTATTCCACTGAGCCAGTCAGTCCTGGGGCACTGGTGGAGGCCCGAGGGGAATAGTAGTGGCAACAATTTAGAAAACTCACCCCTCCCTCTTTCAGCTTTCCTTTTATTTTAGAGCCGTTGTCCTTCACACCTCGATTGGCAGGCGACAAGTGGTTTAGATGTGGCTCTAGCGAAGCTTCATGTGAGTGTTTCACTCCTCATAAAATTACTTTCTGACAAAATGCAACTGCAATGTGACTAATGAGGTCAGTTGTGATCCAAAGCAGACCTCCAGAGGGAAGAACAGTACATGAAGGACAAAGCGTTTAGTCCCATGACACAGCAGAAAGGGTGAACAGTGAGGGGGAGCTGAGGCCCAATTCTTCCAGACTCTGGGCAAGGATGTTGGGAAGGACATCGTGCAGCCCTTCCACTATTTTGTTTTAGGCTTACTGACAAAGCAGCAGCTGCTGCTCATGTGGATACTTCAAGTGCTTAAGAGCTCTCCAAGAGCGTTGACAGAAGTGTGTGTGTGTGTGTGTGTGTGTATGTGTGTGTGTGTGTGTGTGTGTGTGTGTGTGCGAATTGTTCATAGTGCAAGATGTTAAAGTACATGTTTTAAATAC
>JAOWBC010001486.1:14413434-14430682 GCA_028566105.1 Hypoplectrus providencianus
CACATTCATGACACAGTGTGTGACTCAAGTCACAGTGCTTGTTGTTGTTGTTTGCAACATTCTTCATTGTGGCAGCAGAAAACCTCATTGGTCTCTGTTGCCATGTAAACAAACTCTGCACCCACAAATTGGTCTGAGCTCAGCTCATTTTTGCAAATGGAAGTTGACACGCGTGAGTATTAGGCCTGATGCTGTAGTCGTAATGTGATGTTCAGACAGTTATTGTTATGATGCCCTGACATGTGATCATTTCTCCTCCCATTAGTCACATAGATGGTTTGTATGGTCA
Source organism: Hypoplectrus providencianus (assembly GCA_028566105.1). NCBI lineage: Eukaryota > Metazoa > Chordata > Actinopteri > Perciformes > Serranidae > Hypoplectrus > Hypoplectrus providencianus. Next base: position 14,413,724 of record JAOWBC010001486.1, read on the forward strand.
TGGGGAACTTTAATATATTTTCTACTGGATGCAATTTCCCATGTTTTCGTGTTTAGGTGACTTATGGGGACAAAAGTTTGAGAAAGTATAGGAGACACCAGCCATGTTCCTATCTAAATAAAGACCAAATTTAACTGACTTTTAGGAAAATCTGCAGGACTAAAGGACTGTTTCTATCCATTAATGTTATGTGATTATTAAGATAAGATCAATAGTTTACTTAAATAAGTAGTAGGTGGTGCAAATTCACCAGTAGAAAAGTATTACACCATTGCAGAATTAGAGTGCAAAACAAGATGATGTAATTGAAAGAGCACTAGTGGGAAAAAATTGAAAAAAAAATGAACAGAAATTTCTAATGCTTCATGTATGTTTTTTTAGGATTATTATAAGTTTCTGATAATAGCGTAAAGAGAAAGAAAAGTGTTCAAATCTCCGTAGGATCCTTTGCATAAGACACTCAGGCACTTTAATAACAATCCAAATATCTCAGAGGCAAAAATGTACTTTTAGTGGATGTAATGTTCGACTGATGTTGCACAATTGCCCTTGCAGCTAATTTTGTGGCTTGCAGCAAACTCACGCTAAACACTGGAGCAATTTCAAAAATTGCTAACCCTGTTAGTCACAAAAACGTGGGAATATATTGGTTCCTCTTAACTCTGCTGTACTCACCCCAGTTCCCATGCTGCTGTGGGGCTCCACATTCTCAGGCTCCAAGCAGCGACCCAGAGCTTTACCCCGCTCAACAGCCCCTGAAAACACACGCACACAGCAGTAGTACAGTAATTAGAATAAAGCCGGGGACTCGTCACTCCATCTGGTGTCAAATCTCTGGACATTTGTGAAATTAGGAGAGGAGAAAACACAGATGGGACGCCAGCTGAGGTGACAGAGGACAAGATAATCTAAGGTGTCCTGGCACGGCCCCTCAGGGGGAGATGGGATCGTGGAGTGACAGGGGCCTCACACAATCCAGACAGCGCTAAGGAATGACAGGAATCCACTATCTGATCCAGTATCACAGGTAGATCTGCCACAGTAACTACAGCAGCCACAGACAGCCCGCTATCTCTCCGCTTGGAGCATGCATACACACCAACACGATGGATTTATCCCCAAAGTTTCTGAAAAACTAGCTGTGAAACTTAAACTGGCTGTGAAAGAGTTCAATGTAAATCCTTTACCTGTAATTTTAGCGCCCTCATCAGGCCAATCAGTGCTTTTGTTTTTAGTTGCCAGAATTTGGAACTAAAACTCACAAGGTCCCTAAATTACATCAAGACTAAAGTAGTGGTGTCCAGGAAATCACATTTACAGGCCATGTTTCATATGTTCATCTGACACTGTAACAGTATATATATCACAGAAGATTAGAAAAAAGCATTATAAGGTCGTTCTTTTAATAACTGAAAGATATGTGTTGAAAGTTTTCTGTCAACCAGAACATAACTATGGCCTTTAAAATTCTGACATTTTGACCTTTTAACTACATCTTTACAGCATCATCTTCAGTCATCAGATTAAGGGTGTGAACTGCCAGAACACAGTGACAGAATGCATCATCCTCAAGTGTTTTGTTAAATTCACAGATCTGGTGTCACATGAGTTTAATCTAATCAGTGAGCAGAAACATCTTTCTAGTGGTATGATTTATTTAGCACACAGGCAGCTTGAACCCAGTTTCTCAAACAGCTGGCCTCACCTTGCTGCTGCTCATCTCGGATTTGTCGGATGGCGGCTCTGATCATCTTCCTCTCCTCATACTCGCTGGCGGCACGGAGCTTCACACAGACACACATAAAAATAAATTAGTGCATGGGACAAGCATGCAGTGTTGCCATATTAGGTTGTTTGTTGCCCGTTGATATTCACCATTTTTGTGAGCTCATCGACATCCTGGATTGATTGCAGCTTTCGGGAGAGGACGTCCAAGTTGTCGCTAGATTCGGACCTAATACAGAGCGAGAGAGAAAGAGGTTATAATGATTTGTGACTGACCATCAGCAAACTATGAAGTCATAATATCTTATAATATCCAAATACAAATGGTGGCCTTCGCTGACTCCATCCTGAGGCCTCTCTGTGCATGTCAAAAGCAGCAGAAGACAATTCCAAAGATAACACACAGTTTTCTTGGCCGGGACAAAACCCATCAGAGGAAACGCTCCCAAACCGAGCGTGGAAAAAGTGATACTCTGGCATAACAGATTTGACAGCAATGACACACAGCGCCTAAAAAAGTGTGCTCTCATCCTCCCCTCTTCTGAGACACATATTTCTCCATTTCTCTGCTCACTTAAATGTTGGTTTTCTATTACTCATACGCTCCTCCAGTCGTTGGTATTAAAGGATGTGTGGCACGTCAGAGTGGAATATTTCACATTCCACCACTGAGAGGCACGGGATAACGCAACTTTCAGGCACAGATTGTGTGTGTGTGTTTGGGTCCTAACACGTGCATGCTTTTTCTGCTGTTGATATTCTTTCTGTAGCAGCTTCAGTGGCGCTTTATTATTCTAACCCAAGTCTTCTGAGAGCAGCAGTGAATGGAAATGATTGGACCAAACCCAGCTCTTAATAGGATTCAGTGACGGCAGCAGAAGGCTCAGTATCCTCTTCACATCCAATAGTGTTAAATCGTTGCTGTGCTCCAATCCAGGCATTAGCAGTCATTAATTAACACCTGTTACAAGATCCAGAGCTCATTTTATCCTCATGGAGCATGAACTTCTGACCATCAAAGCTTTAAAGGGATAGTTCAAGCTTACTGAAGTGGGGTTGTGGCATCCACAGTCAGCATGTTGCCTGGAGAAGTAGACAGGAGCACTGACACTGAAGCTCAGCAATGCACTGCTAAGAATGGTGGCAGCAGCAAGGTATACTTTAGGCACATAACAAAAAAATACATCTGCATGAATGCATGCCATATTTAGAATATTTTTCCTGCTTTGATGGCTGACAAACACCCTTTCTGCTGGGGAACTGAAGCCATTTGATGCTCAAAGCCTCCAGACTCCTCTGACAAAACAGTAATTTAACCTAGCAGAGCACATGGGTGCTGCTGGTCCCCCGCTGCCTGATTGCCGAGTTTGTTTGTTTTATTGTGTGACTTTGATGAAGACAAACTCTTTATTCAATAAAATTTTGTGGCATTTTGGTTTGATTCCAACTGACTAACAGCAGCAGCTTTTCTAATCTCATTGAGGCAAAACCTGCTCAATGAGGACTTTCCCGTTTGACTGTTAGGAGGCAATTAATTGCGGTATGCTCAAGTTCATCAGAAAGCACTGATCAACAGAATTAAATAAATAGCAAATCCAAACATTTTAATATCGTTATGTAACAGTTTTAATACAAGTAACATGAGGTTTAATGACTTACACTTACTTACTTACTGTAAGCCTCTTTAGAATACAGAGAAAAATCACAATGTTTACAGTTAAACCAAAGTGATCCGCTTCACTGACAAAAGCCAGATTGTCCTGTTTTCTCATTTGGTTTGCCATCAAAACACGTGTTTACTGACAAAATGATGAAGGTGGCATTGGAGCTGAGTTTATCGTCAGCTGAATGACAGGAGCTGGGAACTGAGAAACCCTGAAAAGGCTCTGAGTAAACCAACAAAGACAGAGACATGAGCTGAGGAAAATATTTTGGTTTGACTTTCATAAGAGGTAATGTGACATGAGGACACTATTTTTTTTAAGTCAAAGTATTCACTGTGAAATGTGCATACACAATGGAAAATGGAAGATTTACTGTGGTTGCAGTTTCTGTCCCCTATGATTTTCTGACGTGACTTTTCCAGACTTTTCCTTTTTCCCACTGGACTTGAAGAATGTTGCATCTGGGTTTTTGTGAGTGTTTTCTCAGCATCTCCGTTTCACCTGACTGGAGCAGTTTGTCATCAGGACAGGTCTCTGAGTGCATGTGTGTGTGTGCAGTCATACCTGTGCTGGTTCTCCTTGTCCTCCTGCTGCTTGAGGCGTGTGGGTCGAAATCTCTTGCTGGCGAGAGCGGCCTCCATGTCCTCAATCTCCCTCCTCCTCAACTCCCGGATGGCTGAACGGATGAGGCGCCTCTCGTCCAGATCCACGGTTCCATCCAGCTGCACACAAAAAGGACAAAAAAAGAAGACATGAAGACAAATGCCAATGTTTAAAGTGTGTTTAAAAAGTAGGATGGGTAACATTTGGCTTGCAAAGATCAGCCACTTGTCACCCTCATATTTGCATCTACGTAAAACACACCAAGGAGCATAGGCAGGAAACGGCAATACAGTTATATAAGAATCCAGCGCTACAGTAAAAAGGTCACAGGCTTGTTCTCGGTGTAAGTACAGGGCGGTGAATGAGCACAACTGCACGGCTCATAGCGTAGAGTCGTAGCTCTAACTTCTTTCAGTCATCATCTCTTGCACTCTGTAATTTATGCTGTCAAACAAGGACAATAATGTATTTGTTTACAAGAAGGAGCAAAGTTTGAGCCTGAGCACACGATGTCCAGCCAGAGAATCCTAAAAAGTTCTGGGGATTTTAGCCGAATTCTGCAGGAGGGCTACGTTTTATGTTGGGTGACTGAAATATAACAAGTAGGATTATTCACGCTAAGTTTAGTGCCAACATCAGGTTAACATTTGTGATTAATCAGGAAGCTAGCATTGTCACTGTGAGGATGCGAGCTCAAAGTCACGCAGCACTAAGTTTAGCCTTGTGTGAGAGAGTGTTTAATGTGGATCTTTAATGGTGGCAGCAATCGCCTCAGGTTGTTTCTTCTCAGGTGACAGTGTGGGAAAATAAGAGTGTCCAGGTAAAGAGATAAGACTCCTGATTAGATGCAGATCAAGGCAGGTACAAAATCTGATGATGAACCTGAATTTACCTTTTTTCAAACACCATTTTGTGTGTGGTTTGTGTTTGCATCCTCACCCCAGAGTTGTCATTTCAAAGCAACTTCAAAAACACATGAAATGTGGCACACATGTCTTTATACATTGTATATGTCTCTGTTCACAGTTGCATTTCATTAATTGTCTTATTTTTATCAATTAAATTTTAGATTCATGTATCCAAATTCTTCAGCAAAAAAGCCAAACTTTTCAGTTCTGACTGTCCACAAAAAACAATACATTTTGCTCTGTATATATGTAATATGTTTCACCGAGTCTGTAACTTGTGCCAAAAACACATCTGTAAATGATACACAGTAAAACGTTGCTCAGCGCTCCTTTGTTAAGCTTCCTTGTTCCTTTCTTTTAGGAAGTAGGACACTGATCTATTTTTGGTTAACAAGTTGAAGGATCGAGGAGACGAGAAGGTAAACAAAAGAAGAAAAAAAAAATCGAGCCGGGGTCACACCTGACAGATAATGACATATAATAAGTGTATTTCAGGTGTGTGACATCCAGCCAGTGTTGGACTGAACAGCCCTGGCTTAGTTTGAAAAGTGTGGTACGGAGTTACAGGGTCAGCAGGGCCGACGAACGGCTTATCAATTGGTGATGACAAGTGATCTGACTTCACTAATGTAAAAAGACAGAACCACCTGAGCAGAGGATGAAAAACAGGCACGCCAACAGCTGGTGCTCGGCTATAAGAAAGCAGGGCGTTCAGCTCTCCGGGTCTCCCAGGTGTCTTCTTCTCTGACTGTAATTCATCTCGGTTAAACAGCAGCCAGGCTGCAGGAGGCCCCAGAGACTCACATGTTGAAGTGGCTCACTTAAAACGCTCACTGAGCCATTTCATCGCTACGAGTGGCTATTAGTTAAAGGGTTTATTTTTTCAAGCAAAAGAGGAGTAACTAAGGTGTGCGAGTGTGTGTATAAAAGCAAGCCTGCAGACACACACCAGTCGGAGGACCCGAGGCTTTCATGTTAGCAACAGGCGGGTAGAGGGAGCCCTCTCCTGTCATATGAGACAGATCTCTCTTTTGGTCGACAGCAGGAACCTGTCAACACATGCAGAGATGAGCGGCTCTTGCTCCTCTGGCAGGCTTTTCTGATACACTTCACGCACAAACACACATTTTAAGGCCTCCTGCTGCACCAGTTAAAACCTGCAGAGTCCAGACACAGACCTTTGTATGCCAACTGGTTTCTGCTGGAGGGAGTTGGATGTGGTTGTTAAGCTAAGCCCTGCACCCTGGTGGGTTGAAAAGGGGTTGATGTGCCCCCCCACTGCAGAGCCTTGAGGAGGAGGAGGAGGGAGTGGGGGTCCCATGAGAGATGAAGAGGGCCATTGGTTTTGAGGTTTCGCTGTGGTTTGACAAAATATGCAGCCCAAGTTGCTTTCGCTCAGAGGGGCTCTCCTATATACTATAATTTGTGGAAGTTTAAAGTGCTGAGCTGACTGAAAATATGGGTAAGAAGAGAAAGTGCTCAGAAAAGTCAGGAAGAAAGCACATGGAGGGAGGAGGAGAAGCATACCAGTTTAACAAGGGTTAACAACAAGGAGAAAAGATGACAAAGTGAAAAAGAGAAAAATGAAAGAGGAGCTGGACTCGGGTATGCCTAAAAATGGGCAGATGAGAGCTGGGTGGGAAAAGGCCAGGCCTCGTACAGGTCATTCCTCACATTCCTGCTGACTCACAAGGAAAGAGATGGTAGTGAAATCTGACGATCAGGAACTGGGTTTGGGTCCAACCAAGCAGTGAGATGATACAAAGGCCGGGAGCCTCGCAGTTTGAAGAAAGGAGGGAGGAAATGAGATTTGCTCATTTCAATCACTGTCCAGTTTCTCTCTCTATTGTCCACACACACACACACAGACACACACACACTCACACACACACACAAACCAAACCCGAGGGAGCAGTCTGTTACCACACTGTCAAGCTTACTGCCGAATGGATGTCATGATGTGATTATACAGCCAGTGCGCTGCCAAGTTTTAGGACGGACTGATTTATTTATTCATCATTGAGATATAACAGAACAGCCTCAGGCCCGAGCTTCCACTCTAAAACAATAACTTCTTCTCAGCATTTCAAAACAGCCCACATTTTTGCCCTGTGCATATCAGTTTAAACATAATGCAAGACGAACATGAGAAAATGTTCAACCGACAAGGACGACTCCTAAACTCAGAGCATGTGATAGACTGCAGAGCTGTCAACATCACTTACAGTAATCTTTTTTTTCTTTTTTTTTTTTTTTTTTATACAAGAACAGGGAGCATGGCATGGACAGATTACTGAACGGAACTCCTGGGCACCAGGGGCCCAAAGTGTCATTTAAATAGATAAAAGCTAAGCAACTGGAAACAGACACAAAAAAATGCAAAGAAACAAAATTGCAAGAGAGACACAAAGTGAACACAAAGATACAAAAAATGACACAAGACTCACACAAAACCAAATAAATCCATTTCTTTTCTGTTAAGAAATGCAAAGGGACTGCAAAAAGACTATAATAGGGCCATAAAGACACACAATTCAACACAAAGATAATAAAAAAACAAAATAAGCTCATACAAACTACCAGAAAGATGCACAAAACCACAAAAAGATGCATACAAACTGCAGAGATACATTTAACAAGAAAAAATCTTGCAAAACCACCAATAAGTCTGTGTTTTGATCTCATCATGCATCCTGCCCAGGGGCCCACTGTCTCATAATCCAGCCATGATAGGGAGGAGAAGTAAAAGCATGATGTGATAAAACAGGATGAGATGGAAAACAATCTGTTCATGTGCACATTAACCCTTTAATCTGGTCTAACACATGATGTTTTAAATGGTCCAATCAGTGCACAGACGGCTGCAGGTCAGGTCAGTTTCAATTGGTTGCTATATTTTTGTACACTACATTCAGCTGGCACCAATCCAGCAGCTGTAACTGACTTTTCCTTTGCATGTTTAAAAAAAGAGGAAAATAAAAAAGTCGACCAATAACTTTCCTGCACAAGAAGGGTAATGAGTGGGCGTCACCCGAGCAAATAAAACACACCTCAAACTTGGGTGGCTGCCAAAGCAAACAGAATAACCGTTAAAGCACCAGAGACGGAAACACACACTGGTGTAGAAACAGAGACCATTTGACAAAACTTCCACATGACAGTGGTCTTTACAGAGGGACAATTGTGTCAGTGGGTGTGACGAAGGGAAAAAAAATCAATGCAGTCACACAGTAACAGCACCTTACACCACTGTCTGTCCCAAATGGCATTTTTCAAACCAGGCCACAGACCTCTGGGTAACCAACTGTCACTGTGGCTCCAAACAACAACAACACTGTGGCCCAGAGAGCAGCCGTTACAGCGGACAGAAAGCTTTTCACATTTTCACTGCTAACAGACATGTGAGTCAGAAATAACACATATAATATAGGTCACACACACACACACACACACAAAATGTTTTACTGAAAATGATGCCGTCATCGAGACATTGCAGCTGTCAGCACCTTTAATGATGTCGGGGGAAAGTCACAGTGCAGTCTGGTCTTTGCTGTCACACCTGTCAGGCTTGGCAGAGTCCCCTGACTCACCTGTTGATATGTATATACTGTTTGGAACAGGATGGAGGTGACAGGGTGATGAGAGAAAAGATAATCCTGTAGAAACTGGGGCAACTTCTTTAATCTTGCTCTTCCAACTCATTTTACTCACTGATAATAACCAGAAAATGATTACCTTATTTGGCAGCAATCATACTGTGTTGAGGAGAAAGACACACAAAAAATGTTTTAATGTTTCTCAAGCGGGCTCGCTCAGGCTTGTTGGTCGCTTTGAGTCACTTCCTGCAGCGTAGCAGCTTTCTATGGAGTCAAAACCTCAAACCTATCCAAAAGACATCCGACTGAAGCAGCTCAATCAATCACAGCCAATTAGAGAGTGGATGGTTTAGCTGTAATCCCGTCCAGCTGGTGACACACTCCTGAGGACAGCAACACCCTCTGAACTCATCTGCTACACATGATACACATTAGATATGATTTTAAAGTTTGGGAAGTTGGTTTCATTTATTGTAACACACATGGAAACAGTCTCAGAAGTGGGCAAACATGGCAAGAAGTCAAGGTCCTTCAGGAGGTTAAATACGTTGAGCTACCATTTAGTGGGTCTGCCGTCCACAGCCCGGCTGAACACACACGCTGTAACAACTACCTGTGGGTGCAGCAGCCAGATTACAGTAAATCTGTGGAAGTGAAAAGAGTCAGACCACTTGCAAATAGTGAGCAAATGTTCTACAAGTTTAGATTTGTCCGAATACACCCCTCTATTCTGCTACATTCATTAAGACATGTTGTTTCAACACCACGCTCAGAGCTGAGCACAGCGCTGTATAGTGGATTACACATTAGTAGATGTGGCATGGTCTTTCTGGTGGTCTGTGCTATTCTAGTTTAATGATGTGTTTTGTTTATTCTAAAACTGCACATATTTTATGCAAAGAAAGGTATAGAACCAATTTACAATTTTGGTGTAAATACATAAATCTGTGAAACCAGTACATGAACGAGGCATACATACTATGTTTGACTCTGCAGTGCTGTTATTTACAGAGGTCAGGTCAAACATCACAGCCTTGTGTGTGGACAACATCTACCTTCACCCTCCCTCGCACACATACCCAGCCCTGTCTGCGAGCACAACGACCCCTCAGGCCGAGTCCCGACCTTTTGACTCCCGGTGGGTGTGCATGTGCTCCTCTCATTTGCTGTTTTGCACTTAACAATTTTTACTCTGTAAGCTCTAACGTGTCGAGCAAATTCCCAGACAGAAAGGAGTATGTATACTTTCTGCACGCGTGTGAGTCCATGTGCGTGAGTGAGAGGTGGGGGGGCACTGTGTGTTTGTGCATGAAATGAGGGCTATAGTAATAATTTCCAGAGCGGGCTGAAGGTTAGAGTGCAGCCAGGCAGCAGATCGGATCAGTGCGTTAAACTCACTTGTGTCGAACCCACAAGTGAGTTTGCCCTTATAAGGACACATGGGACACTCCTGGTAGCAGAGCTCAAGTGAATTACCAGCTGCCACTGAAGAAAATTCAGACAGACACAAACAAACAATCGAGCGAGACTGAAAGGGTGAGAAAGTTCAAAAACATTTCTATCACCCAGAAATCTCTATTGCCTTGCTTTTGGGCAAAACTCCAAACTGAATCAGGTGGAAACCTATAAATCATTTCTCAACGCCTCAGGAAAACAATACATGCATACAGTAGCAGTAGCACACCACACCCATTCAAAAATGGGAATATAATCGGTATACATGAGAGCCCTGCAAGGCATGGGACTCCTGATTTCTAAGAAGAGGGAGTTTCAGTCACCTCTCAGCTGAAAATTAACAAAGAAACTAACCAGATTCAAGGTTAGAGCTCATTGTGCTCCCAGCACACTGAGACTTCATTGTCTCAACAAAAAGGGGGAGTACCTGTGAAGTATACAAGCCAGGGAGAAAGAAAGATTACCGCACATGTGGCAATGTGGTCTTTGTGCGTACGGCTACACGTGTGGGAAGGCTCAACCTTTATTAATAACTGGATGGGAGGACAGAGGCCTGGAGCAGACCTGGGAAAACAGTGTCCCCTTTACACTTGAGGTAGCAGGCATAAAGAACGGACGCATGGAGGAATGCATGTGGGTCAGAGGGGGGTATAAACCATGTTCTGTGGGGCTGTAATGATGCACTGAAGACTGATCTGAGCACAGATGTTATGCATGTTACTGACTCATGCTTATGGTGCAGTCTTACATTAGTGCAGTGGACTGGACACACATGGTCAATGAATGATTCTCTGCAAAATACTGAGAGGTAAAGTTCTGTGGACTTTTGAGCTTTTTTCAATCTTGCAGCACAGGTTGGTATTACACTCGATCAGCCACCTTCGTGATATCTCTGGCCCATTTCAGCTGTCTGGCCGACACACACTTTGTCCCCTCTGAATGAGTCTCGCATCAGAGCTGCAGGTCAGGTCACAGAGAGGGATCCAGGTCAGTTACAGCCTGGTTGGGAGAACTGTGCCCCACATTTGGGTGCTGGCCTCATCAAAAGGGTTTAATATCGGCCAACGTAGGCGGAAAAGCTGTGTCATTATTCTGCTCCAAAGCTACACATGAAAAGCTACAGAGTTCATGTAGACTGAACATTATATAAGCAACCAACAGTCTGTTTGGGGGCATTTAACCATGTCTTGGATCAAATGTTGAATTTGTTACAACAACCACAAAAACCACATATTATCAATTTTAAGCTCATGAACAGGCCAAAGTTGGAAGAATGATTTCACACCTTGGGAAAATAAACCATCCAAGGAGCAGGTAAATTAATGTACAACTATTCTTGGCAGATGGCCTCCAAATGCTATCCTAGTTTGACAATATTATGCCGTTTTTTTGTTTTTCCATTATATTTTATCTCCAAAAATCCCAACAATTAGTTATCATATTTAAGCAGGAACTTTTTTTTCATAGCCTCTTTGCTCAACTTTTCACTCATCATACATAATAACAGGAAACCCTTGGAGGAAGGGAGCTGTCTACAGTTTGTTAGTATCTCACTGGTGATAATCAGAAGATCTCATAGAGAATGACAGATGGACGACAGACAGACAAAGGAGCCTCCATAAATACAGAGATAAGAAAGACCACAGCGGAACCTCTGAGAAAACCCAGGTCACAGCATGAGCTGCAGCATGATGAATCTTCTCCAAATATGGGACATCAGCGTCAAACCGAAGCTCTGCATGACCGTCTCTTCTGGTTTAATGAGGGAAGAGCCAGGAGGTGAGAGGGGTGTCCCACAGGAGGAAACAGAGGGGGAGTTTAAAGCACTTTGGGAGGCCGTGGAGCACAAACAGTTTGTTCTAAAAGATCCATGAGAGCCAGCCACGTGGACTCTGAGACTCCACGGTACCTTTAACAGCGAGAGCGGGAGACAGACAAAACCAAACAAAATCTAACAGATCAGCTGTTATTATCTGAAGAATGCCACAACATTAACAACAGTGGTCTGGAAAGCAAAACATCAACATCCGCTGGATGGTTACTGGTAGATCTCAGGAAACAGCTCTTTCCTGAGGGAGTCAATATAGAAAAGGCCTAAACCACAGTGTTTCTACATTTCTGTCTGTCTTCATCTTTATCTTTCTTCTCTTATATTTCCCATTTGAAAAGCACCATCTTCTCTAAGCTTGTGAAATGTGATACATGTTCCTTTTTTCTGTTGGTTTATTCAGTATGTGACTTGGCAGAAAACCCAAAACATTTCTGCTGCATGCTGTTTCCTGTTGGCTATTTTTTGCTATAAAACAGGGCCACACCTTTTTTCCAACATAAAGATTGTTCAAACTGTACCAAAGCTCTGCTATGGCACCTTACAAGGGAGAATCTGTGTTTGGGCAAAGCCAATGTGTGCTGAATGTCAAAGGCATTTTAATAGCATCTCTGCAATTAGGTGAGTCACAATGTTCTCTTGCCCTGAGAGATACTTTCTTCCAATGTGGCTCCTAACCGCGTTTAAGGTTAAAGTGGCATCATTTTGCACAAATTCATCACAGAATCTCCAATTATGTGAGAAACACATCTGTTCATATAGTGACAGAAGCATGGAGGCCACTAGAACAGCAGCCACAAAGTAGTTCCTACACATCTGGTATGTGTTTCTTCTAAGTCTAAAACACCTGGAAAACAGTCTAAACAGCAGCTTGAAGTGTTTGTCGCAAAAAAAAAAAAAAAAAAAAAAAAAAAAAACCTCTGAGGGCCTAAAGCATTCAAACTGTAGCAGGGAATTCACCAGCCAGAGACGCCTGGTGGTAGTAAAGGAGACCACCTCCAATCCCTTATCCAGACTTTTTCCATTTGGCATAATGATGATCCAGACAGATGGAGCTCAGTGATAGAAACTCTCTCTGCTGGATCACTTACCACACAGACGAAAATACCAGAGCAGCTCTGACACCAAAGTCCATCTCAAGTCTGATTCTTGCAGAAACTGTCCCATCCCTCAGATGACGACCCCATTTATCAGGGTAGAATATACTGGATTAATTTACTGAGTCTATTCTGCAACTATCAGCCGGTTGATGTCAGTTTTCTGCAGCAGCAGCAGCAGCTGGTGTCGCCTCCATTTGTCAAGCTGTAATTCTTTGGCCTTGCTCAGTAACCACAAGTGGGCATGACAGCTCCCCAAGAGTGAAGCCGAAACAACTCGATAGCCCCCTGTTGGATGGCAACAGTATGGGTCATAAACCCTGCTACCTTCATTGGATATGGACAAGACCAAAAGTCAAAGTACACAAAGTTTGGTTTTAATTAATGATTTGATGTTTTAAAAAAAAAGGGGTGTGACATCATGACTGAGTCAGACGAGTGTATGTGCAGGGCCTTGATACTGCATCTTTCTACCACACGATCACTGCAGCACAAACTCTGGCGCCAAATGATGTCACCAATGCAAGAGGGCAACATCCAGATCTGAGATATTTTTGCTTCATTTTTGTACAGTGAAGGCACATCATCTATCTTTATATATAGTCTATAGCTATGTTTAGAAGTGTATTGGATGCCAAATTTTGCTATGTTGCTTGAAGAAAAATAAAAATGAAGGACGTTTCCATCCACTGGTTTAGAGATTAGGTGATCACATGAATCTTCAAAATGCACTTAGAAACACTGACACTAACACCGTCACACGTCTACAGGGTTAACTGATGAACTCAAACTGGTGATAAAGTGCAGAGGAACATAATAATGCACCAAGTCAATATATCAGCACAATGAAAATGATAGGACACGGCCTAAAGAGCACTCTCTTTGTTGGCGGTCATCTTTGTCGTGCAAAATGTGTTTGATCCTAGTTTGCCAATGATTTATTTCCATATATCTGCAGGGAATTCACCATTTATTGTCAACATAATTAAAAAAAATGTGTGATATTTTATTCTCTCACTAAAGCACTGCATAGTTACTACTAGGAAAAGGAGCAGAAGCCGTAATAAGAATGATTTACACCTTGAAACACACACTCACAAGTATCCACTTACTGGAAAAATGTAATTATATTAGGCCTTGACACAAGCCATATAAACCTCTGTGAAGTTTGTTTGTTTTACTAGGTGTTAGAATGTCACATTATTCTTGCATGACATTTTAAAATGACACAACAGCGCCTGATATCTTATTTGGCAATGAAATACATCTCCTCATATTCAAATGCCAGCTCATGCTTCTCGAATGTAGTTTATTAAAAATAACAAAACAATACCAAGTACTCTCTTCAATAAAAAAAAATATGACACAGTGAACTCAATTTCAACTTTAACTTGGAGTAAATGTTGATTGTGAGCTCCACTTACTAAGAATTATGGGTCCAGAGAAAGTTAAAGGCCACAGACCAAAAATAGACTTTAATATGAACATCATCTCTGCTGCTTTTCTTTTCTCATCCTTTCTGAGCCAAACATGGCCGGCTATTTTTAGCAGTATCCAGTAACAAAAGTTTCCTGTTTTATCAAACAAACAAGGGACTTCTTATCTCCCTTCTGCCTGGCTGTGTTTGGATATTCACTGCAGCTGTAACTAATGTGTTCTCCATACTGTCACTGACACAGTGCAGATAACTCACCCTGTCAGTTTAGAAAGATGAACCTGACTGTTGAACTGTTCACAGCCCATTTCTTCTTAACCTCCCCACTGACACCTTTGAAACCCTAATCATGCAGGAAATGCTTTGTGGAAATGTCAGGGGCATAAATACCTGTGAGAATGATGACAGACTCAGCAGAAAAAAATCAGGTGTGCACTGTGAACACTTCAAGCCTGAATGGCTACTTTCAAGGTAGAGGAACACTTTCAAAAACAAACTGTGTAAACATCCACAAGGTCAAAGGCAGTTAAGTTCACCAATTGCCAGCATGAACCCTGCAGCAGCAGGTGTTATCAACACGTCAGGAGCATAAAACTCTTCAGACTCTTGTCCCTTTGTGAAGCATGGAGCAGGGGAGCTGTTTTCAAGGAAGATCTGATGCATGCAACAGCTTGTATCCGACACACTCTGCAGCCTCTTTAAAGACACAAGAATGGTTTTCATGATCGTTGATGAGGCTCAAGTTAAGTCTTGCAGTATAAGCCTCCTGCAATTCATACTCTTCCTTGAAATTTTACTTTCAGAGTGTGTTAGAATTTCCCATAGCCAGAGATAACTTATTCAAATGGTCTGTTTTGTATAATGCAAACTTTCCAAAACAAAGGGCCGATTTTCATAGCTGCTTATTAAGAGATAAAGAATGAAGACATTTTTAAAAACAAATACGTCCCCTGACGACATATCTGACAACTTTAAAAAAAAAAAAAAGTGTATCTGAACATGTCCCAGACAAGAGTTGCATAATAGGCCATCATTTTTCCGATTTATTCGTTCCTGATGATGAGTCTGACATTTCGGACCGTGTCTCCAGGGGGTGAGGAGAACCTGGGACTTTACTGAGAGCCCACAAAACAAACCCATTCTTCCTCTCAGACTGTAACCGTTGAGCCCTTGTCAACTCACAAAGGGCCCAGAGAGCCATAAAACTAAGGCCCCGGGGTCCCGTATATCACTGGGGCCGGACCACAGAGTGAAATTGCCCTATTTTAAACATGTGCAAAATACTTCTCGCTCACCAGGGAGAAAGGACGGTCACATGGCTGGCAAGATGAGTTACAAATCATGAATGTGAGACATCCTGCATGTGAAATGGGCCCAGCAGGCGCCACTGACGGAAATGTCTCCAAGCGGTCATGTCAGTTTAAAAAAAAAGAGAAGGCAGACTTGTGCATTAGCAGACCACAAACTGTAATAATATTTCATGGATTTATTGACATCTGTCAGCTTGTAAGAAGTCACAGTTTAGACTTGTCCTGCATTCTTCTGAGGAAGCGGCTCGGCTGAGGGGCTCTCAGAGATAATTAGAAGGGAGATCACGGCTGACAGATGCTTAAGTCCAACCTTATTCTTAGCTGTAACTAGGCAGGTGCACAGGTGCCACAACAACAGGCACCTGTAGACATGGCTCGTCCTGCAGGTTTGTCACATGCACACAGGAAACTATTACCACATAGCACATTCAGGGCTGATAATCATCACCCTGCGAGCTGGCAATCAGCTAATAAAATCTATTTTTAAGTGACAGTGGCTCGAGTGGTTTGGCTAGAAAGAGCTTTTCTCCGACTGGCCTCTGCTGTTTTTGTGTTTTTTGTGTCTGCAGATCTTGAGCACCATTCAGACAGATGACCCGCAACAAACATCCTCTCCACAAGAAACTGGGACACCAACTGATTATTTTTGTGGAAATTTAAATAATTGTGGTGGCCGGGAGAAAAGAAAAATGCTTTTCCTGGTTGCCATGGAGGGGATTAAATGAGCAATATAAAAGGCAGCCTGGGCTTTGAATAGAAGTGTAGAGAGGGGATTAGTGGCGTTAGAGAGGCTGCCATATGACCTTCTGACTCTTTAGTTCATTAAGTGCAACGCAGGCCCACAGTTTGTGTTCGTTAGCTGACTGTTGTAGTAAAAGCCGGGTGGAGAAGCTTCTATTAAATCAGTTTAATTAAGCCTGGGCATCTCTAAATGTCCATCATCCTGAGCAACTAGTCTTCAGTTACATACTCCTCAGCAATTACAGGATATAATAACACCACAGAATGGGGTGTTAGATTTAATAAAAACTACACATGAAAGGCTCTGTTTGAGTCTCTGCGGAGCTGAATTTAAATTCCATCACATCCCCGTCTGAACCTCTCTACCGAGCTAATCACACTTTGTTTCCTTTGAGTTCACTGTGGAAAACGGTGACACTCGAGTCACCGCAAACATCATCAGTGAAAATGTGGGATCTCAGTGACCTTATAGCTGGAGGTCACATGTGAAGCTGTGGGGAAGACGCTCAGCTCTGTGAATGCACAGACGAGTAATGGGCTGAGTGTCAGCATCACATGAGGATAAACCTCATGGATTCCTACGTCTGCATGATGTGT
>JAOWBC010001486.1:14436260-14450386 GCA_028566105.1 Hypoplectrus providencianus
CAGCTGGGAAGCCAAGAATGACTTGGCTCAGAACAATCATGAGACAAAAACATTCAGTGAAGAGGACAGGAGAGGTTGTTAGCAGTTCTTTGAGAATTCATTTTTAAAAATAAATCAAAGATATTCAAGATGATGGCATCATAACTGCGATATACTGTAAGAAACATTTTTTTACTCCCGCTACTTTTATATATATGATTGTGTTGATGCCAATTGAGTGCAGGGCTTATACAGTATCTTTCAGTGGGAAACTGAGCCACTGTGAGTGAAAACAAACAAACAAAAAAGCCCTGTAAGCTTGGAGTTCAGAAGGTTAAAGTTACCATCACTGCACAGGTTTTATTTTTAGAATATATTCCTTTTTTTGTTTTAAGGAAACATGAAGGTTACCTTTGTGAATGAATTTCTTCTGTTCCCTCTCCCTTCTTTGAGTTCTGGGAGATGTACTCTGTTGGACAAACACAATCAAATCAAAATGTTAATTAATTACATACACTAACATGCAATTCAGAAATAAAAGCATTATATCTAATAATTCAGTAAGAAAATGCATGGTTTAATCCAGCCAAAGCCATTCTGAAAAAAAAACTCTTGATACTTGCTCTTACCCCTTGAGAGAAGCAGAACCAGGCTTCTCATTGTCAGCTAGGGATGAATGAGCCCCTTCTGCTTCCCTGCCCGGCTGAGGTCTGTATTTCACAGAAGCATCGCAGTTGGAAGTCTTCTTTTGACTCGGCAGACCAATGTAACCTCTCTGCCAGTCCCTTGGGTTTTGTCCCGGTGGGGTGTCTCTATCGAATCTAAAGTCCCCATCTGAGAAATCAGCTATAGGAGGAGCAGGACACATAGTACGTGTAAAAAAACCCACAAATGTACAAAGTGACCAGAACAGAACTCTTTCAAAATACATAAAACCTTGACACAAAAATGTCTGCTGCATATCATGCTTTGTAGTGGCACTGGATTGAAAGATAAATACTTTGGAAATTACTTTAAATTGAAAACAAACTCTATATTTTACCTTGGTGCTTCATTCTCCTTTGAAAGTCTGGAGACACTTGGCCAAAGACGTCTTTGGCAGGACTCAGTGGTTTTTTGACCGCAGATTTTGTTAGATTATTCAGTGGATGGGCAGTCTGAGGACGCATGTCACATTTGTCCTAGATATAAAAACATATGTTAAATTTGCCATTCACTTATATGCAGTTACAAATACGATCATTTGGCAGATGGCAGTCAACATGTCTCCAATACAGAGAAGCAGAGAGGACAGGGAGACATATTAGACTCCATAAAAGTGCACTATATGCAATGAGCCATATGCAACACCCCTTTTTCTTTGTCCCAAACATTTCTGAAAAAGTTTGGTGCAGATCATTCCAATACAAAGCTCCATCTGACTGGAAAAAAACCTTCTACTTCATCTATCCACTGCTTCAAGACTTCTCTCCATATTTTCATCTTAAAATAAACTGTTTTCGTTGTGAATTTTGTCTGCCTTACAATAACACAACAGTCAACACTTTTTGAGCCAGCAGTAAACTACAAACCCCTTACTAAAATATATGTTAGATATTTCACTGATTTTTTTATAAGTACAACTACACAAAGTACAAGTAAAAAAAAAAATAAATAAAATCCTTCAATATTAAACACTCCAACCCCATATTCAGAAAATATCATAAAGGCTAGTTGTTCAGGTCAAAACAAAGAAAACTTCTATAAAACACATATTTGTATTAGTTTTAAATGCCATTAATACTGCTATACTTCCCAGAAATCATACAACAGGTCAAAAATAATTTCCTTTCCTCAAGAGTAATAAAAAGAAAGCTACATCAGCTTGTAATATAAATATCAATTGGCTATTTAAGAGACTACTCACAAACCTGATGGTGAAATACGACGGCCTCCTCCAGAGCAACTCCACAGAACTCACATGGAATGACCACATCGCCCTCCAGTGGACTGGCTGGAGGACTGTAAGAGGCTGGGGACACTGATCGAGGGAAAGTGGGGATGTTTGAAGCAAGTGTGTCGGGGAGGCTGTGCATCAGATGCCTCGAAGCGTTCCTGCTCATCCTATCCTCCTTAGGTGGAGACAATGGCTGCTTGCTGTAGGATGCAAAGGCGGAGGCGGGGCTGCATCCAGTCTGACATTGAGAAAATAAAAGTTTACATGGAGTTTGAAATCCACAATTAGACTGAGATAACAGCCTCTTTTCCAAACAGGTACCGGCTGTTACTAGACAGTGAACCATCTGAAACTAAGATTGCAAATGGTATGCAGTTGATTGCATGACCTGTGATTTCAGACTGGATCTCAGCATTTCACACTGGTTAGATTTATGAAATGTGATCATGAGGTTACTGAAATGAATAATACACAAGGTTTCCACATAAAAATGTCTTAAAACAACTACATTGGAATTCAGCAGGCAGAAAGAATTGGGTCTGTAAAACCGGTTTTGTGTGTCAATCAGGTTTAGTTTTATACTTTTGTCACGTGAACGTGCAAATGATACAGACCTGGAATTACAAACTGTCTGCCCACCAGTGACGTGTCAGCTGGGTAGGTTTTTCCTCTAACATTATCTTTTTCTCGAAAGGTACTTGATTTATATGATGATTTATATATATATATATAGTACTTTTTTTTAAGAGATGCAGGACTCATATATGCCAGTGATAAGGTTTGTGTAGATCCAGATTCAGCTGATAACTTAATCAAATTAGAGTGAATGTCAAAGTCAATGTAACCATAAGAGTAAAATCACAACTCTAACCTGGTGCAAAATTAGGTCATCTTCAGGAAATAGCTCTTCGCAAAACTCACAAGGCAGCATGGTATCTGTGAAATTAAATTAAAATTATTAACAAACTGACAAGAGAATCATTTAAAGTAAGCTAATCAGCAGTAATTTACCTGCTTGATCATGTTCCTGAAGGGCACCTGTGCTGGTACTGAAGTTTGGGTAGTTGTTGTTGGGCGGAGACAGTGGAGAATTTACAGATGTGTTAGACGTCTTCTCGATCTTGTGGTCCCAGATACCGCTCCACAGGTTTCCCTCTACGCCTCCAGCCACAGATTCTCCATCACTCTGCAGGCTGAGAGCCAGCATGTAGTCGAGGCCTGATGAATCTTCATTCAGAGAGAGCTCGCTTTGGGGCCACGCACTACTGCTGCTGCTGCTGCTGCTGCTGCTATTCAAAAACTCTGTCTGCCCCAACACTAGAAGGAAAAACAAGAAAATAACATAAGCTGCAACTGCAAGTAGTTATTAAAAAGAAAAAGATTAAATCTTTTATGTTTTAGGATTTGTTCCATCCATTTTTTTTTTTGTAAAACCTATATGTAAGATTTCCTTATTAGTCCTACAATGGGGAAATTCAACCTCTGCATTTGACCCATCTTACTGACACATTAGGGAACACACCAGGGTGTGTATTTTTTGCTTACTACGTTAGTGATAAAAAAAAGAAATGCATTTGAGATCTCTGTCACAAATTATGGAGACATACAATATGGTTTGAACATGGAAAACACTAAATATAAACATACATTTTGTTTGTTTGCAGAAAAGCTCCTACAGTTGGGTGTGCACTTTTTTCCCCCAACAGTAAATGCAATAATTGATTGGTCAGTGATAAACTCACAGTGGCTATATGTATTTCTCTGGGTAGTATTCTTCCAGTCCCCTGGGCCTTGAGGTCCCCTCGAAGTGTTATATACTCTGGGATCAAATAGCCGGGGAAAGGCCTGTTGTTCTGCTGCACTGATGTTATTATTCTTTGGGCCCCTCTCTTGGGCTCTAAGGAGGTTTCGGATGGAGTGGGCTTCAAGCCATGCCCCTGGAGGCTGTGGTTCTACTGGACTGCGACTTGTTCGGCTGTTGTTCCTCTCTTGGGGTGGTGTAAGGCTTCCGCATAAGACTGGATGCACAGCCTGTTCCCTCAACATCACATTGCACTTGCAGTGTGGGCAGGGCTCAGTGCGAGTACCGCAATAATCCTCATGTTCTTTGGACTGACTGAAAACAATCTCCAGTTCACAGTATTGGCATGGAACCAGCCGCTGAGAACATTCAGAGCTCTGAAAGAAAAAGTTGTAAAGAAACACAATTTGGGGATTTAATGAAGATGGTTGAATATCAGTGTTACAAAGAGGAAAGAAGAAAGTTCTTCAGCAGTACCTGGTGAATGTCAAAGTGATTCTTGTCAATCTTCAAACCACACTTGCATGCAATCTGAAATGAAAGTAAAAACAAATGCTTATTAAGCTTACAGTCTGACTTTGCTATCATGTTAGTCATTTACTTTGGCATAATACTTAGACAATACAGCATGTTTTCGCTCTGATTGATTATTTTTATAAGGTTTATAGCAGGTGCAGTATCACTAAATGACTGTAAATGAATGACAGTAACTGATTGATAAACAATAAAGCACAATGGTGTGTCCTAGTGTGGTTCAATAAATAGGAGACAGATAAATCTGTTCAGGTTTTACCTGAGCATGCTCCTGCTGTTTGTGGTCCTGCAGTTCTGATCGGGGCACTGGCTCCTGGCACACATCACACAGTGCGATGTTTCTTCGGCAGTGGATCTCATGAGTCGTAAAATTGGCCTCTGGAATGTCATGTTTGCTACCAAGGTAAAGAAAATAATGAAAATCTTTTTTCAAAAACATATCAAATTAACTGGGGTGGGACAAACAATAAATATAGCAATATATTAGTGTTATTAAATAACTTCTCGTCGTGGTGCTTTACAGTTGGATTCTTCTTTTAAACATTTTAACAAAGAACCTTTGTGCTTTCTGACACTTTATTTTAATTGGACTACTGGCACATGTGGACAATACAAGCTGCAAACAGTGACGCACTATATTAAGACTTTGTACACTTTAGTGGACATATTTACAAAATGCCATGTCAAAATCACAACACAGTGCACTGGATAAATACAAAATTCGTGTTTTATCTTTTTAGGGAATATTTTTACATCTTCAGATATCGTTATTTATTGTAGATTGCTTATATCATATCCACCGTTTGGCGAATTACCCTACATACAGTGTGTTTTTCATACTTACCAATTGCCACAGAATTGTGTATTTTCATCTGCCATGGCTTTATCGAAGCCTGTAGACAAAGCGCAACGTTTGTTATTAATACAGAAACAGCTTGACTTACTAGTCAGGATAAAGCGACACTAAAACTAGCTCAGTTTTTCTGCTCTTTACAGGTTGATATTAACATTATTAATGGGTTCATTGTGAATAATAGATGCTAATGTACACTGAATAGATCCCCAACTGTCGGCTGACAGCTCTTTGGGTTTTCTCACCCAGTGTTTCCAGGCAGGCTGCTAACGTTAGCTGACAAGGATAGCCTGAATCAGAAAGATTCCCCGTCAACGTTACTCATCAAGCATTGCGAACCACCTCAGAAAGTTGGACAATGTTGGCCGTGCCGCCTTTCGCTAGCTACGTAGTTCAGCATTAAATACCTTAATAGCAAACCACCGCGTAGCATTAATTTAGCTAACCGAACTAACTTTATACGCTCTTTACGAAGTAGCAACCGGGCCAAGAAGCTAATGTGCTGCCTGGTCCACGCAAAACGAAGACATTTGTTGTGATTATACCATTTGATAATTAATTACCCTCTGCAGAATATATTTTAAATTACAAAACCCTGGACAGCAGCTAACTCTTTGACGATATCTTGTAAAACAGTTCGTTATTTCCTTCTTGCTCTGCCTCAGTGATGGTACCCCGAGTAAGGCCTTTCAGGTTGTCTACGTACTCATCCTAACCTTCCCCTTTAAACGTGAGCAAAACCACAACAATTGCTACCATAACTATTTAACAAGCCTAAACATTTAGACTTCGCCATAAATTGTACCCTGGTTTCGTAAAGAGCGTGTATACTATAGCGGTTAATAGTTAAAGTCAACTGTAAGTCTAAACTCAGGGTAAAAAATGCTACAAATTCTCAGAGTCCGATTCTGATTGGTTAAGTAAACACGGTGCGCTTGTCAAAACGTCTCGGGTGACCTCCTTGCTTTTACTTTCTATCCGTTATCTGATTCTACCATAAATGCGACAAAGGTGTCAAAACATTGTTGACATTTCAGCTGATATGTAAGGATATTTTCATGAAGCAAGTCTCTAGTTACTTTATTTTAACTTCCTGTCTACATGCGTAATGTGTCCGTTGTGCTTTTTGAGCACAATTGATGAGAGTGAGGTTTTGTGTGATGCCACTGGTTTGCGGTTGCACTCTATTACCACAAGAGGGCAGAAGCATAATTACAAGGTTGACCAGAACGTCTGCTTCAGCCGTCGCTAACGCTGTCAGAGGTTACTAGGCAACAAGATGCTTTGCGTTTGCTAAGGTTTCTCTGAGTAGTTGAAATTAAAACTGAAGGTTTTGTTTACACCAGCTGATATAATGGTAATGTATTTTCGGTTAATGTTATACCGCTAATCTGTAGAAAACAAATCTATAGTCATTAACAATAACGTAGCTAACGTTGACAGAAACTAAAGCTAACGTTTGCGGCCCCACCTCGACAGGGAAAGCTCCATGAAGTTTTTTAAAAGAGACATTCACTTTAGCTGGTTTTTGTAGATAAGAGTATTAGTTTAGATTAGAGTATACATTTTCGTTCATCATGTCAGAGGCCGAGGTTAAGGAAGAGTTTGGGGTTAGGAGAGGAGAAACAGAGGCTGACACATTTATGACAGGACAATCCCAAGTCTACTCTGCAACCAGAGACACACTTTTCCAAAAGAAGATAAATCATACCGGAACACATGCACTGGTAAGTATGTCTTTGTATAAAACGAGAAGTATTTTTATACTGATCTGTGCAATTAAAAGAAAAAATTTAACTGTTACACCTCAAACGAAACAATGGCCTATAACAATACTGCAATCCGTTGCTCTTCATTCAGTCACTAGATTGGGTATTTGGGATGAACCCTAGTCTTCCTGCCTTCAGTCTGCAAGACCACAATCAGCTGGTGGTCCTCTATGCTGGAGCTCACGTTGGGGTCATCTACAATAACACAACAAACTCCCAGCACCTTCTTCGGGTAAGAAAAATCATTAAGTCAGGAACATGAACATTTTGGGTAGCTATATTCTCTTTTGATAGAAGTGGCAAAGTTTCAGTGTTGATTTGTGATTTAGACAGCCTACCGTATAAAGTCAATCTTCTCAGGGTCACTGCAGCTCCATCTCATGTATGTGTGTGAGTGAGGACAGACGCTGGATTGCAACAGCAGACCAGGGGCCTCAAAGCACAGTGATCATATGGGACTCCTACTCTGGGTAACTCTTGTTTCTAATGTTATTAAGACTATAATTATTGCCTTGTTAACCACATTATTATTATAATTATAAATATTCCAGAATACCTGTACAAACATTGTTTGATTGCCACCCTGATGGGGGTGTGACTGCAATGGCATTTTCAGGAGACATGAAACATCTGGTAACCCTTGGAGCTGAGGAAGTGCAGGTGAGTATGACAGCACCATTTGTTTTACATGAACATAATCTGTGAACTATGTCATACTGGATCTGACATTATGAAACATGACCATCTATTCACCTTTTGTCGATCCGTTCACAGTGTGTGTTCATTTGGGATTGGATGAATGAAACAGATAAGCCTTTGTGTTCTACTGAACTCAATCCTAAACATGGATTCCAAGTAAGGTCATTTATGTCTTAATCTTCAAATGTAAATTAGATTAAAAGATATGGCATTTGTCAGATTAAGCATTCTTTTTTTTTTTTTTTTTTTTTTCAGGATTACATCATTTTTAATTCAAACGATCGCACTCAACTACTCAGCAGCAGTGAAAGCCAGGTGTTATTTTACAGAAGTGTAAGCCCTGCTATTCCTCTTTTATCCAAACAGATAATACAGCTGCCACATGTATGTTTACTGCAATAATTATCAAATATTTTTTCAGGCTGAGGGAAGTCTGCAATACTTTGCCCTGATGGCTCACAAGGTAACGTTGTTTTAAATATTTCTTTGTATATGTTTTTAATCCTCTTTTTTCCATGACTAGTTTTAATTAAAAATGAAAACTAATGTCATCACTGTGTACAATTATATTGAATTGTCACATTAATCACTGTCTTTAATTACAAAATACTATTTTCTAAAATGTTACCTGTTAATGATTGCAGATTAGTGATGGAGCCATCCATGGAGCTGATGATTCTGGGTTTACTGAGCCTCCTTCTGACACCTATCAAACTGTCAAGATAGTAGACGGGTCACTGAGCCAGTCTGTGTTTCACTGGAGGAAACCTCAGATCCTAACTGCGACTGCAGGAGGCAGTGTTCTGGTGTGGAATCTGATGAAAGACTTTGCTGCAAACCAACGCCTCTCCAAAGATAGAATCAGAGTCTTTATCTGTCAGGACAAACCAATCACTGCTCTCACCGTAACTGATAGGTAGGAAGAAAGCAAAAGAGGTATTAATGTTGTTTTTAAATAAGTGCCAGTAGCTATTCATCCCTAATCTTTCTTTCTTTGTGTGTTGTTTGATATCACAGCTGTATTGTGACTGGTGACACTGAAGGCCACATCAAGTTTTACGATGAAAATTTCAAGCTTCTCACCTGGTACAGTGAATTCAAACTGGATCCTATTGTTTCAATTTCCTTTTCCAAAGAGTGTACAGAGAGAGACTTGTCGGACTGCACCCTGGAGGCAAAACCATTTATCATCAGGTAGAATAAATACAGTCCATTATATCTTCGGTTTAAACTGTTATGTGCATTGTAGCTAAGCTGACTTCCCTCTTTCTGCAGGAACTTTGTTGTGTCTACAGCCAGTTCCACAGTGCTACATGTGAATGCACAGAAAGGCACCTCTCAGATCCTGCTGCACGAGGATTGTGAGCCTGTGCATGCAGTGGCCTGCCACCCCAAACAGCCGGCTGTTGCCACAGGCAATCAAAAGGGCCTTTTAAAAGTGTGGGACTACAGCAACAAAGTGAAGATCTGCAGCAGGGTCTTTGAGACCGAGAAGCAGATTCAGTGTGTCACTTTTGACCCTCAAGGTGACCAAGTATGCATGCATGAATTTTCATTATCATTTGTCAATCCTTTTACCAATATAAAGTGCCACCTTTTTGTCTCTGAACAGGATCATACCTTGCAGTTGGTTTTGGCAGTGGAGCTGTTCACATAATGGATCCCATCACATTACGAAGTGATCCAGCAGAGGGTTTCCAGTACGCCAAAGACACCATCCATCGCATCACTTTCTCCTCAGACTCAAAGTATCTTGCAACTGCGGTGAGCAAATCTTGTTTAGTAGAGGATCTAAGAGCCTGTAACGATTATAAAACGACAATGATTAAGTATGTACATTATTATACAGTATTATACAGTACAGTACATTATGACAAGCGCTATCATAATGTATTACAAAACTATACTTCTCTGCTTTTTGGTTCTTATAAGCTTAAGTGTGACATTTGTATTTATTTCCTTGTGTGACTCTTAGGATGCTGGTAAAGCAGTGACAGTATTCCGCTTGCAGACGAAAAAAGGTTCTCCACCTCATTGGGCATTTATGGGCAGATACCGCTCCCACTACAAGCCCATCACAGACCTTCTTTTTGGGGTTCACCTTGACAGCACCCAGCCCAGACTTCTCTCTCTGGGAGCGGATCGCAGACTGGTTAGTCTGCTTTCTCGGAGTTGTAAGACTGGACTGTTTTTATGCTTTGTGAATCTGATTTTTGTGCCACATAACTCTCTGTGAATGCTAGGTGGAGTACGACTTGGAAAACAGTGACGTCAATAAGCTTCTCATCCTAAGCTTGGAACGTATTGAGCAAATTGCTAGGCCAATGTGCATGACTTGGTATCCTCCCCTCACTGCAGAGCAGTTCCTTCTTGTCGCCTCAGATCAGTACAAGGTGAAGCTTTTCAACAGCACAACAAAGATGTGCAGGTCTGTGAGCCACTGTGACATGACCTTATTTGTGAGATGTATTCTTCAAGCATTCCATCAGCAAATACATGAAAACATAATTATTTCTGTTGTACATACTCAGAAAGACCCTCCTTGGCCCAGCATATGGCTCTCCTATTAAGAAAACAGTTGTCCTTCCCATGTCTAAAGAACCTGAGACCGACTCCTATTACCTGGCGTACATCACAGAGGACAAGGTTCGTGCTGGAGTTGGAAGTATTTTATAAAGTTAGTACGTTTCTCTTTCCATTTTTAACTGTAAGACCGTGGTGTATTTCCAGTTGGGTCTACAGATTTTGCCTCTTGATGGAAACCCCTACAAGTCCAACGCTTTGATCTGCCATCCAACAGGGGTGTCCACTTTTTCCTGCTCCTACGACAGCCGATTTCTTTTCACTGCAGGAGGATCTGACTGCACTGTTCTGTCCTGGGAGATAAGCCTAAAGTAAAGTTACATAGTACCAACCTGAGAATCAGAGGAAATGCATGATCAGTGTAATCATTTCAGGTCCATGAAGTTAATCCTGTTGTTATTGCAGTGCATTGGAGGCTGCTGCAGCTTTGGGAGGGAAGGACCTGATGCCCTTTTACACTCTTTTAGAGGGAGGCAGAGATGGCAAGTTCTACAGGGTGAGTTAATGTTGTTCCTTGTTATGGCTGCTGAGTATTACGTTAACAGCCAAACAATATTCCATTCACCATGAATGAATAGAATATATATATATATTGTAAGACAAGATTTGCATTTTTTTTGTTGTCAGGAGATGGAGGACTTTTTCTATTACTGCCAAGTTCATCATCAAGGCACTGACTCAATGAATAAACGTCAGATGTCTACAAAAATCCCCCTTTCAGAAGTTCCCACTCTAATGAGAGCTTTGGCCTACTTTCCTACAGAGCAAGAGGTACCACAGCTGTAAATGAAGCAACATTGTTTGACAGCAAATCATTTTATCTGACAGTAAAAATCAAAGCTGATTTTACACCTCAGACCTTGATAATAAATAGCTTTTTTAATTTATTTACAGGTAGAAGATATGCATAACGAGGTCAAGTTCAGCAAATATGCAGAAACAGGAAAATATGTGACTGATATTGACCTGGAGGAGTTTATCAAACTGTATGTGAACCACCGGCCAGCGTTTGGAATCTCTAGCGATGATCTCGTTCAAGCTTTTCAGATCCTTGGTGACGTTGATAATGCAGGACCACCTGTTCTGAAGAGACATGAACTGCTAGAACTTCTACAGGCTCGAGGTACGTTGCACTCTGCTCAGTCAGGAAATGATTTGTCAGTCCGCTTTGGCAGATCATCTGTTGTGGTTTCAAAATTTTTCAATGTCAACTGGACAAAAAAGTACAACATGTGCATAATTTTGATATTATTTTTGACAGGAGAACACATGACAGAGGAAGAGGTGGCCGAGTGTTTCACAACACTTTTAGGCCTCAGTGAAGAGGAAGAAGAAGAAGCAGTAGGAGGAGGAAGGGAACATTCGGAGCCTAACAGTATGTAAAGGAGAACTCACTCTCACACCATAATCTTTTCTATAAAACCTGAAAAACATTGTTTGATGTATGTTCATGTGTCCAGGTGAAGATACGGAGTATTCACTGGAGTGTGTGATCCCAGATGAGGTTTCCATTGAGTCATTTACAGGCCACATTCTGGGCTTCCCGTACTCCAGTGAGCAGAACGGCAGGTCTTCTCCTCCACAGTAACTAAAAGCGAAGTCTGTATGCTCATCTGAGAAGTTGTGTTGATGACAAGACTCAGACTCCCTGCTGCTCTTTGTAATTGTTTTTTTCCATAACATACCTTATCTGATGATGGATTTTTTATGTATTTTCATCCAAAATATAATCAATAAAATATAAATATTAAGTTAGATCATGATGTCCAGGTTTGTTTCACACCATATAAAATATATTTTGTAAGATGAACAAACCAAACTGTACTTTTCTACTTTATTTAGCTTTATATAATTTTATGTGTAAGTATCTTGTGGTATTGCTTGAGTATGTGATTCAAATACTGAAGCCACAGTAGGTTAATACCATTTCATCACCTCATGCAAAAAGATAGGGAAGAGCAGTCGCACCTATTATTTTTCCTCAGTTTTATAATTATAGACAACTTTGAAGTATCAGGAACTTGATAACCCTGTACGGAAGTGTTAGCAGTACAATGTATTATGCATTTGGCATCATTAGACTATAAGTAATGAAGCCTTACTAATGTGAAAACAGCAATGTACACATACACACGTGCAGATTATTAACCTAGACGTAAATTGTGCAATAAATAGCTTTATTTACAGTTTTGTGCAAATGACACATAATACAGTAAAATCAAGTTACAAATAACATGTACAACTTATTCATTCCTGTATTTATTTGAAGCCTTTATCACGTGGACATTTTCCTGATAATTAGTATTAGTTTAGCGCTCCAGAGTCCACAAACAGCGCTGTGTGCAACCTGTCGCTTCGGGTTTATTTTGAGTTCTTGTGTGGGTGGGGCTCTGACTCCGACCAATCAGCGGCGCTCTCACACAGGAACTTCCTGCTCCGGACGGACAGAGAAGCCTGCGAGCTGTTTTTTGTCAGCTGGTCGCTGCGACTCTCAGCTACGTCAACTATCTAAGAAGACAACAACAAGTTTACTTGGGCCTCTTTTTACTAACAACGGGCTTTAGAAATGAGTGGCCCGAAGACTCGAAGTCCACGGCACGGTGTTGACTAACTTTAACCGACAATCTGCCTCTTCCAGAGCCGCTCGCAACCCTAATGAAAGAGACAGTTTTATTGTCCTAGCTTGCTGGCTAACGTTAGCTATTTGTCTGGTGAGAAACCGAGAGAGATGATGTCTTTTCGACAGAAACACCGTCGTCCACAGGCGTGCATTAAGCAGGAGCAGGATGACGACTCGGACGCGGAGGAGACTCACCTGGGGCTGAGGAGGTCCGACGGGCTGGAGTCTCAGATCATCCACAGCGGACACTTCATGGTATCCTCGCCCCACAGCGAGCACCCCCCGAAGAAAGGCTACGATTTCGATACTGTCAACAAACAGACCTGTCAGACCTATCATTTTGGCAAGGCGAGCATGTCGCACCTCTCAATAGACGCTTCACTTACCAAACTCTTTGAGTGCATGACTCTCGCCTACAGGTATGTTAAAACACGCCTCCATCGCAACCTTGCATTCTCATGGGAACATCCACTTTCACTGCAGCTCTTCAATCCTGTACAGATCAGAAAAGTCAGGCATGGGACACACTTGTGTGAAATTGCAATCACGAGTCTCCTCTTCATATAACTTCCTGCTTGACCATTCATGACCGTGGTGAAGGAAATACTCCTAAAATCAGCATTAGCGCAGAGTGAAAATATACCACTAAATCTGTTGTTAAAATGACCCCAAAGTGATGTAGGACGTCATGAAATTGTTATTATGTAGTTTACTGTTAATCACTTTAGAGTCTCTTTTCACGTGTATATCATGTGCACTTCTGTCCTGTTATCTTCAACAGAGGTGGGAATTCCCTCTTTCAAAAGCTTACAAGATCAGGGTTGAAGAATTTGGTGTGAAAAAAAATAACTGATTATTTGGACTGATATTTAAATTGCTGAGGCACAGTTTTTAATAAAAAAAAATGACTTTTGGCCGTATTTATATATAAGTATTATATGTTTTGATTGTAAAATCTTCTTCTGGAAAGTTAAATGTCAAATAATTTAAACTGGGTGTAGCGCCTCTGAAAGGTATAAAGTGCCTTAAAATGGCAAGTTAACTAAAATAAAATACAATCATCTCAAACCTGTTCTTCGTTCCAGTTCTTGTTACCCCCACTGGTTTGATGTGGTACTCTTTTGAGACAATAAGAGCCCTGAGGCCATATGAGGCTCATGAACTCAGATCACACTTTTACTGGTGAAAAAAGATCTTTGTTCTTACTTAGGGAGGAACTGTGTAAATAAGCAATCAGGAACAACTTGAAATGTATAATAGTAATTAACCAGAACTAGCTGCCAGGAGAGATTTGGCATGCTGAGCCAAAGTTGCCACATTCTTTGCAAGTCTTAAATCTCATCAGACGGATC
>JAOWBC010001486.1:14450486-14462109 GCA_028566105.1 Hypoplectrus providencianus
TTGAAAATGACTATGAAATTCATAATATAGCAGTGTCATGATCACAGAGAAAAAGCAGCACAGTCAATACTGATAACTTGATAATAACAATTCTTATAATCATGTATTTATTTATATGGACATTTTAAGAGGAGAAGTGCTTAAAACAACATCAAACATAACAGCACTTTCAAAAGACATAACAACAGATATAAAATACAATCATTCTATTAAAAACATAAGAAGCTCAGAAAATCTAATAAAAAACAAACCTGTACAAGTTTCTCGGCTTCAGACAATGATGAAGCTGTGTGACTGTTAAAATACAAACTAAAATGCAAATGAAAGTTGCGTTAAGAAGAATTTTGGTGAATAAGACATGAAAATGCAGGGCTCAGGTTACACCTCGCTCTCTGTTTACAGCAGTAGCGTACTGTAGCGCTGGTGCGGAGCCAGCTGCCCAGAGGATTCCCTCTGACTTTGGAAATGGAACCGACTTGGTCTGGGAGACTATTAATAGACCAGGAAAGCACTACTACCAGTTACTGTTCTGCTGTATTTATATACAGGAGAGTGGGTTACTCACAATAAGAGCACTGGTGCATATGCAGAGTTTCACCCATTATAATAACTTTTTTAGTTTATTGCACAAAGTTACTTATTCAAACTGTGTCTCATACAGTTCTCCAAAAAGTGAACAAAATACTGACAGCAGGAAAAGAGTCCACAGGAAGAACAGACTGTGACAGGGGAGGAAGAATGGAAAAAGGGAAACTGTGAGATAACCCTTTTGGATTTTGATTATGGCAACACTTTCCATGAGGGCCATGGCTATGATAATTATAAACATAAGTATATCTGCTTAGAGCACTGTACAGTTTAAAGCACACGTAGATATTCTTAAATAACAATAATCATAACATATTTTGCAGCACTTTACTGTGACTCATATATGAGATATCATAATACTTACTAGACATTTAGTTGTTTTTTTTTCATTATTTCTAGCTGGGATTTTTTAGGGGTTTTGCTCGGACCTATATAGCTTATAGATTTAATTAACTCGATTAGACATTAAACATTCATCTTTCTTTGAGGCCGTAAAGTCTCAATCCATTATGGGGTAAAGTGATTGTTTTATTATTGTATGTTTAAGTAGAACAAGATTGCACACAACTGTTTACGGACTGGCCATGGCTCCAGTAATTAAAGCTTTCACGATCTTGAATTACTTTCTCTAACAGCGTGCACAGATTCAAACCCACGTGTTTCCACTGTTTATTTGACTCCTTGTCATTCTCACTTGAGCGTGACCTTGACAGATTCCTCTTTGTTTGTTTTGCTTGCTTTATCACTTGAAGTCTTTTCAGTACACTGCCAGAGTAGGTCAAGGTGACCCGTGCCTTTTTTTGATTTGATGATTTATCCATACACAATTTCTGATGGTAACAAGTAAGATTTTTTTATTATTATTATTTGTACAATAGAAATGTTGCTTCAGAGTCTGGTGTGTTGGCGTTAGGAGGCACCTTCAGGCTTGTCCATCAGTGAAACAGTCAGTCAGCAGACGTGTTACTCCTGTTACCGAGCAGTGCTCTCTTACCTGTTACTGAGTGATGGACGCTGGCTCCATGTTACAGCTACAAGCGTCACTCTTAGGTTATTAAAACTTGGAGTCAGGATCAATGTCAAGATCAGGTTAGGACACATTTTAGAAGTCTAACAGAGACCATGTGTCTTCCTGTTGTTATCAAGTCATTACATTCACGCAGAATAGATTGTGATAGGGTCGTGTTATTGTGGGGTAAAGGATGGAGTGGACAGTTTTTACGTCTGTCTTATCTTCTACAAGCAAAATGATCTGTTTATCTGCCGGTAAGACAAAGGAGCGCTCTCTTGTCTTTTAATTAACCTCGAGATTAAGGCCATATACAAATTTATCCTGTATCACAATAAAAAACACACGTATGTTATAGTGATGAATTTCTATTAGCGGGATAATCGTGAGTGCTATATGACAAATATCTGTCTAGCTCACCAATGTACAGTCTTACATTGTTTTCCTGACTTATTTTGGATTGCCACAGTTTTTCTTTTATGAGCTCTGTCCAGTTTTTTATCGTAGTCTCCTGTGAATTGACTGCAGGGTGGACCATTTTTTGTCCACATTACATAAGAAGCTGTTCAACTAAAGTGAAATGGATTTAATTTAACAGAAAATCGCTTTCCACTTTTGATACATGATATGCGCTAGTTCTATTTTAGGTGTTTCAAGCTTAATTTGATGAATATTGGGATAACATCATCGGTAACTGCAATTATTTTGGCCAAATTGCTTGAGGCATTGATTTATCTACTAGTACAGGTCTACTGTGCCTTATACAATGTGTCTTGTCTCTTTTTTTGTCCTTTCAGTGGTAAGCTGGTGTCTCCCAAATGGAAGAACTTTAAAGGTTTAAAACTGCTTTGGAGGGACAAGATCCGCCTCAACAACGCCATATGGAGAGCCTGGTATATGCAGTGTAAGAGAATTGTATTCATTACTTATCCACAGAGTGCAGACTATACTGTTGGACGTTAAGGTTAAAGTGACTTGAATTAAACAGTTGTTTAATTAAGCCGTAGTATGCATGAAGACGTCAGGACCTGATTAAATAATCACGTCAGGCACAATGGGATGACTGCTTCATAAATGTGATTCTTTTTGTGGAAAGACCATTATTTCAGTACATGCTTTCCTTTTCATGAACCAGGATGTCACAAGCTTATTTTTTCCTTTCACTTCACTTGTATATACATTATTTTTACTCAATCGTTCTCACATTATCCTCAAAGTCACAAATTATCTTACTGAGGAACTGTGTTCTTTTTTGATTTTAAGATAAACATTGGTGCTGCCATGCAACTTGCTGTCGTAATAACACTTTTGCATACAAACTTTGAGCAGTTTTACAACAATGACTCTAGTTCAAGTCTCAAAAATAATTGGCTCGAGTGTTTCATTTTTGTCCACTTTTAGCAATGTTCACGTTATATAGAAGCCCATTTCTGAAAAACAAAACTATTAGGGTGACTGTGAAGTTGTTTTTCCCCCTTTTATAGATGTGGAGAAAAGAGAGAATCCTGTTTGTCACTTTGCAACTCCCCTGGATGGAAATATGGACTTAGACGTCCATCGCCCTGCAGAGGTAAAGACAAATGTTTAAATGATGTGCACATCCAGCATTAATGACTATTTACATGCGGCACACCTCGCTGCACAGCTGTCATTGCAAGTTTCAGAGTTTTATTTTTACACAGCACAAATGTTGAACCTGGGTGATCAGTCCACCCATTAACTACAACTACTATCCATTTTGTTTAAATAATGCATTTTCAGTTGTTCCTTTTCAAGGAAATCCTCTCATGGATAATTTTATGGCCACTCTCCCACACAAGTACAAGTCATTCACTTCCTGTCTTTGTGCTGTGTGTTTTTTTATGGTTCTCCTCTCCCTCTTTCTCCTGCAGGGCACTGCCACAGAGGGGAAGTGCTGGAAAAGAAGAATTGAAATTGTCATAAGAGAATACCACAAGTGGAGAACATACTTTAAGAAAAGGGTATTGTTCTTTTTTTATTTTTATAAATGCACTTTAGAGTTCTGGGGTAAACAGAGCATTAAGTGTATGTGTGACATTTGTATAAAAATTGTACTAATCTAATGTGGCACTCACTATCTCATTTATAGTTACAGAAGCACAAAGATGATGATCTCTCAAGCTTGCTGAAGGTACGCAAAAATCAATCACGCGTAACCCACCAAAGTGCCATTGATACAAACATAAACATTATTATCAACATCTGATAAACCAGCTGTTGATATTAATGAAGTGAATGCATGCTAACCCAGTCACCCTCACTTGTCAAATGTTTTTATTAGATCATCTTTGATCATGCACATAAGGGTCTTACAAACAAGGTCTTCAATTTAATTAAGCTTTTAATTTGCTAACAGCCACAAATACATATCTACTGAAGACTGTAATGCATGAAGTGTGGACACAAAGTGTATTTTTTTAGTTTAATGCCATCCGATGCTTGCTGTACTAAGCGCTGCATGCTTGTGTGTCATTAACTGGCTTGGTGGTTGCATTTTGAACCCTCAAAGGGACCAGAGGAGCAGTGGTCGCTGTTTGGGGAAGTGTCTCCAGACATGCTCCGTGTCTCCTTTTATCAGGATGAAGAGACTGCTGCACGCCGTGTGACTCGTAGGCATAACGAAACACCCGCCCCCATGGAGATGGACCCCCTCTTTGACATGGATGTTCTGATGTCTGAGTTTTCAGACACCTTGTTCTCCACGTTGTCCTCGCACCAGCCCATAGCCTGGCCTAATCCAAGGGAGATTGGTGAGAAAATCATTCAACATCCTAATCAGATTTTCAGTACAGGGGGCTGCAAGGTTAGATGTATAACAGTGTCATCAGTATTATAATAGTTGTGCTAGGATGTGTGAATAGTTTGAACATTTGAGGGATTAATATGAAATGATTGAAATGTTTGTGTAATCAGTAAAATATTTCTTGTTTTTCATTACTTTATATTTACTTTGCAGCTCCCTGTGTTTATTAGTCCCTCAATAGATTAATATCTTTGGATTACTGTTGACGCTGCTGGCATGCTGTCCCCATACTCTCCCTACCTCTCCCTCTTTCCCTCTATAGCTCATGCAGGGAACGCAGACATGATCCAACCAGGACTCATCCCTTTACAGCCCAACCTCGACTTCATGGACTCCTTTGATCCACTGCAAGGTAGGAGCAAGGCCCCGTCCATAGTACTGCACATGCACTAATAGTGCACACTTTACAGGAATCAAACGCACATGTTCTAGTAGCTCTGCTGAAGCAGTTGGCTTAGCCTAACAAAAAGAAGGAGTAGTGTGGTTTTACTAACCTCTAGCTAACATAGAGACTCTTGTTCCAGACTTATTTCACAGCCTCCGTCAGCCCGCCTTCCCCTCTGTTTCACCCACTGCATCATCTGTCACCCCTCTACCCAGCAGCAGCTCTCAGTCACAGGTAAACACCAACCTAAGGCACAGCCCCTTAACACACACCACCATGATCAGAGTTTGTCTGAGTACTGTGATGATTTTCCTCTTTTTTCCATGTCTGTTTTTATTTTTATTTTTTTTTTTTTTTTGTCAATTTAGGAAGATTTCTGCCACATCTTCTTTTATCTTTCTGTCTCAATGTAGTCAAATGGAGAAAAAAATCTATATAACATAATAATATTACTAAACTTTATTTACATAGCACTTTTCATATATTACTCGCTTCTTAAACTCCTCGGTGTTATTTTCCTATATGAATCAAATACTTGCTCAAAAATTGGCTAAATATTTCTGTGCTCCTCCTCAAGTTCTTGTGATTTTTATGTGAGATTTCATGTATTTTATTTGTTCTCCGCTGGAATACATTTACACTTTACCCCTACCAGAACAGGGTAAATAAAGACAAAAATATAAATACAGCAAGTTTGTTAAAATTGTGATCAGTCTCTTGTCTCTGTCTCCTCTCATTAATTGTGCCATTAAAAAACAAGTATTTTTCTGTTGTGCAAGTTTGCTGCAGTTGAAGCTGCAGTGTCAATTTGGAGCATCCAGAAATTATTCATTAATGTTTGAATGAAGAAGGAATCTAGCGCTGATATTTCTATTCCTGTTAAATAAATACACCTAATAAAAAGGTTTAAAGTGTGCAGTAAGACGGTCCCTTTACTCATAGTCTTAACCAACAAAAAGGACTAAGGTTTTTTGTTCTTGTTCCTTTGTCATTCCTTGGTAGGCCCAGTTAATGTCCTCCATGCTCACAACCAACCACATCTCTCCTGCTGGCCCCCTGCCCGTCCCCTCTCCCATGGCCAGTCAAACCAGTCGAACAGCTGGCGGAGCTGCCTTTGTACAGAACTACATGCCTCTGTTTCCTGGGCAGGTGGTGCCCAGTGGTCAAGCAGTAGTTTCACCAGTCCCTCAGCCATTATCCCACGATCCACTGGTGCAGTGCCTTCCAGGTCAGGACATGGTTCCCTCGCCGTTGGACAACACCTCAGCGCTCGATGAGCCTGTGGCACCGTCTGTGATTACACACACAGCCTCCTCCACCGTCACACCCAGCGACGCAGCCACCACCTTCAGCCACGCCTCAGAGTACAGCTCCATATCCACACAACCTCCAGCTCCGACCTCCCAGCTCCAGCCCTTGGCTCCATTACCCACCACTCCCGTCCAGCACCCTCAGACTTTTGCCCTGCCTCGCCCCTTTCAGTCATCCAGTGCCAACAAAACCCTCCCTGTGCAAAGGATTGCTCCTGCAAACACCCTCCCACCCTCCCACCTCATCCGCGCAGGTCTGTTGTTTCTGATCTCTCAAGCTATTGCTTCTGCATTTAGAGAAACTGAGGATTTAGGCTTTTAATTATGATGTCAGTTGTTTCATTTAGTTAAATGCATTTACAGATGGATATTCACACAAAAAAGGAAAAACAAATGCCTAAATAAATGCCAAAATAAAAAAAAAAGTGAAGTTGAAATTAAAAATAGAACAGAAAGAACAACAATTACTAAAAGGGAACTCAGAGAGAGCAGACCTCAACCTCCAAAGTCCTACAGTGTTAAATGTTCCAACTTGAGAGGGGCATTAACATTCATTTTCCCACTTTTTTTCCAATGATAATGAGATCAGAAGAATGCAGCACCATTTACTTCCTCATAATGATAATAAAGTAACGTGTGGACATGTAAAGGACAAGTTAGCACAACTTGATCTGAGCGCGTTTGATTCTACTTTGTCATTTAACATTGTTGATGTCAGTGGAGCTGTGCCACTCACTCATTGAACACTAGATGGCCCCAAAGCCCTTTCATTCCTCTAGTCCTATTGATTTGCATGCTATTGTTGATGTCTTTTGGTAGGCACAGAAGAAAAACATCTGCTGGCAGATTTATTTTGAGAACTGTTTTGGTATTAGTCTAGGGTTGGGTTCAGCCCCCCACCTTAGCTCAGATAAGCAGCAAAGGATAATGAATGAACGTATTGTTATTTAAATAAAATGCGATCTATAATATCCGTACTTAACATATTTTTCAGGATTTCAAAACCAAAATCTTGTCAATACAGTGTTTATTTTAGCAAAGTTTAATAGAGTTCTGTTTAAAGATACCAAATTTTGTGCAATTTTAGCCCTGCAACATTGATTAAATAGATGAAACATGAAACATGTTGACGTTGATATTACCACAGAGTTCATTTTAAGCACACATAGCATAGTACCTGAAAAAGCCAGGGTGAATATCATATGCTAAAGCTGTTGTTTACGTATATACATGAACCTTACTGTCAGTGTTCATTCTCTCAGCCCCTTTCGCAGGTCATGCCAATGCTGTTATTGTTACACCATCTCCTCTGAAAGCAGAAGTGGTCCACAATACTGGAGTAGTCATCACTCCTCAACTGGCAGGGGTATGTCTTCACTGGTCATGAAATTATCAAACTTCTGATAGAAAATCACAAAACTTCCATATTTACCTTACGTCATAATTTTTAGATGATATTTTATTGTGGTGCTTCTTGATTTAAATGTTTTCTTTTGGTGTATTTGTATCATGTATTTCAGGCTCCTGGATTTCACGTCGTGTCTCAGACAAAGAAGTCTCCACAGCCGATCGCACCGAAAGAAAAGACTTTTTCTGCCAGCCGCAAAAATCAGAAAGCTTCCTCCAGTGTCGGTGAGACCTCACTCCACCCAAAAAGCACATCACAACTCCAAAACTGCAGCTTGTTAAAAGTTTGTTGTTTTTTTTTTTTTTTGCTGCCAGCCCACAGTCAGCCAGGATCAGGTCAAGGATCGCCATGTGGATTAGATCAAGTTCCCAGTCCACAGGCATTGATCAGCAGCAGTGCATCTCTGGTAAAGAATGAACAAAATCAGGTGTGTGTGTATGTGTGTGTTTATGTTTCTGGTAGTGGAGTCATGTCATCTTTGTGCGGATATCATTATTTTAATGACATCGACCTCTCACATTTTAATGAAAATGAAATGATGCTTTGCTCATAAATGGAAACCCTTGAATCACAATGCTAAAAAATAATTAAGGCAGTCAAGCCCGGGCAGATGTACAGTAACACAGTTACATTTTCCTTTTCCTCTGTAAAATCTCTCACGATCTCAGGAAACCTGTGTCTAATATTTCCACTGCTTGTTGTGTGACAGAGCCGGAGGACAACACATGTATCAGCGGAGCAAAAAAGACGATCAAACATAAATATTGGCTTTAAAACTCTCTGCAACCTGGTTCCCACACTAAAGTCACAGTTAAATGTAAGTCTGTGTACATCTCTTCATAAAACATCTGTGATAGATTCAGAACAACACTTGAGATTTTGTTTCAGTTGTATTTTTAAATTTTTATATCAACTTTCTATTCTATTCTTTAACTTTTTAGATTAGTAATGCAGTCACACTGCAGAAGACAGTGGATCACATTGGGAAGCTCCAGCAGGAGAGGCAGCAGATGCAGGAAGAGATCAAGAGACTACGAGAGGAGATAGAGGAGCTCAACGCCTCCATTAAGTATGTGCATCGCCCCTCGTCTGATGCACAGAAGCTGCACCGGCACTTTCGTTCTAACGCTCCACTGTTTCTGTCTCTGTTCACTGTTAAAACGCAGCTCGTGTCAGGAGCAGCTGCCTGCCACAGGTGTGCCCATGAGGCGGCATTGCTTCGACCACATGCAGGAGAAATTTGCTGAGTATGTGAAGAGCCGAACTCTTCAGAACTGGAAGTTCTGGATTGTATCCTTCAATCATCAAGAGCTCTGACACTGTTTGATGTTGGATGAAAAAGAAATATTATGGTGAAACATTTTGCTTGATCAGATCAGACTGATGCTAGACAGAACAATCATATCGTGTTTTCATGCAAAGTAAAGGAGGATGCAATGGAAAGTACAACCAAATTACTCAAAATGTCAGGATGAGAAATTCACAATTCATTGTGTGTTTCTCTCAGCTTGAGAGTAACATGTAGTCTTAGTGACATACAGAGCGTCCCTAAAGTCTCTTCATAATAAAAGGAAATTATGGCTGCTCCTCAAGAGAAGGCAGAGGTGTATTAAATGAGGAAAGGAACTTCAACATCTACTCCTCTGTTGTTTTAATTTTCACATATTTGTCAGTTTATTTGCTTTTGTAATCTTCTTTTGTAAAGAGACTTTATGGACATCCTGTATAACTGATAACAAATGAAGAGAACATCATCACATTCTGTTTGTTTACATTTTTAACCATGTTTTGAATCGGGGTTGTTAAAATATTTTATTTAATATCTCTTTGCTCTTGAGTAAAACAGGTCATAAAGACGGACATCCTGTGGCCACAGTTTAAGTTAAAACAGTTAAGTTAAGTTAACACAAATGACCAAAACCTAATGTGACAATTTTACCAGTTATTTTAGAAAGGAAGATTCTTTTTTGTAATCTATCATATCCATAGCCATGTATTTGTTCCCAGCAGTACTAAGCAAAAAAAACAAAAAAAAACACAGCAGTCTCTGATTGTGCTTGTGCCACACTTGTCAGGTTCAGCAACCAACAAATGGAAACATGAGGTGGTGAAAGCTGGATGTGCTGGTCTAGTTTGTGTCAGGCAGAACTGAATTTATCTCTCTCAGTAGGATAACAGATCCTTAACCTTCATCCATTCTAGTTTAGCATCATTATCAAGCCTCTCTTTGAGTCCTTTAACGGGATGGTGTCAACTACCAGCAGAGCAGAGCTGTGTCAGACCACACTGCAATGGCTCGACCGTCACTGCTCCCTTCCTGCCCTCAGACCCAGTAAGTTATTTCTCCTAGATGTCCAGCACAAAGCCGACACAGTCTTTGTCACCAGACCTACCTGCTCTGTGTGTGCAAGAGAAAGGATCAGTACTTCTGGATCATTTGCAGCTCAACAGGGACTTCCTCCCTGCTGCAAAGTCTTAGATTGCCGTTGTGTGTATTTAATTAGTCAAGATTTTATGCCTCCTATCTGTCACGATCTCTGTTTGTTTCAAGCACTTGACAGCCATGACAGGAAATGTAACAGTTCAGCTATTTTTTTTTTTGTATGACCTGTGAAATCACTCTTCAGCTTCATGAGCAGAAACAGTGATGAGCTTTCTTTCCAATATGTATTTTTTTGTCACCTTCCACTTACTCAAAAAAAAAGAAACGCCTTTGTTCCTGACTTAGTCTGAATTTGGCAATGACACTTGAGGAATCTGACAACATCAGGTGACGTCAAAAGATTTCTATCATTATAGTTTCAGCTTGCTGGGGGCCGGCCTACGCGGCTGCAGAACACTGAGAATTATTGCTTCAGATTTTTAGTTCATGTCTAGTGAAGTACGCTCATATATTTATAATGCAAATATGTCCGAGTGATTCAGGACATTTTTCAAAAGGTTTTTACGTTGCTGCCCAGGGCTCGACACACAGGCTTCCTATGCTTCCTGGTAAAGGGACTGTTACATACACCAGTCATTAAAAACTAAATATAAAATTTGGTTCCACAAATACAAGACTGTTCATTTTGTTTTGCTTTGGCTGCCCTGTGGACAAAAGCAGGAGTGTTTCCATCAACACCACTGGGTTGTGCAGATCTTGGTAAGGGTATGCATTCATTTTAGAAGCAAGTCAGAAAGACTCAAGGAAAAAAAAAAGGAAAAAACAAAGTTGACTTTGCTTACACTTGAGTTATATATTGATGTAAGACCACAAGACCACACTTTTTTTTTTACCGAATATTTAACATTATTATACATTTTTCTTTCAGCATTGTCTATTTTTAATCAATACTACAAATGAAAACTGAATAAAGGAAAATAAAATAAATGACTAAATACACGAGCTCTATCACCATCAGTCACTTACTGACCTTTTTGTAATTAAACCAAATAAAATAATCATTTTTCAACCAACAGTCAATTTTATGGCTTATTAAGATGCAGTTTCTTGTATTTCAGTGGTGCTGAGTACACTTCGCCAGCTGAGCACAACCACATCCATCCTCAGCGATCCATCCCTGCTTCCTGAAGAAGCCATCCAGGCCGTCACACACACAGATGTGCAGCTTTGCTCTCAGAGGAGGTGAGGAAACCGGAAAGCCCTCTGAACCTTTAAACAGCAATCATCAGAATGACATATCACTAGTTTACCTTGAAGCCATCCAGCAGGGTCACCACGTCTTCCACAGGTGCACGACTTCCATGAAAAATGAATGAGTTTTTCTTTTACTCTGAATGAATGACGGTCAGACATCATTTTGTGAATGATGCACACAGAGAGCCTTGATGTTTGACATTTATAACATCTGTGCAAAAACAGCTCTTCCTTTATCATATTGGGATGACAGCAGCTACGACTTTAAACCTTTACTACAGGTGCAGATCTTCTCCATACTTTATTGGAAGGTGGTACTGGTTTTTTGCTTTCTGAACAACAATATGTATTTAAATTGAAATAGCTTTTGTAATTCAAATACACAACATTGTGTTAAAAAAGGGAAATATTGAGTGATTGTTCATTTTGTGTTCTGAGTTGTATAAAGTGTATGGATTGGAT
>JAOWBC010001486.1:14465690-14548795 GCA_028566105.1 Hypoplectrus providencianus
GTGTGTGTGTGTGTGTGTGTGTGTGTGTGTGTGTGTGTGTGTGTGTGTGTGTGTGTGTGTGTGTGTGTTTTCATGTGAAGGGCTGCTTGCACAACAGTGCTGATGATCTCAGGCTTTGAAAAGCGAGAGACATGTGCCT
Source organism: Hypoplectrus providencianus (assembly GCA_028566105.1). Taxonomy (NCBI): domain Eukaryota; kingdom Metazoa; phylum Chordata; class Actinopteri; order Perciformes; family Serranidae; genus Hypoplectrus; species Hypoplectrus providencianus. The sequence continues at coordinate 14,465,830 of JAOWBC010001486.1, forward strand.
TATATTTGTACTGTTGTGGACTTTCTGTAAAAAACACCTTTGTGTAAACAGATTTTAAATTTAAAGAAAGTCCAAAATGGCATCACTATGGTCCTTCTCCTCTTTCATTCAGGAAAACACGCAGATAAATCCCTCAGCTCCACTGACCCTGCGGTAATCAGGATCATGCCATGACCTCAGCTGACCTTTGACCCACAAACTATAGATGTACACACAGAACACCAAGAATCCTCTGAGAAGAATAGACAGCAATGACCCTAACTTATACTGGGTGGCATTTGCCTCAGAAGTTGTGATTTTCTTGTTTTGGTGCAGGAAACATTCAATTAAAGAGAAAAATACTCTGGTACAAGTACACAGTGTACTCACAATGTACCACATGCTGCTCCACTTGGCGTCATTATAGAATATGCTGCTCTGGGCTGGGTTGCTGAGGGCGGGGCTTGTCAGAGAAAGGGGTGGGGCCTGTTTGTAATCCCTTTTGATCCTCCTCTTCACCACCTGCTGCTGTATCCACTCCACCTGGAACATGCAAACACAAGAGATAACAAGAAGCTGAGTAGGCATCCAGTGACACCACACAGTCATAGAATTACTTAGCACATAGTACCATTACCTAACAGGTGGAACATGTGTTCAAGCTTCAACACAATTGTCAGGAATAAATAAGGTTCTGGAAAATTTGGGACTGTCTTAAATAATGCTGACTCTTAAATAAGAAAAGTGAACACAGTAGCTAAATCTCCTCTTCCTTGCCTTATGTGATAAACCCACAGAAAAGACGCAAACCACCTCCAGAGAAAGATATGGCTCATACACCCGGCCACCACAGATAGACAAAACATTAAAAAGCAGCAGAGCATCATTTTGCTTTTGATATGGGTTTGATTGGTAAATATGGCCGCTATAGGCAGTACTTAATGTCTCATATTTGAATGTGCCAGAGGTTAGCACATAGCATATAAAGTATACGAATAAATAAAATTTTAAAAAAAAAAAATCAATTTTAAAGGTACCATGTGTAACTTATTGTTCGTTGGGGTTTGTAAACACACAGTATTCAGAGTTGACCACTACCCATCACAATGACACAGGGAGGGAAAAGAGAAAGAGAGAGAAACTGTGATAAAGTGAGCTAGAAGAGAAGAGAGGGATCGGCATTAGGCTGCATTCATACAAGACCAGGCCATGCATCGATTAACTGCAGGGCTGTGCAGTGGTTTGGGAGTGTTGCCCTTTTGTGTGACTATACTTTATGTTCCACAATTGCTGTTTTCAGCCAGACCATTTTTATGATCTCAATATTCCCAACGGCACTTAAAGGCAGCTTCATTTATTTCTCAGCAGCTAGGAAACACTGATGAACTGAGCCTTGTGCCTGCGCTTGTTGCAGGAAATACTCTAAGTGATACAAGTGCTTGTGTTTCATTTTGTAAGAAGAATAAAGCTCAAAATCAGAGCAAAAAAACCCATTACGATTGTTTTAGGAAGCACAAATAAAAAAGCTCCCATCTCTGTACCAGTGTGCAGGAAGGTGCTGCATTGTCAGGTATTTTGTGTACATCCTATCCTTGGCTTCCTCTAAATGATTACTGAGAGGGATTACTTTTTTTAATTTTCCACTTGCTGTTTTTTTGTTTGTTTGTTTTTTTGTTTTGTTACCTTTAAGACATATATCTATAATCTTAACCTTTTAGCCATCTAAGACTTTCACTTTCTGTTATTCTACTAAAGTTTTGTGTTGGACTAAATCTTTTTTCTCTCCATCAGTTCCTTTCTCCCTGTCTGCAAAATCGACAGACTAATACACACACATATGCACCAAAGACATAAATGTCTCTCAGGTAACATCAATCTCTCAAATGTTATGGGCTCGCTTCTAGGCGCAAGGCATTCCTTGGCAGGAATCTCACTCCACTTTCAGACGGAATTTTCCGATTTCAAAATCAGCATTGTTGGATCTGAACAAGAGGGCTGGACTCACTTGCTTGGCCCTGGTCACTTCTTTTTAAAACCCTGAAATCTTGTGTTTAGTCTAGCTGAAATCCTGCAGTCTTCATCTGTCTGAAAAGACTCCATGAGGAGAGTACATGTACCAGCAATGATGAAAAAACAAAAAGGGAAATATAAGCAGGCATATAACTGGCACAACACATAGAGGTAGCATGTGTGAAGCTGTATGAGAGCATCCTGGGATATGTATATGACTGCAATAAATTATTTATGGCTTCTTCAGACTGAAGTTTGTACATAAACATGATTGAGTGACATTTCACTCAGACTACAGTAGAATCCCTTCAACATAGTCAGAAATACAGCGTGTCTAGATGAAATGCTGTGAAGGTGCTGCTTATTTATACAGTAATAATGTGCACTCCTCCTGAAACAATCAGCACACCGTCTCCAGTGAACTGAAGACGTACACGCATAATGTGCAGACAAAGACTCAACGGTCATAAGAGATCAATCAATAGGATAATTGGGCAAAGAAAAGTGTTTTGTTGCTCAGTTGACCAGATCTAGAAATCTGAGGCTTTAGTGAACAATGTCCGACTGCAAAGACAAAGCCTTTCTCCACATCGATACAGCTCCAGCAGACTGAGGAGAGAAAAGCTGACATAATGACTGCAGAGTGATTATCTGGTCTCATGCACTGAAATAATCCAACCAGGCTCTCTGGAGAGTTGGAGAGGGAGGCAACAAGACAAGATAAGACGAGAGAAGGAGAGGTGATAAAGAGCTGAAGAGAACAAGTCCCGGGAGAGTCAATAAAAAAAATGGCTGAGGTGGAAGAGGAGGGAAGAGAAAACAAATAGCAAGTGGGACCAAAAGACAGCAAGTGAAGGGAGGATGATTGATTTTATAAATAACACTGATTTAATAACTCAAGTATGTAGCTCTAGATGGTTGAGGAGGGAGAGCAGAAAAACAATTTGTTGCTGACAAAGTTTAATAACTCTAAGAGTGTAGACCTCCCGTTTTTTAAGGAAACATATTGTAAAAGGCAAGATTTCCATATCTATTTCTATTAAAGCAGGTCTAGGTGTTTCATATATAGAGAGAGAGCTGTCTCTACCAAATTCGTATGACTGCCTTAAATTGTGACCACACTGATGTGTTTTTACCCTATGGTAACTTAAATTGATCCAATTTTTTGTTTTTTAAATCAAGCCTATCACATCAGCCATCTGTCCTTTCTATCTTCCTCTAATTTACGGTTGAGCAGTTTTATTTTAAAAGAGTGATGGCCAATATCGACTCTCGTCACTCACTTGACTCTAGCTCGAACCAAATATGTGTTTTCTGACTATAAAAGCACATCAACACCAGAATTTTCATATATTGTACACTTTAAGAGAGTAATATATAGGAGAAAAAGAAATAGCAACCCAGGGAAGAGACAAAGAAGAAAAAGCACTGCGAGACATTTTGTCTTAGCCTGGCGCTCCTCCGTCTGCCGAGGTCTCAGCTCATTTCACTCCAAGTTCTGTCAGGACCATCAGCTACAAAGCCACAGTTTACACACGCCATTAGCCTCAAAACAACACTGTCATCAGGAATTGTGAATGTGTATGTCTGTGCAAAAGCACTGACGTGTCATTACAATTTGCATATATTAGCATCCAGCAGCCTCAGTCTTTGATCAGGGGTGTACCTCTCAAATGTTCTTGCCCGTAACTTGGTGATTCAAGAAAAGATCTGACAAAGAAGACATCACTGCTTCGCATTTTGCTTACAACCCTCTCCGCCATTAATTCTTCTTCGGAATTAAAAGATGAAGCAAATTTTTGGCCAAAAATAGGGAAGATTCTGCTTAAGTTGAATCCCAATTAGTGTGTAGTTCACCTCAGATGGTGGAAAGATTTAAAAACACTTAGCTAAAGTTCCCATAATGAACAAGGAGCAGAAGAATCTGAAGTTTCTTCCCTCTCTGATCTGACAAGATATCCACTCTGCTAAAGCGTCCTTAAACTCTACACCAAATTCCTACCACCTCTATCAGGTGCTGCTCTGCAGTGGATGATAACCTCCATCCTCCCTTGGGAAGAGGTAAGTAAAGTAACTTAAATTAATATTAATGTATGAGGCATTATTATTGCTATATACCTCACATCCTACATCTTGAGTTAGGGCAGTGAATAAAAAAGGGTCATAAAGCACTTCTAATTCATTGTTTTATCTGCAGGAGCAGAAACACCGAAACATTAATCTGCATCTCTATGCAGTTTAGTCCAGATTATATTGTCTGCTGTCTAAGCTTTCCTCCGCTTAGTGACACTTCATGAAAAAATGAACTGTTCAACCAAAAAAATGACTCTTCTCAAGCTTTTCATTTGATTACTTTCAAAGGTCTATGGGCTGAAAACTTTTCAGAATGTCATTATAAAAAGGAGATGATACATAAAAAAGGTTGGATATTAAATTTGTAAAGCAGGAATATTATCACTCTACATCTACAGTAGTTGAAAACAGATTCTGCAGCAGTAGATGCTGTAAGAATCTCCCATTGATCATCCATGTCGTCATTTTCACACCTCTCTTTCTCACAACTGCACATTTTTCTGTTTCAGAGGCATGAAGAGGAAAACCACTTCTACAGCCAAAATTAAATTATTCAAACTGTGACCAACAACATCAACAGTACAAAGCGGGAGGAATATAAAGTATATTCAAAGGTCTCAATGGGAATGTGAGTGACATTTATTTAATTATTGTATAGATCATATATAGACCACCTTCATATGTATTTGGCCAATTTGTGGCACTTGGTCTTCATTCTGTGACGCTGCGCCACACATTGGTCTATGTATGAGATATATATATATATATATATATATATATATATATATATATATATACACGACAATGTATGGGCATGGAACAGCATTTTACTGTTCAATGCCCTCCTATGTTACATCTCAAACATTGTTTATGTAAAAGTACAACTGTCACCTCCGATCTGTATACCTCTCTCATCTAATATACGTAGGAAAGTCGTTTCTCAGTGTGCAGATTAGTCAGGGGTCATGTTTCTATCCAGGGGCATTTTGGTGTTTAAGTTTCAGCTAAAAGTGTATTTTGTGTGGTCACATTGACCTTGACCCTCCATGTGTCTGATTTATTCCTTCATGAGAATGAGACTGATGCAAGTTCAACATGACCTTGACCTTTGACCACCCAAATCTATCCAAGATCAGTTCATCCTTTAGTGGACATTTTGGAATGGGTCTGAAAGACTGACTTACATCTGAGCGGAGGGACAGACAACCCAAAAAAATATATAAGCGAAGATAGCCATGGCCAGGGGCATTAAAATTTATTTATTTTCCCATTTAAAATAGTTCCCCCTTTTCTATCGTCATACTGCTGCTGCTGTCATAAGTGGCTGTGCATTTCTTTATGTTTATACACTTTTGTCCTCTATTTGCAGGCTGACCTGGGGCAGATAAATGGGATCCAATAGTTTTTTTCTAAAGCAATCAAGGGCAATGCCATCCTTTGTCCCTGCTAAAAATCACTCACTGGTAACAGCCTGTGGCTATCAGCGTCTATTGTGTCACGTTTGCCAATCCCTATCCAAACAAAGACAATATTGCCCTCTTTTATTGCCTGTAAAACTTGCCCATGTATCACTGCCTTTGTTTCTGTGCCAATTTGCTAGCAGGCTCTGAGGCATGACGATTGGATCGGCTCCATTTTTTTTTTTACTCCAGCTTGGTGAAGCCCAGGAATGATCTGCAAGCACCTGTACCTATCCGTCACTTTTTTTTTCTTTTCTCCCACTCTTACTCCCTCTCCTCCTATCTCACTCTTTCATTTTTCTCATCTCTCTTCCTCATCTGCTTCTTTCTCGCCGTTTCCTCCTTCGTTACATTCCAGGTCTTCTTCTGCGCAGATGCCCATTTTTCTTTGAGATTGCCTGTCTGTCTTTCTGGTTCCCATTCCAACCCCCTTCCTCCCTCCTCTCTGTCCCATTCGCTCTCTGTATAAGGGTTTGCAGGTGGCTCTTGCTGGCTGGGTCAGTAACCAGGGGAAACTGGGGAAGAGTTCACTTCAATAGAACAAATGGGAACAAATTGATCCACTTTCACTGCTGTTTTTGGGACGCTGTTTGAGTTGCAGGCAAAAAGACCTGAAAGCTGGGAGTTTTAAAAAAGGTCAAAGGCTAGTGTAGCAGAACACCCACAACAACCTTTGGACTGACACGAGAAGCAAGTTCTCTTAAGTGCAGTTCAGAGCCTGAGCCCAAAAACAGCACACAGCCACACAACTTTTCACACACGGCTTGAGCCCTGTGGCCAGCTGTAGGTGCTCCTCTCAGGGCGTCAACTCCTTAATGGTTCATCTGTTAAACAAATTCAAGACGAACACAGATTCAGGAGCCTTCCTGCAGAATGTCCCACAAGCATCCGGCCTTATGGAAATCTGTACTTTGGACTGTTTGGTGCCTGATTGTACCTGTGCATATGCAAATCGCCCCTAAGGTCCTGACAGGTACACAAGCTCCGTCTGTGTTGTCTCCTTGATGCTGCCAGTGTCCTTGTCTTACACACATGTTCATGAATACAGTGAAAGGCAGGTGCATGATGACAAAAAAAAACGATTGTGACTGTTTTAATTGTTTAGTAGATCTGAGCTCATTCAAGTAGTATTTTACCGTGCGGGAAAATATCTTCCGTATGTGGCATGACTTCTTTAAGCCTGCAGCTCATAAATATCACAAAACACTGAAATTTCATTTTGGCGTCATAGCCATTTTGCATTTCAGCGTAACCCAGCGAGGATTCAGCTGCGGACCACACCTGGCTCTCGGCTTTCCTGCACGTCTGGATAAATGACTTCAAGTAAACAAGAGTCTCACTAAGTGAAACCGTCTGGAAACACCATGTTCCTGCACCAGACAGCGGTGGACAGACAGCCGCAGAGGCATTCAGCAGACTCTTACTAATCTCTGCACAGACTTCAAAAAAAGGGCATCGTCAGAAGCAAAGCAAAGAAACAACCACTGTAGTATTCTAATTGTTGTTTACAGTAAACCCGAAATGGCTGGAAATAGATTTCAAACAAAGCAGGCCGAGTATATTGGAACCCGTTTCACACCAAACACTAATAACAGTGCTGAGCTACAAGAAAAAAAAAAGTCTGTGGCTGTCCAAATTCTCCTGGAACTCCCAGTATGAATGAGTCATGCGTACGTCAGCAGAGCTGTGCAAGGTGCAAGCTGACTGCTGCTCAAGGCACAAAGGGAAGATCTCCTCACTAACAGGTTTATATATGCCGTTTCTACTGGCACCAAAGCATGTTTCATCACTTTTTCTTCCTCAAATTGATTTGCAGGGACTGTCATGCCAAAGGGGAAAGCTTAACACAAACTTCAAATGTACATTTAAGATATGTATAACGATAGATCATTTTTTTAATGGAAATTCAATAAATATTTCTTTATGTTCCTGTGTGAATTAAGCTTCGTTAGTAAAATAGTATTTACTTATTTATTTACAATCCTAATTTTGAAAATTCTTTGTAAAACCTAGGAAAAAAGAAAAAAAAAACTGGAGTTTCCCAGTTTGAACACTAGATATTATGTATTCATACTGTCTCAACTTGAATGTAGTTTTAGATCATATTTTCCACAGTGTTCCCTTTTTGGGAATCTAATTATACTTATTAACTTAATAAAGTGGAGCAAAGTCAGAAAGAAATGTATATAGATATCAGGCTTTCTTAGAAATTTAAATTGAGCGCACCTTGTGATGCAGTAATTGTATTCATTATAAAGATAATTAATACTGTTAAACATCTATCTATTAAAAACTTTCTAAATAAAGATAATAATTATCCAAATATTAAGAAAATAGGAGTTGTTAGAGGCATGTTGCTATCATAAGGAAGAGTCACATTCCCTCCAGGCCAGTGGCCTTGGAAGTCATTCACCAGCCTGGAAAATAAGTGGTCTTTGACCTGAGAGGCAAGTGACACTGCAGTTAGGCGGATGCCATAAAGCAGTAATCTGTGCTGTGCTACATCACCATGGTAACATGCGTGCCAGTGAGTACTGTGGATGGCAGGGTGCGCCTTTCATGGCACCGCTACACCCATCTGACTCACTCACACACAAACACACACGCTGTCATTATTACAAAACCTGATTGCAAAACATCATTAGCAGTATGCCAGACTACACCGGTGCCAAACTAGCCGTCATGTTGATCCTAAACCCACAGACAGGTCGCAGATTACGCTGAAAGCATAGCGAGTCAGGGGAAAACACTGACAGCTCCATTCCTCTCCACTTTTTTTTTCTTTATTTGGTTTCTCTAATCCATCTTTCCCCTCTTCCCTTCCCTCTTCAGCTCCTCTTCACTCTCCTTCTGTTGTAATAGCTCCCTTTTCTCTCTTTTAACCTCTCCTCTCTGATCTAGTCCTCTGAAATCTCAGTCTCTCAGCCAGCTGGCATCAGGACACAAACCTTCCTCCACCATGGCACCGTGTCAGGCCCGAGAGAGCAAGAGAACCAAAGACAGAGGGAGGGAGACGAGTACGCTGAAAGCAACAGTGATAAAAGGAGGAAGGAGAGGGAGGCCAGGAAGAGAAGGAGAGTAGCTGACAGGTAAGGACAGCAGGTGGACAAAACAAGCTGAGTGGACCAAAAGAAAGTAGAGAAAGGAAAGAGATTTGAAAAAACACAGAGATAGAGGACAAGATAAGTGGATAACAGAAGGTGACAGGCGCTGTCTTATCTTTTCTTTTCTCACGACTTCCTTTCTCTTCTTTCTGTTTCATCCTCTTTTTGTAATCACACCAATACATCATTATCATTCCTCAGCAGTCAGCATGCATTCATGTGCATGCACTGATACAAACAAAGTTGTGTGCCCTTGAATCCCCCATTCACAACACACATGCACACACTCACATGCACGCACACACACATATACAAACCAATCCACTGCTGCTGGCTGAAATCCCTGAATCCCCCAAAAGTCAATATTTTTCAAAACTGACATAAATGGGATATTTTAAGTTTCGCTGAAATGGATCTGGGGAGTTTCATCGTGTTTCCTCAGGATCAAGTCCCAGCCTACTTGATAAAGTGACCCACTTCATCAAACAAGCAGACATCAACAAGTTAAGTTTGTGTCAGATACAAATATGACAAAACTGTTCCCGGAGTATGGCGTTTTCCTGTGTTAAGAACGAGACATTTCCACACACTGTCTGTCTCGTGCGTGAGCCCTATTCAGAGCCATCTACTTTAGCACTCTATACACATAAACCTTAACGAGGCACCAGTAACGAGCATCTCGCCGTGTGTGTTTTGATGAAGTTCAGAGGGGTGTGAGGTTCAGCCTTCATTAATAATGCAGCCAGGGCTTGATGACCTGAAGCCGTGATGAGAGGAGCACTGACAGGACAAGAGTAACGGTTCACCTGAGGTCAGACTCGTGTTTGAAGGGCCTGTTCGCCAAAATTACACAAAAAGAAAAACATATCACTGAGTTGACTGAGATGCTTTGCAAGCCTATGTTGAATATTAAATAACTTTGGTTACGAAAAAAAAAAAAAGTCAAAGTATAATACATAAATTATTCTTTTCATATCCAGACTGGCGGCCACAGTAAAAAGTGGTGACGCCACTGAGGCTGAATTTCACTCGCTTTTCCGCTGGTTACTGATTACAGTTAATTTTCCACACAGCAGGTTCGTGTGGAGGAGCGGAAGACCTGTTATTCATCCCCATTAAATGGTGAATGAGCTACAGTTGCCTTAATGAAAGACCTCGCATTTACTGCAGAACGCCTGTCTATGAACTGGGCATCTATGGTGATATTCCAAGGAGAAATGACAAGCAGTGGATGCCCACTGGTAGATAACACAACAAACTAATCCTTCAAGAGACATGTGTGTGAAGTTTTGTTCTGTTTTTTCTGATTTCTGCTTGCATTGTCAGTAAACTGTCACTCTTCCAAATAAAGGCTGGACAACTGGACATTGTGAAATTATTTTTCAGGGAATCTAGGAATTCCCTCACTTTTGGCTATAACTTCTTGCCAGTTCTTCTTCTTTCAGCACTTCCCTGTATAAAAGGATATGCCATCTTTCTGACAATATTTCACAGATGAATGGTGGTTACAAAAGGAACTTATCGTGTTGAAATCGCAACATAATTTCATCATTTCATGTTTTCAGGTCCGTCCATTAGCCTGTGAAGGCAAGCTTCCCCTTAAAAAAAACGTTGCGGAAACTCAAACCTGAAAAAAAGGCAAATTCAGCAGTATGTTGTTGGATTTGTGCAACTCTTCGACATACAGTGCAAAATGGATCCACATTTAGAGGATGCTGGATTTTTGTATTTTAAGAAAATCTATATTCAAAATTGTATTTATGTTTGTTTCATCTGTCGGCTCTAAATCTATCCATCAAACCTGATGTTTCTGGGTTTGTGGAATATAAAAGCAGGGGAGAAGGTGTCATTTTTATCGATATATTTGTTAGGACTATGATTTGTTCAGCATGAGGTTTCAGAAAACTATAATTTTCCTGCAATACAATAGTTCCTGTCCTCATACACACTTTGTACTTGCAATAACCCATTCCTGTGCAGGTCTTGTCTGCAGCAACAAAGATAAGAAAACAGAGTCAAACTGAGTTGATGTTTAAAGTGTATTCCACACACTCTACAGGTCTGTGCATCAAATACAGCAGGGATCTGAGGCTGAGGTGATGGTTACTTACAAAGTGTAAATTATGATTATAGCCTAATGACATTTCAATGATAAAAAAAAAAAATACCATTATTCTGCAAATGAACTCAAGTAATGAAATCAACAACTTGTAAAGTCAAAGTTTTAGAATTAGTTTTAGACATGCTATCTAAAATGCAGCTGAACAGAAAATCACCTTGATTTTTAAAAAACTGGGATGGACAACTTTTTTTTTTTTTTTTACCATTTTCTGCCATATTATAGGCCAAACAATTAATGGATTAATCCACAACCTAATTGTAGATTTAAAAATAAATGAATAATGAAAATAATTGTTGTGCCATTTAAATGCACAGGAAACACAACAAATATAAGTAAAGCACTCTTACCTTGGGCTCCATGGAGATGAAACTGTGTCGACCACGGCTGGACAATGTTGACCTCTTGATGGTCCGGCTATGGAAGAAGTGATAGTGGTCTTTGAGGTCCCCAATCTGCAAAACACATATACAGACTTAGGCACTTATTTATTCCATAACATAATGACCCTTTCTACATCATCATAACTCAGGAGTTTAACAATTAACAAGAAGAGTCAGTTTGAATACCAGTAACTGTAAAAGTTACAGTTGTAATGCTAGCGTGGGGTGTTTTTCCTTCTATGTATTATACAATAAGTTCTTTTGAGGTATTAAAAACTGTGAAGGAAAGAAACAAGGGGATATGGAATGAAAGGTGAGACAGAAATAGCAGACAAGTCAAACAAAAGCGGAAAAAGAGACACAGAAAGACAGAAGCCGACAGATTGGAAGTCAGACAGATGTACAAACAGACAAAGACTTTGAGTGACAGAGAGATGAGGAGGACAGGCGATCCTCAGACAGACAATGACAGGCAGACGGCAAGCTGCCGGACGGTGATTAGTTTTAATAATTAATAAAGACCACACAATCCCTCAGATGATCAAACTGTCATGGCTGCCAAGGGTCCTGTGGTGTGTCACTGATCCGTGGCTGAGCTCCACCACCACAGAATCCATTAGATCAGCTTTCAGCTCAATGCCCATGCACATACACACATTCTCCAACTTCCACACTGATAAATGAGAAACATGAAAGTGCCAGTGGGTCTCGCTGGATCACCCTCTCCCAGATACCAAACATTTGCCAAACAAAGAGTGTTCATCAGATGTCTTAGGAAATCAGATTTAAAACAGCCTGCATACAAACAAAGTGTGCTTCCATAATAGGCAGCTACCGCTTTGGATGCTTTTCATAGTGTAAACAGGTCTCAACATATCGGGCTTCCACTGCCTATTTAATCTACCCAACATCTGCACTGCCATTAGCAGGCCACCCTTCCCTTTAGGAGTGTCTGTAAATGGGGAGCTTCTGGAAAAGCTCTATACACACAGAATTACAAAACCCCTAAAGCTTAGATATAAACTTCTGCAGCACTGCTCTTTCTAAAGCCATCTACAGTCTGTCGTTTGCAGAAATCACCCATGCATTTCCAATTAAAGTGACATTTTGAAATTCACACCCCTTATCATAGCTTGACTATCTCTTCAGGTTGTACTACAGCTCACTTTCAATGTGCTGTTTCTTTAACTGATTCGCTAAAATTGTGATTGCTATAGTTATGCCAACATGTGCTGAAATGCACATGCAGTGGTTATAAAGTCAACTGAACTTTCATTCTGATGCAATAACCCACATTGTGAATGACAACTTTAGCGTAACCTCTGGTTACTAGGGAATATGTTGTAACAAATCTGTGAAGCACAACTACTCTCTTCTGTGATTTATGATGTCTTGCATCACAGACTTTTCACAGGAATCTTTTATGCTTACATGTCACTTAATACAGAAACCTGCCAGGAATTGCTAAATGTGATAAAACTTTTCCTATGGAAATTATTCTGAGAGCGTCATACAAGGGTCAGACTTTCAAGCTGCAAGTTCAAGTTTTGCCTGAATAAGTGTGGGTCAGACAGAAAGTAGCTGGACACGTGAAACAAAAAGACACATGCAGACACACACACACACACACACACACACACACACACACACTTCAGGACTCTATAATTGCGAAATAAATCTCATGTGTCTAGAGAAGTGTGAATGGAATTACAAAATACATTTTCTAACTTATTGCTACATGATGTGCCGTCACTTAATAGTTAAAGTGACATCAAGGATAATACTGATAAAATATGTATTTCACTTCAATTTTGTTTGAATACAAATGTAGACAGATAGAGGCAAACTGACAAGATTTTCTTTATTCTGTTCAACAATGTTTAGGTGAGTCTTTTTTATCATCCTGAGCCCATAACCTTTACCCCATCTGGCATAGAATAAGAATTAAAATCCTTGACTCAGGCTTAGAGTCAGGGCACACTGTCTGCTTGAGCTGCACATGTGCATCTTGGAAACTTTTGGCTTTAGTATTTCGGCGCCCGTGTTAAGAGGTTAGAGCAGCCAAACAACTCCCAGAGCAGCACAGGTATGGCTGTGCTGCACGACAGGTAAACATTTAGGGTCATGCCTACTTTTTATGTGCTTTCTGTGCTTTCTATGCTTTCTTTTAAGACAAAGCTTTGATTCTGAAATATTTTGCAGGACTATGCTGTAAAAAATGCAATGGTTTGCATGGCTCCTTATTCCCAAAATATTAACTTTAAATTGTTAAAATACAATGAAAGAAAGGTAAGCTCAATGTAGATGGCAGGTAGAGCCACAGCAGCAGAAACACTGCATGTCCTTTTTTTAATCATGAAAAAAATAAATGTATAATAAATCTGAATTGCAATTGGAGAGCCTTTGCCGAGGTCAATGTTGCATTCACATGGACCTTACCCTGCCTTATGTTGCCATGATAATGAAGGTAAAAAGTATTTGTAAGCGCCCTGTGATATGGATCTTCTCCTAAATTTAATAGGTTCGTCATTGGCCTATGCTACACCCTTCGAACAAGTTTCATAAAAACCAGGCTATAGTTTTTTGTAATCATGGTGACAGACAAACAGACTAACCACACCAAAAATATGACCTCCTTATAATTATGCTAAAATACTGCCCGTTTTAATGATCATCATGGACAGTGGATGATTAGCATGAGTGAGGTATTTTCCAAAAATGACACCCTGTTGGTCGGATGCCCTTTAAGAACTGCTGTTTCAGTGTAACCTGCCTAAATATTCCCATAACTTGTTATTGATGCCTCCTGTCTGGCTACGGATCATTACCCTCACTCTCAGCGCTCCAACTTCTCTCCCATCTCTTCAAAACATGGACAGATATTCACGTCTAGGGTCTTGTCAGCTGATTTAGACTCAATTTGGGCCACTGTCTTAGTCTGGGAAGGGGGCTCCATGGTTAAGAGGATTACCCAGAATTCCCCAACGAGGTGCTCTCTCACTCCATGCCAACTCTTTTCATCCATCCATCCATCTATCGTCCCTTCTTTTGCTCCCACCTCCCTTCATCTCCCAGTGTGTGGTTATCTTTGTCTCTTCTCCTCTTTCCACCCTTGTCAAGAAGACTATATTGTCCCTCTGTTACATGTTTTTCCTACCCATCCCCCTATTTTATCTCTTTAAATACTGTGCTTACCTTCACAACATCAAACCCCTTCTAATTTAGCAATTATATCCCAAAAATCAGAAATCACAGTTAATCTGAACTTGATGATTAGTAGGTTTTACTAAATTGAAAACACCTGTAATTAGTTTCTTTGCAACTACAGTAGCTTCAAACTGCCAAGAAAACTTTCAAAAATTCATCTTTCCTGATTTATTCATTTCATTACCCCCATACATCAGTGCTGCACTGATTTAAAAGAGAGGGGGGTGATGATGGGGATGTCAAAGTTCACATTAGGAAACCAGAGTGTGCTGTTATCTCTCCCATGGGAGCGGCTTTCAGCTGACCCCAAAACCAGGAAGTGAAGTAAAACTCTTGTCTATGAGGTGTCAAAGTCCAATGAACGCTCCATATTGAGATGGAAATTAGGGCGAATGGTGGGGGTTGGGGGCGACACTGCGCTCCACAGGGGAATTCCTATGGGGGGCTGGTATGGAAAGGGGGGGAGGACTCCACACATTAGTTCCCGTCAAAGAGAGGGGATAAACGAGGCCATTAAGGCCTGCTCTCTGGGGAGTATAGTGGGTGGGCGGGCTGGATAAGGCGAGGAGGAAGGGGGGGTTCAATAGCTGTTGACTAGGCTACCCCACAACAACCTGTCAGAATGCCCCCCTCTGTTCCACGCTGTCTTCACGTCGAGCGCTGGCAAGTGCAGGCTTGAACTACCCATGTATTTTGGTCACGATATTCTGAAGTATGTGTGGGGTCCATGTTTGTGTGGTGTATTTCCTTTGCCCACAAAAGGACACAGGATTTCTCTTTAACTTTGTCAAAACACATCTCTAAGTGGCCAATTAAACGCCTCCTGTGGGACCTGAGCGGACTTCTGTTGATTAATAAAATGACATCATGTGAAGGGAGAAATGTCTCATGCATCTCTCAAGTGTTTCCTTTCTTTTTTTACAACTGTGGTTGGTATTTATTTTAGACTTTATGAAGCATTTGCCCCCACAATTGCCCTTAAGTGTCAGCTCGAATAAAAATTTCAGTCCAGTCTACAGACTACCGTCCAGGTCTTACACTGTACATGCATGCATATGGTTGTGATTTACAAATGAACGTTATAAAAAAGATCATCCTAGCTTCATATGACATGCTTAACATTGGCTTCACACTGGAACTTCATCATTACTCAACAAACTCAGAAGATCAACAACTTTACTCTGCCAATTTATGAATACTGACAGAAAAGAAAGGAGCATCTGCTAAGGTGTAAACAGAGCAAAACTGAGATTTCCAGTGCACATTACATTCACAGGGAAAAACTGTGAACCGCTCAGATATCCCCCATGTATTGGAGTTATCTGAAAAAAATGCCATGATTTTAAAGTAAAAGGCCAAAGCTGCCAGGTAAAGCTGCAGCAGTTCAGTGGATGTTTTAGAGTCAAACAGTCCTACATACATGGTCAAATACAATTTTATAGTGTTTAAAGGGACTAACATGAGAATGTGTTTGTATGTGGAGCTTTTGATGTCACCTCCAAGACCACAAACCAAACAGCACTAGCTGTCTCACTTGTGTGTCAAAGAGACCAAAGCGCATGAGAGTGCTGTGGCTGTGAGGCTGATAGCGAGCTCCCTGTGGCTCCAGCCCGCAAACTGAACATGATCCGCGGAAACAGTGAGGAGGCACCTGTTGTACCACCCTGCTCTCCCGGTCCTCTTTAATTGTTCCCTGCAGCTTCTCTCTTCCCTGTCTGAAGGAAGGAGAATCAAAGAGAAGGTTCACGGCTCGGGTTTGGACTTTAGACCACTGACGTTTGACTTTATATCGCTTGTCTGCTGCTAAATGGATAATTACCGCTGTGGCACTTTAAAGAGTTGCCAAAAACAAGAAAGGAGACAGACACAGAAAAGGGCAAGTTTTGATGGAGCAATAGGCGACCTACCTGTCCCATGTTCCTATAGCCATATTTATCCGCTATCCACTCGGCGACATCGGGTCCACCGGCTATCCTGACTGCCCAGTGGTTGGTGTAAATCCGAGCATTGCACGGCGGGGACGCAAAGCTGAGACAGAGCACCAGGACGCACAGCGAGCTTCTTCTCCAAGCGGCGTTGCGGACCATCTTCCCCCACTTTTAACCCGACTGTTCTCCTCCTCCTCCTCCTCAGCCGACCAGGCAAACAACCAAACTTCTCTTCTCGCCGAGCAAGACTCTCATAGAAACACAACTATCCGGTCAAAAACACTTGAAGAGAGATAAAGAGAGGGAAAGAGGGGGGAAGGAACGGAGCCCCGAGGAGGAAAAAATATACCTTATCCTCAAACCTCTGCTTTCCACATGGGAGAGTTGGAAGTTTGCGTTTCGTGTGCCCTCTCTCTGTTCCTCTCTCTCTCTTTTTTCCACGGCGGAGGAGGAGGTAGTGTACGTGTCTGTGCGCCGTGCGTCTTTGTGCGCGAGTTCGTGTACGTCTGTGTGCGCGCGGAGCTCCTCAAAGCTGATTTCTCTTCTCCACGAACAACTCGGATGTTGGTCGTTCAGCTCATCAGGCTTTCATGTGGCGAAATGGCTACAGCGCCTCCCCACAAACAACTAGCTGACACTCTGGAGAGTAGAAACAACTAAAGCCGCGGGGTTTCCCTGCCGAGCTCCGCTGGGTCTTAAAGACACTCTACTTGGATCCACCGCTGACCGCTCGTGCACAAGGCACAGCGCAGGGGGGTCAAACTTGGGGCCAGGGAGCCGCATGAGGGCCAGCTTCAAGGGCTCTTGCCAACAGGTTAAAAATAAGAATAATTTCCAAAAATGTTTGAAAGTTATCCCAGTAAGACAACATTAAATAATTTGGATTACCACACTTCTCAATTGAACTTAAAACAAATGGTGTATTCTGCACTTTCAGTGGCTACCTCCACTGGAAGACAACTGACATTAAAATGTGGAGTATGTATAACAGAGAAGTAGAGCATGCACTACAGAGTAACCATAACCCTGACCACTTGTTAACCCCATAACCCCCAAATAGAACTCCCCACACCCCACCCCCACCCCACACACAAACACTGCAAGAAAAAACATCTTTGTCTGTGCAACTTGCATCATCATCCAAATAACTGTCTATTATATATATACATTTGTCATCCTCGAACCACTGGCACCAACCTCAACACAGTCATTCAGAAGTGTGTGTTTGAGGCACTTCTCTGAAAGCTGAACAGAAACCCAGAACATAAACCAGATCTGACCCGGCTCAGACCACAACCCTGACGTCATGATCCCACACATCAAATAGCAATAAAATAAAGCACATGGCCCATCATTATCTGGTTTAACATTTTCTAAAGCAAAAAAAAAAAAAAAGAATTTATAAAAAGAAAAAATGAATTTCTGTAATTTCCCATTTTTTGGGGATCAATAAAGTACATCTATCTACAACACATCCATATTCACACAAGCCTTCAATTAGAGAGTTCATTTGTAAGATATATCAGTTTTTTTGTATTTTCCTAAATAATTTCTGTGCAATACAGCAATATCGATCAGATTAGGTTAGCTTTGTTTTTTTATGATGTAGCCAAAACTATTTCATTGTTCCCAAATCATGTATTTTTTTTACTGTGCACACAAGGGAATGTCCTGGTTTAATAATTTTATCTGTTTTATCTGCTTTTGCAAACTTGTCAAAAAAAAATTCACTGACACAGCAGAGTTGTATGCACGTTTTCACGGAGTGAATAAGATGTTTGTGTTTGCTAGTGTGTCCCTTTTAATACCTGATACCAACTGATGCACATGAATGGCAGTGACGTTTTTTCTCTTGAATTTCCTTTGTAAATGTCCACCAGTTAACAAGTGGATGCATTACATTTTGGATTCTGCCCTCCAGCCCCGCACCCTGAAATCTGCTGCTGAATGCAAGCTTTGTCAGTCTCCTGAGCAATATTGACACAGACATACCAATGTAAAGTTGGGTAAACCATGACCTCCACCTCTTTCATCATCCAATGGGAATCAGCCACAGACATAAAAAAAAGAAAACTTTTTACATTTTCCAAATGTTTCTTTTCTTCAACTAAAACACCGGACCCTCTTTAACTTAATCCATTTGATGATTCTTGTTTTGACTGTCATGACTTGGGGTTGATGGTGTTAATTGTTTAAAATACATCTTGTAGAAACAAGCTGAACTCCAGTTTGTAAAACATACTGTCCCCATCCTCACAGATAGCCTATGTGTATGCCAAAGTTATATGTCCAACGCCTCCATGCAGGCCTAGTGCCCTTCATACCAGCTTTAATGCATATTTCCCCTCAATCAGTGAAGCTCTAGATGTCATGCCCCTCATCGCAGCACAGGTCACAGCTGACTAAACGCTGTCATTATGGAATGTACCCGGTATTATCTGCAGTTGAGCCTTTCATTCAAGGCCTTTGTTGATTGATGGGTTTTTGTTTTGCAGCAGTTTCCCGGGGATGTCTCTGTGCACAGCGAAAACTCTGTTCTGCATGGGACACAAGTGAAAATCAGCATAATTGCACTAATTGCAGCCAATTTCTCGCTGAATGGACCCCGCTGTCACATCTCACAACAAGTGGGGGGACAAGAACATCTCATGGTCCCCCAGATGGAGATGAAAGGGAGTAAAGACGGGAAAAAAAACACCCAGTGATCGTTCTCCATTCAGCGGGATGGAGGGGCTTGTAATTTAAAGAATAAAAAAAGTAGAGGAGAAAAAACACAGCAGAAATTGATTTGAGTATCCAAATCAAGTACCCAGGTCACGAGGCCACCTTGAGAACCAGGGCCCCCAATTTCCATTCAGGTCCAAAATGTCGCGATATCCTGTGTGACAACCAGATCACAGCTCCCCCGAGTTTCTCCAGAGAGTGAACCGAGTGAACCCCAACAAAACGTCTTTGTCAACATCTGAGAGCGAATCGGTCATGAGTGTCAACAAACACTCTGAGGGGCATTCCTGTGTGCATTCCTGTGCCTCTTCAATGAAATAACATAGCTCATTGCATGTTATGGCCAAACACAACTAAAAAAAACCTTCACACAACCCCCATGATAAAACACAATGGAAGGCTCCAATAGGAAACTGCAGCCAATGAGCTGTATTTACCAAGGACACAGCTAATTTGTTCATTCAGTATGGAGCCCAACATTTATTGGATAGAACTTCCCACATCTTTTTTTTGGTCCTATCAAGACATGGGCTTTATGAAACATGTGTGCCACTCTTACAAACCTATCCATCACTGATCTTCACAATTACCCTTCATGACCTTTGCTTCCAGATGTTGCTTCAAGATCCTTTGCTTCTCCCTTTTTGCCCAAATCTGGATCCATACTATTGGATTTTTATCTTTAGTTCAAGGTTTTTTTCTCTTCCACTTACCTACACTCCTCTATCTGCCCTTCCTGTACCTTCAGTTTTTTCCTAGGGGTCATTGCTCTCTCTGACCCCCCATATCTGTATCTCTCACTGGGTGGGCTTTCTGGGAGTTAAGGTTGACCTTTCAACTTCACTTTGACCTTTGACCTTGTAGCTGTAGGCTCCTGCACTTAGGCCACAATAGCACCTGCCACTCACTGACTTTCCATCCTCTCTGCTCGGCATCTCACCCTCCAATCACCACCGTTTCCTTCTTCCCTCCGTCTTCTCTCCTTTGTCAGTCACATACCAGCGTTGTACAGGCTATTCTGTGGGCACACACAGTCTATAGATTTTGTCACGAGAGATGGAAGAAGGGGGAGACAGAGTGGTATAGACAAGTAAAAGTTTGGTCCACTGAATCTCAGGGACTGTGAAACTCTGTTCAGTGTGGAAATTATTTAAAGCAAACAGTTCTAAACAGGTCAAATCATTCAAGAACAGAAAGCTCAAATCTAGGCATTTTCCCTCAACAAACAATTGTTTGACTGGTTTTGAACTCATTTTTTTATTTAATTTTCAAATTTGTTTCCATGTTTGTTCAGTCTTTTTGTGTCCCAACTATGATACAGTGTATTTCTTCAGAACCCAGTTCAGTGTAATGCAGGTTAAATATGAAAAGATCTCCGGAAAAAAAAATAGGGTTAATTTTTCACATAACTGTCAGATTTTAATCACCCCCCATACTTTTATGCTTTGTGTGGACTCTGTAGTTTACTTTAGAAGACATAGCTATGCATTGCCACCTAGTGGTGACTGATGATTGGCACAGAGATGGCGGTTACAGGTGGAGATGATCTCTTCATATGTTCCTTCCCATTTACAAGAGGCCCTGAGTAAAATAATTCACCATTCTTTACAATTATTTAAGAAAGTATAGCAAATTAATGGCAATGTAACTGAAATGTTGCATAACTCCTCAGCTAGAACTCTGCAACATATCAATATTATGTAAATGTCTTTCCACATCTATTCAAAGTTGTTACATATAACTGCATGCTGGTCCCATATTAGTGAATGTGACTGTTGAATATTCAAGCCCAGTCACTGAATTATGCGACATTGGACAAACTAATTTGTAAACTTATGTTCTTTAAATACTCCTTTTTTTGTTTTATTAATAGCATCACTGAACGTGCATCTCATGGGAGAAGGGGGAGTCTTGTAATGGAGCCACCTGTGTCTCACTCAAGCTGGGTTACCATATGGCCAACTGGCTTAAAAGACTATTACAGAGAACACAGATTACTGAAAATGCTCATTGCAGTTTCAGGGAACTATTCTTGTATTTTCACAGAAAATAGGCTGTGTGATTGATTACAAACAACTTTACAGCAGAACTTCACACAAGCTTGCAGTTTGAAATAAGACTATCATTTAATAAATTAGCTGTCACAATACAAATTAAATCTAATTTCTTATTCACCAGTTCTCAAAATACCCATGACATTGAGGAAAAAGAGAAATGTAAAATTTCAGCAAAAAATTACATGTGCAAAGGAATAATATGTAAATTATACTTTGACCTAAAATTAAATATTTGAATATGCCTATATGTGCACACATACAAAAAGAAAACTCAGACAAGTCAGATTCCCAACTGCTCAGAACTTTTATTTTGAGGGAAATCAGGGTTAAAATTAAATTAAAATATAAAATTTAGATGGGCAAGTCTGTCTTTAAAGGGGAGGTGTTGACACAAAGAGAGCAGGCAGCCCTCCAGAAGAAGGGAGGGACAGAAGCAGGAGGGGAAAGAAGGGAAGCTACAAAATGAAGTTTGGGGATGAGCCTGGTCATTCAGGAAGTTATGTATAAAAAAAAAAAAAAAAGAAAAAGAAAAAAAAAACCGAGACAGATGCAGTTAGTTATTATAAACCCCACCCCCATCTGAAATGTCCTCATATGCAATCAGTGCTATAGCTCTCTCCTTTTCCTTTTTCTGGTTTCTTACAGGAAGTTTTAGATCATTTCTCTTCTTCACTCGCTCTCTCACCATCATCATCATCACCACATTCTGTCCAAGTGTAACATCTTTTCCTGCAGTTTTGAAAAAGTAAACAAAAAGTCCTTCAAAAATAAAATGCAGCAACCACATTTCATGTTCTACTATTACATATACAGTATATATATATAAATACATACATAAATATCTTACATGTACAACCAATTTTGAAAAGGGGGGGAAGAGAGAACCCAAAAGACTTATGAGGACTTGTGGAGGTGGGGGGAGTGGGGCTAGGCGGCCCAGGGTTGCTCAATGTGAGGGTAGTGTGTCTTTCTGTTTTTTTATGTTTTAGCTTTACACGCACACACGCGCGCGCACGCACACACACAAACAGCCTTTTGGGGGAGGGGGGAGTGGGAAGCATTCCTCAGTTGGCCCAGTAGGGGGAGCTGCCGTAGCTGGACTTGCTGCCTTGGGTTTTCTGCTGCATGCTGCTGGACTGACTGCGCTGACCAGGACCACCCTGCGGAGAAAACAAAGTCAGTGTCACTACTTAACAGGTTTATTTTTCCTTAATGTTTAAGCTGCAGCTGCATTTCCAGGACTCAACTTTACAAGTTCAAACCGTGGGCAGCGAGTGTGTGGGTTCAATCCCTGTGCTGTCTGGTTACTGTTCCTTGAAGATATCTTTTACCTAGGTATTGCTTTCTGAGGTACCAGGAACCATTTGGTGTAGTTTGCAGTGTTGACTGTGACTGACTGCTTAAACAAAAGCTTTTAAATATGTTTCCATTAAATTCTTGGGGCAAAACTTTCATGGAACTGAATATTAAATGGCTACTGTGTATACAACACAACAATTTCAGTTTGCTGGCTACAAAAAGTGAGATATTGACACGAAAACCCACCCTCCTTTAAGTTTGCCAAGCACCTGTTTCCACTACAGTTATATTTTGAGTGCAGGCTATTCATAATTATTAACCTTAATGTTAATGCACAGGGGCAGTCTTGCTTGGTTGCCCGTCTACATCAGCTAACCACTGAGCTGAAGTCCCTGTTATTCAAAGGAATTTTGTTTAACAATACTTCTAATAATGCAAACATTAATGTTATGAAACTCTAGGTGTAGAAAATTTCAGAGATTCCGGTTTCAGTTTACCTGTCCGTCCTGTGTGAGGTGATGGTGCAGCAGCTGGGAGTGGGGCTGTTGGTGTGGTGGCAGGATGTGCAGGAAAGGAGCAGGGGCATAGCCAGGAGCACCTCCAGGGTTCAGGGGCCCAGTTCCCCCAAGCGCAGAAGGCAGGCTGAAGGGAGGCGGTGTTCCTGTGTGGAAGCCCTGCTTGTCAAATGACTGGAGAACAAAAAGACACAAAAGGTTAAAAACTGCATATACATGTAAAATGGACAACAATGTGGACAACAATGTTAAAAATAAATAAATGCTGATTTCATTTAGTGCCCCAAAAAGAAACGTTTTGCCTATGGGAACTGGTTTCTGTATCCAAGCTGATTTACAAGGTAAAGCTGAATCAGAAAATGCAATTATTTATCAAATACATCTGGTAAAAATCAGCAAAATTCAGCTGCATTTGTGCAGGGGAAAGCCGTGGATATACAAAGAGAAAGGCAGTGAAATTGGAAAAAAAGGTCACTGACAGGAGGGATGTTGGATGTTATGTCCTTGAAAATTTTAGACTTCACTTTAAAATTAACAGGTTATTAAAGACCAATTAGCTACAGTTGGTGTTTAAGACCTAAAACAGAAATACAACAGAACAAGCCACTCACCTGAGTTTTGCTGTAGATTGAACCTCCCATGTCAGGTACTCCTCCGCTGGTACCTGACCCCGACAGTCCTGGTGCTGAGAGGAGAATGAAGAGAGGGAATAGGAAAGGAGAAGATTGGAATGTAATAGAGGGGAGGAAAGCAAATAAAGGAGAAAGAAAACAATAGAGAAGAGAGGAAAGTAAAGGGGTTAAACGGGAAGAAGTACAACTGTGTCACTTCACTGATGACTGAACATTAAGCACTGAATGTTCTTTTCCACTGTTAGTAGGAGGGGGGCCAGCCAGTAGGAAGAAGCATGAGTGAGGAGGCGCAGAGGCTTGTTTCTCACTTTGTCACCCTCTTGCATGTATCCATTTATGTGCACATCGAAGTGCAATCACACACGTGCATATACACACCTTTCTCCAGAACACTCTTGACCGTTGAATCATCTGCAATTGTGAGTACATCCGTTTTTCCCACAGGGAAATGCCCACTGACTTTCGCTGTATGTAGTTAGATTGTGCGCAAGTGTTGTGTATGTACCTTTCCCTGGGCCGCTGCCCGCTGACTTGGCCTGTGACTGGGCAGAGCCTCCGTACCCTCCCTTACTGTACTCCCCACCGTGGGCTTGAGACAGGTCATCAAAGGCTGAAGGAGGAGGAGGAGGAAGAGACCAGAAGAATAGAGGAGCAGAGCGAGCAAGGGAGAGAAAGAGGAGGGGGTAGGAAGAGAAAGACGGGGAAAGGATGAGGTGAAGAAAATAGGCGGAAAAAGTATGGGAAGAGAAAAGAGAGGGGGGCAGGGGAGAGAAAGGCAGTAAGGTAACCTGACTAAAATGGCAGCAGTGTCTATATTGAGCCGGGTCCAACTTCAGCAGGGGGTTTGAGCTATGCATGCAGCACAAGCAAAAAAAACCAAAAACACACACAGGCCCGATTCCACACGCACATGCAGCATTTGGTGTACATGTATACAGGGTTGGATATTAAATCGTTTCTGCCTCCCTTTCCACAGCTAATTTATGCCTAGGTCAAAGAACACACATCTTGTATCTCTCGCTATACATCACTTGTAAAATATAGTTGTACCAAACCATTAGAGTGGCGTCATTGAATCCAAACTTTTCAACTTCTGCAAAACCCTAGCCCATGGACTTTTACTGGCAAGATAACAGCCTCATGTCAACTGTTAAAGTGGGTCCAGTAATCTTAAATGTTTATTGCAACTAGGATTTCTGAAAGTTTGAGGTAGTGTGATGGGTTGGTAGTAATAACATACAACTCTGCTGTTTTTACTCATACAGAGTCACACAGGGTTTAAATGAGATAAATCAATCTAAAATCTTACTAAATATTGCTGGATATAATTTTCACATGGAAGGTGTCATTACTCGACTCTGAAAAAATGTGCTATGTTAATTGTCTGGAAGTATACGAGTCGGGACTTCCTGGTTTTGTCCTCGTCTTACCTGTTCCATATGCATGCTGTCCGTAACTAGGCTGATGCTGTTGGTGAAACTGATTGGAGGGGTTAGCCAGACCCATTGCAGGTTGTTTTGCTGAAGCAGGAGGCACAAAGACGGTGGGGCCGTACTGGAAGGCTGAGGGAACCCCAGGCACACCAGCATAGTACGGCAGACCTGTAAAGTCAGAAAAATATCATTGTAATTGCTAGGGACCAATCTTTTAGGAACAATGATGAAAAAGTCTTCTTTATGCAAATAGGTGTGAAGTGTTGCATCAATGCAGTCCACACAGTCATAGATTGATTTGTCATGCAAAATAACTTAATTTGTAAATAAGCATAAAGCCTAGGGTTTTATTGAATTATGTCATTTCCAGCTTGAAGTGCCACTTACATTTTGCAAGTTATATTGCATGGGAAGACAGCGGACAAAGCTAGAATTGACAAGTGTAAATGTTGTGTGTAAATGAATTAACTGGAAGTATGTTTGGCGAACGCCCCCTACATCAAACACTATTTTAATGATCCCTACCAGTGTATCCGTAGCCGGGGGGCAGGGGGGGATTGAGGAAGGCCTGGTTCTGTGTTTGCTGACCCTGGGCCTGGCCCTGCCCCTGTGTTCCTGCCTGTGGAGCCTGCTGGGGTTGTGACTGAACCCCAGCTGTTGAAATGCTGGTTGGGGGAGCTGGAGATGACGAATCATTCCTGCCAAACTTTGTTGCTTCACCTGGACACAAAGTACACAACAGAAAAAGAAAAAAAAAAAAGTCTTAATAAATTCTAATCCAAAACTAAATCTTCAGTGGGCCAGTTAACATCTTACAATTAGAGACTTAGAGGTGACCCAATTCTGAAAACCATAGCACCATAGTATAAAGCTATACTGTAAAAATCTCCATGTTGATGTAATCAATGTTGCTAAACTGCAAAGGTGACTGCTACAAAAGTATTTTGAAAACTGTCCATTTTGAAACATAATGTAGACATATCAACTCAAACACTATAGTTAAAACATAACATAGAATTTACCAGAATATGGATTATTGGCCAGCCCATCTCTCCCAGGCATAGCAGCGGTTGTACCAGGGAATGTTACACCATAATAATCCTGTGATGGAAGAAAAAAACAACTTGAAATTCCACATTTCCTCATCCAGTGCTATTGCTCAATTGCCTCTTTGGGAATTTGGTGCTATTGCCTTGCAGTAGACAGGATTCAAAATTGTAGGTAGTTACTTCATTTAAAGTATCTGGAATGTCATACAGGTTAACCTTGGAAAACCAATTGCGCATTTACAAATATACTAGAGCTAGGGCTAGGCGACAATTCAATGATAATCTATCCTCTTTTAATGTATTCGTATCAAAGATAAACTCATGAATGATTTAAAAAAAATCTGAGTACTTAAATTGCCATGCATTTAATTCATACATCGCGATAAAAAAAGCTTTAACAACGTGGATATTTCATATAGACCATTTATTTAAAAAAATTACAAGGAAACATGCTAAATTGTTAGTGAGATAATGAATTATCCATTCCAATTTTGTCCATATTTCCCAGCCCTAACTAGAACAGCAATAATATACAGCAGGCTTTAGGATCAAAATACAGACTCACCATAGGAAGACGAGACTGCAGCATTTGCAAGTCTTCGTATCCATAGATTTGCTGTTGAAATAAGATAAGCAAGAGAAGAATTGGTGATATTTTATGCCATGTTTGAGTGTTGACTGAGTCTCTCTACTAAACCCTGCAAACTCAACGTTAGCTATCATCTACCCTATCCCTTAATTTATACTAAGCTTTACTCAGTGTTTCACATACATTTCAAGAATTATCAGAAGCAAATGTTGTTAGAATAAGGAGCAAACTTTGTCATAATTACTCTTGTCAATTTATCCATGCAGAGTAATTGCAGGGTTCTTTTATTCAAAGTGTACATTAAAACTTACAAATACACTGTTTTTTTATGTGTGCTATTGACTTATTTTATGCATTTGTCTTTTAGTTTTAGTGACACAGCTGTTGTTGCACTTAAAAAAAGGGATGATTACTACACAAAGTAAATCAAAAATTATTATATTATAAATTACTCATTACCGGGTAAGCAGGGAGCAAGCCGCCTGGGCCCATGATGTACTGGTTTGCCAGGAGAGGTGGCACTCCTTGGGCCAAGTTTGGAGGAGCTTTACCTGGCAAAGATAAGAAACATGCTTTGTTTTACTTGAACTAAAAACACATATTAGACAAAGAATCATCTTGCGAGTTGTTTTTGTACATAAGATAGATGTAGACACGTATGGTCTTTGTTTCAAAACAGCCTTAATTACAACTGTGTATTTAAAGATGAAGATCGGTTAAAAATGAGTCCCTGTGTCCTGCATCAACCTATAAGCCTACCAGAGGTGGTGGTGAGCAGGGGGGCCGTGCGGTTGCCTGCAGCTGAAAGTGTGGCGTTCGTGCCATTAGGAGTTAGTCCTGGTGCTCCAGATGGGTGCAGACCGTTGGTGATAGAGCTGCTGACAGTCGGGGCAGCTGAAGGACTAGAGTTGACAGCTTGGCTGGACGACGATGACGGGAAGGCGTGGAGGTTTCCGCTACTGCTACTCTCCTCATTACTTATCTGGGGTAGCAAGTGTAAAAAGGGTGGGTGAGCAGAGAACCAACAACTGTTAGGCAGGTAATGGCATAGGAAAAAAAACCTACACCTGCTCCATGTGTCTACATTTTTCAGTGAATATTCCTTGTTTTATTGACATAACTGAAGCATGTAATGGTGTGTCTGTATGTAAGTATAAACACACTTACAGTGAGGGAAGAGCTTGTGGTGAGGGCAGATCCAGATGAGTGGGTACTGGTCACATGACTGGAGAAAGAATAAAATGATTCTGTTAGCCTGGTTATATCTGATAAAACCACAAAAGCACTAAGTGCACAGGAAGACTGGAGATTCAGTGAAAGATATTTCCACATAAAAGGATTGAGATATGTGCTTGTAACCATCATTATCTCCTGGCACAAAAAAACACAACAACACACAAACAAATTAATTATTGTGCAATATTTAGTGTGTTTCATACCTGCTGAGGGAGGGGATGGATGTTGAGTGGGAAGGTGTAACTGCAGGGGAGGGGATGTGGTGGCAACTGTCACTCGTCATAACAGGAGACTCAGTTTTCACTGTTCTAGACGTTGATGACGTAGCTGGTTAAAAGAAATACCATTAAATTGGTGTGAATCTCTAAATGGTGCATTGACTGTAATTGCAGGAATAAAACAATAAATAAAAGAAAGCTAGAAACGCCTGGGCTTTATCAAACCTCCTCATTTTCATTAAGAGGACTCCATTTACCATCAGCTGCATTTACAAATCAATATTTATCAAACTGGATTTGATTTGCCACTCCAGTTGCTAAGTATACTTACTGTCCTGTGTACTCTGTGTCTTCATGCCACTGTAGCCATTCTACAAAAGAGAGATGATTACATTTTTTAAATATATTTTTTTTCTTTCCCATAAGGTAATTAATCAGACATTGAGCTTCTGAGAATCAGTGAAGACACCATTGGTAATCAGTGTTTTTATTTTAGACACTTATGCATAGAGAAAAAGGGTTTTGCTTACTGTGAGAGCAGCAGCTGAGGGGGCATCTTTGCTTTGAGAGAAACCCATATGAGGTGGCAAGGACCTTGGACCACTGCTCTCCACACGGCTGGCTGCAGTAGGGGCTGTCGAAGAGGGTGGAGCAGCTGCACTGGGAAGACCCATGGAGGGGGAGGGCGTGGCACTGGGTAGGCCCAAGGATGGTGAGGGGAAGCTGGGATCTGATACGGCTAAAGGTAAGGTAGGTAGGCTGCTCATGTGTTCACTGTTCAGGGAGATGAGGAAATGAGGATAAATATACAAAAAACAATAAATTGATGCTAACTGGTGCATTGAGTGCTCTTCATAACTCAGGATTTCATGGTGGACATATACTTGAATATGCGCATGTACAGAATTCAAATTTATAAATCCTTCACATATACCTATGCGTAAGACAAAAGCTTCCAAATACACACACCTGACAGATCCTGGTTTGGAGAACAGGCTGCTCTGTGGCTGCTGTGTGGGAACAGCGCTCGGAACAGGCATGGGTACTGGAGCTGCTGGAGCTGGGCCCTGAGCAGGGGCTTGTTCCCTGACTGACTCTGTCTGTGCCATGTCTACCGCTCCACTCCCAGCCTCAGACCCAAAGTCAAGAGCCCCAAACTGAACATTCAGGCCAGGTACATCTGCTGAGCCCGGCATCTCTACTGCTGACGATGGGATCTGAGAAGACAAATAGATTGTTGAACTTGGATGATAGATATTTGACAAAATTTAAAAAAAATTTGTCATGACTGCAACAGGATTGTTAAGATATTAGACGTAAATACTTATTCAGCCTGATTCTACCACATGGCAGGTCATTTAGCTTTCTTGTCTCATCAAGCATGTGAAAGCAGATAAATTATTGAAAAGTATTTGACTTCCACAATTAGCAATGCTCTTCTGTTCATATGCATGGGGGATATTGCATTTTTTTTTATGAATAAACAATCAGATACAAGGAAAGCTTACCTTTGAGGGAGGAGGTACTCTGCGTCTTTGTGTCTTTAGCTGCCGCTGAGGGGGTTCTGTGACGGAAAGCTCCATGCCTGGCAACTTCACTCCTGGAGAAGCTCCATCTCTTATCGGAGGGACGGAGGACTCGTGACCTAACGGTGATTAACAACGTTGTCAAAAATCACATTTCTAATCACTTCTTTAGCAGAGTTGCTACTGCCAACTGTTTTGCATCTGAACATTAGTCTTTGATATCAGCTTAATAGCCATTACGTTTGTTTCAGTGTTCACAGAAATGCACCAAATTTTTCAGTTATTGAACCAATAAATTAACTAATAATTTATGTGCAATATTAGTTGAGGTACAGCTTGAGTATCCTGTGATACTAACAATTTTTCACACTTTAAGTGTGTGATTACTCTATCCTTACCGGGCGGTGTGGGGACCTGTGGCGCATGTGCCAGGCCCAGAGGCTCTGTTGTGGGAAGGATGGAGGACTGCTGTTGCCTCTGAGCCAGCTGGCTGAGCACCGCTGATGGCTCTGGTTGAATCTTCATCTCCACTGAAGAAGAAAAAAAAAACAGAAATATATATATATACATATTGTACTGCCACTGTACCCTTTGATTTATTAGCAGTAAGTAAAATCCACAAAGTCGTAGGATTCAATGGTCATGTATTACATTTGTTATTTACTTTGAGAAATTTAAACTTACAGTGCTGGGCAGTAACAGGGCCATTCTCTACTCTCTGAGGTTTGACTTCTACAGAGGGAGAGGAGGCAGGAACAGGGTTCTGTATTGGAGGTGGCCCTGCATCTTTGGAAACACTTATGTTGCTGGCATTGGCCAACGTCTGACTGGCTCTCTGACCAAGTCGAGGCCCATTGAGCTGCTCTGATGTCCTGATGTCAGAAGCAGGTGTTGGCTTAGGCGCGTTCAAGGACCCAAAACCAGAACCAAGGACTGATGACTAGCAGAATGAGAGAAAAGCAAAGCATAAACTGAATACACAAGTACCATGCATGAATTTGGAGGCACATAAACATGCATCTGAGAGTGCTGGTGCCTGTATAAGTGTGTGAATTTGTGTGTTTATGTACCAGTGCAGCATGTGCGTAGGTGGTACTAGCAGAGGCGGCATGGGCATAGCTGTTGGCTGTGGCGTGTGCGTAGCTGTGTGTTGCAGTGCGTCCATTGTGGTGGGAATTGGTAAACACCAGGCTTTGGCCCAAATCCTCAGCTGAAGGGCCATCTACAATCGCCCCCAAGTCAGAGTCCATAGAGCCCCCTACAGCCCCTCCGGTCTTAGGCAGTAGGCAAGCCAGGTCGACACTGAAGAGAGGCAAAAGACGCAGGCAGAAGAGTGGGGGGAGTAAAGAAAAGAGGGGTTGCAGGAGTATCAGCAAAGAGTAAACATCAGATTTTTTTAAACATACTCTGCAAAATAAAATGTGTTGCCTATAGTCTTTAATTTGACTGCTAGTTAGTCAGGATGACTTACTTGGGTCCAGGTGTGATGTGGTTTGAAGAAGGAGAAGAGGCAGTGAATACTTTGGTCTCAGACAACTGTGAAAAGGACAGGAAGAGGAAACAAAGGCATCAATCAGTTACTAGATACATTGCTGCATTAAGTATCAACAACCATTCTAAACAACAGTTATTCAATAATAAAAGCACTGCTTCTTAACCACTAGCGTTCAGTAAATTATCATCATGAAATACAATCTAAAAGGACACTCAATAGTAGGCAGGTCAGTGCAGATTTAAACTTCTGTAGAGCATAGAAACTGACGCAATGGATTCCCTCTCAATTCATTAATAAAGTGCAGCCTTACATCCTCATTCCAGTCCTCTGAAGCCCAGTCTTCCACATTACCTCCCCAGGTTCCTAAAAAGAGAAAAAAACAGCAGCCATGAAAGTTGTCATGTTTACACATACTGATATAAAATAAAGCAATTAAATTATTGTATTTGCACTGTCTGCTTGACTTCTGCTTTTGTTTGGCACCAAGTGGCCTGGGTCTCATATATGCCACTGAGTTGGGGCAAGTGCACCTGAAGATCCCTTTAATCTGACAACCATTCTCCAGTAAAATAGGAAACTAAATCAAAATGTTACATCTTATGACCTCATATGTTCCTTACCAGTTCCCTCAGCAGGTTCGTTACCATCCCATGTCTCCTGACGAACTCGAGAATTGGCTGTGTAGTCAGCAGGATTGAAGGTGCTGAAAGAAGTAGCAAGTGGAAAGAAGACAACAGGAAAGGGATGAGACATGTGGGAAGGTTATGCAACAGTGAAATTGAAACAAAAAGTTACTTCTGGTCTGTTGTTGCTACTAAATGAGGAGATTCAGAAACATAGTTTTCCACACCTTTGATTTAAGATATGTGCTTGAAATCACCATCATCACCTCCTCAACCAACAGGCTTAACTAAACACACACTCTTACCCCATTCCCTGGGAGGAGAACCTGTTGCCAGCAGCTGCTCTTCCTCTACCGCGACCCCCTGCCCCTGAGGACACACATACACAACAACCAGATGACCTCTGCTAAATGGTCCCTTTTCACTTATCATGCTTCATTAAGCATTTTCCAAGATTATATTTTGAGTATACTGAATATTTGGTGAGACATTTCTCAAGCTTTGGACAACAAAAGTTGTTTTGTTGTTGTCACATACCAACACACGTGTACTTGTACATTTATTTTCCATCAGCTTTAGACCCAATATCTATTTACTTAAATGTCATGTTACTTATGCTGTCCAAGTAAACTTATATTGTGCAATATCATAGAAGTCATTGAGGTAACAGACAGGCTGTCTAAATAAAAATAACTTGCTTTGGTCAACTGATATTTGATATATACAAGTCAGGATATTAACATAAGGCAATTACCTGCTATTCATAAAGACAAGCTAGCACA
Organism: Hypoplectrus providencianus; assembly: GCA_028566105.1. Lineage (NCBI taxonomy): Eukaryota > Metazoa > Chordata > Actinopteri > Perciformes > Serranidae > Hypoplectrus > Hypoplectrus providencianus. The sequence continues at coordinate 14,498,271 of JAOWBC010001486.1, forward strand.
AGAATCCATTAATTTATCCGCTAAAAAATGCCTAGCTAGCCATGTTACACTATTTCTTCTGAACCAGTCCTTTACTGACCTCACTATTCTTAAATCACTTGTTTGTATTACAAAAGAAGCCCACAAATCCTCTAATTTTCTACTCCTTTTTACCCTCTTATCCCTTTATCTATCAACAACATCCCCCACCCCACCTAACACACACTCAAGCAGCTGCAGACACTGAACGCATTCCACACATGTTGAGTGCTGCAATAGTCTAAATGCCTGCAGACACAAATAGATACAGTATGTTGCTCGCTACATCCCCAATACATGCACAACATCATCTAGGACAATACTGTACGGAAAGATCTCAGTTAACAAAAAATAGATCATATTTTGCCTACATTTATGGACATGGATATTTGCATGCTGTTATTGGATGCTTGAATTTCCCACGGTATTAATAAAGTATCTTGTGTTTATAGAGGGCTGCAGGATTGCCAAAAGCCATAAGCATGCAACAAACTCATAAGGCAGATGTTTTTTTAATTTTAGTCAATGACACATGTAAAGTGAATATGGTTATTCTCAACAATGGTTTGGTTTACCAAACAGCTTTCATTGTTAGTTTTAAATACCCTTTTAATATTCAGCAGTTGACTCAGTACTAATAGAAAGGCAATGCATTCAATGCAAATTTCTGTATTGCTCACCTCTGCCGCGCCCCCTGCGTCCACGGTCTCCTCCCCTCTCTCTGTCTCCAGGAGCCACCTCAAACCCATTCTCTTCCACCCGAGCTGGATTTTCAAAAAGAAAAATGAAATTAACACAAAAAATAAAATTATTAATACTGAATTTGGAGAATGACCTGAAGGTTTTTAATTAAACTCAGTGGGAAAATCAAAGTTCATCAAAACAGATTTAAGTTAACATTTGCATTACAGACACCCTTTTAGCAAAATAAGACTGAAAATAAACAACACATCAGACAAAGAGAACATGTTTTTAAACAGACTGACAAGAAACACACCTAAACATTTCTTTCCTATCATACCTTCACGCCCTCGGCTGATGCCTCTGCCCCTTCTGTTGGATGCCCCACGTCCGCGACTAGTCTCCCTCTCTCCTCCTTTCTTCTCCCTACTTTCCTTTATCTCTGAGGGTCCTCCTTCTTTTCCAAGGCTCCGCTTCTTCCCCACAGTCTCCCAGGAGTTCTGAAAGGTAAACAGGAGAATATGGTTGACTCAAACAAAAACACTTAGGGTTGTGATTCAAATTTTGCATGGTTCACACCAATTTTGTTAAGGCATTTAACAAAAGACTGTCAAAAGTAAAATATGAATATTCAATTATGTTATGCAGTGTACATAGATACTTACTGTGTCAGAGGTGCTTTCCAGCAGAAAATTGATGGCTCTGTTTACATCCTCGTTGCAGTCATGGAGGGCTACCATGCACTCATCTTGAGTCTTCCCAGTGACCTCAATCAGCTGTGAGTGTACAAAACAAAAACATAGCATTAAATTACATCATCACGTGATGCATGAGGGCTCAATACTTTTCAAGAGAGTATATTGATAATACAAAAACAGTATTTGTCTAAATGTGTGAACATGTACAAACATTACCTGTTTGACCTTGTCTTCAAAGTCAGCATCATTTTTGTCGTAGATCATTTGGGCTAAACGAATCTGTTCTGCTGTGGCCTGGTTAACAAACAAAGCTTGGTTAGTTGAAAGTTGATACGTGAAAAATAATCCTGATGAATGTATATCATGTAGGAAGTAGTTTCCCTAAAAAAATGGAATCTAATTTAAGCTATATTTTTCTTTATAACCAAATTTACTTTCAGCTTGATTGTTCTCAAACATAAAAAGCAAGATGACAATTCCTCAGCCTTGGAGGTAACTATGGATGTACAATGGTGAAAACTCACCTGTATCTGTTTTTGTGGCTGTGTTGTTTGTGTGGTGGTGGGAAGTGTTCTGTCCCGAGTCCCCCGGGTTTGATTGCTGACCACCGAAGTCATCATATACAGTATATACAAAACAATGTATGTACAAAATAGAAAAATCTGGAGGGGAGAGAAAGAAGTGACCCAGACATAGGGAAATTAGAGTTATCTGTGCAGTGGTTATTTTAATCACAATTCAAAGTATAATGCAATACTAAATAAATACAACATCTAATGTAAGTACAATAAGATGAATATGAGCAAACACACTCACTGTTGTCAAGTATACCATGTAAGACTATAACCCCATCTGTCGCCCACCACCACCCTGGTTAAATATAGCCAGCCAAGAGGGGACTGTCCGGGTGTCAATTTACAACCCTCCCTCAGTCTCCCACACAAAAACACAGCAAGTACGCACTCGCCATGCAGAAGTACTTAACATAATACAGTTTTTCCTCATCAACGACGTCAAGATAGTGATAGCCATTTGACATTTGATTAAAAGTAATTGGTTGCTAACCTAAACACAAAGGACCATGGGCTTTGTGCCAACCTAAACGGTTTCTCAGGAAATAGCAAGTTTTGAATTACAGTGGGTTAGCTTATATCACATCCAATAACCGATTTCGGCTAATGATAAAACCAACTGTCAAGTTGTCAGCGTGGTACACAATAAATTAAAACCACCGCCTGGGACCCAACTATTGTCTGACAATCGTATGTCGGCTGAGAAACACTGGGCATCACGGTAAAAGTTTGATCAAAAGTGCATAATGTAGCCAGTGTTTTCCAGAGGACTGTATCTAGCGTGAGTGATGCCTGAATCATAACCTTATTTAGGTGAACGTTACAAGAAGCTCGGCGGAAATATGAGCCGCACTGGCTAACACTCACTTCAGCGTTAGCTATGTCAACTAGCGTTAGCTCTCGCTAGCTTTAGCCTAGCTAACCGATCGTCTTTGTTCCGTGTGCGATACACACACGATTCCTACCGTTTAAATGTCGTATTATACGGACAAAATATCAGCATAGTAACTCTACAACTAGGTAGCATGTCCGCCGATGTGATCGTTTTTCACATAGCCCCACTGATTCTTGAACGGAAAAAATAAACAAAGTGCGAAGATGTACCCTTTGTGTTACGAAGAGGAACGCTAACGTTAGTCACTTTGCGCTAACCTCGGGGTTAAGTTCGGCTAAAGTTAGCAGCAGGCGAAAATAACTGAAACGAACAAACGCCGCGTGTTAGATTATCATTCTCATCGTTCGGCGTACAACCCTATATTGTAGGTGTGTAACACGGTGTGTGTGGGAGAGAAGTTGTCGAAAAACGTGTGTCTATTTCATGTTACGGTACGACGGTTATCGGCAGCAGGCTAACTAACCCGGCATGTGAACGGCCCGCCCGCATACAATAAATGCAGCACGGCTACAACGCTGGCTAGCTAAGCTAGCGAGTTAGTTCGTTAGTTAGCCAGCCAGCTATCCACCGACCAGGACGAACGATCTCCCTGAATAGACCGATAGGTTTCTGAAACTAATTTAAAAGTTATATAACAAGAAACTTGGGTTGTTCAAATCGCTTTTAAATTGGTAGTATGACCGCAACAAATCTGGATTCTTTCGTTTACCTGCTAACACGCTTCGCTCAGCCAGCAGCAGCAGATGCTGTCACGTGACCCACCGCGCCGTTGTTCAACGTTGTGAAGCTGATACTGCCAACCAAAACCCACTAAGCGGGTCAGGTGGTTCAAAGCCGCGTCGTTACGTGCGCGCCCGTTGCTGGGAGCGTTCTTCGTTGAAAGGCTTCAAGTGTGCGATCCTGTGAAAAGTCGTTCATTACGAACAGATAAATATGAGTCGATTTTCCTGTACTTCGCTACATATGTAACTAATCACATTGTGATGTATATGTACTAGTTTTTTGTTGTTGTTCAAGAGGCAGATTCAAATAAATACACCGGTCACATATATCAACCTACATTTTTTTTTTTAGCCAAACAGGTTATGTGAGTTATTTGTCAGTGGTGTAATGCTGCCAAGAGTGATCAGGAAAATTAGCTCTGTGTTTCGGCTGGCATCTTTTCATCAAATGTCATTCACCCCATCACTCCCAGTATGACTTGTGGAATATTTAAGTTTCTATAGTAATACATACCGTAATTACCATATCATCTGCTACTTCAAATAAATATTTCCCATCACAGAACACATAATCTGATCACCAAGCACATTAAATTAAAATGTAAAACCCCAATGACTCTGCATCTGCACCAAACAACCTCATTACTTGGAAAGAAGCATCCAATTTATACAAAAACAATCGAAAAGACATGTTCACCTACCAAGTAAAAAGCTTTGTAGGCACTTCAAGTCAGAGGTATGGTAGCAAAATATTAGTTGTGCATCTGAGTCAGTGCATCATAATTTCAGAGTTTTAAAAAAGGGGTAAAGCTGTAGTGAAACAGAGGATTAGCTCTTATCTAGTGGGAGTGGTCTTTGTCCAGACAGTATCTGGTAGGGGATCAGATGAAGCTAAAATCAGGATTACTCTAGAACCAGAATAACAAAAACTGATCAATTCCGATACCAACGCCATGGAAAAAAAGAAAAGAAAAGCAAAGGCGTAAAAAGGGTGATAAATTATTTTCTAATATCAGGAGAAACTCCCAAGACCTTATCCTGCTGGATTAGGATAAATTAAAAGATAATGCATAAATATCAGTCATTCATGTTTTCAAGGTACAGTAATACATTTCCATCTAAAGACAGATTTAATAAATTATGATTCAAACAACTAAATATTTAAAGAATTGTATAACATTGATCTAAATAGCATCATCTCTGCATGCAAGAAACAAACACACATTAATAAATATGGAAATTACACAAACATACAAATTGAAAAACTTCTCCTTAGAGGCTTGCCAATAGAACCCTAAGACGAAGCGTACCATCATCACGTCATCACACATCAATTGATAGTTTTGAATGAGCAGTAAACTCCTAAAGCTTAAGTCACATGAACATTCATAAAATAAAATAAATTATAATATTGACTATAAAATTGTCTGTGTACTGTTGCCAGTGAAAATATGTGCATGAATGGCATAGCTTCGCATAAGTGACACTGCACTTAAAAATGCAAATGCTCTTCCCTATTTCTTTTTACTAATTAAGCTTATTTAAGCAACTGTATTATTATTATCTCCTTCTTGGTTGTGTGGTTGGTTAGAATGACCAGGCTTTAAATATGGCTGCAACTGAGCTATCATGTTGTTAACACACCAAGCCTTTCTCTCCATGATATTCTCCAGCTTGTGGACATATTCCCCAAATTTCTGTTAAAAGACAGAGAGAGAGAGGGAAGACATGAATGTGAATCACTTTAAAATGTAGTTTACAAAAAGGAAGGCACTAGCATGCTTTGATTTATTCTAACCATATCAGGTTGCTGGCACAGAAGCGTCCCCTCTTTACGGTGTAATGCTTCCATCTCTTCCAGCTGTTCCCAGTGGGCCTGGACAACACGCCACCTAAAGTAAGATTGAATTACAAGAAAGAAAGGAATATTTTATGACATATTTTCCACATTCTCCCAATCCTGCTGGCTCCAATCCAATTGCAATCTTGAGTATAAATCCTGCTGGCTCCAATCCAATTGCAATCTTGAGTATAAATGCTATAATTGCCCAACTCAGCTGATGAATCATAATTTCAATATTCATGGTACTCACCGGTCGTGATCCAAGTCTTCCAGCATAGGTAGATGAGTCATGGGTCTAACTTGCTGTTTGCTGGTCCTTTCTTTACCATTTGATTCTGTAGGACCTTTTGTTAGGAGTGAGATGTTGCTGGAATGGTATAAATGTGCAGTGTGACACTGCTTTGGCATTGTGTTCAACTGGCACAAGCCACTTTCTGACTGTGGTGTTGAAATGGAAAAAGCGTGTTTTTGTGGTGGCTTTTGGGGGGCCTGCTTAGATGTGAGATTGTGTGAGCTGGGTGAATCAGTGTTTCCTGACTGCTGGGCAGAGGATGAGATGGACTGCATGTCAGACGTTTGCATAAAGGCAAATGTGGAGGGGTTAAGTGGGAAAGCAGGGCTTTTGTTGACCAGGATGTCAATAGCTGGCTTAGTTTGGGGTTTCTGGTTGTTCTCTTGGTCCTGGAGAGAGACCTGCATAACCCCTGGAATAGGACGCTTCATCACACCTGGAGGAGATTAAAAAAAAGAAATGTTCACAAACCATTTAGGAACTAGTCTAAACATACACACAAGGTAACTTACCTTGTGGTAGCTCCAAAAGAGACAAGCGAAATTCTACATCCTCATCCCCAACGTCTTGCCCAGATGTGAGACATTCTTTTTCCACTTCTCTTCCCCTTTCATTCTCCAAGGAATAGAGCGAGGTGCTGTCCTGTTGTCCTTCGAGGAATGAAGAGGTGGCGACCTGTTGGTCCACTTGAAGCAATGAAATGCTGAGGGGATCCATGATGTAGCTTTGAGAATCGGAAGCATCTTGACAGAGTGATGCAGACATTTTGGCTTTGACCTCTGTTTGTTTGTGTACAACAGGATAAGCAGATCTTTCAAGTGACATTTTCAGGGGCTGAGCTGGTATTTCACATCCATTCTGTGTAGTGGGACTTGTGAGAGGTAGTGTGGCTGATTGAGTATTTGAAATTTCTCGTCTATTGGCATGAACAGCAAACAATTGTTGGTGCTCTCTGCAGCTGCTTGATGGCACTCCCTGTCGAGCATTTTGCATTTGTTGAGAGAGGATGTTTGAGGTGCATCTGTTATGTTTTAACTTAGGGGAGAGATTGCTGTGTTTGTTGGGGGTCAGGAGTGTGCTGGTATGTCCACAGGCTGGGGAGAGGGGTCGTTCTGCTGGAGCTCGTTGATGGGATGACTCAACAGAAGGGCAGTTAGCAACATCGTTGCTGGTAATGGCGCTGTGGGTGGAGAGTAAACTGTAGCTGTCAGCTCCTTCCTGCTCCTCATTACTCCACACTGCATCAGCTCGGAGATCTGAGGCATCGAGTCCTCCGTCACCCACTTCTCCTCTCTCTTTTGAGTCACAGTTGTAAGACACTAATGCTTCTGACTCAGCTAGCCTTTCAACTTTCATCCTGTCTGCCTGCTCTGTTTGTGTTTTTTCCAGCCAAACCCACCTTCTCCCCCCTCCTCCTTCCATCCCAGCTGTTCTCCACTCTTCCCTCCTTACCTGTCCTTCCCCTGATACCTTCAGTGAGCTCCTCTGCGTATGTGTACCTCTGTCATGTCCACATCTAGCCTCTGTTCCCTCCCTAGATACCCCCAAATCTTGACCATCAACTGAGTCACCACCAATATTCTCATTCTCATTTTTAAAGAATCTTGGAGAGATTTCAGTTTGTAAGGAAATACCTTGACTGGGAAAGAAAGCCAATTGCCCTCTGTTACTATTGGCTCTAACTTCAACACTGGCTCCATATGCATCTAAAACCTCCTCTATCCCATGATTCATGAGGGCAGAAAGGGAGAAGCTGGAGGAGTGTGGGAGAGAAGAACAGGAAGAAGGAGCATCAGAAGAGGAGAGAGAGGCCTGATGAGGGTAAGAAGAAGAGGGTGAGAAGAGCTGGACAGATGAAGAAGCTGATGAGGGCATAAACTGCTGCAGCTGCTGGTGATACTGTCTCAGATGCCTCTTCCTCTCCTTATCCCGCTCATCAAGCTTTATTACATCCCTTTCACTTAGCCTGTCTACTTCACTGCATGTGTATCTACTGCTTCCCTCTCCCCTTCCCGGTTCTACCCGTCTTCCTTCCTCCTCCTCTTCTCCTCCTTTTAAAGAAATTTGCTGTATCTCTTTTTCCCTGTGACACAATCCAGATTCCCTCTGAACCCTGCACAAGTTAATCTGCTCATCAGTCGCTTGTTCCAAGAACAGACCTGCCTCACATCTTTGGTCACGTTCTCCATACCTTTCTCTATTTCTACCCTCCCTCCCACCTGCTCTTTCCCACCTCTCCTTCTTATCACCACATCCCAACAAACCTCTGACTGGTGTCAGGTGTTCAAGTCCAATCCCCTTCCTTGCACTTGTATCCTCTCCCGATCTGCCTGTTTTTGGTGTTGAGCAGAGAAATGGAGCCAATCTTGTGGTAGGGCTGTTATCCTCTCTTTGTCTCCCTAACTTTGGTTTTTTAGGGGGACTTTTCCCTCGGGCGCCAGCATTGTTTCCTCCGACGCTGTTGCTGCTGCTGTTCGAAAGGTTACGTTTGGGAGAGGATGTTGTCTTGCCCCTTCTTCCCCCTCTTAGTCCTCCCTGTCCCCTTAATTCCTTCACCCTATGAAGTCAAAGATGTAATATGTCAGCGACCAGCCACTGATCATTGTCTCCACAAGCCCTGCCACTTTAAAAACACTGAAACATAAAAAGCAACACTGTTTTTAAAGTCAACATGCTGCTTTAAGTAACCCAGGGGTCATAATTTGGAGTAGGTTGAATAAAATCAATTAGAGCTCCAAAAACCAACAAAACCGTTCAAGCAACCAATATCCCATATCACATGTTTGTCACTTACCGATCAGCATATCTCAGTGTATTGAGTGTGTGTTCAGCTGCTAAGTGACCAGGTGAAATGTTGGCAATCATGCATGTCATTGAGTCACCTACAAAAGAGTCTTTCAAAACCTGGAATAAAAAGAATGTAGTTCAAAATACAGGAAAGTTTATAGATCAAACTGGATACATGATACATGATATTTATGCGCATTAACCCAAATAACAGAAGCACTGGAAATAAGAAAGTCAAAGTACCTGAGTAAGTTTGCTTTGTCTGAAAGGTGTGTGCGACTGTTCTTGATCCAGGGATCGAATACATTCTTTAAGCTGAGAAAAACAAATGAATCAATCTGATGATACCTTTATAAAGGCTTTGATGGTATGAGATCTCTCTTAGTGTGTTTGTAGCTTACAGCCAACAGACTCTGGTTGATCTCAGCTCCCTCCATTCGACTCTGCTTGTCTGGATCTCTGGTATCTGATGCCCTCTCACTTCCTGCCAGGTCTACAAACCACATTCTACAAACAAATACAAACGCACATCTTCAGTTCAGTACCTTCAAACTGGGGCTACTGGAAATCTATACAGTAAACTTAGTGGTGCTTTAAAGTTCAATAGTAGCTCTTTCTTTTTTTAATAAATAGAAGTTTACGGCCACTGTTTCTGAATATTGATTTTGCACATTTGCACATTGAGCATTTTGATACCTTCACAGTATTTTCTATAACATTCAAACTAGCTTTTTAATAATATAAAAGACATTGAAATCTCAGTCTTTACAACATGGGACCTTTAATGAGAAAGGAAAAAATCACCAGGAAGTGTGCACGCACTAATAAAGTGACAATTTAATGAAACACGTTCTCCCTCACCTTCCGGCAATCTGCTGGTTTGTATCTCTCAGCTGAATCTGGAGTAAGGCATGAGAACGAGAGGAGAGTGAATTCGCTCCACTCACCCCCTGTGTGCGCTCCTCTGTCCCCCGTGATATCACCTTTGTAAGGGCAACAACGATGCAGGAGAGAGACAAGAGTGAGAGAGGTTAAGTCTCAAAGATGTTTGGAGGGATTGTAGAAATCACTACAAACATAAGAAATCATAGAATTTTCTTTTAAAGTCGTAAAGTTACACAATAGACTGAGGTTAAATATTACAGTCATAGTATGCTAATGTGCTATAAAAGTTTTAGTGTCAATCACAACTCAAGCACTTTACTACAGGGGTTTGGACAGAGTTTGTTGTTTATTAGGAAAGGGGCAAACCTCCAGGACTGAACCGACTGAGTCCACTTTCACATTACGCAGTCCAGCAATGTGAACCACCTTATGTCCATCTTCCCTGGCAAACAACCTAATGAAAGACAAAAAGAGAGGAAAACTGGGACATTATCAATATTTTATTTAAGTATTCTTTTTATATTCATTGATTGTTATAGGCCTGCTGAGCAATTCTACCAGAAAAGTCCTTAACTCGTTAAACACACATGTGCACTCACATACACACACACCTTTTTCTGTGGTCGAGCAAGTCATACAGCTGACCACAGTAGATTTCAAAGAAACTGACATACACCAGCAAGGGTGAGTGCAAGTGTGTGGTGGAGAGGTGAGCAAAAATGTCCTGGACTGCCAGTGCATACAACCCCGGTCTCACAGGAGAACCCAACATGGTGTAAGTCTTCCCTGCACCTGTCTGGCCATATGCAAAGCAGGTGGCCTTGCCTCTATGGATGCAAACATAGCACAAATAGTTAGGGTGCACAGAAATGTAGAAACACATAGTAGCTAAAACCATATACCTGGATAAAAAGGATTGTTAAATACTGCTATTAATGCTAACCTACCCACTGAGCATGTGCTGCACCAGAGGATATGCTGTTCTTCGATACACCTCATCGTTTGAGCTCTCCTCACCAAAAACCTGGTCAAAGTAGAACTTGTGCTGTAGAACAAAATAGAAATAGAAATAATTAGAAAATAACAGAATGACAGCATTACGATCTTTTTGGTGACCTTAATAAATAAGACATATTAATTGTCTTGTCTCTGGGCATTTGATCTACCTGCAGTATGTACTGTGTGAGATCCACAGCCTCCTTGCTCTCATGGACAATAACACACTCTCCACTTGGAGTTGTCACAACATTTGCCTCTCCTCTCCTGCTCTCAGTGCGTGTCAGAGGTCTTTTCCTCACACACACACTGATCCGCTGCCCCCCTGGTTGCCTGCAACAAACGCACAAACAAACACCACTGACATACAACAAAAGCCTGGATGATCATGTCTTAAAGCAACAATCCTCAAAGACAAACTTAATGCAAACTTTAGAATTTAACGAGTCACAATCGCAAAAAGAATGTAAATTAGAAAGAGCTCAATCATAGTACGTCCTACCTCAGAGCAAGTGTTGTAGACATGATTTTACCTTGACTTTCATGATACTAATTTGCAAGTAGGAAGTAACCAATGAGGACACTGACAAAGACTGCCATTCACCTTTTGTTGAGAGCTGGAGGGGAACTCAGTGGTAGTCCGTAGTTGTAGCCAGCAGTTCTCTTTGACTCATAAACAGGTGTTGGCTGAGCCATTTCTGCAACAACTCTGTTACTTCCTATGTCTGTGTAGAGTTTTCCCTTCCTAGAGAATCCTTTTCTATCATTGTGCACAGCTGATTTGTTGATAATTCTGTTGGAGGCCAGTGGTGCTGGTCTGGGTTTAGGTTTGTGGAAAGAGATATTCTCTGGCCATAATCTGGTGTGAGAGTTGTTCTTGGAGTTTCCTTTGATGGCGTTTGGCACAGTGTTTGATCCTGTGTGACTTTCAGATTGATGGACATCCGGCTTGTGGTTGTTTTTCTCTTGGTAGCCGCACACCACAGCACCTTCAGTGTCAAGCTGCACATGTTTAGATGATTCTCTGCCCTGGCATGGCACATTATTTTTATTATGGCTTGTGTAGATGTGAACAGTGCCTTCTGGATGAGAAAACTGCTTTGGATTATAATCAATGGGTTCACAATTGAAATCAAGTCGTCTGCGAACACATGACGGTTTGGAAAGGCTTGTTGCATCCTGGTCATCCTCATAATCATATTCATATTCGTCAGGATCTCCACAACCATCATGAGAAAAGCTATTTGCTACAGTGCAGCCTTCCTGAACAGCATCAGCATCAGAAACGTCATCGCCATTATCATCATATTCAAGGTCAAGCGTTTTGACCATTTGGACCAGATGGAAGAGTCGAGTCCTTTCCTCCATAGAACGGACTCCCAGGATGGGATAGTCCTCCATGGTCAGTGCTGAAAGGTGGGCTGCACGAAAAATACCCACTGAGGTAAAGCTGAAGGACAGGAAGTTGAAACAGATGGTCAGAGGAGGAGGTGAAAGAGTGTCTAAATGTGAGTTGTAAGTCTGGATGTAATAAGAGTGAGCTTACCTGGCATAGTGGTGCTGTAGCCCAACGGCCCTCAGACACTCATACAGGCAAAGTGTCATTTCCTCCCCTTTCTTATCCCGTCGTTTTTGTTGTACTTCACTCCGCCCAGCCTGGGAGTGGTAGACATGTTGTTTTAGTCTATGCATCAGTTTGTCTCACAAAGCAAAGGTGAACAGAAAATAACAAAAAAAATGACAAACTTGTATTGCCACTAGAAAAGTTGCAGTCTCACTGTTTTTAAAACAGCATAGCATTGCTGTGTTCTCTCCTTCAGTAACACCAGTCTGAGACTGATGGCCAGTGGTCTGGTTGGTCACTGTGTCATTACTATCATGCTGCACAGTTGTGGTGTCAAGCAAAGCACACAACGCTGAAATCTGACACTTGGTCAGGATGGAGTCAGGGCAGCACACATGTCTGTATCATAGCAAATATGATAAATATAGCAGGCACAGACATGCAACTGTTGCTTCCTTGACTTCTACAGTAAACTGACTGTCAGCTGCAACAGTCCTGCCATATGGCCACTGAACGAGATCCTCTTCCTATGCATGCACAAGGTGAGTGGTCTGTTTAGGAAACAGCACACTGCTCCACACTACCCCCCTCTGAGACGTCTATATTTCCTCCAGGCTGTGTTGCAGTCATTGCAGTGAACATGTGTTGGTATTTGAGTGTGAGCAACTGTTAATTCTGCTAATTGAATTACATGAAGACACCCTGCCCTGCAGTTTACATTATATTTACGACTGGTAAAGCACGAAGGTTGTTTTTAAAACAAGTCCACACCTCAAATTAAAGTAAAAGTTTTTTTTTTTGTTTTTTTTTCTTGGGCTCGATAAATAGTTTAATTTTGAAGCTGTTTACGCATATTACAAGAAAAAATAGAAAACGTACCTGAATGGCTCCAGCCTTTTAAAAAATAAATAAATAAGAAAAAAATAAACATAACAGTTGACCAGCTGAACGAGCAAAGCGAACTCACAGACTACATTAATTTTTCACAAACTTGCTTGCTTGAGTAGTATCACTATTTCCGTACACACACTAAGTCTCCATGGCGACGATAACTGACGCTTTCCCTTCCTTCTCTTTCCCGCTTTGCTCACGGCTCCTGTTCATGCCCCCCAGGCGTTGCAGGCAGACCCGCAGGTGCAACCACGAAAAGAAATCGTATCTGATATATGCAGAATATCAGAAGGGCAGCCGGTCAAATTACGCTCAGTTCAGCATGTAAGAGAGATAATCCGTCAGGGTATTAATGCCCACCAACAAACCTGCTAAGACAAAAAGCCTCCTCTGACTAAACCATTCATGGCTTTACAGTGTACTAGGCTCTACATGGAGAGATGGATAATATAGACTGAAAAAAATAGATGTATTTTCTATGTTTATTAATGGTTTAAGAAAGAAAACGGTATTATTATTACTTTATCATGACTTGAGTTGTGCAAACAAACAATAGCTAATATAGTATATACGATTCATGCTCAAGTTAGAACAATATACATTTTGTTGACTCCCTGAAAAATAGAATAAAAAAATAAATTAAAACCAAATTATAGAATTTCTTGTATTAAAGGTTCGATGTAAATAAAATATTATATCATCATATAATCATATTATATCAGAAGTGTTTATTTGGGGTTTATTTTATACTTCTGGTTTAATAAAGATCCCAATTGCGTCCCATATATCCGCCATAAATGTTTACACCGTAAAATAAATAAAAGTACAACAATAAAACGTGATTTATCCCATGATGGGGAAATTGTGGATAACAGAAATAAGTTAAGGCAAATGCCTTAAAAAAAAAAAAAATGAACGAGAGTGTAGAAATATTGCACATTGGAAATGTATATCGGTAGGTTATATCAACCTTATAATATATTAGAAACTTTTGGTTTGTAAGTCTAACAATGTCATGTTATAAGCAGAAAAGACGCCATGGAATCTCGTTCATCAGCCCTTGTTTCACTGGGGACAACTTTAGACGTTACACACAACACTGGCTTTTCCCCAAACCTTCCTACTTGAAACGGTGACGGAATTTGATTGAGATATTATAACCTGATACACTTCCAACTAAATTTAGACGGCCTGTTATATACAGATAAGGCACTAATACATGTATGTGTTACTTTAGTGGGAGATAAAGTCTGATGTCCCGCCCAGGACCTGGACCAGTACTAGCACCAGACCCAATCAGACTGCTATGGCAACGGACTACAGAGCTTTGAGATGCCAGGAATGACAACATAACAACAACATAAGAGGTATGTCCATTTAATGCTTTCAATTCAATAAATGATACACATGTAAGAGACAAATTAAAGATGAACTAGTAATACTGGTTTGTGGTGTTTCTGTCTGTGTTGATTTTGTATTGATCTTGTACACGGGTTGGTTCATGACATAAACACTCCTTGAATCCTAAAATGGGTGAATCATAGTACTTTTCTGTATTTTGTATGAAACATACCAACAACTAAGTTACAAAACTTACAAGAATCGGTTCTTTCTCTTGATTTTAACCACTGAAAATGTGGTTATAAGGAGCATGACTGTGACTTATTTGGAAAAACACAAAAATTGTGTGTTCTTCTTTTCATGTGTATTGAATACAACATTGTTATTATCACTTTTCCTCTTTATTCCAGGAAACCTGCCTTAAGAAGTGATCAACATGTCTTCTGAGGAGGAGATTTCTCAGACATCCCCCTCCTCCTCCTCCTCCTCCTCCTCCTCTACCCTTCCCTCTTCCTCCTCCTCCTCACCTCCCCCTGCCTCCCACTTTATTGGGAAGAAGGAAGACATTGTGAAAGCGGGCCGCGTGACCAAGATGGTGAATGGATGCAGAGATGTACTGGTACTGTGCCACCAGGGACAGCTTCATGCAATGGACATGCGCTGCTACCGTAAGCTCTGCATGTATGGATGCTGTTTCTGTAGACACAATGCATATAACCAATTTCTAAGGTAGAGCTGTGGCGTCAGTCATTTCATCTTACATTTTTTTTTTGACTGTACTGGGGTTTTTTTTGGCAAATGAATTACACTCAAAATACAAGTGGAGGGAGGTTGACAAAATATCTGCAACCATAACAACATAATCTAATTTTTTTTCTGCAATTGCTCATCACATGTTTGAAAAACTGCTGTCTATAATGACTGTTTTTTTTCACTGACAGATTCAGGAGGTGCATTGCAGTACGGAGATATTGAGGTAAGTTATATACTATTCTCTCTTAATGTGTCTGCAAATTAGCAGATAAAAGTTTAAAACCACTTCTTTTGTCAGTTTGTTGCAGAGCTCTTGTTGAAACTTTGTGTATAAAATATTTTTTTGCTACTGTCTTATTTCTCTAATGACTTTCATTGTATGCCTATATCAGGAGCTTAATGGACGGATGTGTATTGTGTGTCCGTGGCACAAGTACAAGATCACACTAGCAGAAGGGGAAGGGCTTTACCAAGCTGTGGACGATCCTACTGCCAAACCCCTGAGATCACACTGGCGCTCCAAGGGGGTGAAACAGAGGATTCATAAGGTCACTGAAGTCAGTGGGAATGTATATGTAACATTAAACAACTCCAGTGAAGCCATCGAGTCAGATGTTTACCAAACTGAGAGATATAGGACTGGTTTACTCAAGGCCCAGCCGGAGACCAACACCAACAAATAACCAGAAAATATTGTTTTCAATTATTCAACCAAAAATACTTTAGTGCTTTAAGGGCCATATGAAATATTATGCTTCATTTATTTTAAGGCAGATCCCTTCAAAATATTTGATTTCAGTGGGGATTACTCTGCTTCAGTTCATTCGAACAAATGGTTTTAGCTATGAACTATAACTGTGAGGAAATATTGTGGTTTTGGAAATAAAATGTTTATTTTTCATAGAAAATTGATGTTTGGTTATTTTATTTCCCATTCTCATGGTAAATATTTTGAGGAATGTTATTATGATGCTATTGTGTCATTTCTATATATATAGACAAGTTCCTCTGTACAAATTACTTAAATTCTTAACAACTCATTTGCAGATCTGAACTTCACATTTCAGAAAACTTTCAGCACAAAAAGTGTATTAACATAAATGACTAGATGGTGTTTCATAGTGATATAGTGAGATCTGTAAGTTAAGAAAAACACTATTCACCTGTAATGTCTCTGTAGTTACGTTACGGTTAAAAGAAAAAAAGTATGAAGGCGACGGTGGGTGGCAGTAGTGCGCCGTTAATGTGGCCGATATGGAAGAGAAGAAGACGAAGCAAGTCGCAGCCTTGTGACGCATTAAGTTGTTCAGTATGGCAGTTCTGGTGGGTAATTTTATTAGCGAAACTGGCTGTTTTTCATAAATATCAGTTTGTTAAAAACTATATATCATCGTAATATCCTGACTTTAAAAAGGTCTACATTTTGTTGGCGCCGTGTTCAAAGTTCAGATCAAAGATGGAAGCTAACAGAAGATAAAGCTCCAGTTATCACTACGATTCAAACAAATATCTCGCCGTGATGGCATCAGGTATGTCTTTATTATCCTGACTGATGTCGATAAACTAATTTCACAGTTTGCATGTCTCAGGTGTTTAGAATGTATGTGATTAGCTGAGTTGCATTATCTCAAACTGTTTCCATCATTTCCTCAGAGGATGAAATCAACCTGCTGGTCATCGTCGTGGATGTGAATCCAATATGGTGGGGGCAGCAAGCTCAACGTGAGGCAGAGGTAGTAAGAATAAGTTTATTATTAAGTATTATTTTGACTGATGAGCAGTGTGGGGGGGGGGGGTGTAACTAGGTACATTTACTTAAATAATGTACCAACAAAAAAAAA
This sequence comes from Hypoplectrus providencianus, assembly GCA_028566105.1. Classification (NCBI taxonomy): domain Eukaryota; kingdom Metazoa; phylum Chordata; class Actinopteri; order Perciformes; family Serranidae; genus Hypoplectrus; species Hypoplectrus providencianus. The sequence goes on from JAOWBC010001486.1 coordinate 14,515,050, forward strand.
ATTAAAGTACTTCAAATTATAAATCTCTCTCCCTCTCCCTATCATTCTGGATATTGATTAAAATCTTTGGATAATTGTGAAAGCATCTCTCACGAAATTCTGATTTTCAGTTGTTAGTCGTTGTTTTTTTTTTTGTTTTTTTTTTTACAAAACAATCAATTAATGGAGAAAAAATCAGCCGTTAAATCCATCATGAAAAACAATCATTTAGTCACCAGATAAAAATTAGCTCCACCTCAAACAACTACAACATTAAAATCCTACCTTAATGCATAGTTAATAATAATCTAATCATATATTCAGTCACAGGGAATGTACTTCATCTCAAATAGCCTACTTTAGCATTTTCTTTACCATACTTGCATACTTTTACTTAAGTATCTTTTTCAATTCAGAACTTGTACTTGCAACAGAGTATATTTATAAAGATGGTATAAGTACATTTACTTATGTAACAGATTGTACTTCTTCCTCTTCCATGGCTCATGAATGGTTTCTTCATTGTAGTTTTTAATTGTAGCTGAGGCTAAACACCCTGTGTCCTCTTGTCTCTGTCCAGCTCACCTTGTCCAAGTGTATAGATGCAGTGATGGTGATGGGAAACTCTCACATGGCCATGGCCAGGACTAACAAGCTGGCTGTCATCGCTAGCCACTGCCAGGACAGGTATCACTTTGAACATAAAATACACAGACTTCACAGTTTTCAATTCTGTCACTATGTCACAAAAGTGTATTAATCCATTCTATTTACATTGTAGAAAGCATCCTCATGCTTTTTGAATGTTTGTTTCTGGAAATGGGAGGGATATATTGTTTGTTTGACTCCCACTATGTTTATTTTATAGTAACAGGGTTGTAGTTGAGCAAAACATTCTGGAGTCAGAGTCCGTCTCAAGTCCCCAGTGTCTGAGTCCAAGTCCGAGTCACCAAAGAAAAAATCTGAGTCTGTCCTTAGTATCTAGGTTTGACTCCATGTGTGACATCCCTAATGTCCAGGACTGAGTTTAAGTCACCAATTAGAGTCTGAGATGAGTCATTAATACTTAAAAGACTTTGACCTTATCATGAATCAGAGTCATCAAGTTATAGTTGCCAGTTTCTTTTTAGCCTAGAAATTAAAATAAAAACAGACAAAGAGCTCATAAAATACATTACTTTGGTTTTTGCTTTTTTCTGTGTTCAAAGAAGCATTGACTAGTTGTGGCCCCTTGTGTCATTTAGATTGCAAAATTATTAGCAATTCCATCAAAGAGTTGATTTTTAACGTTCTCAGATGCTTCCATATAAAACTAGAATGGCACTGGGAAAGAACAGTCTTTCAGATGGCGTCTTTCCATAATACTGCTGAAAAACAGACAAACTGAGCCTAAACAAGTTCTGTGTGATGGGGTTGATAACTGTTTAAGACCCAAAGAGTCAAATTTTTTTCCTACACCATTTCAGTCACTTCCTGTATCCCAATAAGCGTTGGAGAGCGGAAGACGGTGGTGGGGAAGATGCATCCTCCAGTGGAGATGGAAAATATGAACTTCTCTCAGTCGCCAATAACCTCATAGCTGAAGAGATCAGAAATGTGATGGCAAAAAGTAAGTTTAACTCTGTCTGTTGTGTGAGTAAAACAAGAGTCTTTTTATGTGAAGAATTGTATGTTGAGCTTTATTTTAAAGGTGTTAATGAAGCTTTACAGTCTTGGTGACTTGTTGGATTTTGTGTCTTTGTGTTTACAGCTGAAGTGAGAGGAAATTCAACTGATACTTTGTTGGCTGGATCCCTGGCCAAAGCTCTCTGCTGTATCCTTTCTATAAAATCTATTCACTGAAAAGTCTGTAGATTGCTTTTCATTAGCAGTGACTGGTTGGGAGAGGAGACCGTGTTTGTCCTTAGTCCTTCAATATGCAGATATTCACAGAGTCTCTAAAGAACTTGAAGGTAATTCAGTTATCTAATTACAAAGCTTTTTTTTTATTTTTTTTTTTAGCAGGATTCCTTTCAGAACTTCTAAATGTTGTCTTTCTGTTTTAGTTGGGCAAGATATAAAATCAAGAATATTGGTAAGTTTTAAATGACCTGACTTTCACAAGAGCTTTATATTTTCTTCCATGACCTTAAACACAGCATCTGCATTGTGCTCTATAGGTGATAAAAGCAGCTGAGGACTGCGCGCTGCAGTACATGAACTTCATGAATGTCATTTTTGCTGCCCAGAAGCAGGTAAACTAATTGATCCTGCTTGCAGTTTCCACCCTCTTCACTTCTTGTATAATATGTATTTATTCATTTAATTTCTTAATAAGTTTTATTTGTGTTTAAAAAAACAGAACATCCTGATAGATGCCTGTGTGTTGGACTCCGACTCTGGTCTCCTTCAGCAGGTATATTTATGGCTTTCTTACAAAATTGCAATTATTCAGATCCGTTACATAAGTAAAAAGTTCCAAATCCGCACTGTAAAATGACTACTGTAAGTAAAAGTCCTGCATTCAAAACTAACTTAAGTCAAAGTACAAAAGTATGAGCATCAAAATGTACTTTTAGTATAAGTACAACTACTCATTATGCAGAATAGATCTTCTCAGACTGTTTTATATGTCAAATATATGATTGGATTATTATCATTACTGATGCATTTATGCAAGCAACATTTTAAATTTTGTTAAGGTGTGGCTCTTTTTTTTAAACTTACTAATATACTGTTATGTGTATTAATTTAAAGAAAAAAGTTACATCACTTCAAATGTATCATCCTTTAAGTATTGAATATTGAACTTAAAAGTATCTAAAGCTGTCAGCTAAATGTAGCCCCCTGTTTATAGTTTTTGGCATTATAATATCATCAACATAAGGTATACATGGGGTTTCCTGCTATACTTTTATTTTGTCGTGATGTCCAAACATGTATGTAAATATGCCTTTTCTTATCATCGTGTTTGTTTTGTAGGCCTGTGATATAACGGGAGGATTGTACCTGAAGATACCGCAGAAAGTTGCTCTGGCACAATACCTTTTGGTGAGAGTGCAGCACACATTTCCACATTTAAGCTCATCTTCCTGTAGAAAAGGGCTCATTTGTGTTGATGGTGGTGTTTCCTGGACAGTGGGTGTTTCTGCCTGACGCTGAGCAGCGTTCACAGCTGGTGCTGCCCCCGCCTGCACATGTGGACTACAGAGCTGCATGTTTCTGCCACCGCAACCTCATTGAGATCGGTTACGTGTGCTCAGTTTGTCTGTCGAGTAAGTTTGATTTCCAGAAATGGATTTGAATACTGCTGTCTTTATATTACTGAAAAAAAGCTGCAGTATAATTATTATATATGCACTTATTTTTTTGGTGATGTTTTCTCCCGCCTTATCTCAAGTTTTCTGCAACTTCAGTCCCATCTGCACGACTTGCGAGTGAGTCTTCCTCATATATGTTGTGTATATAACAAAAAAACCTCATCTTGTAAACACTGTTGTGATACATCCGAAATTCTACGATATAATTTAATCTTCCCTTTGCCTGTATTAATATGATTCTTTTTCCCTTCAGGACTGCCTTCAAAATCCAACTACCACAGATGGTCAAGCCCAAGAAAAAGAAACTTAAGCAAGCTACGTGATTTCTGTGAGGAATAAACCAACGTTAAGAATTTAGTTTCCTATTTGGATGTTCAGAATATACTGTTTGTTTCGTACAGAGAGAATGATCATTCTGTCAGTCTACATGTAAAATTAGTTTTGAAAAAGAAACTGTTGGACAATTGTGATTGTACATTTTTATATAATAAAAAAAAACAATGTTCTTATAAATTTTTGGCAGACAGATCTTCCCCTTTGTCATTTAAGAGTTAGCTTTTTAAAATACAACTGAAGATTTTACAATGTGAGAGTCAGGGTTTCTAAGCAAGATTGTTTTATTTAACTGAAAACCCACAAAACACACCTTCCATCAGTGCTCTGTCAGCACAAGTAATATTTACTCGGACTTGCTGGTAGTTATAAAGTAGCATATAATTTGATGAATCATTTTTCACCTAGGAATTCAAAATAAACTTTTATTGATTACTGTTGCAATTTTTTCTGCAGTCATTGCCTTTCAGTGTGTATTACATCAGATATTTAAACAACTATTCCAGACCCTTTCATTTTAAGTGGTACTCTTACACCAAAATAACCACTTTCACAAGAGATATAGATTAAAGAATGATATTAAGAAAATAAACCTGTGTAAAAGTCTGCAGAGGTCAGTTAGAAACCATCCAGGCGAAGCAAAAGTGGAGATTTGGCTTGATGAAGTGTTCATCGATGGATTGGAACAATGTTGCATCTAAAGAAGAGGAAGCAGGCTGGTGACGGATGTGAAACACTTTATAGCTGGATGATGACTAACTAGAGAGCATCCTCCCAATATCACTGTCAGTTCTTAAAAAACATGCACTGACAGAAACTCACCAGAACCTTTCAGCAACTTTGTTCACAGATTCACAGTTTTCTTTGATTTTAAATATCAGATAAGTGCCCATCCATTAAATGGCTGATTGTTTCTATAGCACTCACCCCAGCAGACCTCTGCCTGACCATCGCTTTGGAGTCAGGCTCATCTGGGCTTTCTGGCCTTCCCGGATGACTGTGACACGTAATGGTTTCTAAAACAAAAGGGGTTTATATATATAGTTTAAACTCCAGATTTAAAGTGGATTCAGAAATTGTAAAAGATGGTTGGGCAATGAGAGAAAAAAAGGATATTAGGGGATAATCAGAGTGTCTACTACTAACGAAAGGTTAAACGGGTGTGAAAAAAATCTAATTCTAATAAGTTTCATCTTAAAATAAAATCAAACTGGACCACAATACAATTTTCATGACACAATGAAAGTGATAATGATAGACAGTACAATAGTTTGATTGCTGAATGAATAGAGCCTCTGCAGATGGTATCAGTAGCTTACCCCTTCACTGTGCTGTACCACAGAAGCAATATTCTGGAGGTTCTGAAAGTTTTCTGTGTTTACGGAACCAAACTCAATGACTTCATCGCCAACTCTGAGCCCCTTTGGGGAAAAAACACCAATAATTAAAAACATAAACCCCAAAAAATGTTTGATTCAAAGTATCATCTTCACATATTTCTAATAGTTGATTTGAAACAACTGGAGACACTGAAATATAGTTACTTGACACTCACAGCTCCGCAGGCAGGCGAGCCTTGTGTCACAGCATCCACCCGTGCAAAGGGAGGAGGAAGTGTGACCTGCAGCTCCATCGCCTCCTCTGGGCCTCCTGCCTCATCCTCCTCCCGCTTAGCTTTCTCTCGAGCATGCAGCTTGTGTAAGGCTTCTTCTATCTCCACCATGATGGCCTTGTGGTCGTTCTGCAGGCCTGAAAGACACAAATAAAGCATTTCCCTTAAATTGGAAAAAAAAAAAAGCAAGAGCCACATTCTTACATTGACATTATGATAAACTACAAGTTGTGATATTTTCTTGAAGAGGTGATATCAATAAAATTAAACCAACGCCCAAAATGTATACCAGATTGAGGACTATTGCCTGAGTAACCACAACAGATTTGTTAATGGGGGATTATCTGGAATTTATAATATCAAATTTAATACATAAATAGCTTACAGTATGATTGTACAGTACACACAAACCTCTTAACACACATACACTTACACATACGTCGAGAAAAATTATATTAACATAAAATTAATCTTCAAAGTATGAAAGAACACATCAAGCCTAGCACATTTTATATTTATAATGTATATTTCTATATTGATTGAATTTTAATATTATCAAAATAATATAAATTGCATGAAAACAGTGATTACAATTACTAACAATGGTGTGTGGATCTTTCTGCTAAATGCCTATAAAAGGTTGCTAACGTTGTCTTATCATTTGTTATGTGTTGATATTTCTCTAGTTAAAATTGTATTAGTTTATCCTCATTAGACTTGAATGCGAATGCCGTTTTCTATTTCTAGTTGAGCTAAATGCATCTTTGAGCCAGTAGGCTGACAAATGAAACCACATTATGATCCACAAGGCTTTATCTCGAGATTAAAGTGAATAAATCAATTACTTAGTGGTCCCTGGACGTGACGGTCAAAGCAAAGTTACCTAAATGTTCCCCCCATATCACAGTAAACAGGAGAAACAACAAACCTGCTGCTGCTTACATGAAATACTGTGCCTTGCTTGCCGAATCTGGTATAAATTAACATCTGCTCTGGGGTAGCCCTCTGCGTCAACCAAGGGATCCTCAACTCCGACACCTTGCTGTCAACATGAAAAGTAAACACAGAAATACATGTTTAGCTATCTAACGCTAATCACAGGAGCCTTGGATTAGCTTTCAGCTGTCTGTATGTCTTACTGACAAACTTACGTCTTCCAGAACATCGTAATAGGCTTTTATTTGCTCTTCAATGTCATCTTTCTTTTTAATAAGGTTTTTTACATCATCCATTGTTATCTCTGAGTTTCCAGCACTGTTTTCTCCTGTCATCTTCATGGTTTCACAGTTCAACGTACATCCGGGATCTGATGACGAGTGCTGTGACGCGTAAAGCGCGGTTCTTCTTCTTCTTTACCCTATTTCTGGTTGGTTTATGGCACTGTACGCGATGTACTGGCGCCAACTGGTCGATGAAAAAAAAAAATTAATATAATTTTCTATGAATTAAATACAAGAAATGTATTTTCGCCTCCAAGCAATTTACAACCCGTTCTTTCACAGACATGAGTGTTCTGATGAAGAGAAATCTAATATTCATGTCTGCTTGAAATTTAAGGCTCACATTCCCAGTTAGGTATATATATATATATAGTGTAGTGTTTTCAGAGTAGGTAATAAGCTCCTGCATAGGAACTAAGTAATTAATTTTATCTTAAGAAATGCAACAGAATTTCCAGGTAAAGTTACCATATGTTAGTTTATATTTATAGCGTATTATGATTTTTTTTTCGTGATGCATTAAGCATTATGATGAAAAAGTCAACAAAGCCTCTGTTTTACACACATTTAGATTCAATTTTCACTATTCAAATACACATTAAAATCAGTTAAGCGCAGGATCTGCATTAAACAACATTCACAGCATTAATTATAACAGCAAAGTAAATTCAGTCATTGCTTCACAGTAAACAGTGAAGCAATGACATCTTCAGTTGAGAATCAACCTTTGTTCTTTGTTATTGTAATTTTTCTGGCTCAAGTGCCTTACAAAGGCTGGCCGAAGGGCCATGTTTGAGCATCCACCAGCAACGGGTTGGGATGGAAAATTATAGCACTGTGGAGAAAAATCAAGCTCAGACTCTAAACCAGAAAATGCATTGAAGGGCAGGTGTCTGCACACACATACAACACAACACTCTTCTAGGCAGGCACAGGTGATGGTTGAGAGGATTTATTTTTCTAAGAGTATATACAGTATTTTAGGAACATTTTGCATTGTATAACTTTATTTTGAAACAAGCAATTACTTCTTTAAAAAAGACCACATGAAGGGCATAAAACACATGATTTGTAATCATATAGATCCTCTTTAATTTAATATTGGATACAATAATTGATCATAACATACAAACCTACAATTTCTTAAGAAACTCTTCAATGGTTGTAAACATAACATACTTCCTGCACACTAATGCAGCTGGAAAAAAAAAAGTGATACAAACTGTTTTGCACCTGTTATTACACTGTTAAGGCAGCATGTTGAGTACAGATTCATGGCTGTGAGAGTCCAGTTTGAACAAAATGCACCCCCTGACATGTAGTGGTCTTCAACTTCCATCCAACATTTTCTCCTCTAGCTTATTTAATTCACAGCAGTCTAAATTGAGGCACATTGGTACACATTGTTAGAAAAAGTGAATATCAAATAAGTACTCTTGAAGTGTTTGGTGATAACCCCAAATGCTGTGTACCCTGAGAGCTAAAATATTTAAAATATTTTCATCACATCTGTTATTAACTGGAATTAATTCTGAATGGCCTTCATCCTAAAACAGTGAACAGCATTTTTTTCAAAGTCATTTTAAAGCCCCACAGTGCTCTGCAATAACAAATGCCAAAAATTCCTTCAAGAAGTTGTCCTTCATGATCCCATACTTCTGTAAAAAAGCAGCCTGTACAGCTCCAATTTGAGTGTATCAGGGTGCACAGTGGTAATATGATACATCGAAATAAAGCAAAGGTAGTCTGAAAGGAAAGGTTGTCTGGCACAAATCAATGCCTTTCATTATCATTGGTGTAATTAAATAATCAGAAATGGCAATTTATATGTCAAAATAAATGTCAAACATATGGAAACATATATACATACAACATTTATAAAGGGCTATATCCTTACGATAAATTAAGATTAAAATGCACGTCTATCTTTATAACAGCAGTCCAGTCTTAAGTAGTTTTGTATATTTATCACTTGTAAGCCTGAACTAGTTGTTGTTTCTTAGTATTGCGGACACACATTTTTAAAGGAAGACATTTGTGTGTGAGAGTGTGTGTGTGTGTGTGTGTGTGTGTGTGTGTGTGTGTGTGTGTGTGTGTGTGTGTGTGTGTGTGTATTTATGCATGTCTCAACAAATTGCCATTTATGGTGATTTTTTTTTACACTGATGATTCTGAAAAGCACTCATTTTGGGCCACAATGAATAAGAAAACTACCTCTCTGTGCCAGTGTTTTCCTCTACAAATCTCAGCTTTCAGTAGCTGGATCATGTGCAAGTGTGTCCTTGGAATACAAATCTGTGTTTGTTTTGCAGGCTGCATAAATTAGTGCTGGTGAGTACTAGCAAAGTACCAGATTAGGTGTGTTTTTTTAAATATCTAACATTCTGTATCTTGTGGACCTGCATTTTGATCCGTAAGCACCAGCACTGACTCGTCTTTGTCATCTTCCTGCTGTGATGCATCAAGAGATGAAGATGACAAAGCCTGTGAGAGCTCAGCCTGAGCAGTTATCTCCTTCTGTACCAAATCAAACTGGGCTTTCGCATCATCCATTTGTGAATGAACAGCTTCGACCCACTTTTGCAGCTGCACGTTGAGGGCATCCATCCCTTTGTCCAGCTTCTCCTGTCTGCCTTTCAGCTCTTCAAACAGATTTTGTGTGTCACTGGCAACCTGTTGCCTCTTTCCTCTAGATGGAGCTCGCTGACGCAGCATGTAGCCCTCAAACTCTTCTGGACTCAGGTTGAGTGCTGGTCCGTCCAGCTTTTCGATGAAGGCCACTGCACACGACTGTAACAGGGAACAGGGGAAAAGTCATGGGAGATGCCTGCCACACAGCATCCTAACGTGGATGTGTAACTTTGCACTAAACTTACCAGATTTGTGAAATAATAGCCGCTCTCTCCTGCCATCAGGCTGTGAGGGAGACCAAAACGAATCACATATTGCATGTTGGAGTGCAGACGAGGTGGATTGCCCTTCAGCACCACGTAAACCAGGGCTGACAGGAAATCATCAGCATTGGCAGGCTCACTGTTTGAGGAGGAGAGTGCTTCAAAGATGTGCTGGCTGCATTTGGACACACATGCAAGTTTATCCTGAGGTGCTCGTTTGGCATCCATTTCAATTATAGCTGTTGAAAATGAGAAAAGAAAATGTCAAAGACAAGCATGTCAGACCACCTTGTTATGTTTATATGGGAAACATACTATGCGATTAAAGGAGCAAGGGCTAATTGTCCAAATAAAATTTAAAATAAAGAACATTACAGATAGTAACAGCATTCTTATTATGGTTGTATTGTTTTTAATGTCACACCACTGTAGGCACATGTATCCAACAGGATGTTTACTGACAGGCCAACAATTGGTTATTTCACCAAACTGTGGAAAGTGAATGAGATTATTTACCAAAATGTCAAACAATTCTTTTCAGTACTGAATCACCTGTTATGGCAGGCAGAAAGGGGTCGCCTGTGACTGTAGTTTTCTTATCAGGAAAAGGTACACTTAGCATCTGTGGGGTGATCCAGTTCAGGGATCTGCAAAGTAAACACATCAGTGTTAAACAGAGCTTTAAGCTTAATGCAGTGAGTGACTTGTGTAATCAGGTGTTACCGGATCCTTCTCTGGAGAGCCAGGTCCTTCTGTTCGTCATCACAGCTATCATGGCAGAAAACCCATTTGTGCAGCCTTGTCATTAATAACTTCTCCACATGCCCCATTATCTGAGTGACCTGAGCCTCTGGAAAACCTGAAAATAAAAAAATATTTATATTTAAAGAGTTTGAAAGTCATTAATATTAATTAACAAGCAATGAAAAAGAAGTATTTTAATAATCTGCACTCACTGCGAAAATATTCAGCAAAAGACTGGTAGAAATCCTGCACATGATCTGACTGCTTCTGCACAGGCATGTCCTGTAAAGATGATGGGACACCATGATCAGAAAAGGCTGACATTATTGAAGAATCGAAGTAAGAGGAGTTAGAGGAAGTGTCATGTAAACCATGTCAACACATAATTACATGGTAAGCCTCCATTGTGTTGAGGAAAGCTGTACATCGAGACTGCAAGCGCTGGGATGAAGGGCTCCTTAGAATCTTTAGGAAACCAGTGAAGTCCCCGGGGTCAAGGCTCTGGTAAGCTTTTAGCACATTTCTGTGGCTCTCTGGAGACTCTATAGGGACAAAAGGAATGTAAAGGAATGAAGCAGGAATGATTAATTTCTTGGTTAACTGCACAGAGGAAAATCAAGTCTATGTTTTTGCTGTGGTCTCAATAGACTTTGTAGATGCTAAATTTGTTTCACTTTTGTTAATCAGTTACCAGCTCTCTTAGCTGGAATACGAGACATAACTTTAAGGCTTTTGTTGCCTTTGCTACACAACTTTTCGCTCTTAATCCTTTGGCAGTAAAGTTTCAGAACCTGATGTGGCAAAGCAAATCATAGGTGGATTTTTATTGGAATACAATCAAACATTTCCAGATATCTTTTTTGAATTCATGGTGCAGAGAGTACTGATTTAGAGTGCATAAAGCAAACAGAACTACCTTGACGTTTAGGAGGCGATGGGCTGCCCCAGAAGAGTCTCCTCATTGTGTTAATTCGACGACCTTTCTCAGTGCTTTTCTTCTCCTCAAATTTGGAGAAAGTGAGAGGAGTTCCATCATTGTTCGGCCTAAAATGAAAAGTTATTAAACTTTTAGTTTCTTATGTATAATCAATATGCATATGTTGTCCTCTCATGTCTACTAAGGTCATCTTGGATGGTTTAACTAAGTTTCCATCACGTTGACAAAGTGACCTAAATACTCCTGAAAGTCTGAATGGTAAGCAGTGTGATAACCTTGTGTCCTGCCTCGAGGCTCCTGGTGGTCGTGCTTTCTCTCTCCAGCACTTGGAGCAGAAGCCTTGCCACGCAGGGTTTCCATAATACCCACAGGCATTCTTGCAGAGCAGCTCCTCCTGAGTAACTCTGATCCCTCTTTGCTTTTCTGTCCACATTGTAGGGCTCTTTCATGCACTTCTTCCACCTATTGGTAATAAAAAAATGATATTTCAACCAACATATAATATAGGTCCAATAAAAAAATTTTGAAAGTGAAAATCTGCAAAAGACCCTCAGTTTATCCTGACAACTCTGACTGCAGGAACCTAAATCTCACAAGCTATCCAAAGCCTAGTTGTACTATACTTTGCCCATAACCTCAGGCATCTAAACAAGGCCCTGTTCATGCATCATGCAAACAGATAAATAGGACACACAATGCTGCAATACAGCTTATTAAAACCCATGAACACTCCCTTCCAACGCACAAAATGTTCTGATCTCCAGTACGGGTGTAACATTTTCAATTATAAAATCAGAAATGTATCAGACGAGCGCTCATTTTCCAAAACATGCATAGAAAAAAATATTTTACAATAATTAAAAATGTAAATGACTAAATGATTAAATCACAATTTAACTGTGAAACAGTTTCTTATTTCTTGTAGAGTAAATAAAAAAAACAGTTATGAAGATTAAATTAATATATGGTAATCATTTAAAGAAAATGCTGTTCCGTCATTTATTTATCTTTTAGATACTCAGACGTGCCAAGAGTCAAGGAGTTTCTAAATTCGCTCGTGTTCACTTAAATTACTCTTTCACGTGACGTTCATGGAAATTCTATAAAGAAACTTTCTCTCAATATCTAACAGGAAGTCAAAGAGAAAAACCGACAGTCTGCTGCCCAATCTCAGGTAAAACGTCCTATTTAAAGCTAACGTTGTTAGCTTGTTTAACAGTTTAATGGCTCTGCAGTGGCTGACTGTCAGCTGAGAGGATTGAGATAAGAACCACCGGCTAATGTTAGCTAACGTCGAGTGGTTACAGCTGTCAACTATTTTACTGACCTATTTCGGTTAAATGTACAGACTAAATCCTCTTTCTAGCAATTCAAATAACAAAAAATCCCGAGGATAAGTTAACAATTACTGAAATTCCTCCTCACCTGACAGATGCTGAAACATAACGAGCCGCTTCCTTATCGGAGAGCTTTTTTCACTTTTCTGGTAAATAACTGTCAGAAACTGTATTGAACGATGAGAATCATAATCCTTTAAAGCTCGGCCAGTACGCGACGGTACAAAAGTACGAGAAAGTGGTAGCAATAATTCACGATGAAATAATCACAATCGCGGAAAATCAGCTGCTCTCAAACTTGTGCAACCGGAAAGTCCTGTGGAAACAAACTGTCAAGTTAGAAGAATCAATGAGCAAGGTGCTGACCTTTCAAAATAAAAGCACTGTAAACAATGATACTGATTCTCCGATTTGGCAGGCCAGAAAAGCACCAATGAAGCATCTGCTAGTCGGCCTTCTCTAAAAACCAAAACCAACTTCATTGCGTATTATCAGCAAATATCCTTCCCTATGCTGTAATAAAAGGCCTTTAATTAAATATTTAATTTTGACTGAATCTTACCAGAAGTATTTGTATACTATTACCGATGCCTTGTCTAATTTATTATGAATATTAATTGATGATTTGATTGTTCTATTAAATAAAAAAATCATTTGGTTTTAAATTGTTTTATGTGATTACCACACTGAAGTTATTGATATAGTTGACAAACTGCGACAAGATATTTGTGAATGTATTTTTTAATTTTATCAGTAATATTAAGCTTGTACAAGAAAGTTTTTTTTTTTTTTAATGGAATGTTATTTGTCATGAAGAAATATGCAGTGCAGTATTTGTAGTTTTACTTAAGGGATCTGAATGCTTCTTCAATTATTTACACATAATCATTATTTTCATGTGTGGATTATTCACATATTAAGAATTCACATTATTTTAAAGATAACAGTAATGTAATTTAATGTGTAAATATCTGTGTATGTATGTGTGTGAGTTTTAAAGGGGAACTCAAGGATTCTAAGCGCTAGGCTTGACTGTTATCCTCCCCAATCTGTACTCCACTGGTCTTGCATGCATTCCCTATATGCAAATTAAAATCAGTACACATTGTCCTTTCAGTGTTTATTGAGATTTTGATCTACCAATGTTATCACATGTCACCATTTTTATTTTTGTAAGGCACAGTTTTGTTCAGATAAAACACTGATGTTGTTTGCAGAAATTGTTTGGACGCAGTACATAAATCCTCACTTTCATCTCTGTCAAGACGCCCCGCCAATGATTGGACCAATATTTTAAATACATAAAACTTTTAATTCATATCAAAGCCCTCATTCCCAATTTGAAAAATTAAAGTCAACAACCTATTCTCCAATGTCATATGAAATGTAACTCCATGCCCAACGTTAACAATAAAATAGTAGAAGCGATGTATTTTTTAAAAAGTATGACTACATTGAAAGAAAGCTCTAATTATATATTCCGATAAAATCTTTGAAATCAGTCAGTCTTGTAAAACATATTAATATACCAATAAATGATTAACTCAATGGGTGGTTGCTTGATTTCCTTTCTCAAGCAGCAAGAGGGCCGAAAAGTGGATAAATTGCAGTTAAAGTGTAAAAATATGTCTCTTCACATTGTGGAAAGAATTTCAACTCCTCAAAGAGTACATTAGAAAATGAAACCTTTACAGCAGCCAATCACATTGGTTTGTTCCTGGTGATTCATATGGCTTTGTAACGGCTCTTAATGGCTTACATGATTGTCTGATATGAATTTATGCCAAACATGAAGAACGTTATGGTTTGCCAAATTGAACATTCATCAGAAATACTAGCTGCATTTGTTTGTTAAATGCTGGCACAGACAGCCCTGCTGCTGTAGCCAGAGTTAAGCACAGGAAATGACTGTGATACATACACAAGACTTATAAAGACATCTGTGTATAACAACATATACTTCAGGTCACACATCCTCATTGTGCACAGGTGCTATAGTTATTGCTGTAGTCTACAGTCCAGGGGGAGGAATACTTAATTGTTAAAAGTACCAGCAAAAATGAATGAAATGACAAAAGAAAAAAAGAATTCACATTTGACTATGTTTTGATGATTTCTACCTAACTCCTGAATAAGCTCATGTTTATAAAAGCTTTAAGTGGCTATTAATAATAACTATCAAGCAGTTTAAAAGTATCCCTGTAAGCACCGTATCTTGCATTATACTATTTTAATAAAGAAAATAGCCGGGAAATGTGCATAAAACAATGCTGTATGACCAAACTGAAATCGCTCTAACGCTGTTTTTCTTGGGGTGGGAAGAAACACATCTCACAGTCGTCTATCACTGCATCTCTTCACATGTAACTGTGCGAAACAGCGGGCCAATAGAAAGCATGTTAGCATACATAAGATATTAGATACATAACCAGCATGTGAAGGAGAGCTATATACGGGTGCATATTGTGCCCATCTTAGTCTGTGACTGAAAATACCTTCCACACACACTTGTGTGATCGAGTGTTCACTCTGAAACTGTTTCATGTCGTTGCTTTTTTTTTTGCCATCTTTACTTACCAATATACACTAATGACAGACTTTGGGATATTTGGTCAGTCACTGTCATTACAAAAGCTAAAAGTTAACAAAAATTAAACTGTCTAGTAATAACTAAGTATTTTTAACAATCAAAATACTGTACACCAATTTTCGAAAGAAAAAAAATAGTTTTCACGTTAACTTCCAAATGTCCTTGGTCCAATAAAAAAATTCAGTAGGTTGCTCTTGCAGAGTCGATAACCGCAGTCCTGTGAAAAAATATCTTTACTACACTACACTATATTATATGATCTAGAGTGGCAAAATGGAAGTGTAACGAAGACAGGGCTCAAAGGCAGCATAAAAAGGACAGAAGGAATAACAGGAAGAGTACAGTACTAACATTCGTGAAATGAAATGAAGAAGGCACAGATTAAAAGAGTTGAGACTAGAAGTCGTAGAGGTAGCTGAGGTCACAGAGAGAGACAAAGGAGGAAAAAGAAAGTGTTTAAAAAAAGAAGTGTGATGAAATGTCTATCTGTCCTTGGATCCCAGCTTCTCAATCAAGTCATGCAGGGGAGCAAGCTCTCTTCTGTCGATGAGGTTGAACTCCTGCAAGAAAAAAAACACAGATATTTCATATTTTAATTTTGGTTTATATGACAAGTCTAGTCTATTTGAAAAGTGCCAATATTTTGTCTTGAGCCTAATAAATATCTTTTTTCTTTTATGATGTCTGATGTAGTCTATAAAAACAGAGTTGTGACTGATTTATTAACTGGTGGGAACATGTCAACATGAAAACCCCAATCACACAACGAATGAAAAATTCCTCCTGCCATGGCAATGTCTAAAGCCACTTTTTTGAAGCGGCTCTGGGCTTTTAAGGTTTCTAATTAACAAAAACGTTGTGTAAATAAACAACAGAGAAACAAATAAAAAAGTGAATCAATGAAGAAGCTGATTAAAACTTAATATCCATTCACTTAACATTTTATAAATTAATACCTAATATTATTCATGGTGCATGTAATGACATTTTCACAGTTGGGTGATTTATTTATTTGTTTATTAATTATTTTCAGTTACCATAACCCATACAAAATAAATATGTAGCAACATGGCAAATTGGCATGCAAGTATTACCATGCATGTCTGAATAGAGCTTTACCCAGCAGTGATTGATTAGGGCCCATCCTGCAGCAGGATAATGAACAAACCTGAACAAAGAAAATGAAGTGCTTGAAGGAGGTGTTGAGATGGGCCTCCTCCTGCAGCTGCATCACAGAGTCAAAATGCTGGTGGTAGATGTGAGCGTAAACCCTGAACAGACGCTTCAGGATGGTTTTGGCCACAGACATGAAGTTCTTGGGAAAAGGAACTCCTGTGGGGCAGAAGGTGGTGGGACATGTTGAGCCAGGAGAGCAGCTTGTATGGAAAGTAGCAGAAAAAAATCTTCTCAACCACACAGAGCTGCAAATGTACATGGCCTATAGAGTGCAACTGCACAGTCCAACGATGTCACTGACACATTTTTGTTGCTTTGCCTTTGTACTCCACCACACTGTGTTCCAAATGAATTAATGACTATGTGATTTTAAGAGCCAACTTGCAGCTGCATTGACAAAATCAATCCAATTTAATAAAGCTGTCTTTTTATATACTGTCCTTTAATTTAGGTGTACCAAAGGAAAGTAAATTGGTTAACATAAACCAGGGCTGTGCTGAATTCCATTGTGTACAAACTGCTGAAAATTTTTAATTTTTTAATATCTAAACTCACCTATCTTGGAGGGAAAAAGTGTCTCATCATCCAACTGATCCTGCACCCAGGTCATCAGGTAGTCGATGTATTTTGGTGCAGAGCATTTGATGGGCTTCTTAATATTGGTGCCATCAGCCCAGTGATACTCATATCTACAGAGACACAAAAAAATGACACTTTATAACACTGACGAGATTCCTTACTGATGGTAAACTCACACATGAGACATGGACATGAAAGCCTGTTGTGTATCATACACTTGTTCTGCCCGTCAATAAGCTAAAAAGAAAGAGCAGGAGGGAGAAACGCAAAGTAACTACAATTATAGTCTTGATGGCGGCTATGTCAACAGGAAGTGATCCACAGCCTCTTCCTCCTGATTACAGACTGAACACAGACAGTCTTGGCAGGAGAGAGGATAGAGGAAGTGCCAAATCTAGATTCTAACTAAACAGCCTCTACAGGGACCACATGCAAAGTTAAATTCCTGTTTCTTTTTTTCTCATCTGACTGTTGTCAGATGATGCATTTCAATTTCACGCACTTTAGGGAGGGGTAGGGATTTTTTGTTGTTGACGTCATTGGGCAAAAACAATTATTATAACCCTCCAACATATCGTTATTCAAGTGGTCTGAGAGAAAACTAAACTCCTGCATAGATCTCCTCTGGCTCCTTTTTTCAGACTTTAGAAAATCTAGCCTGAAAAGGGAGATATGCATGTATGTTCATTCAGGAAGTGAAAATCAATTTCAGTGGCAGGACATTCTTCATAAAAAGTTGCCATTCTAGCATTGACAACAACTGCCTGCACTGCAGCTATGACTCTTTCATAAGTGATTGATGATTACTCAGGTTTTGTCATACTCTTGTGTCACACATAAGTTCTGTGTGACGCATCTGGTGTCTCAGACAATTTAGAAAGCCTCATGTTTACTGAATTGCAAAAAAGCATACCTCAGCCAAATTATTTTAGTGGGACTGCTTAATACATTAGTACACTTGCTAGTTTCAAGGAATTTTAGCTTTTATGTAATTTTGTATTTCCTTTTTTGTCATTTTTGCCAGGAAACTGACTTACTACGAGTTGGGTTTTATTGATACAGAAGTGTTTAGACTTAATAATTTTCCATGCCCAGATTGCACATGCAGGTGTAACAGAAAAAAAACAGACAACTGTAAAACACCTTCCTTACACATCATTACTTATATACAAAAATGACCACATTGCCATCTCTCCTCAAATGCAATCCATTTTCATTCTTTCAGACAAAGAGATCAGAGAAGAGAGCTCTGGTGAATGTACATAGGTGGACCAGCTGTGACAAATGAGTACACCCCAACATTTGAAACATAGCCATGCACATTTACAACCGGACCCAAGCCATCTCGCCCAAAGCAACACTGAGGGTTAAAGAGATGGGTGAGATGTCTACCTTTATAACTGAACCTTGTTCATTGTCCCAGTTAGGACGAAATGGAGTGACAGTGAGCCAGTAAGCCTAACCAGGGCCCAAAACACAAAGAAGCTAAATAGAATTCAGCCAATGCTTATATTCATTATTTGCACCAATGCTTTCTTACAGGGACATGTCAATATATTCAGAATGTCGATTAGAATTCCAGTAGTCACAGAAAAAGGGGCATGCATATAATGGACAGTGCCTTTTTGTACCTTGGTCCAGCAGACATCACAGAGCAGCTGGTCTCAGTGCAGAACTCTGTGATGGTCCCGTACAGCATGTTGATCTGGTTGAAGAAATCCACGGCTGAAAGAGAGTATGATTAAAACTATATTCTGTGTAATGTTACTGCTTGTGACAATAATGACCTAAAATTCCTTATAAATACATTGCTTTTATCAGGTCTTTTTGATAGAATGTAGAATCTAGTTATTGTTCTCTCAGTGTTTTTACATATATCTTCAGAGCTCTTCTGTATAATGAATGGTGTGAATAAGCCAACCACACATTTATGCATTTGTGCAAGCTTTATTTTCACCTAGTGACCATACTATATTTTTGTTAATAGTCCTTTGTTTACTGTTTCATATAATTAAACTGTCGCTATCTACCACTACTAACTTAACTTCTGTACTTACATCTTGCTTTCTTTCCATTGAAAAAAAAAAAAAAAGATTTTAAGGGCATTTTGTGTCTTTATTTGACAGTGGCAGTGAGGCAGAGTGAAAGGAGAAGCCAGAGGGGGAAAAATGGTTTTGAGCCAGTTTTGAACACTGCTACGAGGACTAAGTCTACATAATATGCACTCAACCGCTGATCTACTTGGACACCCCACTTCTCCTCTTTTACTTCTGGTAGTGCACATGTTTAACCTCTGTACAAGAAACATTTCTGTTAAGCCATTATATAGTTTGTGGACTGAGGAATAACTTCTATATATAGTTTAAATGGATCCATCAACTCACTGTTGACAGCAATCCACTCATTGAGATCCTCTCCCTCTGGTAACATGACAGCCTGCCTTAAGTTCCCACTGCCCAGTGTTGCCTCAGCATGTTTCAGCAGCTCATACTGGTGGGAACCTTCTGGGATGTTCTTCTTCGGCTTGAAAGTCCTGGATGAGCGATTACCACTGCAAACAAACAAGAGCTGATCAACTGCTCAGTAACGTTTATAAAGGACCACGTAGGGGCAGATGTGTCTCTTGGGCCTCCGCATGTGATTATCTTTCCTGTTTGGTTTGTGCAATCGGTAGCTAAAGGAAGGCATTATGCGGAACATCTTTTAAATCAACAGTGAAAGAGACTTGTGATAATTGTTGCCACATTTGTCAAACATGCAAACGTTTGTCAACTTGTCTTGGCTTGTTATGGTGCGACAGGATCGTGACTGTACAGACTGTGTCATGTAAAATGAGTGGTCGTGAAATGTGCAACAGACAGGAAATGAGTGTCACTGTAAACAACGGGACAGTTAATCACATTGCTCGACGTTTAGCAACCTCTCAAAGAGGTCAAGACAGCAAAGGCGTGAATGATGACAACTGTTAATATGTCCGACCTGAATTTATTGGGGAAAATGATCATTTCAGTTATGTCGGCTAACCAACCTAAAGCTAGCGTTCATCATCGTGCTAGCCAAGCCTTAACATAACTAGTTAACAAAGTTATAGTTGGCGACTGCTGGGAAGCAATAAATAACCACACCTCACACATGCGATGTCTGTTTAAGAAAAAAAAAATTAACTGTTACCTAAACATGTAGGGCTCACTATGTGCTTAGCTGACTTGTTTTATATAACAGTGTCTTACTTTGACGCCAGTTACTTCCCTTGATGCAACTTCGTAGAAGCGTTGCTAACGTTAACCGCAAGCTGCGTATGTAACTTAACTTTACTTACAACAGGAAGCTCATCTTGGCGAAGCGGTCGTCAAAGAGCCTCGATTACAGCTCCTAACTCCGGTTTAGTAAACAGAAATGTTGTTACAGTTTGACACAAGGAACCACTTGAAAGCGATGCCTGCTAACAGTAACGTTCAGGCTAACGCGAACTGCACCCACAGTGGCTCTTCCTCTATCGGCTCTCTGGAAAAGCCGGGCCGGCAGAAGGTCGCCCCCTCTCGACCGTATATAGCTATTACCAGTCACCATGTAGACTTAATACTAAATTTATGACTGTCCGTCTTCTAATACAGTTATTACCAAGCAGGGTTGAACCTGAACCCCAGGGGGTACCTGGGAAGATTATGGAGCAGCTGGTTTGATTACAAAAGCCTACTGAGTAAACAGCTCAAACAGCTACATAAAAGCAATACATAAACAATTGGTAACATAATATTTATATACTATTACTACTTTTATTAAAGTAAAAGATAGATCAATTACACAATTATTAATGTTAATTCAATTACAAACCACAGTTAGTAATGATAGGGCACCAACCAGGAAAAAAGTCACAATAAACTTGTGTAAATATTTCCGTCTATCCAGTGAACATTGATGGGTGAAATCTGAGCACTGGACATCACAAAGGGCAGCTATCATAACATTCATAGATCGCAGATAACTGCCTTAAACTGCAGAACGTGTTTATTTAACTTATTTGAAAACTTAACTACAACCTAAATACAGATTAACAGATAAGCGTTACTGACATCTATTGAGCTGCAGGCCGACGAGACCCCAAAGATGTGTTGCACGCCTTAGACACACGGTGGCGTGGTGGATTTACAGTACAACCACGTGACCCGTGCTACAAGCGCGTGAGCATGTATGCCCCATAACAGTGTGTGTTTGTGTGCGTGTGTGTTTGTGTGTACGTGTACGTGTGTGTGTGCGCGCGCGCCCCACAACAGGAGGGAAAGAGAGAGTACGCGACAGTATATATTCAAAAATGAGATTCTCACCACCACTGAAACCACAATAACCGTCCTTTATCACAGAGAAACTGAATGTGCGTTTGTCAGCTGCGCCACTGGTCATTTTACTGATAAAATACAGCTCATTGTACAAACGTGGCAATGGCTGAGAACAACAATCGAGCACCCACAACGTGAGACACAACAATCATTATTCCGTGCAACGCACACAAAACAGTCTCATCAATTTAGATAAAAAAACAAACATAAGATAACTGCGGGACTCGATGATTCGTCAGCTTATAAAAACACAGTACTTTGCAAAAGTTTCCGTATCAATTAATCTATCAAATTAACCTATGAATCTGTCCAGACAAGAAAGCCTCCCATTTTAAATAGCCTTTGCTAGCGATTCGAGTGAGCTTCCAATTGTCATTTGAAACGTAAAGTATCTATGCAGCTTTTCCTTGTATTATCTTTCGTGTGCAGTAGAGGTGTGGCAGCAGATACCCCACAGTGACGCAGCCACCACGCGTGTAGGGGGAAGGGCTTTAAAGGCTCCGAGCTCCACATCTTCCTCCACCACAGACGTCTCTCTGTCAGCCCGGGTGGTGGTGTCTTACATAACCGGTGTCCGCGGTGTCTCTTCCCCTCTCAGCCGCTCAGAATGGCAGCGATCAGGACTCTCAGGAAACTGTGCCAACACACCCAGCACCAAGTCTGTAAACTGCACACCTCCGCCTCAAGGTGAGTGCAAACGCCGGCTCTGAAATCCCATTTTATTTAGGTTGATTCAATTACACTTTAGCGACATGTTCAGCGCGTTTCTTCCCAACGCGAAACCATGTTTTATGTATCTTAAATATATGTATGTACCTGCCGCTCCACTGTAATCGAGTGTTTTCTCAAAGTTCATTAACAGATCGTGTGTTTTAGAACAGGCAGTTTGTTTGATTTTATTGTACTGAATATCCGCAGTTGGTCACATTTCGGTGCGCCCCTAGCGTTATGCCGGTAACATTGCAGCGGCCGGCTGGCTGATGAAATCGGTGTCAGTGCTTGCACCCAGAGGCTTCAGAGCACTAAGGTGTCAGCTGGAGACCGAGGTGTTGGTCTGCACGCGAGGAAACTTTTTGCATGTCCATTCTGCTCATGAATAACAATATCATCTGAAATGGTAGACGTAATGTTAAGAGGAGATGCCGTTACGGGCTACAGATTGATATTTGCAACATCTCGTGCAGGTATTTATTGGAAACGAGCTGACTTCAGCATGACATTGATAAGTGTAATAATTTAATGTTCGACACACGCCTAAAAAACCCAAACCTCGTGTGGCCCCTGCACATGATCTGAAGCTCCAGAGGCACGAGACAGAACATTAAATACCTATGACATGCTATTCCTCAGTTATTATCGTATTTATCACAACAGAGATACAACTTTAAAGCAGCATTGAAGTAACATTTCATTACACAGAACACGCTGTCCATTACAATACACATGGAAGAGGTAATGTTATTAATAACATTTGCACAACGTTCCAATAGGTGCTGTGTGGAATCCTTACATTTTATTGCGGTGTTTACAAGGTTTTGAAAGTGCTTGGATTTTTAATAGAGCACTTAAAAAACTTACAAAACATAATTTGGGTTTTGTTTGGCACAATAATATCGAATAATTACAAACCTAAAATTAAAAAAAAAAAAAAAAAAAAAAAGCTGGAATGTGCTTCAAAAGCTTAAAAATGTGTCTTGAAAGTGGTTTTAAATAAAGCTTCAATTTAACTTGGACATGATTTCACAACACAGACAAAACTTTGAAGCATTGGTCTTTTTTTAATTATGCAGAAACTCAACAGGCTTTGCATTCAAACACATACTGCAACAAGTAACACAATGTACAGAGAAATGGCGAAACAAAGATGCAACAGATGCCATAAAAGCCTCCTCTGAGGTTGGCCTTGCTTTACATACGTATTTAACACTGCTGTGTGGTCATACATTTGAAAAAGGGCATTTTCTCCACGGTAGCCTGGCTTTGTGTTGCAAATTCACATGAGGTCAAGGAGCAGTTTTTTGCCTTTACTCTTGACACATTTTTTTCTAGGACCTGGTCCACTTGGACCCATTAGCATCTGAAGGATGTTGTACTTTTCTGTGAGGTTTAATTAGATGGTTGTTGTTTTTTTTTCTGAATAAAGGCTGGTTACATCACCGGGGATGGCTCATTACTCTTCAATTATTAGCTACTGCCCTGATTGTTGTTATATAACCGAAAAATGTTTTGGCACTTTTGAAACTTGGACAAAGCAGCAGAACGGGTCAACCCAGTTTGTATCCTCATACAGGCAAGAACATCAGATGTAACCATGAGGCGCCTCACACTGTACTTGGCGGTTAGAAGTATAAAAAGATGTACTCCTTTGACTCCTCTTGCTGTAATCGCACATACTGTAACTCCACAGCACGAGTGCACATGACACACATGGCCTTGTCAGGTGGAGAAGTGCTGTGGCTAATTTTAGAGGGGCGAGTTAGGTGCTGGCCATGCTGGATGGTTCAGATTGATTACAGATCTCTGGTGTCGAAAGTTCTGTTCAGTGGAAACCATCGGCAGCATTTCCAGACAGTTCACAGAGTGCATATACAGGCTTTACACGAAGTCTTGGATGTTTGTAAAATTCTTTAACATTTACTTTTACATGGTTAGGAATATGCATGAATTTGGTTAAAAAAAAACTTCTTCCAACCTTCTGCATCACAAGCTTATAATGGAGTGAACATGCATATTATAAAAGTGAAAAAAAAATAGAATCAATGTATTTGATCAGTCTATGGTTTTTGTAATTCCTGGTGTTAAGAGAGGCATAATTTACAAGCACTAAATCAATCAATTGAACAATCAAAGTTAAGTTAAACAGCTGACAAAAAAATCATTTAAACTTTGTTTTTCCTATTGCATCTACAATTTAAATTGGATCATGAAGGTTTTGGGACCTTGAAAGTTCTTATATTCACTTCTTAAAAGGTGCATGAACCTCTTATTTAAAAGTCTATGGCTTGGATCAGTCATGTTGGGGAAAAAAAAAAAGTTAAATTATTAGCTTAGTCTTCTTTGCATTCGACACTTATACATTGTGGTCACATTAAAACTTTTTCAATACTTTATGTGGCTTGCAGTTGTGTTTGGTAGTGTAATAAACAAGTAAATACAAATAATAAATATATAAAAAAAAAAGAGAAATGTATTTAACAGCAAAAGCAGCTTGTTAAATTTTAGTTTGTCAGCTGACTCCATTCTTTCTGCGTTCTACTTCTCAGACAGGAGGCAGTGGTCA
Source organism: Hypoplectrus providencianus (assembly GCA_028566105.1). Lineage (NCBI taxonomy): Eukaryota > Metazoa > Chordata > Actinopteri > Perciformes > Serranidae > Hypoplectrus > Hypoplectrus providencianus. Next base: position 14,539,367 of record JAOWBC010001486.1, read on the forward strand.
TCTCAGGAAAGAAACTAGCACGGCAGATCCGAGAGGAGGCCCGGGCCGACGTGGAGAAATGGGTTCTAGCTGGCCACAGGAGACCCCACCTGAGTGTGATTCTGGTGGGAGAAAACCCAGCCAGTCACTCCTACGTCCTCAACAAGACACGAGCTGCAGCTGATGTCGGTAAGAAAAGATGCCCACGCTCCTCATACGTATGTGTAAACACACTTTCTCAACAATACAATAACAAAAGACCAAATAGTGGAGGTTTTAAAGTTGTTCTCTCACTTCAACCTCCCACAGGAATCTCTAGTGAAACAATCCTCAAGCAGTCAGACATCAGTGAGGAGGAGTTATTGGACCTGATCGACAAACTCAACACAGACCATCGTGTGGACGGCCTACTGGTCCAGCTGCCTCTGCCAGGTACACAGAAAGTGGGACAGTGGAGCAGAAATATGAAACATCAGAATATAGATTCACATACTGTGGAGCCACTGTGCTCTTGATTGAAACCATCTCGCTCTCCTGACTGTTTCATGACTTCATTTTGTGACAGATCACATCGATGAGCGCACCATCTGTAATGCAGTTTCTCCCACCAAGGACGTGGACGGCTTTCACGTCGTAAATGTGGGTCGCATGTGTCTGGATCAGTCCACCATGCTCCCTGCCACTCCCTGGGGAGTCTGGGAAATAATCAAACGTACAGGTAAAGTGATCACTAATTTTGTATTTTGGTTAAAATGTTGCAGAAAAAACACCTAAATCAACTATCCAAATTCTTCTCTTTCAGGTATTCCTACCATTGGGAAGAATGTCGTGGTAGCAGGGCGCTCCAAGAACGTGGGCATGCCCATTGCCATGTTACTTCATACAGATGGCCGCCATGAGAGGCCTGGAGGTTGGTTAATGTGCATTTTTGTTTCAGGATGGAGGGTTTAACTTTAGCCATAAGTCAGGTATTTTTTCTTAGGTACTTTTAGGTGCTTAAATTTGACTCTTAGAGTTGCACAAAACCATGAAGATTTCAGGTTCAATCGTGTCTCAACTAGATTTTAATTTCCTTCATAGCAGACTAGGGCTGGGCACTGAACTTGATCGCAAATTGCCCCGGGCTTCACCGACATATTGCAAGAGACGTGTGCTTACTACAAAGAGGAATACAAAGAAACATAAAAACTACAGCTACAGAGAGACAGAAAACCACATACAGATGCAGAAAGAACAAAAAAAGATCTTAAAGAGACTCTTCAACTACAAAAGTACACAAAAGATCCACAAATAGACTCTAATTACAATAAAATGAAAGACGATGAACATATGTGACAAGGGTTGGGTACCGAACTTCAATTGCCAAATTGCCCTGGGCTTCAGGAACATCTTGCACTTGAAGAGGCATGTGCTTATCATAAAGAGAAACACAAAGAAACCTAAGTCCCAAGAGTTGGGGGGGGGATCTCACAGAGACATAATACTACTAAAAAAGAGACAAAATTAGCCCCCCAAAAAGGCATAAAACTACCCAAAAAGACAAAGAATTATATCAAGAAGACAATACATCACAAACTGACACCAATAACTATAAATGAAGGGATTTGACCTAAAATGATGATTCCAAAGAGACAAAAACCAACAAAAATTCATATCTGAGGGCTTTTGCATGTCTTATATTCCCCCCATGGTTTATATATATGGTATCAAAACCAATTGTTATTTCTGTTTGTTTCAGGTGATGCCACTGTCACCATTTCCCACCGTTACACTCCAAAGGAGCAACTCCAACAACACACTAAAATCGCTGATATCATTGTGGCTGCTGCAGGTTTGTGTCTCTGTTTGACAGTAACTGAACTATTCAAAGCTTATCTTTTTTGAGCACATTGACCTTCGTCTGTTGTTTGACTGTATTGTTTTTTCCATACTATCAGGGATTCCAAACCTCATCACTGCAGACATGATTAAAGAGGGCGCGGCAGTGATTGACGTTGGAATAAACAGAGTGCAGGACCCTGTCACTGGAAAGAGCAGACTGGTTGGAGATGTGGATTTTGAAGGTGAGGCTGCACAGCGACCATGATTGCATTTCTGCGTGCTGGGTTTCTCGGGTGTCTTTAACGTCCGACCTTCTCCGTCTATATTCAGGTGTGAGGCAGAAGGCCGGCTTCATCACCCCAGTGCCCGGAGGCGTGGGACCCATGACCGTGGCCATGCTCATGAAGAACACTATCAAAGCAGCCAAGAACGTTCTGCTGTTCCCTCCGGAGAGGATCCGCATGGCAGCTGCATCCTAATGGGCCGGAGAAAATCGGCTACGGCGACACATTCCACCCGCTCCAAACACCACTACTCATTTTTTACTTGGAGCGACCTGACGAGCTCCCCTTGCACACGGACTGTAAGATGATAGCTTTAAGACTCTCTTCCTGCTGACATCTTTAACCTTTCCGAACTTCAAGTCCAGCCATGTTTAGACTGTTACATTCACGCATGCAGCTGCGTGTTTTCTGTAACAGGGTTTTCAGTATTTATCATTTAAAATGTATTTCTTTGGGGTTTTAAGGAATCTTGAAATATTATTTTATTTATTACTACATTGATGTAATATTTGAACATGAATGGAGGCAGGTTACAGCGTTTAACTCTGAGCTGGTAAGCAGTTAAAGCCAAGCATTTGCAGCCTGCCTGTTGTGCTTCTTTCAGTTAGTTTAGCCTTATGTACCAAGAGTGATAAGGGCTAACATCATCAGGAACAAGTATGTTTATCAATATACAAGCTTTAAAGATTCACAATTGCCTTTGTAAAAACTTTTAAATAAATATTGCAAATATGTTCTCAAACTGGTGCTTTCCCAGCACACAGATTGTCTCTTCTTTTATTCAACTGTGATTTCATGTTCTTGCTTTCATTACGGTATCACATTCAAATTTACCCTGATACTAAGTATGTCTCATGTCTCAATCACGTCATTAAAATGAATTTCCCCTGAGTACTGGTATTAAATGACCACATATTCCAGGCTCCACCTTTTGATCCAAGTACCTGGCAGGACCTAGACATCATAACTATCAGGAGACATGGTTTGAAGTTCTGCAAAATGTCACTCATGATTATTAATTAGCCTTCGAGTTATTTTTTGTTGTGGATACATGACGGTGCTTGAATTTTACTGTTGTATGTTGTGCGAATCCTGAATACTGCAAACACAGAGAGATTCTAAACAACAAATGTTCACAAACTGCTATAAAAAGAAAAAAAACGATTTTCAAAGAGACACAATATGACATCAAAAGTATCTCAAAGAGACTAAATATCTACAAATTTACAAAAAAAATAACCATGAAAGCATCTGACCTTCTCTGACTCAAGACTCATAAAAATGACTATAAAAAAGAATTGACTTCAGAGAGATGCAAAACAACTACAAAGAACATTTGAGCAAAAAAAACAAAATTCATTTTACTGATCTAAAGGTGGATAAATTCTGAAGATGTCTGTCAAACATCTCTGAACTAGATTTGAAGTCCTATCATCATCATCATCAATATCAGTGAACCAATAGACATGCAGCAATCCCATAACAGATATTTTATTCTGCACTTTTCCCTGTTTTTACAAATCATATCCTGATTCCTAAACTGACCCCTTTGAAAAAAACAAAAAACAAACACATTCCCCAGTCTTATGTCATCACGCCATTCCTTTAACTCACTGACCTGTTCAATGTGAAGCAAAGAGACAACAGCACTCTAATGATTACTGTGACACACATATCTAAATACGCTTTTTGAGAGACATGCATTTTTTTCACAGAGAAGTTTTATCAGTAGATAAGAACATGTTGCATTATTTTCCAAAAGCTCACCTGAATGTCCTTGTTCAACCTGATGATAGCTGATGTCTTGGGTTACTTGTTGGTCCTGAAAATGTACCAGAGAGAGAGAGAGGTCCTCTGCATGAGATGTATGAGTGCAATGTGACTTATTTGCTCCTTTTTACTGCAAATATTAAAAGCATAAGGAAGACTAAATTTATGATACGCAGTCTATATACTCAACAAAGGCAAAGGAAACTAATTTTCATGCAGGTTAAATCCATTTAAGGACAACAGTGACACCCACTCTTGTCAAAATTCAGATTTAAATGCAAATTTGATTTTTAGCATTGCAGAAAATAGTTTAATAGTATGTAAAAACAAACAAACATTAAAAAAACAATGATAGAAATTATTCACATTTAAAGGTACCTCACAATTGCAGATGGTTACATATATTTTGTCACATTTTATGTTTAAGTAAAATACAGTCAATGATTTGACAGAAATACAAATAAAGTTATATTAAAGGCCAGGCTAAAATGGTAAACTGCGGTGAATAAAATAAGTAAATAAACAAATAAATAGACAAATAAATCTCTGTTTAAAGCTAGCATAATTATTCAATTTTCACAACATGTCGACTGAAATCAAGTAGGAACTCTAAACCTTCACGTGTTTCCGGACACTGGCGGAAAGAAAATGAAGACGCACAAACTTCCGTAAACTAAAGTCACTCGCCTGTTTGCAGCAGTCGCGGCAGCACAATTTCTGCGTTTTATGGGCTTCAGATAGATTTTCGTGTGGAGTTTTGTAGGCTCCATGATGGGTCGCAGCAGATCACCTACCAGAGAGAAGAAAAACGACAAGAAGAAGAAACGCAGAAGGTCCTCCTCCTCTTCTTCTTCTTCGTCTTCTTCCTCGTCCAGCAGCAGGAGTCGAAGCAGATCGTCAAAGAAAACACCACACAAAACTCAAGGTTTGGACTCATTAAGTTATTTTGAAGTCAAATAGGAAGTTTAAAAGCAACGAAAGGCGCTTTATTGCTCTAAATGGATCTCCTTTTCTGTTTCCCTCAGATGTAAAAATACATAAAAAGAAGCGTAGAAGGAGCTCCTCTTCTTCGTCGTCTTCATCTACCTCGTCTTCCTCTTCTTCATCCTCATCTTCGTCTCATGACAAGACAAAGAAGAGGAAAACTAAAGCCAAGAAAAAGAAGTCCAAGAAGAAAAAGGCGAAGCTGAAGAAACAGAAGAAAATGGAGAAAAAGAAGAAAGAAAAGCTGAGAAAGAAGGAGGAGAAGAAAAAAGCAGAAGTGGTGCTGTCCGGGCCTCCAGCTGAGAAAACTCCATCTTACCTGGAGGTTTGGCAGAGTGATGAGGGGGCGGTGGAGCTCGGACCTGGTACGACAATACATAATTTTACACGGTGCTTTTCTACATATTGTAGTTATATGATATAATAAACACATTATAGGCATCCGTAATTATATTATTTAGTATGATATACCAATAAGAAATGCCTAACAAGTACTGCGAGAATATATTGGCAAATGTGTCTTGCCTCGCAGTATACTGGACCATAACCTAATGTGAAATCTGGAAGATAAGGCACACATTTCATTTTTAGTGTATTATTCCCTGTTTTTCTCTGCAGTGATGACAGATGAGCAAAAGGCTCGACTCTCCACCAAGAGGCCGCTAACCAAAGAGGAGTACGAGGCCAGACAGAGTGTGATCCGCAGGGTGGTGGACCCAGAGACAGGGCGCACCAGGTGAGACAGAATGACAGTTTACCATCCACTACAGGAGCAGTTCACCTGTTCAGATTCACAGGATGATTCAATACTTCCACTTTCTTCTTTTAAAATAATTGTTGTGATGCATTAAGTGACCTGTTGTTCTTCCAGGTTGGTGAGAGGTGAAGGAGAGATCATAGAGGAGATAGTCAGCCGAGAAAAACACAAAGACATCAACAAGGTACAATAGCAAGCTTCAGCTATAACTTTGTGAAATACACCTCGTGTAGAGGTCCCTCATGTCTAACAGTGAACCTCCATTTATGTTATAGCAAGCCACCAAGGGAGACGGGAACGCCTTCCAGAGGAAACTGGGAATCAACAGATAGAAGAGGCTGTGCTCAACTGTGATTTCACTGGACAGGAGTGAGGGTGCAAAGTCATTGGCACATGTACTGTTGAACTCATGACTTAAATTCAGGGAAGGACACTGTCTCCTACCGACTTGCCCAATTAAATGTTTGCTGGAGTTTGTGAGCTTCTTACTGAGATCTGCAAAATAGACTCTTCTAAAGGAAGACAGCCAAAGTCATTTGCATCCTTTTAATGTCCTTCAGTTTGGGAATTACTGTTTTAAAGCATATACGTTTGTACAAAAGGTTAAATCCTGAATGGAATGTAAGGCTTTTTCTTGATTTTTAAATATGAAATGCAAATGTAGACATTTTTGCACGGTAGTCAATCTGATTTTACCAACTTGACTTTGTCAAAGTAGAAAATAATATTTGTGTTTTTCTTTTGCAAATTTTTACGTGGACGTTTTTGTCTTCCAAGGTAAGAAAAAGAATTAAAAAAAAAAAAGTAACAATGGTTTATTTGAAATCATGCATCAAGAATTGGGTTTATGTGTTCAGCCTTCTGCCCTTTTTTTGTCCACGTACTCCACATCCACTTCAACTTCTACTTGTCTCACATTGTTTTTTGTTTTTTTTTAACTAATTTCAGAAAAATAAACAGTTTGTTGTAACTACAATGAACTCTATGACTTAATCGTGTGCTCTGAAAAGAAGGTAGTCATTAAGCTGACAGCTACCTTGTAACGGTGTGTGTGAAAAAAAGGCCAAGGTGACTGAGATGTTCTTTATATGTTCTTTATACACTGTACATAAAAACACAAGGGAATGGATAAAATGAAGTTATCCAAAACCTACAAGAAACACACCCTGTACAATGAAAATATTTACCAAGGTATGGTGCATATATATATGTACAGCCTACGAATGCTAACTGTTTATCTAACAGCATTAACTCAGGGAACAGAGCTAGAGACCGTGACAGATCGCCTAATGGTGGTGAAAAAGGTCAAAAAGATTTCTCATTTGTACATTTCCTTTTAAGTGAAAACAAGCCACAGCCTTTATATGAAAATATGGCCTATTCCTATCTCCACAAAGTCAACAGTCTGTCCTTGTCCATGAAGTCAATTTTGAAGCGTTCTAGGCCTCGCAACACAATGGTCAATGTAAGGCAGAAAAGGGAAATGTAAGGCCTCTGGTAATGTGTGTGTCAGAAGCAGAATCGTGGCGATTGTCTGCCCAGAGGTATCCAAACTTCACAGATAACCGCACCGCTTCGTCTTTACATTCTCTGGATTTAAATATCCAGATGATTCAGATCTCTGAGGAAGGACATGTTTCAGTAGTTGCACACTTCAGATGAGTGCATGTTTTACAGCATTCCCTTTCTTTATTTCTAATTGCTATCAGTGTACAAACAGCCTTTCAAAAGACTTCTATGTATGGCTTCAAGCCGAATCTCTGAAATGGTCAAAATGCAGAGGGACTTCAGTAGTTTTTAATTACACCTTTCTTCAAAAAAGCTGAGAGGAACTTCTGATTAAGTCAGAGTTTTTGTTTTACAAGTTTTTTTTAATTTCAAGTTTTTTTTTGTCTTGTATTACAATTCCACTGCTCCCTTTTCGTTACAGTCATGTACTTTAAGGTCTTATTTTGTGTATTTATTATGGGTTCAAACACAAAAGGTTTGAGAGCAAAACTATCAACACAAATTAAAAAAAATGTGTAGAAAGCATGTAGAGAAAACCCTTTATGTTGAGTTCAATGGGTGTAGGAAAAACTCAAAACAAACCTGGTCTACCTGGTCTATGGCGCCTTCTTATGAGAAATTATTATTTTAAACGAAATCTAGCAGTGCTGTATGAGCAGCCTGTGCGTTTACTGAATGTTCAGATTCCCTCTGCAGTTTGACGTCTGTAGAATATGTGCCTGTTGAACTGATTGTCAATGCACTGTGACGTTTCCTCAACACAGTCTGTTCGTGGTGCGGCTGAGTAATATATTGCACGTTTCCCTTACATTTGAGCCCATATTGGTCCATTGCAGTCAGCTCTCTATGTGACTATTAGAGGGGCAAATAAACATCATTTGAATGAATTAATCACATATTTGTATCCATTTCAGAAACAAATGGCGAACAGCATAAAGTAAGTCCTAGCTCTGTGTTCCTACTTCTGACAGCATTTTGTACAGAATTTACAATTTGCAGATTTTTCTTCCTCTAAAGGCGCAGCAGAACAGAGAAAAGAGACCTTAACCTAAGGAGGACTATCTATAGCACATTCAACGCCTCATTTACAGCTTAGGGATAACCCCTAGAGAAGCCTTATCCCAAATTTTCAAAATAGTTAATAAACATACAATATATGACACAAGATAGCAGTTCTGTTGATACAATTCTGGTGATCTGCAAGATAACATAATAAAAAATACAATACTGTGCCAGGCAAAGACCTCTTTGAGTTTTGGCTGCTGCAACTGAAGTTTGAAGAAATAAAAACACAATATAGCTATAAAGTAATCATAAATCACATTTTGTTCACAAAATCCATACATTTTTAAAATATCTATAATCTTAAATAACAATAATTATCATCATCAATCATTAAAGTGTATCCTGAATGAGGCGGTGTTTACCCCCAGAGTAAAGAAGACACTTGAAGCTGGTCTTCAGTGGACCAGATACCAGATCTGCACTGTAATATAACAATTATGTACAGGCCTTGTGAATCCATTCAACTACATACTTACACAATCGCTTCCATTTTTACACGAGAGACCTTTTCACTTCCTCTCTGTTCATTTACAGCATATTATTCTACACTGTTTGCTTTGGCACATTAACCGTACAGTGGTAGGAGTTTATCTCCCATAGCTGAGTCATACATTACTGATTCAGGAAGGTTCAGCAGCTCAGTGTGGTGAGATGTGGTGAAATGCTAAAAAATCCCAGGAACAGTTTCAGCTGCAACCGTAGCTGTTAAAGGGTCATTTCGCTGTTTGCTTCATGTGATACTTGGAAGGTTCTTTGGTCTGAAGATCAGCTAGAAAACAAGTAAAACTGGACTGTATGGTTAGGTGAAACATCATTTAGTCATTGCTGTAATTTTGATCAAATGGTTTCATTTTGGCTTACAGAGAAAACACTGCTTATTTATTTTTTTTATCTACGTTTTTGTATATAATAGCTGGACAGTACTCTTTGTGGTCACAGGACGTTTTTACCAATAGCTGGAAAAAGGACTTTTATGCTGTGTTTTCTCTAAATTTTTGGAAGACTTAGTTGGACGTATTTGGTTAGGTTGCAGCTAGAACACAAACAAACAAACAGCCGAAAAAAACAGAAGAACAACCAACTAGAATAATATCTGGCAGTCCTGCGGATCACTTTGTTTGTTGCATTGTCTGTTCTCTTGTTTGGTATCTGAATAAAATCACCAGTTTTTATCTTTTGCTCCCTTAAAAATACCTTTTTAAATCTCAATGGGACTTAAAAATTAAAATTATGCTGTTAATGGCACGGGGGGGGGGGGGG
>JAOWBC010001486.1:14549287-14567573 GCA_028566105.1 Hypoplectrus providencianus
CCCAAAAAAAAAAAAAAAAAAAAAAATTTTAAAAATAGGTAAAAGATTTTGGTTCAAGGGTCATGTGTTTGTTTGGTCACACTTAGGAAGCAAACACATTCAATCCAGTTTTACCTGATTCCTGGCTCTGCTCCCAGACAAGAACATATCTGATTATCACATAAACAGGACGTCACTTTAAAACCATCACTAACAAAGTTGATCTCTTTAGTAATTGCTGTGCTTGCATTGGCAGTAGTCAGTTACAGAGCAGTATCAGCACTTGGACCTGATTCAGGCTGTCTGTAACCGCTGTGTATTGTAAATATACAGCATTGGGGTGCTTGTTTGTGTAACCATCTCCATCTGATATCCTGCTGCATGAGGAAAACTGACCGTGTATTCAAGACTGATAAATATTTACTAAACAGTAGAAACAGTCTAGATCCCTATAATATATGCTTTGTCTATTTGTGTGCATGTTCCTGTTTCAGGAAGATTTCTGCTGTTTGTGTGTGTTGTATAATAAATATATTCATAACCTCTGTTCATAAATATCTGTGTAGAGTGTGACTGGCATTACTTTATAGATGCCACAGAGTGGTTTGTAGCACCTGTTGTTTCCATTGTGGTATTTAACCCATCTGGTGCAACAGTTTTTCACTCTTTGTCTTGGTTTCTTCCTCAGCATTGCATTTTTAAGTCCCTCTCCTGAAGCCGCACTCACATTGTCTCTCTCATCTCATTTGGGGCTGAGGATGCCTGGCTCCAGCTTGGTGCTGCTGCTGCGGCCCCAGCAGCTGGCGGTGATGCTCATGCTGCGCTGAGTGGCTCCCTGGCCGTAGCTGTGAGCGCACTCCAGCCGCTCCCGCTCCAGCCGCTCGCCGTCCGACTGGCTCTGCGTGCGTTCGGGCCTGTTGTGGATGCTGCCTGTCGGGGAGCTGGGAGCCGGCTGGGAGGAGATGGTACGCAGCAGGTGGTTCCTCTTCCTCAGGAAGTCGCTGTTTGCACCCAAGCCAAAGCTGCCTTTACGTAGGACCATTCGTGCACTGCTGGACTTTGCTGGGCGAGAACGGTGGCTGTACTCCAGCTGGGACAGGTGAGCCGCATATCCCTCTGTGATGAACTGTTGAGTGGATCAGAGAAGAGAGGACCTGTCAACTCTAAAGAATCTGATCATTTTACAGTCAGAACCATCATTGCAGCCAGGAAATATAAACTGTACTGTGGAACTGTAGCGGCAGTTTCTTCTTATGTATAATAGAGTTTTGATATCACAGAGGTTTAAAGCAAAATTCTGAATAAAGGGTGTGAGCATTTCTGAGTGGATTGTGCACTTTGAAACTTTTTTATATAGCACCCAGAGCTGATTTTTACATAAAAAAATTAATCTCAATTTTGCAAAATGGCTTTAAATATATTTCTTCAGGGTTTGGGTATTTACTTCAGTATCCTTGCAATAAGCAGATGTGATATTAATCGTAAATTATCAAAATTAAAATGATTTTCCCGTTATACTAATCAAATAGTACCTGGCACTGGTTCTGCATCTTCTTGGAGGGTCTCCCGACGATGTATATTTGGGAGGATGGGAGGCCAATGGAGGTGTAGACTGAGATGTCTTTGGTTGATCCATAGCCAGCAAAAATCTTCATGTGAACCTGGAAACAGACAAATGAAATGGCTGTTTAGCAGTTTGTATTTTCTTTGTAAATAATTCTCTCATAGTAATACCATGCCAGGATTTCAGTTTTGGTTTTCACATCTAAAGTAGGTTCCTTGCTCCACAAATATCAAGACTACTCATGCACAGGCTAAGGTACAAACAGATGCCCCCTCAGTTCTCCCCGCCTCCCAGTCTGACCTCTGTTAATGACTTGAGGAAGTTGGCCTTGTGTCTGAGCGGGTCGTGGACCAGGCCGTCACAGAAGGAGACGATGCCGTGAGGGAAGTTGTGCTGAGATAACCAAGCCACAACACGCTGCTTCTGCATGTCTGGTCGTCCTGTCACATAGATGATCAAATAGCCTAAATCCTGCCAGTGCCTGCAACCAGGAGGAACAGGAGAACAGAATGACGACAAATGCCACATGCTAACAGAGGAGAATACAGAAGAAGAAGAGCAGCCAGGTACCTGACGACATCGACAGCTCCTGCCCGCACTTTGGGATCGCTGCCCATGATTGACACACTGGCTGCAAACGACCCGTCGATGCTAAATACCACAAACTCTGTGCCACGCGGAATAACTGTCAAGTAGCTGTCTGCAAACGTGTGGTCGCCCCTGAGGAAGGGAAACCAACACAGAGGGAAAGACAGTTGGGTATTTTCAAGTGAAAAATTTATTTTTTTCGTCAACAAACGGAGCTAAAACCAAATACTAGGATGGCCCTCACAAAAATAAATCAGATTCCTATCATTTATCTGCAGTGGTTACCGCATCCCAGCAATGAGTATACAGCAGCTTTAAGAGCCATGCACTCTTCATTTCTGGCACGGGTAGGGTATGTGCTCATTGTACAAGACTGCATGTCAGTGGAGGAACAGTCAGGCGAGTGAACGGCTGCCTTTTATTGTTTTAGCAAACTACAACTGTTGTTTATGGAAAGCACCTCATAGTAGATAAGACAGGACAAACTGTATGTTCAGGACACAACAACCACACAGTGCTGTTCTCTCCATGCTGCATGTACAAGTAAATGGTTTTGATTCATCACACCCTTGTACATTTCCTCAGAGAACTTGTGATTCTCAACACACCAGAAGACATTTCTCTCTCCTGGAGGATATTTTACAGAAGCATGAGGGCTCAGACCACAAGCCTTTAAGTTGAACAGCTGAAAAGCTCCAACTAATCTTACCTGACAACCATTTTGACTGGATAGACTCCGATGCCCAGACGTTTGTCCTCTGGGATGACAAAAGACACGCGGCCGCTGCTGTTAGTCACTTCTGTATTGAAGTACACCCACTCTCCTGAAGGTGGCTGCGTCATGATGTGGAGATCAACCTGTACAAGAATACAAAACCATGAGCACAAGTTACACAGGTGTGACAGAAGTTACTGTTGCGTTGGTTAAAGAAAAATCACCTTCTCCCCAGCCAAGGTGACCATGTCCAGAGGGCCGTACATAAAGCGACCTGTCACAGTCTGTTGGGAGTCCTCCGTGAACACGGCGTCATTTACTCGGTGGTTGGCAGTCACGTTCTGTACAAATAGTGAAAGAAAGATAGGTCAATGTAGAAATGTATAGATTCATGAGCATCTTTTCCTTTATTTCATGACATTTGATCATAGACTGGATAATAGCAGTGGCAAATCCAATCCAATTTTTTTTTTAGCTCAGTTAACATTTCCCTAATAAGTTGATGGCCTAAAATACCAGTCATCATTGTGGCTCCACTTCTTTTATACATTTTATGGATTTAAGGGGTGAAAAGAAGGTCAGAGACAAAGAAGGAAGTCAGGATTTTGTGAGGCATTCAGTGCCCCTTCAGACATGCCAGTCTGATGCCTACCCTGATCTTCACATGAGTCCTCTTGCGGAGCCACTTTTCTCGAGGTTTGGACGGGGTGAATTCAGTCACTTCCTTCCCATCGAGTTCCAGGATGCTGGAGTTTTCATGCCTCATGACCTACAGGAGACAGTTTATTGACTGATCCTCAGTATCTCTGACAAGATTAACAGCCTGCTGGCTACTTATTAACAAGCTGTAAAGAGTGGCAGGTGTACTCATGTTTACTCACCTGTCTCAGGAGGAAAGACACGACATCAGTGGACTCCCAGTATGAAGCGTGGAAGAGGTGTGGTAAAGCCACTGTGGGGAAAGCTGTCAGAGCATCGGGGCAGTACAGGGCAAAGTCCAGCCGCTTTGTGCCCCACCAACGGGCTGCAACTGTGATGGGAATGAGGTGAGGGTGCAGATATGTAAGCTGAAACTTTAGGAGTCAAAGTGAGGTGCGATACCACACAAAAGTGCAACACCCCTGAAGCTGAAGCAAAAAGATGATTTCAATCTCACAGCACAATCATCAGCGATCCCAGCAGTTCTTCAGCTAAAAGAAGAATTTTTTTGTCTGGAATTGTTATTAACAGGGAAATCAAGACCAGAAGGAAGAAAAAGGCAGTTAAAACTGACACATGATTATATGAGCAACTGAAGATGGTTATTCATGTTAGTCGGAATATGAAAAATGATTATGAATACAGAGAGGTTCTAGAGTTATACAAACATCATTCCCCATCAGATGTGATTGGCTTAAATCCACATGAATTCAATTTTTAAAGGAATACAGGTAAAGGGGAGGAAAACAAGGTTTTCTGGAGGAGTTTTTTTGGATTTTGAAACAGTGCAGAACAGCGCACAGAAAAGATCTGCAGCCGCATGTTGATGTCAGAAGTCCCCTCCCTGAGAGAAATACCTTGGTCCACTTCAGCCTGGGAGTCCAGTGACACCAGATCAGATATAGCATTGTCCAGCCCAGGTGACAGGCAGTTCTCGTACTGGCCAGAGGCACTTAAAGCTTCACTAGAGTCTGCCTCACTGTCCAGCTCTGCCCCTACATCTGCATCAGTGGATCCCGCAGCCATGCCAGCTTCTGCTTTCTTACGGGAGTTAGGAGGACTTTTCAGGAAGAATCTGTTTTGTGATGTTAGGGCGAGCTGGGACAGAAGGCTGAACTTTTTGGATTGGTTAATTTGGCATGATTTGGCTATGGGGAGAAAACAAAGAGAAAAAAAATCACATGAACAATGGATGCATGTTGGTATGAGACCGTTTAAACAGTTTGAAGTGTGGTGCTGGGATGCTTCTGGTGTCAGTAAGCTGCCAAAAACAGAACTGTGTTATAACTGTTAGTATAGTTACAGTTAAGGCAAAAGAGCAGGGTGAGGCTTTTGAACGTCTGCAGGTGTCTGATGAAGAAAAATGTTATTTTTAGGTTGAGTGCACCTCCAAAGTAGGAGCTAAAACAGAGGTCGGCAGAACAACAATGCAAGGTACAATAAATGTTCTTGTCACAAAAGTGAAATTGTGAGGGACGACTTTGGAGGACAATCTCACATAAAACAAGACAGAATACTGGTCATCTCTGCAAACACTGCACTGGGGAGTGGACAATGCAGGAATGGCTGAGGGAGGCAGGTGTCCACATGCATTGCAACATTAGATAAATGCAGCACTCGTTCATTGCATTTACATTTAGACAGTGGATAAGAGTAAGACAGACAGTGGAAAGTGGCGCCTACACTTGCTCTTTATCAGGACTCTGCTGGCTCAGATTGGGACCATGAATTTCAACAAGATAGAAAACTCTCAGCAGGACAGTTGGTTACAATGCAGGTGTCAAGTCTGGCTAAGCAGAAGATAAAGAAGGAGCTATCTGGCTGACTACACGGATCCAGCTGGAGTGTAAGGTGTGTGTAGAGTCAGACTGATGGGGTAGAGAGAGAGGGGAGATAAAGGAGGAGAAAAGAAAAAGGTAGAAGTAAAGAGAAGATTCAGAGTGAAGAGTGAGAAAGGGGGAGAAAAACTAGACCAGTGATTGTGTGAGTGGAAGGAAGAGAAAAGAGAGGCCGGTTGGTATGGAGAACACTTACTGTTGGCTATGTTGGTGGCAGTGTAACTGTCTGCCATTCCTGAGACCTGGCTGGCAATGCTGACCTCACTGGCCCTCCGCTGGCCCCGGGAGAGGGGGCCCGTTACGGGGGATGAGGGGTACGAACTGTCCATGAAGACACCACCATGAGACTGAACAACATCCGCTATTGAGCCGAAACAAGGAGATCCCATTAGACAGAGACACAGGTAAGGGGAACTCACAGTGATGGGAGGGGGGGGGGGGGTGCAGGTTAGGGTGGCAGAGAAATGTGACAGCAGGCACCATGGTTTCAGAGGACACGTGAAACCAAAATGCGGCCGCATGGTGGCCAGGATCAGATTTCTGTAACCAACCAGTGAAAACACAGGTGCATGAGCACATAAAACACTTAAAATCACAAATGTCCACATGTATTACAGTCACACACTAGCAGACGTGTTAGTATCTCTTATGAAGATGTTTTTTATCCAATAGCAAAATAATATCATGTTAGAGTTTTTTTTATTTGTAGTGCTGGAGATTTTATGACATCAAATGACCTCTGACCATCACAACAATAAGTAACAAAGGGAACATTTATGTATATACAGTGTCTATAGAGCTCCACGTACAGTTCACTGTGCAAACACAACATCACAAGAGGCACAATCTTCACTTCTCTGAAAGTTGGATGATAGTTAAAAAAATCCCTTTGCTGACACCAAAAATCAGATTTTATGGAAGGGATGCAGACACACTGAAACTCGACTTAAAAACCACAGCACAAACACAGATGCTTGCGTCCTCCAAACACTTAACAGGACATGAACACAAATTATAACAGCACATGAGATGCTTATCGTATTTTCCTAAGTATTTCCATGACAAGTTGTAACAATTTTGTATTATTGCTACTTTGTACTAGAAATTCTTCATTTAGGAAGTGAGGTTGTGGTTCTACAGTAGATAGCAGTCAGCCCACCCCCAGTTCAGACAGGCAGATAGGAGGACATGAGCTTGGTAAGGGATGGCTTTGAACAGGGGCTGCAGCAAAGGACTAGAATCTAAGCTACCAAAAGACATCTCTCTCAGATGGGGAACTGAAGCTTTTATATCCATCTATGCTCCCTTCAATGCTACCAAACACAATGGAAAGAAAAAGTAATTTACCATGCAGAGCACAGGAGTCCCACTTCTACAGGTTCCTCAATCGGCTAGTTACGGTAGTTTGATTAATTGTGCAACTTCAGAGTTTTAAAGGGTTCATCAAAGTCACACATAACTCAAACAATGTAACCCATTGAGTCTGCAGTAGACCAGAAACTCCTATTTTCTGCAAAGTAAAATAACATTTATTCTTAATGGAGTCTGGGGGCTTTGACATGAGAATAAATAACTTAGCTAACTTCAGTTCTACCCACATAAACGTAAACAGGCTGTCTGGTGGCAAAATGAAAATATTCTAAATTAAGTAAACACTTAAACTACATGTTGCTGCTGCCCCCCACCACAGCAGTACATAAACAACTTATACAACTAGTCTTCCAAATTCCAATTTTCCCTTTTATTTAAGAAGCCAAGACTTCAACCCTGATAGAGAACATCTTGCTCAAAGATGTTTTTGACATTAAACTGTAGATGCTACAAAAGAAAGGTCTATGCAGTGTATGTGAGGTATGTCAGGTCAGTGTATTTATCAGACATATGACTGCAGCTTTTGAATCTACAACTGACAGCGATGGGAATACTCAGAAAGGACACGATAGATATAAAACAAAGCATATTGGAAGTGACATCAAGACAGGAACAAACAGACAAAAGACACAGTGGACAGAGGTGAGGACAGATGCAGGTGAATGGGAGAGGCTACACACACTCCAGAGCGGTAGGTGTGGCTTTGAGGGAGCCCTCCTGCCAGTTTAGCACAGGCACAGGGATGCAGGTCTCACTGATGGTCTCCTGACAGCGAAGGGACAGAGGAGGCCCACTGTCAAGTAGCAGCTGAGCGTTGCTCTGGACTGTCTCCACTACAGAGGGAGGTGCAGGGGCAGAGGGGGCAGAGGTCGGGAGAGGTGTGGGGGTTTAGAGGTAGAGAGCCACATATGCAGATATGGGAACAGAAGGCCCAGAGAGGAAGAGGGAAAGAAGACAAGGAAGACACAAAAACATATGAAGCCAGAACAACTGAACATGAGACAAGAAAAGCAAGTCAAGTCCTTAGTCCAGCCCATTTTCTTTTGAACATGTTACACTAGGATTTACATGCCCTGAAATCTGCTAGTCCTAAAACTATCTGGACATACTTAACTCAAATTACTAGAATTGCCATTAAAACCTATCTGTATTTTGTAAAACATGCCTTAAACGGCTTATTAACAGAGACAGCTCATGTGAGGAAACTACTCATGCCTAAAAAAGTATCGTAGAGTAAATTAACCCTCATGTGGCTTTGCTTCAGTGGTGGAAGATTTGGATTTTGACCTTGAAAGACAATACTCTGCTTATGAGTTACCTTTCTAATTTCTGTACACTTTTTCATGGGTTATTATAGATTTTATATATAAGGGTGGGGGGGCTCAGGAACAGGAACCACCAGCAGGACTATGACCACATTTAAATGAATAAACTGATTTGCAAAAGGTGTAGACACACAAACAGTAGAAAAATGTTTCATTTTTCTTTGAGGCAATGTTGTGTGTGAAGAAACTCATAGCACACTAATATGGCATCTTTAAGGCATGTGTTGTCTCTGGCAAGCATTCCTGGCAAACAGGACAGTATGTTATATTCATGTCTGATGAGATTTTAAGTTAAAAGAAGAAACTTCAAATTCATGACTGGATATTTATCAAACTGATATAACTGACACTTGTATACATCATCAGTGCAGAGGACTCACCCAGTAGGGCGGAGTTTCCATCTCCCAGGGGAAAGCGTTGGTAACGGGGCACATTGAAGGGAGGCAGGAGGTGAAACTTCCTCTCCAGCAGAGGCTCCAGGCGGGAGGCTGAGGGATCGGCTGGGTGGAACAGATTGTAGACCTGCTGACAGGCAGGTCGGAGCTGGGCCACTAGGGGGAGAAATAACACCAGAGAAATGAGAGAAGAGGGAGATTAAGACTCTGGCAAGGGTGTGAGTTTGTTTTTCTCCAAGTTCAACATCAGCTCCTATCATAAGTCTATAATTAACTAACAAAATACAGACAAGAACAAAAATATCCCCACTGAATCATTTTAAAACCACAATCTCAAACAGGCAGCTCATACTGTTTTTGATTATTTTTCAAGTTTGAACTATGGGGCAAATACATGCAATTCTGGAAACAATATTAACGTATAGTATTTTACAGTAGTTACATGAGAAAACATTTTGTCTTCATCTGTAACAAGTGGGAGTATTTTTAGGATACTGCACAAAATCTATATTGTTGCTAATCATTGACATATTGTGAACCATAAACATTTATATAAAAATGGACAATTCTTCGAGTAATTCAGAAAACAACAACAAAAATCTATGTATTTGTGTGTGTGTTAACAAATTGGAACTCAATTGGTTAAAATTCAGAAATGCGGTGGTTATGATCAGGACTGAAGTTAGTTAAAAAGCACGCTTGTGAAACTATAATCATGACCCCAGAAGTAAAAAAAAAACAAACTTTTTGCACTTCTGTATATAAAAAAGTTGCTTTTTACTTTTGCATAGTATATCATATGCAACATAAATAGTTAATTATATGAGTATCTCTGGCATAATGAGCTTACCATCCAGCATAGGAATGACAGTCTTTCTCAGGGCAAGTACCAAGCCCAGTGGAGAGCCAAACAGGAAAAAGTCGGACACCTCAAAGTCAAACTTCCCCAGGGAGCCTCCATCCAGCATGGTGCTGCTGCTCGACCTGCGTGAGACCGCATCGTTCCGCAAGACACTGGAGTGCAAGCTGCGAGGACAGAAACAGTCATTTCCTCATGTAAAAATAAATCACGCTCAAACAGTATCATGAGAAACAAGAAAAGGGATTGAAATAATCTCTCAGGTAATGACTTTTTGTCTCCCTACAAACCTGGTCAGAAAGGCCTGGTGTTGTTTTATTGTGTCCAGCTCGTATGTGGAGGAGTCGCTTCTCTTGCGTGGCATTTGGCGCTTTGCGTCGTCGCCTGTGCCAGTGCGAGGGATGTCGATGTTACTGCGACTGAGGTGGCGGCTGCCCTCCAGGGTGGGAGAGGCTGAGCCGTGCCCGCTGTTGACGATGATGCCAGGAGAGAGGAGGTCTTGGTCCTGCACGGGGATTCAGGAACATTCAATATGAACACTTACAGCACTTTATATCTTAAATAATGGAGAAATTTACATTGTACAAATTAAAGCTGTAGGTCAGTTTAGTAATAATAGCTTAAATATGAATAATCAGTGTGAGAGCTGAAAATAACAGTAGTAAGTAGTAAATCTTTTGTCGGTTCTTCTGTGATGAGTTGAAATGTTATTTTGGTGCACTTGTATTCATACCTCTGAATGTTTTGTCTCTTACCTGTACACTGACCACACTGCCTCTGCGGCTGCTGTTCTGGCTTTCATTAACTGTCTGATTGCTGCTGCAAAGTGCATCGAATCCCAAGATTCCTCCCACACAGTCTCCAATGAGGCATACCTAGGGGGGTCAGAGGCCAATAAAATCAACAGAAGCATTTTTCCACCTGTCTATTCATTACCTTTAACAGGTATTTCGATGAGCTTGTAGATAAAGAATGAGCCACAATGATATAAGTATTACATTAGTGACAGAAGTGGTGGCTGCGTAGGATTGTTTATGACCCAAACATTTCCTGAAACTTTAGATCAAAAGTCAAAAAAACAGGTTGTTCTCCTGCTTGCCACACACAAAGAGACGCATGCACATGTATTACTGGAGCAATTTAAGGTATTTATGTTGACAAAACTGATATTTCATATATTAAAGGAAGTTTATTTTATGAAAAAATGTATTTTATCTAATGAATCAATTTGATCCAACTTTAAATTTTGTTCTAGGACTTTTCATTTTAACAGACATTCAAAGCTTAAGAGCAACACAAAAACACAAAACCAGCTGACCTGGCCAGAGAAAGCAGCCCCGTCCAGAGACTTTATGAAGTCTGTGTACACCTGGTTGGCTCTGACGATGACAGTGGCCATTGCCTCCTGGTACTGTGGAGCAGAGGTGGCCAGGAGGGGGAGAGCTGCCAGGGGGATGTGGTCCTGGCTGCTGGACAGACAGCCCTCATCGTAGCTGTATGGGCTCAAGCTGCAAGATGCAAATTAAAACTCAATTATGAACACACAAGGATGGTTAAATGAGCTACACTCTCTTAAATGACACTCAATAATAAACAGAAATGGTCCAGCAATACTTGCAGCATGCAGAAAAAACGTGGGCATGTGTGTCCTCTTACTTGGACACCAGGGAGAAGGCCTCGGCACAGATGGCAGGGCAGGGTACCAAGCGGATGGCGATGCGTCCCAGCGCCGCAGGGTAGTGAACACGCATGACTGTTTCGAAAACTGTGCTAATGGTGTTGACGTCGGCCTGCTTGCTGTTCTGGTCCCCTCCGCCTGTGTCCAGGATGTTTCCTCCGTGCAGAACCAAGATCAGCACATGGATCTTGGAAGGCTGCAGACACTGCTGGGACGAGCTCTCCTGAGAACATAATGTTTAAAAAGAAAATAAGGGTGATGGATGAGGATGACGAGGAAAAGCTCTCAGTTGAGTCGGCTTAATAAATGTTTAATAAAGGATATTTACTCATGAAAACACCCTTTTTTATCAGCATAACCAAAGACAACATGCTCACTGAGTGGGAACAGATAAACAATAATGCCTTAGTAAGTAAATTATTAATAATTATTTGTCATTTTTGTGATTCACATGGACCACACAGCAAAATGTTTGTACAAACTTCTTTTCACAACCAGAGAGGGGCGGAAAACCATGGAGAGAAACAGAAAGGAGCCAACCTGCACTCCACCTGGACAACTGTTCAACTAACAGCAAACAACGACAATGCTTCCTCAGGACGAGTCACATTAAATACAACGACATAAAGTGCAGTTTTGTCTGGTAAGTCTCATACAAAACTTTTAAAAGAAGCACTATATGTACACTCAACGTACAGCTGCAGGTACACAGAGGTTGAACAGAGGGTGGTGAGGTTGAGGAGTACACATGGATTCGGGTTTTGGCAACGGCGGGAAAAAAGAGCAGGGGCGGTAAGTATGCCAAGTCAATATTACACAAATAAACACATAAGTAAATAAATGTTCTTATTAAAAACACATATACCTGTGAAATCAAACCTAAAATAAACAAATTAGGCAATAAATATTTATATTTGATTATAAAAATGAGTCAAAATTGTTCAGTCAATAAATAAATACATAAGGGGTTTTGGTTTTACTGCAATTTCTTTTTTTTTTTCTTTTATTAAAAACTACTTTAAACTTTTATTTCCTAAATTCAGATTCATGTCCCAGCTCAAAGAGAGACCAAAGCGACATAAATTAGCCAGTGCACCCTGCAGTCTGCTTAACCTGAAAGACTTCTTTAGAACAAGACTTTTTCACATAACATGAAAATACATTTATTTTAATATATTTATTTTATTCAATGGACAACAATGACTCATTTATATATACAACATACATATTTGTGCCTACATTTATTTATATAAGGATTTATTTAACAGCCATAGTTGATCAGCATCTTAAGATCATCCTTAAAATGTTAATCTTCACCACTGGTGCTGCAAATATAGCACCTACTTTAGAAGTTTTTAGCATATTTTCAAGATTTAAGATTATTTATTGAGTAGGTTTTATTTGCCACTTTTTATGGCCTTTTATCTATGTTTCTATCCATTCTATATCTATTAATGTCATGTTATTACCTTTTGTAAAGCACTTCCTGCTACATTTATTTTATGAGAGGTGCTATACAAAGAAGGTTGATTGTTATTATTTATTTTATATGTACATTTATTTATGTTATATTGACTTAAATGGCATTTCATTAGTAATTACTGGGTTTGTTCAGGGAGTTCGGTCTCTGTTGAGCTACTGTAGCCCACAGTGCACTAGGGCCAAAATGTTTACTTACAGACTGGTGCCTTGTTACCGTGATGGTAGGAATGGGAGAGCTATCGGCTTGGCCTCTAACCGAGCCACGCATCTGAACACAAGAGGACAGAGAGGCTCAGGGACAAACAGCCCTTCTCCTAACAGCCCGCCAAACTGTAAAAACTGATGCAAACGACTGTGTTTATTCATATGAAATTAGGTTTAACAGAGGCTTTTGGGATCCTGAAGGAAGCTTCGTGTGGATGGGTCTTCTGGAGAATTTAATTCAGGCAGGATTCTGCTGGTCAGGGTTGTTTTTAGTAAATACACACTCACTGTCCGACACACATACCTCATCTAGTCTTTCCTCGCTGGTTGCTCTGTCATAATCCACCGTCATTTCCTTAAACAGCTCACCTGCAAACACACACAATCTTAACATCAATTGCTGCTTCACTTATGAGAGACTTTTAAGGATGACGTTTGTCACGTTCTTCATCCTACCAGGAGTTTCCTCTGTCTCTGCTGCTTCAATCTTGTCCATGATGTCATTGGAGTTCCACTTGGCGATTTCCTTCGGGAGGACCTCCTCGCTGTCTGAGAAATCCTCTGCAGGGGCGACATATGAGAAATCATCATCAACTGAACAGCGTTGTATGACTAACATTTGCTTTTTCAGTTAATTAAATTAAATTAAATTAAATTAAACATTTGCCCATCCTAAAGTGACCCTGGAAAGCTTTCCCACAGGATGCTATCAAATAATTCACTATGTAGTACTGTGTATGTTCATATTATGCAGGGATAAAGTTTGTGCTCATCTCATCAGGATGTGACGTTGTTATATTTATATAATGGATTTATTAATGTATCCCATAATTTTTCTCCTGCTGCTTATTTTATGACAAGAAGGTAACCCCTTCCTGATCATTTTAGTTTGTGTTAACTAACTGAAAATCACTCTGAGTATACTCCAAATAAATAACTTTCTTTTTTTTTTAGAAAAAAAAAAAAGAGGAAATATTTACAAAGCATATTAAATAATTAATTATTTACTGTTTCATGGTTACATGCTTTGTGTTGTTTTTTTTTTTTTTATCAGAGACACACACTCAAAAGAGATAAGATATTGTGTTGCATTTTATGCTATTTTGTATAACCTTAAATATGTATAATCATCCAGTCATATAACTAGATAAAAATAAGATGTGAGGGTACAATAGTTTTAATCAAGAGGTTTTACCTTGTTCAATAAACCAGTAAAAAGTAGTTTTATTACAGCTTTGTTTGCATGTTGTGCACTAGTTACAATATTGACAATATTATCTTTTTCAATAAGTCATATTACTTAATACAGGCTATTTACTAATACAACCGATATATTATGTGTCGCTACAAGCAAGAGAGGGATGTAAGGTCATGTGTCTCATGTCTTTAATTAATTGCTAATCTAAACCACCCTCTAATTTTAACCTCCAGCATCTGCTGAGTTACTTATTCATGGAATATTATTAAAGATATTAGGTGGGTACATTTATATAGTTTGTTATAGTTTACATGTATGGTTGTTACTTTTTTATGGTTGTGGTTATTGATGTATTGATTTCAGTGACAAAGGTTATTTTTCTAAATTCGTTCTCTTTTTCAGTTCGTGTTACATGCAGCTTGATGTCCCCTCCCTGCTTTTCCAGCCTGGTCTGAATCAGATCCCAATGACGGGAGGATATTTAAGATAAAAGCGCTAGTGTGTTTTGATCTGTTTTGAAGTAAAAGAAATGCAATAGTCGCTTCATAAGACAAGTGAAGCATACACCTAAAGTGTTCCTTTATTCATTCAAACTAAAAAACAGAAAGGGGGAACATGATAGTCAGAATTAATCTTGTACCTAAAGTGTTTGTCACAGAGGCTCTCTGCAAGAGGACCATGACCTCAATCAAACTTTAAAGATAGAAATCTAATATCAAAGGCGATCTGAGCCAAGTCAGACAGTTTCCAAATTTAATTTGTGTACCAGCATCATGTGATTCAACCAGGCGCCATTGCATCAACATGTGTCCATAAACATTGTTTCCCCATTATGATACACCAACCTCATTTATTTATGACAAATGAAATAACTTTATTTATTTCATAAGTTTGTGAACTCAGTGCAGGAACATCTGTAAATCAAAAATATACTGAGATTGGCCCCAGAAAAGCTCATCAGCAATCACAGCATTGATTGTCCCTAAGACAGAGGGTTATGTACAGTCATTGACAGTAAAGTCACACATTTAATCCATTCATTTGATAAAAAGTAATGTGCTCTCACTTAAGGCACCAAATACGCAATAACTAATCCATACAGTGATGAATACTGCAACACACATAAAAATGATCAGATGTCATCAGTATCCAGCCTAAAGATTGCATTTCAGTTCCGCATGATGACATCAAATTACATTTATTGAACTTGGACAAGTTGGAATTAATGGGTGCGGCTAGATCAACATCAATATAATAAATGACAGCAAAATTTAATGATTGTTTCATCATCATGGCTCCATGTTGTAAAACTACTGGTGATACTTTTTATGTCTCCCATGTCTATAATGCATCTAACCACATTCCAAATGGGTTATAATCTTCTTATAGCACTGTGTAATTAATTATAGGCACTTACAAATATTCATAACATCAGTTCACACACGATAAAGCATTTCATGAACTATAGAATTATAAAGTATTGGATCAGAATGCTGCTTTATTTCTGGCTTCTTTTGATCGTACTGTGCTACAATTCTTGTAGTTGTAGTTAGTTATGCATTACTTGCATGATGCATTATGTTTACATTTATGATGCACTGTATATGTGTGACAGTGACCTTGTATGTCAACAAAAAATGCATTATAATGTACCCTATGGTATTGTCATAAAAGCATAATAAATGCTTGAGTGATTACATCTAAACTATACAGTGCTATGAAGAGATGATAACAAATATTTATAATATGATGCATTGTGAGCATTATAAGACATGGGCTTCATAGAAAAATCTACTAAAATACTTATCCACACAAACACTGATAAATAGTTTTGGGGGGATCATTTATTTAATGGATATTGTGCCACAGTTTGCTTAGTGCATGTAAATGATGACGGGGCAACTTGAGTGTGCTGGTGTGAAAGGGGACTAATGGCCAGAGACGGTTGTGAACTAGACGGTTGTGATTTCTGAACTGGACGTCAGGATGAGACCCCTGGCCCTCGTCCTCCGCCAAATTCATCCAGCAGAGAGAGAGCATGGGAGTCCACACCACACCCACCTATTTCAACTGCAGACCCAAAGCATGCTGGGTATCTGGGAAGCTTAAGAACTGATCTGTGGTTAAAGAGATGCATGCAGAGTCAGGGTAGGAAAGAGAGAGCAGCTTCTTGGAAAACTGAATACAATAAACAATAAACTCTATTGATCTAACCATCGACTGCAACTTAAAATCGAAATTGTGGTTACCATGAGCGTCGAAGAACTCCTCGTCTGAGCTGTCGTCTGAGTCTCGCGCTATGCTCTGCATCCTCCACTCTGAGATGCTGTGACGTGACGGGCTCACTGAAAGACATGCACATGAACGAAAAAATTCACTGTTATTCTGGGACATGTGTTTCAGCCTCTCTCTTTCCCTTTGTAACGCACACACTCTACGACAAAGAAACATTGCACAATCTCCCCCAGCCCACACACACACACAAACACACAGACAGACGCACACAGTGTTATATAAACATGCAACAGTCTCTGTGGTGCATTACTTCATCACAGATGGACTGCTTGGTGGTCAGGGGGGCGTGTGAAAAGTGAGGCCCTATGAAACACACACAAGCTACAAGCACCCCGACTACCAAATGCCAGGCAAGGAAAATGGCAATACTAAAAGCAGGCCTTGTCTATCACGTGTCTTCAGTCTATGCCTTATATATAATTAGTGTGGAGGAAGAGAGGGCTGGGGAAAGGGAGGACACAGCTGTAGCTGTCAGTGCACAGGAGGAAACAGCAGTGGTGGAAGGGAGGGTCACTGCGAAGAGCGTCAGCCTCCTCTGGTCTGTGACGTCAGCACTGCTGCTAAAAATAGCTCCGGAGACAACCACAGGGGGGAGTTACAGGGGTGAAACAAGGCAGGCTGGATGAGAGTCAGGGTCCAGGTGGCAGCTACAGTGAGCGCTGCCTGGAGGTAGGGGTGACACTGGAGATGGGTGTGTTCGGACATGTGGTTTGTGATGTCAAAACTGCGGCTAAAAATAACCCAGGTGGTATCCACAGAGTTGTAGGGGTGAGGGGAGGTAAGTCGGATACTACAGCAAGTGTGGAGGCGTGAGCAAAAATAATCAAGTAGAGTAAAAAGATTCCAATTAACATCAGGACAGAAAAGCAAAGCGTGGCACAAAAGCAGAGTCTGCATACTAAATAGCTGCTCCCAACCAGAGGTGTTTGTTTTTATTAACACAACTTTCACATATTGAGCTCAGAACTCTTCAGTCGACTCTGATTCATTCAGGTTTCAAACAGCTTTCAGTTTATTAACCTCTTGAAAGCTGAAACACAAAAACAGGTGTCTATTGTAATTCCAGTTAACTGGAATGTTTGCTTCTTTCAACAATATCTACTGTCTTCTGGAGCAGTTGAACTGACAAATTGATATCAATTAACTTTTTTTCAGGGAGTCCCATCTCTTACCTTTTCTGCCATCATCCTAAATCAATGAAATCGGGGAATATTTTTAAATATGTCTTTCTTGTTTAAAAGAAAAACCCTGCAAAGCCTGCCTGCCTGGCACTGACATTATTATGACATAAAAGATTTACCCTCCGTAATGGACACGCTCTCACTGAGGAAGCAGTGGTGTTCGAGTGTCAAATACATGGCATTCCTAAAGTTTAAGCCCGTGTTGTGTGCGGTGATGTGTCGACATACTGCTGGGGATTTCACCCTAACTTAAAATGTTTATGTTCCAAACATTTCGCAGAACTGTTGCCTTCATCATAAAAGCGTTACTTCAGACTGTTTCTGACTTTGCACCATGACTCTTTCTTGTTGCAAGACGCATGATTTTGAAGTCATTGTTTTACATGTATCAACCAAAGAACTGATAAGATTGGAGGCATACTATCTTGATGGGACAGACAAATTGCAGGAAAAGAAAACTAGTACCATTTAATAGCCATCATTAGAACTTAATAGTCAGTGTTTGTTGTTACTCAAAAGAATAATTTGGGGAGGATTTGCTCTCTACTGCATAAAAAATGAGACACAGTCATACAAACGGACAAAACAAAGTGCTTCTCTGGCTTTGCACAAGCTTGACGCTTGACCTTGCTGAATTCACATACTTGGTGCCAGCGCGGACAGGTGTCAGATATCACAACCGGCTCTGTTTACTTTTAGCACCATTTGACTTTGTTGTGAATAAACCTCAACCTTTAAGGTGGAAATCAGTCCGGTGGCAGAATGGACAAATAAGGCATGCTGAGGTGTAATTATAGATGTGATAATGTGTGAAGAAAGGAGTACAGCTCTGTACATAATCTCTCACACACACACACACACACACACACACACACACACACACACACACACACACACACACACACACACACACAC
>JAOWBC010001486.1:14567865-14578551 GCA_028566105.1 Hypoplectrus providencianus
ACACACACACACACACACACACACACACACACACACACACACACACACACACACACACACACACACACACACAGCGGAATCGATGAAGGTGGCGTGCTCCGTACCTCCTCTCTTGGATGAGCGGGAGGACCGAGATGAAGTGGACCACTGCTTGGTGAGTACACCTCGTGGCTGAAGAGTCTCTCCTCCAGAGCTGACGACCACCTCCTCAGCTTCAATGGAGCTAATCGCTTCTTTCGCCTCCTGGTCTTTGTCTGGAGAAGGAGCGCCTCCGTTGGCCTCTGTGGCCTCGTCTGCCTGACTGAACTGGGCCATCTTTGTGGCCAGGGCCAGCTGCGTTTCCAGTTCCAGCTGCCGGATGTCCTCCATGGTCAGACCGTACCACTCATCCTGCCAGCACCAGGCCTGCCGGTGGGCACGCACCATCACCTTTCTCAGTCCTACGGAGAAACATTGGAAGATATCACAGAACAACCCCTAAAAATCATAAGGTTACATTAAGATGTGACCAACACAGCATTCTTGTTAAAGTTCATAAAACGAACAATGTCTGCATCAGCTTAAAGGCTGTAACATCTGTGGCTGCATACTCACCAACATCATGGATGAAGCGTTCAATCTTAGACTGCATGCCCCAGTAGCGAAACTCCACCTTGCAGAGTTTGTAGGCACACATGATGGGGGTCTTCCCTGGGTTGTTGTTGTAGTCTTCTATCCAGTCGTCCTGCAGAGGACCCCTTTGGGTCTTGGCTGACTTGTAGAGCCGTGTGTCCTCCTCTGATTTGTACTCATGAGGAGGGATGGGGTCCGTCACTATGTCGATTGGGTCTGCCAAAGACAGAAAGCAGTGACTAACGAAGCCAGGCATTCTTAATATTGCCAGAATTACATTACATATTCTGTGTCTTTAATAGGGAAGCACAACAAACTTAAATTTAAATGGAAATTGCAATGTGTAATTGCACGATATTCAAATGGCAGGAGTGCAGTATTTGTGTATGTGTAAGTATGTGCAGTGTGATTCTGGAGACTCATTCCAAGGCATATAAGGACAAAACTAAATAAGTGGGTTGGGTAGTAGAACTGGTATGGATTTGTCTTCAAAGCTTTAAAACTTGTCTAATAAGTGAATTTCAGGTTGACATACACATACAAGAATAAATAATTCATTAAATTTATGGGGGTCACTGAAGGCCCAAAACTATTCATTTGTCTGCAGCTTTATATTTAATGGCCTTGCTATCAAATTGATGAAAGCAAAACATGCAGTACCACTAAACTGCCACAAGTGGGCCTCATCTGTTCCTTATTTTTGAGACACAAAAGGACTGTCATCAAGGCACTATCTGACCAAATCTAATAATACTGACCTGTGGTCTTTAATATCTATTGCATGAAAAGGTCACGACTGCTTTGTTGGTTAATTTAATATAGCTACACTGTTAATAATGATCTACAACTGCAAAATATCAGCATGTTTATTGAGCATTATATCTGGTGGTGGTTAAATAGCACCAGAAAGTTAAATAGCCACATACACATGACTTAATATTTAAAAATCCGACTTTACTTTGGCGTAATGGGTTGTGATCAGTTGTTAATTGTCTCACCAATAGTCCTCTGTCTCCTCTCTGCTGCAGACATGTTGAAGACATCTGCTTGGTTGCCATGGTCAGGTTTGTAGTAAGTCTCAATGTCAATGGAGAACTTCTCAACAAAGGGGCAGGTGTATCTGAAGGCGACGAGGCAACAACAATTAAATGAAACAGAAGGTAACATATGTCCCAATAAAGCAGGACTGCATTATGGTTTGACATCTGCCTTCATTAAGAGACTTAAACTCGATGGCTCAAGACCAGAACTATTTTATTAAGAGTGACAACACCCTCTCACTGCTGAGGATAGGAAACGTGTGAGCCATGCCCATCTGTTGCATTTGAGGCGTCTGTAGCAAAGCTGTCACTGGTTGAATAGATGTGTCAACAGGCACTTGCAGTCTATCAATATCCTGACAGTATAGTCAAGGGCACATCTCTGTTCAGCACCTTCACGTCTCGCCCCACACAGACAAACACACTGACACCCTGAGAATGAGGGGCCATCAACATCTAACAGCCTGTAAGCGCTGCTGGCCATGCGCCGATCTGATGGTCTGCTCGGCTATATTCTGACAACTTGCTCTGAGGTCTCTATCTTTTCTTGGCATTTACTGATGGACAGCAGCTTGAGCATAACTAGAGACTGAGCATCATTACTTGTATTAAAGTGAATAAAAACAGGTTTTCAATAACCTCAACATGTGGGGGAGGACCCTTTGTCTTTAAATGTGAGTACACCTACCAGCAGCAGCATGTGAGATACCCATGCACAGAGCCTTTCTATTATTAAAACAGCAATTTTAGAATTTGTGTAGCCTTGGCAGAGTTTAATGCACTCTCACTCCTGCTCTGAAGGGGTGTGGAGGTGGCCTTCCTGCAAACCTCACCTGGTGCGGGTGTAAGGGTAGGCGTTCCACGACTCCTCTTCAACCCTCAGCGCTGCTTTAGGCAAGATGGAGCGGAACCAGCTGGGAATGTGCATGCCAATATGGTAAACCTTGTGGGTGTACTGGCCCGTCCCACCCGGTCCATCTGTGTAGGGCTTGTTCTCGAGAATCTCCACCCCGCTACCTTCACCACAGCTCTCTTCCCTGCTCTTTTTCTGCAAGAAGAATAATGAAATGGTGGTGAAGAGATTTAGCAAGGAGCAAATACAATAAGTAGAAAAGTGTAAAAGGAGTGTTTCATTTAAAAAAAACAAATATATATTTAACTTTGATCCAAAACACATTTTTTTAGAAGGAACTGAAAGAAACTGAAAATGAATGGGCATGTTTTACTCTGCAAGTAGGAATCAGACATAAGATGACAGACAGAATCAACACTTTCCTGAAAGCTCTGCCAGCTCTGAATTGCAAATGAGGAAGCCTAAAACCAGCTCATGGAGCCACACCTTTCCCATATTTACATTCCAGGTGCACACAGGAAGAAGCAGGGTGGAGCCTGCTGACGCTGTTGGATAGGCCTGCAGCTAGGTGACTCAAAGCTTTAAAGACAGAAATGTGTGGCATGGCAAGTGGAAGATTTGTGTTTGTTATGAAATCAGGAAACGTGGACTGAGGAGATGAGTCCAAGTGCTGACGATATTAAAAACACAGGGGGTCAAAGAGCAGGCACCATAAATGTCAGGAGAGTACTGATATGCCATCTTTCCCTTTTCTCTTATCAGTCTTGTGCAGTTTTTCACAAACACGAAGTAAAACGCACTTAGCATGTAAAGCAGTATTTAGTGCGGGGCTGGGATAATAGGGAGACAGATTTCTCCCGTCAGTCCAATGGGGAGAGGCGATGGAGGCAAGGCAGTGAGTCAGTGGAGTGAGAAGGAGGAAGCCATGAGGCGTCCAGCTCTCCGGACCTCATTACCTCTGACAGGTCATTCATTAGCCACCCGCTCTCCTCTCAACAGCCCAGACGTGGCTCCAAAGACACAGCACAGACGCCCCTGTGCCGTCAAACTGGGCGTACATGCAGCCAGTACACGAGACAGGAACACAGCAATCTAACATAGTTGATGTAAATGTCAAGTTTACAGTGTACTGTATGTTTACTCACTATAAAAATATATGCAGCTGTTGGAGTACACACATGTAAACAAAAGACACAGATAAGGAAATGGAGTTCACCCCAAAACACAATAAAACATCTTTCCACAAACACAGAGCACAATCAGTTGGCTTTTTTTTTAATTAGACTCCTCACAATAAGGTCAATGCATTATTATATTATTTCATTTGGGAAGATAAGCCGAGTTTTTTAAATTTTTGTCCTTTGTTAACAGCATGCTGTAAATGTTGGTAAGTCTGGATGTGAAGTCAGCAGTCAAAGGGAGGGAGGAAAAAAAATAGGTTTCACTTTGTTTGGCAATGGATTGTCCATTTAATTAGGTTGCCGACAGGTGACAGCAGCCTGCCAAACACAATGTCACTTCTTCTCCCTCCTGGAGCGAAAGATGATTCTCTTCAGGTCAGCGGGAGAAGGATTACAAAACACTGGCCAGGGCTCGGCTGTTGC
Source organism: Hypoplectrus providencianus (assembly GCA_028566105.1). Lineage (NCBI taxonomy): Eukaryota > Metazoa > Chordata > Actinopteri > Perciformes > Serranidae > Hypoplectrus > Hypoplectrus providencianus. The sequence continues at coordinate 14,571,975 of JAOWBC010001486.1, forward strand.
CTCCGGACAAACAGGGATGGGAGGGAGTGGACAACACGCCTAAAGGTATGTAAACATTTACACACCAAAATGTCCAAAAATGGCCAGACCTGTGTTCTATGTTTTGTTGTATTTTTTGCTTCTATTGTGCCAAATGTTTCCAACAATGGTCAAACTCTTGTCAAATGGTCGAAAAGGACCTTTATTTTTTTAAAGGACACAGTCTGAGTTGTATAGCCAACTCTCAATCGTATCATATTACTTTTACTCCTGTAACGGTTCGAAAATCCAGGAAACACAGCAAACAACCATGACAGGTCACACAGTAAGTAAGTACTTTTAAGACTGCATTCTGTTGTGTAAGTCAGTTATATAGTTTAAGCCTAACATAATAATATATTTTATTATCAATCCAGCCGTTCTGCTATAACACGTTAATGTGTACGGTAAAGATATGGCCCTCATCTACACAGTTTTACCTGAAAATCATTTTTGGCTCAGTACATGAAGAACTAAGAGTCATAAAACTATCAACTATTCTTTACAAATTAATGCATTACCATGAAAGCCAACCGTATGTGTTTAGATCCAACTATTCAGACAGGATGGGAGTCACATCCTGGTTTGTTCCTCTTGCCGTCAAGTTAGCGAGGCGTGTTTCCTGTTTGAGATGCTGCTTTTCACTTCACTCCACAGATACAGTTGCTTAGTCAGAACATGATGGATGTGTGCCGGATAAATGAGACACAGTGAGATCTTCTCATACTTAATTTCTCACACATTCCACATTCTCTCGTACAATACTGCTAATCCCTATGCGGTGATAATTAACTTACAATTAGCCATCAATAAGAAGGTGGCGTTAGGTGGTGTAAGGGCAGAGGAAAGGAAGTGAGAAGAGTGTTGGGGTGGGGCATTGCTGGCTGAGGTGCAGATACGGCCGGGCTGTCCAAAGGATCGGACTTCATCGGTGCTTACACTGGGGACGGATCGCAGGCAGACAGGCCTACATGCTGTAGTTGCCCTGGTAACATATATCGATGAAGCGCGGGTATCCACAGGCAGCAAAATCCTCTCTGCTCAGAACACAGCTCTCTCTCTATTCCTTTCCTTCCACCCCGCCTCTCATTTCTTCCCCTCCCTCCTTTGCAACCTCTCTTTTTATCCTCCATTTCCTCTTTTCATTCACTCCCTCTGAACAAAACCTGACCACCGGCACGCTGCTGATGTCATGGTTGCCATAGTGACAGAAGCCTCGCAGCAACGAGGCTGTGCGGACAGGGTGAGGTCAGGGGGAAAGGTAACTATGGGTCACTAATGTAAAAATTCCTCTTTCTATAATCTGTTTACATGCTTGAGAATGCACATATGCACCGCTGCTTTCATAGACTGTGAAAATCAATGTCTTTGCACAATGTCCTGTTTGACGAAATCTAACAGTGTGTGTAGATTATCTGGGAGACAGAAACATATACAAACACTTACATACATTATCAGCCGATGTTGGCCTATCAAAAGTCTATAGGTTTTGGTCTATATGCTGTCCAATATGTGCTATTATGAAAATGTTCTTTTTTACTCAATATATCATATAGAAAATTCTGCTTGGTGTGATTTAGAAATTGTGTTCCCTCTCTCTTTCTTTTTTTCAGCAATTAACTGACACTGAAATATGTTTATTTAGCGATAGGTTTTTATTACTTGGCTGACCTTGAAATACGCTGTTTATATTATTATAAAGTTTTTGAGAAAGTATTGCTCCTCCTACCTTTGGCAAAAAAAGTGCACAATCCACATAAGGTCTGTTGTTTGTTTTCCAGCTTGAAAAAAATACTAGAAGGCCCACCATATCTGCTATCAATTCATTTTCCACCTCTAAAATAAGTAGCGGCACTGGTCTCAAAAATCCCATTGGTCTGGCTCTAATTAAAAACTTTCCATAGTACCAGCAAATGAGCGAAATTATCAAATGTGCATAACTGTGGCACAGTGAGAAGTTTTCATCATTTGCTTGCTTTGCAACATGACTGCTGAGTCATGCTCCCAACCATCCCCAGCTCAACTAGATTACCTGTCTGTTTGTTATACTGGAGGCAGGATAAGAAAGAAAAAAACAAATGGTTCTCAACTGATTATTCTTTTAGAGATCAATACACTCAAATGAACAAGTATCATAAACTACTATTCTCATTTATGCAGGCAGAACAATAATACAGTGTTACAAAAAATAATTTTAAGGCCCTCTGAAAAAAGCAGGTGGCTTAGGCTCGTGTTGCACCATTGTACCTACGGCTGGATGTTTATTTTAGACCACTTTATCAACATAAACACTAATTACTTTGGGCGTAGGTTTAACAGTTGTAGGACAGGCTTCTCCATGGAAAGGTCAGCAGCTTGAAGGCATGCTGGGGGTTTCCTTGCAAAAGGCCTCAATGTTTAACTTTCCAATAGAGCTGCTCTCTGACGGCTGCAGCCAAGCAGTAGAGCTTCAATGTGTGATCGTCTAGCTCAATTAGATGTGCAAAAAACAGTTACTTAGACAAGGATACTTTAGTGTTCATATTTGCTTTGCGTAGCTTTGCATAAAAAGCGTAAACCTTTTCCCAGTTCATGTAAACTTCACCATAGATTACCAGGTAAACGGCAGATTGCAGTCAACAGTGCATACTATTTATTCCACAGTTATGATGGATTTCTGACGAAAGCATTATCTCATTGACCTAACCTGCAAAATGTAAGATCACTGAAGGAGACACACTGAACACAGCCAAATGCCTTAACCTGATCAAACAAGCCTGTAACTTCAACCTGTTCTTCAACAAACGTAAAACCACTTGTGAGACACATTACATAACCATGCAGCTCAAATCCAAGCACAGCTGCTGAATGTTTAGTGCCAAGATCAGCATGTGACTCAAATGATAAAAATTTAAAAAGAAAGAGAAAAAAGAAAAAGGCGCAAAAGCGTCAAATACATGTATTAACAAAAATAATTAAATAAGGCAGGTGTGTTTTTTTGTTTTTTTGTTTGTTTTTTTTAACCACAGTGTTTGTGATTGGTCTTCATGCCTTTCCTGTGTACTGCTGCTCAAAGAGCACCTGGCAGTACCACTGGATTAAATAAATCCTCCCTCATGTACACATGTCATATGAAGAGAAAATATGTTGCTATACAGCATTACTAAAGCTGTGTAAATCAGCCGTCCGTGCTCGGATCTGTAAAGCCTTAAGCTCTTAAACAGACCCCCAGTCTCCAGCTAAGGGTCTGGTAGGACAAATGAATCTGTTTGACACAGACAAAGCAGTATGTCCATCTCCATCGGGGCAGCGCGTGTGTGTGCGCGCACAGAGTTTGCAGTGAAAGTGGGGTGCCTCCACCCACCTCCTGAAGAAACATGCAGTCTGTGACGGCTGGAAACGGCCAGCTTGAGAGAGTTTAAATTGGATAATCTATCAGCACACTAGCTCTCTTTGTTCCATTACTTCACTGACGTCAGACCGTGTGACCAATCATTTCATAATAGAGCACACTGCGATCGCACTCTGTATTAATTTTTTCTCCTCTCCCACTGCATGTTTTTACCACCTGGTTTCTGCAGCACTTGGCTGTTTTCAGCCAGGTGTGTGAGAATTTGATCGGGTGTACGTGACCTCACCTGTATCATATAGAGCTGGGCGATGCGGTACTCCTCCACACTCATGGGCATGGGGATGCGGTACTCCTTGATGAGCATGGTGAATCTTGGAGGAAGGGGAAAAGGGGATCGGGGAGAAGATTGACAAGGAAAGGGGGGGAGGGAGGGACAGAGGGAAGGGAGGGGGAGAGGGAGCAGGAGAGCCTCCGGGGGCTCCTATATGTGACTTGTCAAATCACCAGCAGAAGTCCACATTGACGGTTCCTGTGGGGGGGAGAAACAAATAAACACATGAGGTACGGAAGCTGTGAATATATCTGAAAATAAATACCTGGGGGCATCCAGTCAGGAGTGTTTAGAAGTTAGTCAAAACATGCTGTTAACTCCAAAAATGGTTAATCGTTCTTCAAACAGGTCTCCATCAACATCCGTCATTCAAAATCAACATCAGAAAACATTCATCGCGAGGGAAAGACAACAGCACGCAGAAGAATTTTTTAAGCTGCAAGATTTCTCTACACAAAACCGAGGACGAAGATGCATTCTCGATGCTCACAGGCAGATGAAGAGGAGAGGATAGCTGGAGTCATTCAGGGCATACACTCTATGTAGTTTCTGTACGTCTGGTCCGAGCCCTGGCCTCAGGACGAGCATCAGAGGTGTTTCTTCATCCAGCATCCCACATCCAAGTAAGGCATTTTCCAGGATAAACTTCTCTTCTTATACACAGGCCACAGCTCAGTGCGTGTGCGGGAGTGTATGCGCATGTGTGTGTGGCAGGTGGCCGGAGTCTACGGAGAGCGCTCGTGCCTTGCCGACGGTCCCAACAGCCACCCTGTCTCTCCCTACCCTTCAGCACCGTCACATGGGGGGCTCACTCAGCGTAAGAGGGATTACAGTTGAGTGGGGAGCATTACATAACATTGTAAGAGCCCCCCTGTGCATGATCGAGGTTTCACAAATAGCAGCCTTAGAATTACACAAAGCATTGTTTTCAAACCACTGGGCAGATAGGGGTAGGTGTGGGCTATACATAACCAACGTGTGGGTGGCGTGAGTTGCAGAAGTCTGCTTTTGACCGCGAAGAGAAGAACGGCTCTGAAGCCAAGCAAGTACAAAACAAGATCATGACTGTACAGTGAGCTAAGGTGACAGAAGGACAGGAGCCAGGCAGATATCAAAGATATCAAATATTATTGAACATTTTTTTTTTAAAAAAGCTTACATTTAAACTATGGGCTCAATCCTAGATAATGTTTTTCTACTCTCAAGATCACTTATGTAGCATTTTTTAATGTTAATAATTCAACATCAAAGATTAGTCAGAAGTTAAGTTAATGAAGGCAGCTGTTGGCAGGCTGTTGATGAATCAAATAACTGTTTGGTCTATAAATATCATAAAATAGTGAAAAGTCCAGGTTTTTTTTTAGAGTAGTAGGGAGTACTGCATTACTACAGGAACATATTTGAGTAAATATATATATATCTTTTTGTAATGTTGCTGGGAATGAAGGCTGTGCTTTAGGTTCACATGCTGGATAAGAGTTCGTTATTATTATTTGACATTTTGTCGCAATGTGTTGGTTGAATCTGATCCGATGTTTTTAGCATAATACCCATTTTGTGGTAAGCGCTGAGTTTAAGACTGCAGGTGCTTGCTTTTTCAGTCCAAATCAGTCCAAGATATTCATTTTTCTATATAAAAAATATAAGAAATAATAATAGGAAAAACAGGACGTAACTCTAATACAAAAGGCTTAAAACAGCACTTCTCCCATGTTTAAATGAAAATAAAATGCTTTACAATATGAGAAATAATAAAAAATAATGAACATTTTCTAAATAATTGATTATTCTCTCCCGATCCTCTAGTTGATTAACTGACTGATTACTGCAGCACCATTGTACTGTGTGTGACGGATAAACAAAACACCATCCTGGCACTGCGTGTATCTGGCTGTCCTAAATGTGACTGCACAGCATTGCATAATCCTAATATTCGTTCTCTTCTGACCTATGGCGGCAACCGGACCTCGCTCTGGCACCAGGCCATTGGGTCTAATCACACTAATCACACTAATATTCCCACTGCGTCACTTATCCAGCGAACAAAGGCCAGCTTTGGTGAGGCTCCTGGTGTCGGCGAGGTTTCCGGTCCGCCCTTACAGAGTGCTCACCCCACATTTCCCCACTTTAGATACATTCACCTAATGAGCTGGCTGACACATTGCCAGGACAAAGATGATGCAGCCTGTAGAACTTCTCAACCTGGAGCAGGTGCTTACAAACAGACTGGGAGGTGTTCTGGTTAAAACAGTGTAACACTGTCTGCCACACATTTCTCATGCAGTGTCTTTGCTCTCCACAGAAGAACAACGCATTGACAAAATCGGAGCAGAAAGCCACATTTTGCTGAAAATAACTGTACTCTTGGGAAAGACTGGGATAAAACTAGGCTAGCCTGGAGAGGCCCAGAGAAAAGCCTGCGGCTCTGGAGCCCCAGAGGCCTCTAGATGTTCATGCCAGGTTTTAGAGGGGAAGGTCACAGCACTCATCCTGGTTGACAGTGTTAATGATAAACAGCTTCACAATCTGCTTGAAGCATGGTTCAACAATGTGGCAACAGTGTGAATGTGGGTTGTAACTGATGCTGCAACAAACTTCTGAGTGTTTCTGAGAATTTCCTCTTGGCCAGCGATTGTGGTTGTGACAGCTGTGCCGATTTGGAAGTCATTCAGTGTGACACAGATTCTTTTACTGTCTGATTATCAGCCAGTAAAATGACCACTGTGTGAATCAAAGTCCAGCCAGCTGCCAACAACTGGCAAGCCACATACAAGGAAGTCACACCAGGTATGTAAAAAGAGACAAACAGACAGAGACAGAAAGGGAGAGGGAGAGAGAGAGAGAGAGAGAGAGAGAGAGAGAGAGAGAGAGAGAGAGAGAGAGAGAGAGAGAGAGAG
>JAOWBC010001486.1:14586997-14606927 GCA_028566105.1 Hypoplectrus providencianus
CTGAGATTGTTCTTGTATGTTTATTTTTTGTTGTATTAACAAATTTGTAATTAAAAAATAAATAAAAAACAAAGTTTTAAAAAAAAAAAAAAAAAAAAAAAAGAAACTCTTTATCAGTTATACCATAAAGGCTTCTGACGTCTCTCACACAGGGACACAAAACTCTGGATGGAGACAGGAAGCTTTGTCTGGCATAAGAATGGGTATGAGGCAGAGAAATTTACCAATAAAAGCCTTTACACCAGGAGGAAAAAGGGAAAGATGTGAGGGGGGCAGTGAGGAGGGGGAGTTAGGGTCTGAACGAGTCTATTTTTAGCCTCAGAGAAATCAGGTGTCTGCAGCCAATGGAAAAGAAAGGGAAGCGTGGGTAAAGTGACATGAAGCAGCACTGTCGCTTTCATTTTACATGATCCATGTGAGTCAGAGAGTGCTGCAAGGGTTGGGGGTGGGGTACAACGAAACACAAACAAATATAAACTGGCATTTATGGTCCATACTGACACGAGAGAAATTAATGCAGCTTTCAAGGGATGAACAGAAATATACCTCAGATGAAAATGCGTTTCATAGACTGCTTTGCAATTAATGTGGACACATTGGAAACGCAGACAGGAAGAAGTCCACTAACCGATTCACTAACCACAACTTTCTCATCTACAGCAGACCATGTTCTTTCCAGATTAGATTAGCAAATGCATCATCTACTAGGACTTTGCCTCACAGAAGATATCAATGCATCTTTGCACTCAAGAGTCAAGAAGTTTCCTGATAGAGACGGTGTGTCATAGAGCCTCGATTTCACCCTGTGCACAAGTCTGATGGATATCACCCAAAAACAGCTCCTTCCTCCCTGATAGGATGCACAGAACAGACTTCATTCCTCTTCCATAAAATTAAACTCAAATAAGGACACAGGAAGGTGGTTGCCTGCTATAAAAAGACCTCTGCTCCTCCAGTCCACCCACACTGCCAGAGAAACCGGTGTCCAAAGGGACGGGGACATGGCACAGCCTGCACAAAGTGTTCGTCTTTGTCTCATTTCCCAGACAACAGCACTGTAGGAGCATTAGCACTGATGTGCTATTCGTCAGCTGGCTCATCAGGGATGGGTTGGACAGGTTGTACGCCTGTTGTCCCTGTCAACAGCTCAACACCAAGATTTGCATCACTTGCTTTGTTCCTAGGAGCTGGAGTGGCAGGGTGGGTTGGGGAAGAAGGACAGAGTCGGTGGCGCTTGAGGTGCAGGGAAAACACAATGTTCCATTCAGTGTTTGGCTGGCACCCAGGTGCATGATGGAGGCCCATCTGAAATACTGTCATGATGCCTGATGGTCTGCTCAAGATGAATTAAAAGAAAAATTAGACCTTCATATAATCAGCCAGATGGCAATGTGCCCCAATACTCCCAAAGAAGACATCATAAATTGTAAAAGATGCTCTTCAAGATTGCATCAAACCCCTACGGGCGCCCTAATATTTGAACAGAAACCTATACTAACAGGTTTCCACAAATACATTAGTGGATGGCAAGACTGTTTAAACTTCTCCAAAGGAGAGCTGAAAAATCTTCTGCATCACTTTAAGTATGGATGCACAATCCATCGTCCATAAACAAAGTTTGTCAGTATCAAAAGTATAAAATTCAGCATGCGCGGTTAGATGAGTCACTGTCTGATCATTCAGGCTGGACAAGTTGTGTCAACTAAGAACTGAAGCTTGAGGCGGTTAATGAAATGTTGTTATCCATAATAAAACAGCAGGTAATCATTCTTTTAGTTTTACATTTAAAGTACAGAATAGCATCCCAACAAACAATTCTTATTAACTCATGTCCCACTGGTTTGACTTCTTATTCAAATTATATGTAAAGTAAAATGATGCCTGAATTAGGTCCCTGCTACTGTTTTATTCTTCTGCTTCCCAGCAGACTCCTGGAACCTGTTGTTGTGGCGTCCAAGCTCTTGTGTATGAGCAGTGCAGGAAATAACGCTCCTCATCCATCTATCATCATTATCCAATTCCAGCGCAAACAGACATCGAGCGGGTCATGACAGTGTGTCAGCTGAGTACCCACACGGTTCATCTGAATGGAAACTTCCAGTCACAAGCTCTATCAACGTTCAAATCACATTTGTATTACAGTACAAAACATTAATGTGTGTTGCTATAACCACTGTAATACATTATGCTAACCAACTAAGTTCATATGACGTCCTCAAGCAAAATAAACTGAGACCAAAGGGTGCTTCATAAAGCTGCTTTGTTGATTATTTAACACTTGAGACGTGGTGTTGAAAGTTCTTTCCATAAAATGCACTCAGAACCTAAAATCCCTTCTGGTGCTGTCAGTGCCCATAAAAATCAACCTCTATTGACTGTCAAAGAAATGACTCCAGCCTGACATGAGCTTCTGTACCCGCGAGTTATCAGCTGTGGGAAAAATAACATGGAGATAACATGAAAAGCTTTGAATCCAGTCTAATGCCTTCGGAATGTTTCTGCAAACTAATTTAATGAACTGCATTCCTGTATTATATGCCAAGCTGTAGAGTAAATTGACTTTCCTAATATTCTAACAAAGCAATCACAGGAAACGTGCTAATGCAAGCATATGATCAGTCCACCAACTGTGACAATGAGCAATTTGGGGTACAAGCTTGTCTTATTTTACAGAAAGAATAGGCTAAAACGAGTAAAGAAGTGAGCTGCAATAGTACAAGATTTCCACAGTGTGATAACCATTTCAGAAAATTGTATAAACATTATCAGTATTATCATCAGCTAAAATGACGCTTGTGATTTCCCTTGACATGACAGATGCTGACTACGTTAATTTAATGTTTAAGGTTGAAATATATGAAATGTTTAACTCTGTTGCATTCTGTTGTAATGTTACTTGAAACTATAACGCCAAATTTTGTTTGTAATTTGAAGATTAATTCAGATGAGTCTGTGTCAGTAAGGCCTGATGGTTCTTTATGTCACAGTGTGTTCTCTCACCACTCCTGGGCTATCTAACAATAACCTGAAAACAACTGATACCACCAGTTAATTCTGCCGTAAAACAGTGGCATTATAGATGAAGCAAAGGTTTCAATGATGATTTGAACATTTCAAGTTACATTTTATTATGTGACTGACTTGGATTAACAAAGGATTCAACCTGACTTGAGCCACATGCCCCCTGTATGATAAGTAAATGTCCACAATACAACCCTATTTCTTACTCTGTGTCATAATGCACGATGGATATATTTCTGCAATCTATTAAACAAAGAGTTCTTCACTGTTTAACAGCTGTACAACTGCTTAGTATCTGTCACTATCCACTGCATCTTGTCACTGCCACCTTTTCTTGCGTGGAAGTGACAGTGAGTGTGTGTATATAGTGGGAGGAATATAAAACACAGGAGAGCAGCATGCAAGAGATTGAAAATAGTCCACAGTCTGGTCTGAGTAAAGAACCAAGACTGTACCAATCCTCTGCTAAAACAACCAACTGTGTCAACTTCAGCCTGTAAAACTCAAAATAAGTGAGAAACATAAAAGGCAAAAACAGTATGAAGAAATCTTACATTCCCCCTTTGAAGGTCAAGTTCATTTTATTAAATTTTTATTTTCTGGATTGCACCATGTCACAGCAGAAATCATTTAAGGTTAGCTTTCCCAAATAACAGTTCGATACCTAAATACCCCTTTGTTACATAAGACAAATTTTATGTATATGGTCACGTTTACAATCTTTTCTGCTGTTACATGGCAGAGTTCCGCTTTTACAAAACCAATGATGTGGAGCAACATGAATGAGAAAATTCCACAGAAACAGAAAAGTGAAGTTAAGTTTATATCTGAACCTGCAACATTTAAACGGTTGCACAGGTTGAAATGGAGCCACATTGGATGTTGAAACTTATTTAACAACTCTCCTCAAAAAGCCTTGTGAAGCTCATTTTTACTGTGTTTGCACCCAGTGTGTGTCTTCTCTTCCTGTGACAGCATCTGATAGGCAGCTCAAACAGTACAGAGATGGAACCAAAAGATGCGGTGAGCAGCTGTGTACGTCATTACAACTGAAAGCTGACAGGAAGTTTCTTTTCTTGTTTCCTCGACTGAAATGTTCACCCATTTGTCACCTGTATCCTTAATAGTGATAGGACTGTTGACCCAAGCTGAAACACGATGATAAGAAAACTGATGGTTGTAGTCGGTAAACAGAGGACCTGTCACGTTTAAAAGACTTTCTCACAAAGCTTCCACGCAGTGCTATGAATACTCAAACACATGCTCAAACGCTACAGGCTCCTATGTCAGGAATTTTCCACTCCACAGTCACTCGGACAAACAGCATATATTTACATATTTTTACAGCATTTCTCCTGACCATCAGAAGGTTGTCAGGCACTCCTATAACTGTATAACATTGGTGGAGTGGTGGGTAATTTTAGCCTTGGAGAGAGAGACCTGTGTGACATGATTAAGCAAACATTAGCATAGCATCTGAGTGCAGTTGGAAATGATCATCTCCATCCATCAATAAAGTCATATGAGTGGTTCCACCTTGCTTTCTGCACTGCCTTAAAACAGTGTCACAACTGCTTTCATTTAAAGAGGTTATTGGCCATTTCCAAAAATCCTGAATGTACAGGCGATAGACTGATTCATAATCAGATGCAGCCTTTCTCCTTCTGCAGTACGGTTTGTTTGGTGTGTTAGATTCAAGACAGACACCTGAGAGTTCAGGCGTTATCAGGTTTCACTACTGTCTTTCTGTAAGATTCCTTGGTTTACTGCAGATGCATTAAACATGAACATTATGTCTCCTCTGTCAAGAAATGCTCTGCGGCAGAATAATAAAGCTGATTTAAACCAGACAAACATGTAAAAAGTCCATATCTGGTTATGCTAGAAATAAAGAACCACTAAACCTAAATAACTTCCTGCCTGTGTCATACTTTAATATAACGTAGCTGTGAATAAATTTCCAGTCCTGAAGCTACAAATCAAATTTTACAGGACTCATACAATATTTATACTGAATAAATATTAGAAATCTGTATAAATTACTTTCCTTAATAAATAAAAAAGTCTTCTGGTGAGCGATTTTCTGACAGAGGGATATCACAGATACCCAAAATATTCAAAACTGTCCTACATTGAATCAATCAAACCTAAAAACAGGCAACATATTGCTGCAGCTGCACGTTATTGTTTAAAAAAAAAAAAAAACAGCTATCTATTAGCTTAGCTCCTCTTGTGACAGACACTGGGACACTAAAGAAACAACAATAGGACCGTTTCCTTTCAAATTTAAAAGTATTTTTAGTTTACATGAGTGATTGTGTAGTTGAAGCACCAGCTCACATATGACTACATTCTAATTCAAGCATATGCCTTACAATAAAAACATGGTGAAAGGTTCATTTCAACTGAATTTCAACTGCAGCCAATAAGACCAGAGCTATTAGTTATGATGGAGAGGCAAAATCTAAAGCAAATATAGCCACAATATAAAAGAGTTTAAGCCCTAAGTTCACATTTCTGCATGTCTGCAATGCTGCAGACCGTGCTCGAGACAATTACTCACCGGTGTTCCTGTGTTCCAGTTGAAGGAATGACAATGCAAAGGGAAATACTTTCTTTTAAACATTCAGAGTGTAAAACATAGGAAGAAGTCTGAGTAGTTCTTTGCATTGTGGTTTCATACTGAATGCAAAATAAATTTCGCATTTTATTAGCCATACGTTAACCACATTTTCTAAGAATAAGAAAAATTAAGATTCTTTACTTTCATTGGACTTTAATTCTTAATGCAGGAATAAACAGTCTTCAACGAGAGAAACTCAAAGAGGCAATATTGTCACACGGCAAATATTTTTTCCAGTTTGCATGGTAACAACAGTCCTGCACAAAATGTACAACATATGTTTATTTATGCAAGTATGTTCATGTTTGAATGAGGGAAGTCTCCCACCAGAAAACTGGTTAGGCAGACATCTTGAGGAGCTGCTGTGTTTACACCAGAAAAATCTGCACAGTAGTAAAGGTCAGAACAGGTACGACTGGTACAGAGGGCGGCACACAGTCACATGAGGAAAATTTGAATTGGAGGTTGATTTTTATAGTCATGAAAAGCATTCTGCCCCTAATTGTCAGACCTCTTCAGTAAATGAAAACAGGCAGCAACAGAGTGTTTCTAGTGTAGGTGACACAAATGAACGGCGTGAGAAAATCCCCTGCTTGTGTATTAACCGTTACAATCTTCAACGAGAACAGCTATGTGTGTTACAGATCAAATATTAGGAACAGAAGTAATAATTCTGTCCAAAAGATGTAAAAAACAAACAAACAAACAAAAAACTTGAAGTGACTGAGAAGAGAACAATCTGTTCGGTTTTTTTTTTTTTTGGTTTTTTTTAAAGCACAGCTTGCCTACAATTCAGCGCAAGAAAGACAGCACAAAATCTTTGTTTTGAAAAAGAACTTCACTAGTCAAATTTCTGCTTTCATGTGATTCAAAAATGACAAAGCCGATGTAATCTTTTAGACCACAGGGAAGCTGATGCTGAGTGTGTTGCACAACCCTCACTTGCAACCGTTATGGCTTCCAGGAGGCAGTATGCAAGTTTTAACATGTCAAGAGAGATTACACCCTTAGTGGATATTACTTCCTTATTCTTTATGGCCAGAAACAACACAATAATCCATCCAGGTATGTGTCTCCTGTGAGCTCTTCTCTATCAACATGCTCCAAATGCAGGCTAGATCTAGCTGTTAACAGGCTCAGATCAGTTCCACAGTATCATCGCCAACCTAATCTCAGATCACAATCCTAATTCAGAGCAAGCTGTGAAGATGGAAATAAAGCAGGGGGGTCACAGTGCGGCAGCTCCTGCCCTTATAGCAGAGCCATCATCTGGACAACAGACGCCACAGAGTCAGCACTGCCTCTGTGACTCACCCAGGCCCTGCTGACTCAAGTACAGTGACTCTTGATGCTGAAAACTCATAAAGTCATAATGAAATAGCAAATGGACCTAGGGGAGGCAAAAAAAAAAAAAAAAAAAACAAGCTTGTGGCATGCAGGAGTCACAGACTGCTAAATTCTCACACTTTGGTATTAATGGAAAGTGCACCAAAAGGGCAAAAAGCATTCAGCATGCACCACAAATTCCAGTTGTTTCTATTTTAACATGCAGTATATAAAAGCTTGGAGGAGAATGAGGAACATTTCGACTGCTTTAACAACCATGCCTGTGTGACAGCAACAGGGCCATTGCATGAGAGCAGAAAATATGCTGCACTTCTTCAGGCCTAAGGAGGACGACAAAGTGAGTCTAAACAAATTTAATGGCGAGCTGTGACAGCACACCGCCGTTAAAAACCTTGTAAAATGAGATTTACTAAACGTGACGTTGCATCTCTTGAAGGGGATGATCACATTTGAACTGGAGTAAACCCACAGTCAGTTAGTTACCTAGCAACATGGCAGCACGGTAATGACAAATTGATGGCTTTGCAATGCTTATCACATACCTGGACCTGATGCACACCAGCGATGCACCTCTGGCTCCAGCACACTCCAGCACTCAGCAAATCAAAGTTCACCGGCCTTTCTCCACGTTTTTTTAGGGGGTCAACACTGTCACACACAGCAACACGGTTTTGTTTCAAACAGCAGCCGACTTGGTGAGGTCTGGAAACGATGCCATGGTTGAGATGACAGTCAGCAAACGATTTCCTTTACGTTTTTTGGCTCTTCAGCAGAGGAAGGCTCGCGGGTAGGACATGTAAAGATGATACGTACAGGAACATCATCAGCCCGGGAGTGTGTTATGTGATATCAACCGCCGTTTCTGCTCGTGTTTACAAAATCTGGCCACATCATTGCACCGGAGAACCACACGCTGGATTTCCTCAACCGACAGAAAAGGCCGTTAAACGTTAAAATGTCCTTGAATATCCAAGCTCCCCTCGTAGGAGTTGGCGGTTGGGGCTTGTCCTGGCGTGAAAAACTGACACGGCTGTGAGGTCAGCCCTGCTGCTGTCTCTTCCGTCCGCACAACCGGGAAGAGCGAGGAGCAAACACATGAAGAGCACCCGCCATCGTAAGTTGTCACTCCTCAAGTCGAAGCCGCTGCAAGTCTTCACAGTCCTTTCAGGCACGACACAAACTACTGTAAAGTTCGCCCGAGTACAACGAGATTTCCGGTGTAACTTTCGAAATAAGAGTCTCTCATACTGCGCGTTTAAAATTAAAGTTAAACAATGGAAAGCTCAATCAATGCAAAAAACTTCTATCCCAACGTTGACATACATTAATTTCGTGACACGAATATTTTACTCAACATATCTTTATCAAAATCTTCTACACATAGGCAAAAACTTAATTTAGTAATTAATTCTGAAGGATTAGTCGTATAACTTCCGGTGACTGCCTCTCCTATTGTTAACTTGATGAAGCTCAGACTCGCATAGTCGTTCAGATGGGCAGTTTCGATAGCGTGGCGCCCCCTGCTGGTACTAAAGTATATGATGGTCTCAACTGGCATCAGTTGTTACGTATTTCCGCAGCCAGAGGCATTATTTTAGGATGTAAAGATACATTTTAACTAATAAATGTAAAAACGAATTAATTTTAAAGTTACAGATTACATATTACGATATGTTTACAGACAAGTCTAACATAGTTTATCTTACTTTCAAATAGTTTTACGGTTAATTTAAAGTTTGACCCAAGTTAGATAGGTACGTTTATAGCACAGACTGTAAAATATAGTCGTAGTGTTTGATGCATGCAAAGTGGCATGTTATGTCTGGTACGCATATTTTTCAGTGTATTTAGGCTGAAGTTGCAGTGATGTTGTAGGACGGGGAGACTTTTTTTTTTTTTTTTTTTGATACATGTTCTCAAATTCATGCATGGTGTGGAAAAATGTTATTGATGATTGATTAATGCATGAAATTGTTTCTTGACCCATTTTTCACAAAAGCCAAAAAAAAAGAAAAAGAAAAGAAAAGTGAAGCACATTCAATAGCTTAAGAAACACTGTAAGGTAACACTTCAAATATTGTGATGTTGTGCACAGTACTTTGCAGTCTTTAAACATGTAGAAACATTCTTTGTTATAAATAATAATTATGAAGAATAGTTTATTATCATACTGTACATATACTAGCTGACTGCAAATACATACATTAGTTGCCTGCATTGTTGTTTTATCCTCTTATATATAAAAATATATAAAAATAAAAAGTTTTATGTTTTAATTTATTTTGTTTTATTGCTTAAAACAACAACAACAAAAATATATAAAATAATGAGCAATCCTGAGCAAACACCAAAGATTTGTATTGACTATAGTTTGGATTAATTTGTCTTTCTAAAATATGTTTATATTGTGTTATGGCCCACCTATTGAAAAACTGATGTATGATAAGATTACTGATTGCCAACTCTTTTGCAAGACGAACACATAAATTACATAGTAAATAAAACAAATTATGTTTTTACAAAAATGAGTTTAGTGTTCACAAAAGATAAATATCAAGTCATTAGAGATTGCACCTCCCCCACCAGCATTATCAGAGCAATGTCATCACAGGTCATCAGAGAGATTGTCTTTTGCTGATGACCTACATAGTTTCCCGATTTACTAATTATAGTTATTGTCCAGGGAGAGAGCAGGGAACCTCACATCACAGACCATTTGTTCTTGCCATTTGTTCAGAAACTTTTTCGCAATAAATATATTTATAACTCATAATAGTTGCAATTGATTTAATAAATTTTAAGTGTAACTTTAATTGTAATTGTAAAGTACTTGTACTTCACCTGAATACTGCAACTTTGTACTTCTACTCCACCACAAGTACTAACAACTACTTCAACTACATTTAATTATCTTACTTTTGTAGTTAAATTTTGTAAACATTTTGAGTTGTCCTATACTGTTGTAATAGTACAACTTTGAGGTCATGTTTAATTCATAAGCCTACGTTTGTGTCTGAATAACGAAAGAAAGATAGAAAGAGAGAGGGAAATACTTTTTCTTGAAACCTTCTCCACGGTAGACATGAATTACCATTTACACAATCATACCTTCAAAATATCTACCACAAGTGTTTGCAGTGTCCTATCTGCAAGAGATTTGTTTCGCAAACCGACACACGATGGCAGCAAAGAGTAAACACGGACCTGTTTCTGGCCGCGAAGAAGAACACAAGCAAAGGGTGACTGGTGACGGAAACGTAGAAGAAGAAAAGACAGCACAAACATGAACATGGATAGTGTGAAACATTCAGCAAAATGAAATAACTCTCAGGTTTAACTTTTAACTGTTCATAAATAGTAGTTTAGTCGACGAATTGATGTCTGTTCGGTGACACACAAGGTGACTCTGTCTAATTTTTAAAGAAATGCTTCCTCCGCTCATCAACTGTATGTACAGTGTGTCAAGACGGGTGTTATGGAGAGGGTCCTCCGGTATCGCTCCACTTTTGAGACCGAACCCCCCTGCACTGACATGTGTTGTGGCCGCAGGGAAAAAGGACCTGATAGACCTCCCTGTCTTGAACGAGGACGAGCTTGAAGAGCAGTTTGTGAGAGGAACTGGACCCGGAGGACAGGCGACTAACAAAACCAGCAACTGTGTGGTGCTCAAACACATCCCCAGTGGGACTGTTGTCAAGGTTAAGCTTGTTAAATCCATCTGTGAATTATTGTCAGTCATGAAATGTACATTTACTCATGTACTGTACTAGAGTGCATTTTTGAGGTATGCGTACTTCATATTTCAATTTCACGTAACTGTATATTTTGAGGAATTTATTGTACTATTTACTCTACTACATCTAGCTGACCTCCTGATTTACTTTTCAGGTCATGATTTAATTAAAACAACAACAACAACAACAAAAAAACATAACCAATTAAGAGTGGTTCGATTTTTTACTTTTTATTTAAAGAAAACTCTAAGTAAGTTTTAATGTTTAATTTGTGGCAGATTCATTTTACAGTGTGGTATGAGTACTTTTCTTAAATAATCTATATCTGAATACCATTTCCACCGCTGATCTCTTTCTATCCATCTGTATCTATGTGTAGGAGATATTTGGTGAATGTGACAGTGTTTGACGTTTAACCTATTGACCATGGAAACTTGAATTAACTTCAAGCCAGCTTGTATTGAATTAGACCTTGTGGATTATGATCCCCATCCAAAGTTGACCACTTATGGTAGAAATTGAAGGCCTACTTGTCCACAAGTAAGCTTACAAGTAAAGGTTCACAGTGAAGTCATTTAAACAAAAAATATTGACGCCCTCCTAAACTTAATATGTTCCTCTTTCCCCACAGTGTCATCAAACCAGGTCTGTGGATATAAATAGAAAGCGTGCTCGGGACATTATGCGGCAGAAGCTTGATGTTGTTTATAAAGGAGAACACAGTGAAATTCTTATAAAGAAGAAAGAGTCTGAGCTGAGGAAACAAGAGAAGAGGAGGAAGGCAAATGAGAATCTAGAGAGAAAAAGACTCTTTAAAGAAACCTTGGCTGCAGATTCCAAACCTGGAAATGATGCTGTTTAAATGTCTGTGTGGAAAACAAAAATACAGTTTTTGTGTTTTTTATGTGTACAAATATATAATATCAGAGAATGGAAATGTACTGTCAACAGTTTTTTTTAACAGATTTTGAAATTAAACAAATAAAAAAATATATATATATATACAGAAATGAATGTATTTTTCAATATTTCAAAGGGGGTCCTCAAAAAGATTACAAGCTTTAGTTTTCAATCTTTACTCATCAGTGTATGTACACTTTGACTTGGAGAAATTGAGTATTTAAGTGACATTTTAGCATTTGATGACATAATTTCCTCTCACTCATTTCCTAAATATTGTGGTTAAGTTGGAGCTTCAATTCTGAATGCACCAGCACACTAAAGCATTTTCTACTGGCCCATTTGATATTGAAAAAGATAAAATTACATAACTGTAGATGCCGTACTGATGGCTGTATCAGCTACTTGAAGAGGGACTAATGTGCACAGGGCTCAGTATACTAACAGGCTACACCCTGCCTCTTTGTTTTAGATTTTAAGTATTGTTAAAAAGCAAGCAATCATGGTAAATTGTTATAATGTAATTTGTACGGTACTGTACCTAACTAAAAACTTTACATGCTTGTGCAAAGAACAAGGTATTTCTATTTTATGATACTTTATACTTCTGCTCCACTACATCTAAATATTACTCATTACATTTCACATAAAAAATACATTATATGATGCAAAACAATGAAATCCTGTCCCATGTTTGTTAGATATAAAAACAGTGCGTTACAATATTCTATTATAATATAGCCCCACAGGTAAGATGAATTAATAAAAATAAATAAAAATAAAAAATAAAAATAACGGACTGAAAAGTACAACATTTGCCTTAAACAAGTTGTGGGGTATTGGTATTATGATACATAAAATGGAAATAAAATAGTATCCCAAATATTACAAAGTACAGTAGAGTAGCCCAGATGTACTTAGTTACCTTCCATCACTGATAAATACTCCACATGTCACAGAGTAATTTCAGAATTTCATACTTGTGCTACGACTCCCGTATACTTCTCATTCACCTAGAATGGATAGTCTGTCTGCGAGGCCGGGCTTCGCAGAGCTGCGGCCAATAGGAGAACGACTTTCATGCTCGTGCCTCTCCCCAACCGGAAGAACCAGCCAATGAGAGGCGCAGTACGGTTTTTAAATCCTCCACACTCTCGCTCTGCTACAGCCTGATGTCTGGCGTTGCTGAAACTTAAACATTCACGAGCCCTTGGACTCAGAGGGCAAAATTTAAAAGACTCCTCGTCCTCTTTGAGTTTTTACTGTCGGAGCTGACATGGCAAAAGGTAAACTTTTCGAAAAAGTTTGGTTGTTTCAGTAATTGCTGAATGTTGTGCACGCTACATAATGCAAAACGTACCTCACGCTAGCTAGCGTTATCAAAGGAGCAATGTTTTAAATATACGAAGCCAATGTTTACCAATAAAAGTCGCCGGTAATGATCGGTTCTTGAATAATATCGGTTGAATTAAACAGCAGTGCCATTTATTTATTTACATGTTTATAAAGGGAAGAAAGGTGTGCTGAGAACTGACAAATCCCCCGAGGACACTGTGGAAAATAAAGTTTCCTCACAGAAGGAGACAAAGGAAAACAAACCTGCAACTAATAAGGTGTGTTTCTGTTGTATAATTGTACTGTTTTGTGCTCACAAACGAAAAACAATTTGTCTTTTTTCTTGCTAACAGTGGCGTCACTGTTGTGTTGCCTCAGCCTGGCGTCGTAGCAACGAATATAGCCTGAACGTTAACCCTGAACTGAGTCTTTCTGCCAAAACCTACCTTAAACTGTGCAATGCACTAATCAAAGGGTGAAGTTTAGGAGGAGAAAGATAATGTACACCTGGCCTCTTGGTTTGGGAAATAGAGCTGGAACTTTAAGTTCAGTCAACGAATGTTTAATTGTCTCTAGATAAGTAGTTTAATGGGCAACACACTTACAAAGAATTACAATGAGTTTTCTAAAGTATTGGGCTCCCCTGATTATTTTAAAAGGGAGTCAATGGCATGTATTGGGCAACATGAATGGAGCCCGTCTGCAATTATGTGTTTAACTATATACATTTTTTGTTGTGTTTTTACTCACTTATGTACTAATTCACACTCTATCATCAAACATGGTATTGTTACTACTTATGTTACATTATGTTCATATACTGTCTGTTGGTGATTCTGGTGTGAATATAAAATGAATATTGGGAACCAAGGTTTTTTTTATTCGGGAAACTGACTACCTGTTGCACAGAGCATCACATAACATGTGCAACATGTCAAAATTTGTTGGGCCTTGAATCTACATGCATGCTGGGTGCAGAAATTAAGACATTGTATTTGTCTACATTACCCTTATAGCCCTGAAAACAGCGTTGCAACACGCAAGTATTTTGCCAAGGTTAATAAGAGATCCTTTTGCAGGATTGTGTAGGTACAACGCCGTCCATTTTTCAGAATCTGCGGAGTCCAACCAAACCTAGATCCCCTCTGAGTGACACTTCAAGCATGCTGATCCAGGAAGGAAACGAATCTGATGCAACTACTCCTGACATGACAAAGTTAAAAAAACGTGAGTAATTAACTTTTAAGACGGTTCACATGGACTAAACTAAAATAACCCTGCCATTACAATGTCATTTATTATCACATGTAATCATGGCTATTTTGTTGACCTCTATGTTACCTTATGGTCAGCAGATCAGCCTGAGAATGTGAATGGCAGCAGTGTTCACTTATCTGATGACAGAACTGAACTTTTTTTCTTTTTTCTTGTTTGTTTTTATAACCCCATGTGAATTTCTTTCTCTTTGTTTCTCATTTTAGAAACGCCCAATGAAATGAAATCAAAGAGTTGTGATCCTCCAGAGCCGCAGCCTGAAATCGTTTGTCACAGTCATGGGATCAGACAACATGGTACTGAACAACTTGAGCAAAAAGGATCAAGCACGCACACAAATGCCAGGACTGCAGCAGACGTCAAAGTTTCAGCATCCAAACCTCGGAGTAGAGCTGGTCGAAAATTGGGGGCAAAAAAGTGAGTGTGAAAAACATGAATTGTACATTACATTGTAATTTTAAAAAATATATATTGACATGGATATAGAAAAGCTTCCACAGAAGATTGCCTTATCAAAATGTCATTACTTTGATCATTTCTCTCTTTTCAGGAATGAGAATAAAGCTCCACAAAACAGAAAGGTTACAGACTATTATCCCATCAGAAGGAGTAACAGAAAAACTAAAACTGAGTTAAAGGTCTGTTCAAAAAAGGCTTTCTCTGGTTATTATTATTATCAGCAGTGAATATGAAAAATCAGGCATTGTCATTTCAAACCTGCAGTTAAAATATTCACATTTTCTTTTCTTTTTTTTTCTAATTTATGAGTGTGTGAGGATTACTGGATTATTATAGCAGAGAGTTTGACATTGACACTATAACATTTAAATTATCCACAGAGTGAAGAACACAAACACATTGATATCCTGATCAAGAATGATGTTGAAGAAGGAATGCAGGTAAAATTTTATGGTTTAAATGTGTACTATATTTCACTATTTGTTTTGAGAACTTCAGTGTTTTGTAAATGCTCAGTTTTAATGGTTGTTTAAGACTAGGCATATGAATTATATTGAACAACTGTGAAATCTTTTCATATTTAAAAAAAAAGAATCAATTTACTATATATATAGATCAGTAGAAGGCAGTTAAAAGGCATCAAAAGATCAGTAAAAGGCAAATATATATTAATTTTTGTTAGTGATAAGTACTTGTCATACTTGTAATTGTCAGCTATGAGAGGAATCACCAACATCATTCTTAAAGATAGGAATAGTAAAGTAACTCCTGCTAAATTGCTAATTTAAGTGTCATACGTTGTTGGTTTTGGATGTCAACAGATTAAACACATAGAAGGAAAAGGAAGGGGAATATTTGCTGTCAAGGGCTTCAAAAGGGGAGAGTTTGTTGTGGAGTACCATGGAGACCTACTGGAATTACCAGAAGCCAAACAAAGAGAGGCCCAGTACGCGCAGGATCCCCAAAAAGGCTGTTACATGTATTACTTCCAGTATCAGTCCAAAACATATTGGTAAGTCTAAATGTCACTCATCTCTTTGAAATAGGATTGACATGGTCCAAGTTCTGACACTTTGATTTAATTACTTTGTTTTCCCCTTAATGTGTCAACTTTTCAGGGAATGGTTAAGTCTAACTGCCCATTTGAGAGATTGGGCGGTGGGTTTGGTGTCATAGCTTTTTTTGGTTTGTTTGTTTTTCCTGCTCACAAAGTGCACTCTAACTGTCTTGTTCTGGGAGTCGACATGGAGTACTATGGTACTATTTTATGTCATTTGGACAGTGCTTTCACTCTGATCCTTACATACTGGAGCCAAGAGGTGCGTGCGTGTGCGTGCGTGTGCGTGCGTGTGTGTGTGTGTGTGTGTGTGTGTGTGTGTGTGTGCGCGTGTGCGCGTGTGCGCGTGTGTGTGCGTGTGTGCGTGTGTGCGTGTGTGCGTGTGTGTGTGTGTGTGTGTGTGTGTGTGTGTGTGTGTGTATTTTAAAAAAGCTTAACCACGGGGTAATTAAAAATTCAATGTTTTATTTATTGGCAGATACATGATGTATACTTATCAAGATATGAATGATTATTAATGAATATGCAAATTATTGCAGAAGGCTTGAAAATAGACATTTCCTTGCCTTCTACTTTACATACCTGGATATGTTTTAGTGATCGTTTAATGTTTATTTGTTTACTCACTACAGTGTGGACGCTACAGAGGAAACAGGCCGTCTTGGCAGACTGCTCAACCACAGTAAAAGTGGAAACTGCCAGACGCGGCTTCACCCCATCGACGACACCCCTCATCTGATCCTGGTGGCTTCCAGAGACATTGAAGCAGGGGAAGAGCTGCTGTATGACTACGGTGATCGGAGTAAAGCCTCGGTCTCAGCTCACCCTTGGCTCAAATACTGATCGCTTGACAATGAGTGAAGTATCGGTTTGCTCTGCTGTCCTGTTCAGCTCCATGTAAAAGACACGATAGATGAGCAGTCCTCAGCTTTTTCTTTTTTATGAAGTGTAAAAAAAGTTTTTTGTTTTAAATGAGGGCTAATGCATCAACTCAAGAGTGTATTTTGGCAACTGTTTTTATCATGGTTTTATACATTTATTTTATCTAACTGCAGCAGCCTGATGCAAGCTTGAAAGGTATTTCTACTGGATAAGTGTTGTTTCACATTGTCCATTAGTTTCCTTTTGTAATGAATATAATTGACAATTCAGGTTTGCTATTGTAAATTATTACCTGTGCTGTAAATTAAGGAATAAAACACTGTTGAGTTTCATTCCAGTTTTGACATGGTTCATCTGGCCCCATCCTTTACTTATTTTGGGCAGTTTTACCCTAATTTCCATGGAGATGGGAGGGGTATGACATGCAATAAAGGCTGATGTGGTTATGTGGTGTATGCATTAGAAAAACTGACTTCATTCCTTGTCTCTTGTAAGATAGCAGTAACAACAGTTTTGATTGGATTCTGACTTTACTCAGTCCTGTGTAATTTTACATCTGTATCATCATTGTGCAATAACAGGTTTACAATCAGTCCCATAAAACAATCTTTTTAAAAGTAACATTCTTTCCTTTGATATGAATATTTTTTACTTATTTGATAGCTGATGGTTGAGAATGAAAACATTTTTAAAGTAACTGGACCAAGATGAAACCCCTTAAAGACTTGATTTTGATTCACAAAGAAAGAAGACATAAGCTTATAAATAACTTCCTTTTCATGTATTAACAATCAGCAACATAGATAATACTTTCCAGTTTAATTTCGTACCTATACCAGGCTTTCCATATGATATGCATTTCTACTGAAGAAATAATTTCATCTATATTTCTACAAACCACATTAGGTTCAAATTACAGGTACCAAATACAGTGCTTGTTAGATTGACAAACAGACATTGTAAAAAATAATCAATATAAAAGTGGTTAACTGATGAGGAAATTGTGCCGACAAACCCCGTTTGTCTTCTACATGGTCAGTTCTTGTGAAAGGTTTTTTCTTATTTTCGCCTGAATGAAAACCTATAAACACAAAAGGTCCAGAGTTATTTTAGAGTATTTTTCCAGTGCATAGTGGTGTAAATCTGGAAATTGCAAGTAAAATTGACGAGAAAGCAACACTGAGTCATTGCAGACTGTAATTATGGATGGCTGAAGTAGTTTGGCAAACACACTGCCCATTTCCAGCTTCTCTCTCTCTTTCGTTCATTCATTCAACACTGACTGACACATTCTCAGCATCAGCATGAACTCATTTGGTCACAAGTAAATCATTAGGAGACAGGAGATGGACTGTGAGAACAAACCCTGCAAGGTTATGTCAACATCATGTGGTTGCTGATGAAATTTTTCTTGAAACTTTGCCATCTGATGTTCACAGCTAAAAATAAATGTTATTTTACTCTAATTTTCTTCAGATTACTTCTTTGTTGTTTACACATTTGAACTTCTGTGTTCAGCAAAGCAATCCAGCCTGTTACTCACAGTTTGCCTATGGTTGTCCTCTCGTCTTTTGCATCATTTATCATGGCTGCGCTGTCCTCTGTGGCTGCTTGTGTGTCCAAATCCACCTCCACCATGGCAGGCTCACCCTGTGGCAGAATCCCACTGCAGAGAAAAGTAGAGCTGTATAATATTTTTATTCAAATGTGTGTTTCATGAAAAAAACATTAGATTATATGTTGTTATCAAAAAGATAAAAATCAGCACAGGCCACTTGTTGATATCTGCTTAATCATGGTGCTGATGTTGCTGCATATCATTAGAGAATTACATTTTCTCACCCAAGATCAACTACCAACAAAAAAAGTATGTCTTTTCGAAAACCCTCTATGAGTCTGTTTTTCTTACATTTTAAATCCTGTTTAAGTCATGCTCTTATCACTTCGCTACCATAATGTCAGATTATGCAGACAACAGAGTCACTGCATCAGTATACCTGCCTTCAAAATAAAAAATAAAGTCCAATTGGAATTGTGAGTCAAGCTGTACTACTAGTGAAAAAGTAACGTGAAAAATACTTACAAAACATTTTATCAAAAAGTAATCTAAGGAAGAGGAAGACAAGCCAAACCCTAGTCCTTTTAAAGACAGACTGGCCGTAACAATGTGAACATGATTACATTTTGTGCTTTATTGCGATTGTACTGGATACTTATGTCCAATTTAAAAATGTCAGTATACATGACTAGTGTATGAGAGTTTGATGCATACCAATGTTAAAATGTCTAACAGCTGGCCAAAAGGTGGTCTCTACAGTACAGTCTCTCTCATTCTCGTGGACTGTATTTATCAGTTCAAAACAAGAACTAGAGATACAACTGTTGTGTGGAGTTTACACTAAGGAACAACTTTAAAAGATTCAAATTAAAATATTTAAATTTAGTTATATTAACTTTGCAATAAAACCTGTCTTTACCGGCCCTAAAATGTTCTGAACTTTAAGGCTAAGGTTTAATAATGTTATCCTCATTGCGTATGTAAATCTGGATGGGCAATACATTGTAATGCATTTATGATTTAAAAATAGGTGACAAGAATATAAAAAGAGAACACTTTACATACCCTGTCAGAATGGACTTGAGTTTCTCACCTTTTGTACAGCTGCAGCTCCTCCTGAGCCACCATAAGCTGAGCTTTGAGCTGGTTCCTCTCCTGCAGGACCTCCTTCAGCTCCTGCATGGTGAAGCGCGGTCTGTTGGGGTCTGTAAGATCCACCACCAGCTGGTTTGGTCCCACTGTTTGCTTGAATTGCAGATAGGAGAATCATCTCTAAAAACGTCCATTTATTTGTGTCAGAGTAACTTTAAGTGTACATGACAGCCTGTGAACACTCACCGTGCCCTGCCCGGAGGAGCTCTCCGTGATGATCCTGTCCAGTTCACTCTTCAAGTTGTCCCGCTCCATTTTCAGCTCCTCCAGGGACAAGTTGTACTTGTTTACCAAAGTTTCGAACATTTCTAACACGCGGACTATTCTGAACTGTAAGTCTGACACTTCCTCGCCGGTGTTGCTTATTTTTAACAAATCTCTTCCGATTACATACGAAATGTCATACACATCCTCCACCGTCAGCTCAAACGCGTCCTTATCGAAAGCCAAAGCGGGCGACGACTCTTCTCCAAACTCCATGACGGAACGAAACGACTCCTAAATAACACCGGAGTAACGAACTTTTCTTCTAGAACTACAATGCTCTAAAATTAGAGCTTTCTTTCTTTTGTCTCGGGTGCAACACT
>JAOWBC010001486.1:14608292-14621393 GCA_028566105.1 Hypoplectrus providencianus
TCATCATCATCATCATCATCATCATCATCAATAAGCTCTTCATGTATATTTAGTGTGTATGTATGTTATAGTAACAATTGGAAGAAGAAAAATAAACTTTATTCTGGACAAGTATTATTTTACAAATGTAACCCAGCATATATTGGTTGTTGGGATATGTTTTATAGCAGGGTTTTACAAGGGTTTATACAAAAGATTTGATTTTCTCCATACATCATGTGTAGCATTACACCAAATGAGGCACAGAAGAACTTCTTCATAATAAAGTGTCACACTGACTTGTAATGACTTTTAAAGCCAATGTGAGGTCATAAATAAACATAATAGTGCCCAGATGGACAGCTGTCTGAATTTTTTTAGGCCCTTTAAAAAACCTTACCAAATTGGATGAATGCTAGCAGAATACCAGAATGTATTGTAAAAACTGCCACCAGTTGAAAAACAGTCTTATTAATCCAAATGTATAAACAGCAAACACATTAAGTTTAAAATAACCACGTAATGCAGCAGTTAAATCATTTCTTATTAATATGAGGACAGCGATGACAGAAACCAACTGATAGTGATGCAGTGCAGGAAATTATTAAGAGAATCATGAAATTTGAACTCAAGGTCATACAAAGGAAAGCCTTCTGATGGGAAACAACGTGGGGTCGTCTGCAATCAAACCGGCTGCCACCATCGGCATTATGGCAGTGAAGATTCTGAAACAGAAATGGTGACAGGATGAGATGGAGGGATATTTCGAATTGAAGACAAAAAGCATAGAAGTGGGATTTACAGTTATACGTTTTGTAACCATCGCTAAACCACAGTGACACTAACTTTTGACAACTCACATTGTTTTGTAGATTCCTGTACAATCTCTTTACTATATTTCTATGATGATAAATCACAGGAGAAAATAAAACAGGACAGTGAAGGACTGATCCTCCTGACTAAAACAAAGATTAACATAAGTGTATGAAGAAAAGTGTGCGAGGGTCAACTCAGACTCATTACTCACAATCGTCTAATTCCTGATTCGGCCTGATCAGTGGAACTGGAACATGGTGGAGGAGATGGAGGACAAGCAATTGAGCTGACGTCATCCCCAAGATCCTCACTGAGGATATGGAAGATGTAACTTTAATCTTTTGCAATAGAGCAGCGAGCAGTTGAAATCAGCAATATCTTTGATTTCAGATACCAAACACACCTTCTGTAAAATGCCAGCTCTTCCTGTAGCATGAACACTTGGGCCTTGAGTTCATTCTTCTCCTGCAGGACGTCCTGCAGCTCCTGCAGGGTGAATCGAGGTTTGTCTGACTCCTGCTCCAGGCTGTCTGTCTCCTCGTCTGGTTCTGCATCAGCTGGAGCCTTCTGCAGACACAACACACATTCAGCATTTCTATTGAGCACAGGGGTTAGACTGATTCACATTCATGGCAACCAGCTTCTGATACAAATCATGGCTAATTACTGTTTGCAAGAGCTTTCACACTGTGTGCTTTACAGCAGCTCAGTGACAACAAATAAAACAAGGCTTGAATCTCTAAACCCAACTCAACTGAGCCTGGTATAAAATATTTCAAAAGAAAGTGTATTTGTGCAGAAAATATAAAAATTCAGGCACTATTAATGACCAATGCCCTTCAATGTCTATTTTCAAAAACTTTCAATTAATTATTATATTAACAAACCTTTTTAAGGACCCATTAAAAACAATGCTATCAATAATTAGGAAAATCACATCATGAAAAAAGCAACAATAAAATACAACAACTGTAAGTTTATGTTCTCAAATTTGATTAAATAACTAAATTTTTCATGGGGTAGAAAATGTATCCAGTACATTTCTGAACTTGAGGGACACACCAGCTTACCAGAGTGATCATGCTGTGTTTGATGTAAACAGTCTTAAAGTAGGGCTCTACTATAACCACAGTCACACTATGTACAGGACAGAGTTAAACTGGTGTTACCTGTAACAATGTTGTTGTGGCCTTATCTTCGTCACCATCTTTCTCATTGTTTTCTCTCTTTGGTGACCTTGGACGAAAGGAAGGACTCTTGTCACGTTCAAAGCAGTTTGCGATGAAGCCAGGGTCCCCTCCACACTCCACCCATACTGAAGTAGGTTTGATGGAGTTAGATGCTGAGGACTGAAATGATAACAGAACAACTAGCCAGAATGCATCAAATATGTAAGAACCAATTTTTTGACCTGGTTTATTGCCTGCGGAAGAGTCCTTTCTCTCTTTTCTTACCGTCACCTGTGGTGATGTAAGTGGTGACATCCCTGAACTGGTAAGAGAGGTTTCTACGATATCAGTGACCTCTCTGTCCAGTTCCCAGCCCCGGAGCTCCTTTCTCAGCCTGGTGACCTCCATCTGCAGAGCCCCCAGCTCCTGCTGTCGTACCTGGGCTGCAGCTTCCAACTCAGCCCTCTGCTGGATCAGCGCCTTTCCCTGAGTCTCCATCACTCCTGTTCTGTGACGAAGGTCCTGGTTGATTCTTATTAGCCGCTGCTGCTGCATCTGGAGCTATAGGTGAGGAAACATATTATAACTTCACAAAATCTGGTCAGATAAGGTAAACTGTAGACTAATTTGTAACACTGAATATTTAATTACTTGTAAGCATTTCCCTGTGACCCCTAACTTAATGTTTCCTTTGCTTTTTGTATTATTATTCATTTATAGGGTTCCTTGTCATATCCTACATAGGGGCCTATAGGTAGGGCTTCGCAGGCTGGCCCAAAATCTTATATCCTGATATATATAACATACATGAGCTGATGGTTTAAATGCTCACCGCCTCAATATCCTCATTTTTCCCTGTCAGTTCATGGTCTTTAGCCCGGATTTCATCCCTCTGCTTATCCACCAAGTCTTTCAGCTTATTCATCACCTGCTTCTCCTTCTCTGACATTCCTGTGGATATAATAAAAAAAAGCATAGAAAGCATTAAGCATTACTGTAGTCTAAAAGAAGAGTTTATTCATTTATTCCTGGCTTGCTTTTTGGTCCACAGCAATGCATTGTTTAGTTTCTGTGTCGGAATACTTTATGGACCACCATCTGCTGTAGGTAAAACACTGACTCTGAACCTCATGCAACTTCAAAATTGAAAAACTGAAAAAAATCAGAACCATCCATTTAAAAGACTTTTCAAGGGATAGTTCTAAATGGATACATTTACATTATTTTAAAGGGATACTTTTAAATCCCTTTAAAATCTTTAACATCTACTTGATTTCAGTGTGATTTTTGCAATTGCATTCTCAAATAAAAATGCAGACATAATTTTTTAAAATAAGAATAATTTCATCGTGATAGACAACATTATCTCAAACACATTTTGAGTCTCTGAAAGCTTTCATACTCTGACAACATTTTGTAAAACCAATTGCTGATTAGAATGTAGGAAATCAAGTTATTGAAGCACCTGTCACAATGTGCCGGTGAGCAGAGTGATCATATCACTTGAAACCAATTAATTTGCATATACATTTTTATTAGCAGTGTGTGTGTGTGTGTTGTGTGTTTGCATCAGTACTGTTGCCCTGACAGTAAGTATAGAGCCAGCCAGCAAGTCTCACACAGAAGTGATATATTCTTGTCTGCTTCAAAAATAGCCTCCTTTACAAGTGCCTGACTGCCTCTCTAACAGCCTCCTGTTCATGTCAACATTTACGCATGCAGCAATTACTGGAGAATCCCATGTGACCACATAGGGTGAATATGTGTAACGTACAGCAGATGGTTAATCAGGGCAACACAAATCTGCAGTGAGAACACATATGGAACATGCATTAGATCTGTCCTGGAACTCTGAGCAAGACCAAACTGATTTAGTATCCAGTGTCATCACGCTGTGTCACGCAAAACAACACAACGCATGGCAAGACTTCAAACGGCAACAGAAAGCACATCATGCTTTTCCATGGCTATCAGTAGTTATTATACTACATGCTATGCACTTAATTGATTTTTATATACTTTAAGTTATAGTTTGAATGTTTTTAGTGTTGATGTGCAAGGTGTTTATCTATGGTGTATTACTTAAAGTAGATGGCAGTCAATCAGGCAATGTTAAGTGTTTTTTTTAATACAGCAAACAATATTAAGCTGATATTGATTGTATTAAGGTGTCTTAAATATGTTCTGCCTGCTGCTCCAAACTGGGCCTGTGCTGACCACTTTCTAATGTAGGTCATATACTGACTATGGTTCAGGACCTCAAACAACCCTTTAATATTTTTATTTGTTTATACTGTCTTAGTATTTTAATTATGATCTTATATTATGTCTTAAATGCATGAAAATTGAAACGGATCAACTGACAACCCACTCATCAGTATCCACTGTAGAGATGAGCAGCTCATACAATGTCTTCTGACTCTGATGACGAGAAAACCTGCTGATATCACAAATGTCTGCTGATATTAGCAACAGTCAGACATTACCACTTGTTTTTTCTCCAATTTTAAACCCTGTATGACTCATGACACAAGGATCATTTTTATGTAATACAGCATGAGGCCATGGATGACGCGACACTAAAACCAGAGTCCATAGCTTGCTGTTATTAGCAGCTGATACCTGACCTGTTTGAAAATGTTAATATTGGCACTGACCCTGTGTGTCGGATCAGTGAGTCCCTATCGACATTTAATGCAAAACGTAATCATTTTATTTATCTGCCAGAATAGTTAAAGAAACCTTAGAAAAATAAATACTGATAGATATGTGAAATGATATGTTGATGCAGAGAACACACCTTCCTGTCTCTGCAGGTCTTCCTCTGTGACAGGGGACTCTTTCAGAGAGAGGCTCACTAACAGCCTCTTGTTTTCTGCTTGAAGCTGGGTGATTTGAGACAGCAGGTCTTGGACTTCTCCTCGCCATACATCATCCACCAGCTCCAACTCCTAAACAAAACAAAGAAAAAAGAAAACAGTCAAGTGTGGGAACAGAGTACTTGGCGTTTGTGTGAAAAGGGTCAACAAAGTTGGAAAATCATGGAGGCATGTCATCTCCACTCCACTCCAAATCCAAATCTTCCTTTACAATCCGTAGTATTTCTCGGTTCAGTTCCTAACATGAACCATTGGAAGTTCCAGGTGTTTGACTGTAGATTTTTTGCATGGTATAATTGAACAAAAAATATTAACTATGAAGCAAAATGTGAAGTTCATAGTAAACCACAAATAAATGAATTACTTCCTAATCGTTATAAAAGCACAGCAATGTGTCAAGGTGTTCTGTATGCAATGCCAAGAAAAAGAAGGGACCACTTCGTATTAAATGTGGTCTGGTCTTCATCAAAGTCACAATATGTGACGTATGCTAACCTGAACAATCACGACACAGACCGTAAACATACAGGTAGACAGGTTGGGAGACAGACAAACCAACACACACACACACACACACACACACACACACACACACACACACAGGTAAATGAATATATGGGTACAGAGACCTGCTGGTGCTTTCTCTCCTGATCATATCTGTCGCTTCGCTCCTGTCGCAGCCTATCCAGCTCCCGCCGCAGCTCCTCGGCCTCTTGCCCGGCGGATCCGCTGCTCACCAGGGCCTCCAACAGCTCCAGGACCCGCACCACTTTTGGTACCACCCCGACCAGAGACTCGCACCCAAACCTGTCGATGACCCGCTCAAACTCCTGCCCGAGTACTGCTGCTATGTCGTACACATCCATAACCGTCAGCTCCGCCGCGGGTCTGTCCAGCGCGGACACAACGCAGGTTTCCATGTCTGTCCTCTGCTTTACCTACACCTCCGACATTCAACATATCTGTCTTTCCTCTCACCCTCCGAGTTGACTCACATTTACTTCAGAAAAACTCGTTTGCACAAGCGAGCTGGCGCAAGTGTGAACAGAGAGACGACTTGTTTCAGTTTGTTGACAGTTGAAACTTTAACGTCTGAGGCAGTCTGAAACTTTCTATGCTGCATTCACTATCCCCTAGAAACTCGTTCATGTTACTTTCAACGATAATTACTGTCACTTTGACGATCAGCTCAGATGAATTGTAGGGTATATGAATAAAAATTACCAGTTCGTAGAAGCTAAAGATTAAAGCACTACTTTTGTTTGGGCAAACATGAAAGCTATTAGTGTCATTTTAACGGTATGCAATTATTTACAAACGCTCCTGAAGGTAGCAGCGCCGAATCCAGGTTGACTCAAAGCCCTTCTGCGCATGTCATGATATTACGTGCGCATTACCTTCTATGCACATTGTAAAGTTATTAAAATACCCCAGGCTGCACTACAAGATACTTGAGGTACAGCTTACACTAAGTAATTCAAATTCTGTTCTAAACAAAAGTAGACAATTTAAATTTCTTGGTAGAACAGGGAAAAAAAATCACTACATTTTTAAAGTTCTTTTTTAATGGGCTATGGTGATTATATGTTGTTGATGATCAAATCCAGTACTATAGAAAAATAATAGATCAGTACAAGAAAAAGTAACACAATGGGACATTAAATCAAACATTTATTGTTCATTTGTGTGACATTTACACTTCTTACAAGGAGAAACCACTATTGTCTTTACTAAAATATATTAATAGATCTGAATGTATAAAGACATTTCGTACAGACGAAAGGAAAGAACATAAAAAGATGCATTTTAAGACCCTGTAGGAAAAGCTCCCAGAGGCAAAGAGAAATTGAACACCTTTATATTGTTTTTCAACTAATCCTAAATCTTCATTCAAGCTAAAATAAGTATTTGACAAATAAGGACACCTACATCCAATATGGGTGTGCAAGCATTTAGTGTATTATTACGCTTTAACATTAAATCCAGGATCTCCTCTAATAAAGGGACACTCTTGAGTGTGGATTATAAA
Source organism: Hypoplectrus providencianus (assembly GCA_028566105.1). Lineage (NCBI taxonomy): Eukaryota > Metazoa > Chordata > Actinopteri > Perciformes > Serranidae > Hypoplectrus > Hypoplectrus providencianus. The sequence goes on from JAOWBC010001486.1 coordinate 14,615,165, forward strand.
TATACTTCGTGCGAGTGGCACACTCCTATACAGACTGTATGTCTTTAAAGGTTTGATTAAATGCATTAGTGCAGTACATTCCAAGGCCTCTGAGACAATCTTGTACTGTTAAGAAAGAAAGCTGTTTTGCTCATAACAAAAAAGTGTCCGTCATGAAGGCAAAGTCAGAGGTATGTAAAACTTTTGCAGCAACATGGACACACAATGTGATTCCCCAGTGTCCGTTACCGCCCACCAAATCATAAATAGCACAGTCTACACAAAGAAAAATGTGCTCCATAATAAACCTCCAAAACTCTGTGCAAATAGGTTGTCCAAAGCATGATGAAAACTAACTATTGACCTACAATATATACTGTCGATTTGTAGTCATTATCAAGGTTTTATTCTACAAGCAGCAGAAGCACTCAATCATCTAAAATTTTTGTAATGCAGAAAAAAAAATCTTTAACACAACCTAAAAATGTAACATTAAACTTTTATGTGCTTGATGCCAAATACTAAAATGAAGATTATTCTGCCAGGATGGCAGGTATATGTTTCTTTTTAAAAAGGAGTAAAGACAGCATACCATACAGGCCACAAGGTTAAAAAAAAGAAAAAAAAAAAAAAGAAAAGAAATCAGGCTTCTGGTCAATTTTGGCAAAAAAAAAAAAAAAAAAAAGGAAAAGGTAAATCAGGAAGGTAAAAGAAAGGAAAGAAAACAGTGAGATGCAAGATGAGGCAGAGGATTGTCAACATGCAACTTAAAGAACTGGATGTTCTCGAAAATGGGTCCTTGTCTAGACAATCTAACCATCCGCAAGTGGAGCATTTTCTTCCTCTGTTCAGGCATTACTTGAACTGCAACATACAGAAGAGATGAAAAAGATTAAATGAGACTTGTTGGTATTTATCATCTTTAAGTTAAGGAAAAACATAGTCATTTCCCACATGTTGCATCAATAAGAAACAGTGGAGCAGTTTGAATGTGCAGTGCTCTGCTTAAGGTGACAGCAGCGGGTGGCTTTAACTTTAATCAGAAAGAGCATGTAGTCAACAAATAAAGTTAAACAGAAGCAGGTAATTAAGCTGTTATTGGCCCACTCTGAGATGGTGTTGGTCTCAGCAGAACTCCATTCAAAAAACAATTCAAGTTACAACATGGTTTAAATTACCAAATAGGGTTCAGCAATATAGAGTTGTCCAACAATATGTGCTGATCTACCATATTAAATACAATACACACACATACAGAGTGGGGGCGCTGTTTAAATATAGGCATAGCATTATATAGAAGTCATAATTTTGGTATATTTTCAACACTATAACACTCTGCCTTTTCTAAACAGTCCTTACCGTAGTTTTGAGTGGTACGTTGGGTTTCTGAGCCAGCGCAGGTTTCTTCATGAGAGCAGGCTTACTGGGTTTTGGCGACATGGTTGCAGGATTGGCCAGCAAGGAAGTTTCCCCGTTCCCCTCTGGCTCTAGAGGAACTCCAGCTAACTCGTAGTGCTTCTTCCTCAGATCGCCCAAACGCAGACGCTCATTCTCCAACTGACTTTCTAATTCCAGCACCTTCACCTGAGGGGCAGTTAAAAGACATATTTATTTCCCTGTTTTCCTAGATTTGGTTCAATAAATTACTTCCAACATATCAGGCCAACACAGACGTATAGTCGTATTATAGCCTGTGCTTACATTGATCTGTCAGTCATGTTTCTGCAGTTTCTTTAATTTATTCATTTAAGATATTAATATCAGTTGGTAGCCTCCAGTTAGCATGTAACTTTTTAACAAATTCTGAATAGAAATATGTCAGTTGTGTGTCAGACGATGCCTGGAGACTTGCAAAAAGGCACAAATGTTTAGGTAAGAACATTTTAGCAAACATGATGTCAGAATAAACAGCAGGGTTTTACCAATCATTAACCACCAGCAGCATCTAAGTTATTTTTCACAACACCAAAGCTGATTGTCTGAAAAACTTTGCTGAGGTAAACAAAATGTCAGACTCACTGAGGCACTGGATTGGCAGTATTTTGCCAGTTGAGGAATAAAGGACCCTCTGTAGCCCTGTCCCCAATGCCCAATCAGCCCTTATTGTGTTTTGATTACCGTATTATGTTCTACTTTTTATGTAAAATACTTCAGGATTTTATCTGTGAGAAGTGCTCCATAATTAAACGTTACTTATTTACTAATTAGCCACCATTTAAAGTGTTGCTGTGGTTGTGTGGATTTATCCAATTTATGTTTAATATTTAGATTTTTTCTTTGACATTCCAAACCACAAAGTGTGTTCAGTACTTGGATTTTTATCATACTTTATTATTATTATTATATCAGTGGCAAAAAATGAAAATTCATTCTGGGATAACTTTTGTCACACAAAATGCAGTTATTGTGACAGGCCTACTTACATACTTATCTTAAATTAAATTATTAGTTAATTTGAGGGATGAATGATTTCAGGAGCTAACATATAAAGTATGAAAAATGTACTCTTGGAGTTTTGCAGTCCCTCTTTAAAACCCCTCGCAGTCCTGTGACCATGACTGACCTGTGACTCCATTTCTTCTTTTCTCAGCTTAATGAGAGACATCCCAGAGAAGTCCAAGATTTCTGCACACGAGAAATGTTTAAGAGTTATTGGACAGATGCTCATCAGACTCTCCTGCCATGTAATATGATTACATAATCCCACTGTAGGCACCTTTTTCCTCCAGGTGCTCCTGCCCCGTCCTTGTTGAGGCCACCACGTTGGCTGCCATCTCATTCACATGGCGAGAAGCCTGCTGAAGAACTGACAGCCTCTTGCTGCCACGGTCTGCCTTAACCTGAATGAAAAAAAAACAGTAAACTCATTAGCATAGTACAATTAAGTATATTTCTACAACAGTAAAGTATCAGAAATGTTTTTATCACAGCATTTCTCTTTGGAAGTAGACCGTTACCTTGGATGCAGCCACCAGCTGTGCTGTGCTGGCAGCAATCTCGTGGGAGCAGACAATCAACTCTTCATATTTTCCTGTGTGCAGCACCACCTTATCAGCGGACTCCCTGAGAGGAAGCAGGCAAATATTTTTATCATGCTGCAAACTAACATTAATGGCACATGTATTTTACACTGCCAGATTAAAGAATTAATTAATTCTAAACTTTCTCTATACGTTTTTTTTTGTGTTTTTATATCTCATATATCATATATTTTATGTGTTAATATATCACCTCCGGCATCTGGTTAAAAATATTTACTCCTGTCTTTTATGTAAGCCAAGAAGCCACATCTAGCGTAAACCATACTTTTCAAGTAATACATTGACAGTGGTGTTTAAAAATCACAAAATAAAATCTAATGATTGATATAATAATGTACGAGATAATGGCCTCTATGACTTACACCATCTCTGTGGCCCCCCATCCCACGGCCTTGGCAGCAGAGATGAGTCCTTCGGTCCAGCGAGAGTTTCTGGCATAGAACTCCTTGATGCTGGCTGCGCCCTGAACAATCAGAACAACAGGACTGTTAGTCCTTTTAGTTGTTTTTTTCTGAAAGGAGCAGAGCAGCTCCCGATTTGATGTCAGGAACAAAAGCTGTCGAACTCAAGCAAATGCGAGCTGCCAGCTTCTGGTTCTAAATTAGAGCTGAGTGACTCACCCTCCCACCCTCGACTATCTCCTTCTGCAAGTCTGTGGATGCAATGATCAGCATGCGGATGGCCTACAGAAGTGGGTGAAGACAGAAGAGAACCAAGAAATGAAATACATGTTTATCAGGGCAATATAATTAAATAAGGGTATATGTCTGGTAGACTATAACAGTACCACAGTACCTTCATCAGGTCTGTGCAGCTGTTGAGGATTCTGCAAAAATAAAAAATAGAGAAGAAATTTAGAACAAAATGTACAGAGTGATTGAAAGTTTTCCATCAGAAACAACATATATTGTTTTGAAAAACAAGACTGTTGCTAATGATTATTTTCATTATCAATTAATCTTTTTATTATTTTCTTGACAAACTCATTGGTTAACAAAATGTCTAAATACTGAAAAAATGTCCCTTCAAGTTCATAGTGTTGTCTTTAAATGTCTTGATTAGTCAGTCCAAAACCCAAAGGCATTTAGATTAATGACATAAAAAAGAGAAAGCAAGGATTTCCATATTTAAGAAGATGAAAAAAGACTTCCATCTTTGCCATTATTACATGAAGAATGCATTTAACAATAAGTTAATCAAAATAGTTAATAGTAAGATATTACCTAATAACTAATAGTTGCCAATTTACTTAAGGTGATAAAAAACAGACAAAAGACATCGTTCTGCATACAATTATGGGTCTAATGAGAGATTTTTAAAACTAAGAAATGAACAAACCTTTCATTGACCTCCAGTTTAACTCCTGTTGTGTCTTTTCTCGCCTGATTCATCATTTCCTAAAACCAAACCAGAACCGTACATTAAATGAATCAATACACTGACATATTACAAGTGATATTACAAGTTGATTGAATAACATGAGCAGATTTTTAGGGTAACATGACTTACATCAATCCTACGGACTGCCTCCTCAATAGCGGCTGATGTTGCAGCCATTTCTTTATCAACCAGATCTCCGAGCTCGTCCTGGCGCACGTCCATGCCTTTTGGCCGCAGCTCCTAAATTTAACAAGTGGAAAAATGATGAGTAAAGATAAAGAGGCTGGTGAAAAATGGGACCCAATTGTTGATGAGTCTTCATGGAAAAAAATTATTTGATATCGAAACAACGATCACAAATCATTAATGAGACACAGGTATGTAAACATTTGGCTGGCAAACTCCAAAGATGTTAGGGCAATCAATATGATTACTACTACTGTTAACCGTTTACCCAGAAAATGTGTCTTGTCATCTCCTCTCCTTCAGTCACTTTAAATTTGATATCTTATGTTCCACAATTTATTTCTACTTTAAGGAGACTAATATTTGTCCCTTAAATTACAAAAGTTACTCAGGAGCTCCTAGCAACCTATGAAAGAAGAGTTACTAGCTACTGATGCAAACATTTGGACAGAAAAATGTTTCCACCTACAACATCCTCATGGTGATTTCATGCAACCAGTTCTTTTTTTAAAGGCATCCTTTAATGTTATTTAATTTAAAACTGTGTTTATGCCACCGGTTAAAAGCAATTACAGAAAGTTTCAGAGCACATTTCATAAAGATAAACAATACTCTCTTACCTGTCCCAAGTACAGGATTTTTTGGATGACCACACGAATGGAGGCCGGGTCTGCCCTCTGGAGGGTGGTCTTGGACTTCAGGTCCTTTAAGTACTGCAGACTCTCAGTGGCAGCATTCCTGCAGTTCTCCGTCAGTCCTGTTGGGTGCAAAGGGAAGGTGGTTACGATCAACCTCATGGCTACACTGGCACTGAAACGGCACTCTTCAAATGAGTAAATGGCATGGGTGGTAAAGACTAAAATAAGTGATGTAATGGCATGGAGGTAATCCAGATATTCCTTACGGTCTGCATGGTCAGTGGGTGCCATGTGTGCAGTGGCACTGCCGTTGATGATTGTATCCGCAGCCAAGTGGGAGAACTGGGTCAGAGCCCTCAGCAGCCCTCCAGCATCTGGTTACAGGATAATACAGTAAGAGAGCAGTATGTCACATTTACAAAGCAGCCACACACTGTCATGAGGTCAGCCAGATCATGTTGAATCAGAAGCAGCTTCAACTCACCCCCCATGTTACTCAGATAATCTGCATGGCCCTTTTTCACTTTGTCTACGGAGCCCAGCGTGGCCTCCGCCCGACTTATGAGGTAATCTGTGTTTGGAAGGCAAACAGTGGATTAAAAAAAGTCTCCAGGATCAACATATAGTATATATGTTTAACCAGCTTGGGGTGATGGTCCTTTCTTTTTACTTATTTAATTCTCAGACACATCTCTTACTTTTCTCTTCAGTTTATGTAATAGAAGGGTTCTGACCTGGAGAGCTGGTGCAGCGAACATGAAGGGGATCATCCAGCTTAGCAACAGCATCTTGGATGATGCTCTCAGCCTCAGTGACGGTGCCCTGCAGCAGTGCAAACTGCTCCTCCAGAAGCTTCTGCTTCAGCTGCTCCTCCTGACTTGCCTACACAAACACAGACACAAATTCAGAATGTGTATACGTGTAAGGTTTGATACTTGCTGAAGACAAGATAATTATCCCAACATACATAAACTAAAACTTTAACTTTTTTATACAGCCAAACTT
>JAOWBC010001486.1:14621493-14632083 GCA_028566105.1 Hypoplectrus providencianus
TTGATACTTGCTGAAGACAAGATAATTATCCCAACATACATAAACTAAAACTTTAACTTTTTTATACAGCCAAACTTAGCTGCAGCCCTTATTTAAGTGCAGTGAGAGCACCAGGAAGTCCAGATAAAAGATTTAAATATTGCTCCATGAAAATGCATCCAAGTTCATCCACTTACTGCATTATGTTATCTAATTATATATTCCGAGAACATTAATGCAAGTTGTTTTTACTGAGTGCCCGTAAAGCACACTCGCCTGATGAACTCCAGGTTATGTTTCAGCAATTTTGTGTGTTTTGGATTGTGAGAATTATATTTCAGTAACTACTATTTTAATTCATATAGACATAGCCATTGTAAGAGAAAAGCACAGTCAGCCTCAGACAGGATCATAAAAAAGTCTGTGCATGACTGAAATGTGTGAGACCATGTCTGATGAAATACTGCTGAGTATGTGTCTGCTGAGCCTGACTGTCCTGACTGACCTTCTCCTTCAGTTTGCCCTGCAGCTCTCCCAGCTCCCTGGTGCTCCTCTCTCGCTCCTGCTGAAGAGAGGACTGCTGCACCTGCGCAGACTGCCGCAGAGACGACAGCTCTGCCTCCTTCTCACTCACAGACCGCATCAGACGCTCCTTCTCTGCCTGCAGAGCCTTTACCGAGCTGTTCATTTGCTCTGACGACTGTCAGAGAAGTAAAGAAAGAGAGTTAAGTGAAAGCAAGAAGAGGCAGATGGCCTTGAGGGTCAGAGGGAAGTCCATCAGGAAATGTCTGCCTCAAGTCTCCAAGTACAATGCAACTCTGAATACTAAATGATGTTGAATTAAAAGGCATTACTGGATATGTTGCTGTATTGTAACGCTGCTCACCTGCTCGCTGCTCTGCAGACTCCCCTTTATGCGCATCACTTCTGCCATCTTCTCCTCCAGCTCTCTCTTCAACCTTTCCATTTCAAACTTCTGCTCTTCCAGCTGCAGTGTCAACATTACAGCATTATTTACATACATCGACTGCTGCATTGGACAGCTGCAATTATTAGTCATTTAATCCATTAGCCAATCAACAAACTGGCAATTGGCCACTTTGGATAATCAAATGATTGTTTTACTTATTTCTTCAGCCTCTTTAAACCTTCCTACCAGCTGGGGGATTAGGCTGAAGCCAAACAATTTTTCATTTTTGAACTGATGTGGTTTTGGTTGTTTTAGGCCCCATGCTAAACAAGCTTTTTATATCATTTTGTATTATGAGTGTACACCAGGGGGGGCAGGTAGACTTTTAGAATTTCCCATTTAGGTAACATTTTAACATTAAACAAGATGCAACCTCTGACTCTAGGAAACTGCACAGATAATCTTTCATGATTTTCTGACATTTATTAAGACAAAAAAATACATTTAAAAAACTAAGTATTTGTTGTACTTTATTGAAACATCCATGTTTCTTTCAAGGAAAACTACCAACCTTCATGTCAGCTTCCTGTTTGATTCGATCAACCTCAAAGGACAGCTGCTGTTTAGTCCTCTCCACCTCCTCCTGGGTCTGCTGGGTTGCTGATAGCATCTTCACAGTGTCTGCACTCTGTCAGCACATTAACACATTTAGTGTGAACCACATATTCTGGTGCTGACATCTAATATAAAACAAATGTCTGTGGACTGGTCTGCAGTGTGTCTGTACCCTCCTAAGTAGTTCAGCGTGGCTGGCCACCAGCTCTGTGTGCTTCTCCTTCAGCTTATTGTAGCGCTGCTCAGTGGCCTGCGCTCTTTCTGCAAGGCAAAGAGAGATGTAAGCGTTATTAGATAATCACTTTTATACAGGCATTTGAATGACCGTGTTGACTGCATGTCTTACTTTCTGCTTCAATGAAGATGGCCTGTGAACTCTCATGTTCTGCGTTTCGGCGACGCGTAGCCTCCAGCTCCATGCGCAGTTGTTCATTTTCCACAAGAGCATGTTGCTTCTGTGCACGCTGTTCTTCCAGCTCTGACTCCAAACTGTTAATCTGAGACTTGAGCTGCGTGATATAACGCTGAGCCTTCAGGAGGAGAAAACACAAATCTGCCGTTAAGGTACCATCTGCTGGTGTCAGTACAAATCCAGTTTGTTCAAAGTGTGTATGAAGTTTTCATGCATTTATTTTTACAAACACAGCCAGTTCATCTCTTGATAGCTGCCAAATCTCATTTCTTGATCTTTTTACTTTATGTCTACTTCTTGTAGAAATATGAAAACATGAGTCAAATGTCAGAGAGAGAGGAAGAAAAACGTTTGCAATAATCAGAAACACTCTTGTCTGGTTCAGAGGCTACTTGCTACATTCCACATTTCAGGAGTAGCATTTGCATCCGCCCAACACATGACTCAGATTCTTTTGCACACAGATAATAATGCCGTCTGCTGTCAGACCTCTTCTGTCTCCACACAACAAGCTGAAAGTGAAGCAGCAGGTGATTCAGCCCCAACGGTCCTTACCTCTGCTTTGACTCTCTCCAGTTCTGCTCTCAACAACTCCAGGTCCCGTTTCAAACTCTCAATCTGCAGGTCCCTGCCAGACAGGTCACACAGAGCCATAGTGTGATGTCACAGATTGTATATGAAACCAAATGATCTGATATACAATCACAAGTTACAGTGAAAATCACTCTGGCTCACCTGTCATCAAAGCCGCCATTTGGAGGTCCAAACGTCTGATCAAATATGTCCGGTTGCTGAGAAGAAGTAAAATAATGAATGAAAAAATACCCATCATAGTGTATGAATGCTTATATGTATGCTGCACTTGCAATAAACCAAAGCTTTGTTGCATCTCTAGAAAATTTGCTATCAATCATAAAGATGTGTAAAAACAGGATACTTTGTCAACACAACAAGCATCACTGTCTCTACAGTGACAAAATGTAGCTTAAAGAACATATAAGCTCATCAAGGCTTTATGTGGGTGAAAGACCTTGTAGTGTGTGACTTCCTGTCTATGGTCAGTCATGCAGACCGAAACCCACTGAGACATCAGGACAGGGGCTGTGTAGTGTGAACCTTCTTTGATGGGGCATACCTGAGGCTGGACCTGCAGGCTGGATGATGAGTTGTCGCTGATCTCAATGAGCGGCTCGGGTTCGTCATCGTCATCGTCTTGTTGCTCCGGTTCGTACTCATCAGGGATGACCACCACCGGCTTCACGTGCTTGGCCAATGAAGCCGCGTGCAGGAAGTTAGGTGGGGACTGAAAAGAGACAGATAATCTGTTGGAGTCATTGTTGTTGAATTTATGGTAGACTATGTGAAAACCTTTATTGGCAGGATTAACCAGAGCATAGACATCTACGTGAATAATATAGCCAACAGCCGGCAGTTGCAGCATTAGGTTGATTTTGAAGTGTGTGACATCTAAGTTGGAGGCTGTGACTCAGCACTGAAGTCATCCCACCTCTCCCCATCCCTGTGTGCTCTTACATCAGGCAGTTTGGGGATCTGGATCAGTCTCTTGAAATACAGCATGTCTCTGGCTTTATTGAAGAAGGTCTTGAGGCTGTGGGACAAAGAAGATCAAGCCACTTAGTAATATTGTTCGGGATTTATTACAGATACAGATGTGCTGGAACTATGCCATTGTACTAAAAGACAAAGAGATTACATAATAAATAAACGACATAATTGCTGGTCTATCCTTGACACTCCTCTCTGAACTCGGCAGTAAAGATATAACATGGCCAAGACAGCAGCTGACATACAGCAGAGGGTGGGGGTTGGGAGGCAGTGATGGGCACATTTGCATGGGCCCTGCTGGGAGTGGTAGGATTATATTGCCACTTCCTTTGGTAAAAGAGTAAGGACTTTTTCCTTTGATGCCGTCACCCTCATTCCTTCAGCCTGAGGCCATGGATGACCTACCTGTGGAACTGGTCATGGAAACGATCACGGTGTCCCTGTAAGGTGTCAGCAGGGAGACCTGAAATCCAAAAGACAAGTTTTTATGTTTGAGACAACAGCTTGAATTATAGCGAGAATTACATGTTATATTTTGTAGAGTCATTGTTGTTTAATTTATAGGAGACTATGTGAAAACCTTTGTTGGAAGGTTTCAAAAGAGCATTTTTATCTATGTAAATAATAAGCACATTCAATAGCTTAAATTATAGCCACAATATACTTTTTATTTGATAGATAAAACATCTAACAGACTTAACCCGGGATTTAAAGCCTCAGTGGGCATAATAACTGTTCTCACAGGCATGCAGCTTGAACAGCAGCTTCACGGTGAAGTGGTACAGATGACTACAGTCCTGGACAACTTGGATGAGTGGGGCCAGCCGACACTGGCCTGATGTGAGGGTGGAGATGGCGATGGAGGTGTTGAGCTGTCGGAGCACTGGGAGAGAGATAATAAACAAGGTCACACAATGTAGTGTTAAGTATGAAATTCCATTTAAGCCAATAAACAAACAAGCAAACAAATGAATGAAACATTAAAAATATAATTATGTTTTTATCTATTCATATAAGTCAGTATTTTTTGATGTCCATGTTTTTGTGCCTTTACTTAGGTAATATTTTTAAATGCAGAACCTTTATTTGAAACAAAGTATTTGCTACTTTTTGCTGCTTTGTCTTCTAGATTTTACTCAATCACTGCACAGAACAACTAGCGACTGCAGAAACTGTGACTCCACAGAGTTCAAGTTTCGCAGTACAACTGCAAAATTTGTTTATGGTGTTTGAGACGTGCTCCACCCTGCAGGCATGGGAGGGGCATACCAATGCAATTACACTGGAGGAAATCAACTTAATGTCCTCTAATTGAAGGCATTTCCTTATCAGTTAAAAACAATTTCGCCAAAAAAGGAGAACACAAGTTAAAAGTGGACCATGTGATAAAAATTTAAAAAGAACTACAGCCAATGTGAAAGCCGACGGGACAAGAGTTGCTCACAATAACTCCTCTTTCAAAGGGCTCTTGGCTTTTGTACATAAATAGATAATGTCAGCAGGCTGTGGGCCTCCACTGTAGCTCAGGTTTCTCTTCCTTGATAGAGGAGTCTGAAGGGAAAGGTGGGAGGAGGGTTTTTTTTCACCTGTCTCTGCCAGCCTCAGCTCTGCATCCAGGTAATCAAACACCTCCACCGTGAGCTGGAACCTGCAGGAGAGAAATTGATAGCCTTGTTAGAGAGAAAAGAGGCCCCAAGTAGAAACAATGATGATATGAACATGCAGGGCTTGTCTGTTTAGGATTGAATAACTCTTTTGGTTGGCAGCAGCTTTGCTTAAGACTGATTATGAGGATTTAAGGTCAAAAAGATACTTAAAAAAAGTCACTTTCTGCAGTATTTATACACTCACACATTATTAATGTCTGTTCCTGCAGTGCGCTCCAGGACCTCGTCAGTGGCCTCCAGGTTCGGTGGGATTTCTGAATGCTGCAGAAGTTCATTTTTAGCACCCAGGCACCCAGTCCCATTCACAATGTGAACTGCAAACATTCTGCTGTGTCATCCATTATGTGAATATTCGTAATTGAAATATAGTGTGACTCCTACCTTTGCGTGAAACTCCATTTTTGTGCAGAGCAGCTTGGTATACAGAGCCACCAGCTGTCCGTATCGGTCATGGAGGTTGCTCTGGAAAGCACAGAAGCAGGCAAGCAAGAAGTAAGAAAAAAATATTAAAAAATAAAATAAAATAAAACAAAACAAAAAATGAATTTATTAAATTTGTCTCATTAGGTTGAAGGGCATTGTTACAGACTTGACATTAACTCAAGCAAACCACAAATTTACATTTCTACTTTATTCTTTTGAACAAAATTTTTAAAAAGATACAAAGACTTACCCATAATTTCCCAATTTCGACTAAAGAACTGTGATGCCTCATGCAGTCTTGTAGAACCTGGGAAGTCGACAGCCTGAATAAATAACTTTTGTCTTTAAATGTAAACAGATGTTAGACTTGCCTTTTAGACTATGATGAGTGACAGTAACAAAAATGAATAATAAAAAATGGAGGTAATCACAATGAATTGAAAAATAGATTGAAAACTAATCTAGGGATTTGATTAATTAAAAACCGATTTGATAAAAACAGTCATGATACGTTAAAATAGATCCATGTTTGAACCTTTTCCATTTATGACTTGAGGAAAGTGGCCTCAAAGGTGTCTGCAAATTGGAAACTGCAAGTTTTGCAGAAGGTTTACATTTTAGGCAGAAACAACATAAATTGCTTGCTGTTAACAATGAATGTCTGTTGTCAGTTTTGTGAGCGATGAATGGCAGACAGTAGACAGTAATACAGCCTACTCACAGCAACACAATCACTTTCATTATCGTTCAAAAGCAGTTTCATTATTTACAATTTTCTCAATTATTTTTTATTGTGTTACGCCCACCCTTTAGGTCACTTTCCTCAAATGAGAAATGAACTTTTTGGTATGGTTAATAATAAATTATGAAAAAGAATTATAAAACATGGCTCCATTTTTATCACATCACATATAATAACCTTTTAGATTTTTATTATCAGGTATACGAGAACAAGAAAGGAAGTCAATCATAAATTTAAATAATATTTATATTTTTACTTATAAAGTTAAGTTAAAATTAGGTAAAAGAGAAAAAGTCAGTAATCAAATCATGAGTTTCCTTTTCTAGCCTTCATCACATAAACAAATCTGTCATCTTATTGTTTATTTTTTTTTATCTTTATGTTGACCTCATGATTCTGCAACAGTCTGGTGATCACTTATCAAATGATCTCTTTAACCACTGTGTGGTGTCACAGAGGTTAAAGGGACATGTGGGGAAGGACACTTGTCTGCGTACATTGCGGTGTCCGTCCCGCAGGACTTTGTGCAGTACGTGGCAGAACTTCCAGCTGAGGATGGAGCTGCTGGCCAGCGGGAAGCCCAGAGCATAGGACCAGAAGGTGTAGGCTCCCTTCTCTCTGTGAGTCCCCAGGATGATTCCTGTTGTCGTGTTGCTAAGGAAGTACTTTCAACAGTATGGAAAGCAACAGAGATTGTATCTTTTTAAAGTCACACTTTTGACAACCTCAGTTAGATCTAATGTATCTGTTGAAAGAGAAAATACATCAAATAAAAGAACACACAACCTCCAAAATGTTACCTGTGCTGACATGAACTTGACAATGACAAAATATCACCTGTCTGTAATATGAGACAGAGTATAAAGCCTTATCTATAAAGTGAAGAAAGGATACGTCGTGCATGTTTCTCCTTCACAGGCGTCTCAGTTGAGTTGATGGCCTTGCTGATGCTGCTCAGCTGGAAGGAGAGGAGAGCAAAGGAGTTAATCTTAGATCTTGTACAGCTTGCTCCTCCACCCACACACCTTTCTGTTGTAGGGCTCACAATAGACGTGACAACAAACACATCTAGGGTTAAATAAAGACCAGGAGTCAAACAAATGATAACAGTCTGTGCCGCAATGACAGGAATGAATCAGAGAAACAATGACTCTGTACTGTGTACACCCAGCGTTACACAGATAGACTTTCCAGCCCTGCCTTATGGTTCGCCTGATTTTCATAGCTAGATTTCCTGCTGATATGAATGGTTTTGATGCTGAGCTTAGTCCAACTTAAAGGGGCAGGTGATCGCAAAGTAGATGTCACATGGATTCCCTTTATTTCAAGGTTAAGTTATGTATCAAACCTTACTTTTTCTGCTTAACTACATCTGATGCCAACAAATCCAACGTGTGCATTGTTAAGCGGTTACATGTGTCTCTAATGGTAGCTCAGGTCAGAGGAAACAAACCCTGCATCTTAAGATAAACTCGCATGAATGATCTGCGGAGAGACACGTCACCAGATCCACGGGATACGCAGCGAGCTGCACAGCAACCTGTCCAGCAGGTAGAACAAGTGTCGCTGAAAAGGAGCAGGAAGGGAGAGCCCGAGAAACACACAGAGGCTGGATGTCAACACTGTTATGTGTGTGAAAGTCCCTGCAGACTTACTTCAATGAACTTCGGATACAGTGCACCACAGCCCAAAAGCAATATGATAACTGCTTGGTGTGGTTGTGTTACACTAGAGTGCTCTTGTCATGGTCATCCCTTCTTTGGTGGCAATTAAATTATAGCTTAGAGGCTCTGAGATCCTTCGATAGGGGCTGGCACTGCTTCTGCCACTCTGCTGAAGGGCTCTCTGCTAAATGACCACGAGAAAAGCATTGCGATAAGGTATTAACACAAAAACAGTCCAGTTCCTAGGCTGGTGTTTCTTTACTGACTGTGCAGTGTAACTTTTTTGGAGGTCTTTCTGCAAGATATTAGATATCCAAATTTGATACACACAATGGTGCAGGGGTCACCTCACAGCTCAGCTCAGTCGACTCAGCTTGGGCCTTCTGACGTGGATGTTACAGTTTAATCAAAAGTCACTGTGCTTCTGAAATAGCTTGGCAACTTGTCCAGGGTGTACACCGCCTCTCACCCAGTGTCATCAGGGATATACATGATTATTAATGATAAGACACCAAGAAAAGGCTAAACAGTGCACGTTTTTTTTTAAAAAATGACCTTAGCAGAGTTTCTTAATGCACACACACAAATTATTTATCACTTAAATTGCTGAGCTTCATTCATGAAAAGCCCTTCTCTCAACCATGGAGCTTATAATGGCTTACAACAGTTGTGATTTCAACAATGAAAACATGAAAATATGGAGAGCATTAAACACAGTGGGCTGTATAATTTGACTTTGAGAAATAGTAAGGAAGTATCTTTTGCTTGGGGAAAAAGTCACACTGAGGGTTGTTAATATCTCCTGTGTGTTACACTAAATTTGAATTATATATTAAATTTCAGTTCTTGTCAAGTGCACACCATAAGACAACTATCAGTCAAACACAACTTGGCCATGATGTTGTCTTTTAGGATTGTGCATCGACTCAAACATTGACTCACTGACACATAACCATTACATAATGAACAAAGCTGCAGCTAAACCGTACATTCACCCTGGACTACTGTGACACCACCCACAGCTCAATCAGGCTTAAAAACTGTGTGGTGTGCCCGCCTGAAGTCACAATACAGTGCTGTGTTGTTTGAGGTAAGTGTGCTGAAAAACACTTGGCCAGAAAATAACTCACTCTACAGCCCCATGTCCCACTGAGGTGTTGTAATAAACCAGACCTGCGAGTCTTTGTTAAAACCTGCATGAAACATGCTTGGCGGTGATTATTTTTAGTACTAATGGGCTTCAGTCAAATTTTTACCTGTTGGAACCAAATAGGAAACAGCTAAGAAAGAAAAAAAAACGTCATATCTGCTTAAGCCTTTTCAATTAATCAAATATTATTCGCATTGAGTTGACATCAAGTAGGAACAAATAATATGCAAACAGGGCAAGAAACGTGTCCCTGCTGCAAAGCTACATGAACCAACTTCATGAACCACCTGAACAAAACCTACAAACTGCACTACAATGAATGCATGAAAACAAAGAAGTATAACTTTGCTTCACTGAATCCTGTCTTGTCATGCATCACCTGAGACATTCATATATATTATGTATTATATTTCCCAACATTAATAAGTAATGGTGACAAATAATCCTTATTTTGTTAAATTGTCAATATTAATGCAAAAAGTATGTGATGATCTTTTGTACATAATTACACAGACCTAATATTTACTTGTTTGTTATGAGAAATGTGTATTTTTTACACATCTGTTGAGTCCTGTAATTTCTGTGTGACGCTAGCGGGCCAGATTCATCAGCACAGTATTACATAAGGGTCTAATCCTACATACAGTTTATCCATTAAAGCAGCAACATCTAAAATCACAGCCATTTGTCCTGTAAGTACATACAACATTCCTGGAACATGAGTTTATGAGCAGATGTAGCAGAAGTTGCACATTCCACTAAATGACAGCAATAAGAATCTGGGTCTTACCCTCACACACAGGCTTAGAAATCCATGTCACATCTTTGTTTGAAGCGTAATCACATATCAGTGGCAGAGGCCCCTAATCCAACGAAACCCTATAAAAGCCTCTTTAATACATTACAAAAACCTGGGGGTCGCCTGCCCGCCCAGTCCACACACACACACACATCCACCAAAACATACATGGTCACACAACAAAGCACAGAGGGGCTACTGTGGCGTTCAGAGTGAGCGAGGGCTCCGCTGGTTAATAGGAACACCCACCAACCCACCCTCGCCGCCACCGCCGCCTGCTTCTGACGCAAATGAACTACTCGTTCCTCGTTTACACAAGGCAAGTGCAGTGGGCTAGCATGGAGGCCTGTGTGACAATGAGGGGTTTGTTGGGGGAGGAAGGCCGACAGCTGGGGGAGAAGATTGGGTTGGATGGGGGCCGCGCTCTGGCACACAGAGCCTGGCACTGAGGCCTCAACAGATGGCCGCTGAGCAGGGAGGCTGCGGGGAGACTCTCATAGTACATTCAGAATGGCTGTCAGTCAGAGAGCAGCGAGAGAGCCAGGAAGCGAGGAAAGGAGGAAGACTCCGAATGCTACACTCAGTTCACTGTAACAACACCCGCCAGTTTCTTCTACAAATGATGGTCCATACAGCAAAACTGTATGGTCTGGTTAGATTTAG
>JAOWBC010001486.1:14640636-14665302 GCA_028566105.1 Hypoplectrus providencianus
CTTTTCTTTCTACATACCGCTGTTTGTGATTCTCTACTGCACAATCCACATCGTCAGCAAGCTGAGAAAGAGACAGTTGAGCCAGCATGCAAAGATCAAGAAGGCTCTGTGCTTAATCACAATCGTGGCATTGCTTTTCATCATTTGTTTCCTGCCGAGCAACATCACACAGCTGCAGATTTGGGTCAAGACTCAACAAGCAGTCAGTACCCTGCCTGAATCTGAAGTCTGCCCCGCTCTGGAAGACCTCACCACCACATTTTACATCACCATCAGCCTCACCTATCTGAACAGCATGTTGGATCCTGTGGTTTACTACTTTTCCAGCCCCACTTTCAAGAATATCTGCAGGAAAACCCTTCATCTGTCCAAAGAAGACACTATTGAAAGTGCAGAGAGAAAAACTCGAGAGACCGGCTCCCAATCGCTCAGCCAGCTGTGATCATAAAATCCAGGAAATCAGGAAGATCGATGCAGCTCTGTGGAGGAAAAAATTCAAGTAAAAGCAACATGTTAAAACTTTTGTTTTTTGCAAATCTAGTAGTTATTCAGTATTGATTGGTAACACTTGTATATATATACTGTTTGGCTTTGCAAAATTCAATATATTTTAATGCTTTAAAGAAGACATAAACATGTGCTGGTGTACAGACATGAAATAATTAATGTACCTCAACTGTGAGAAACAAATACACATTTTTGTTTTTGTGTGGTTGTTAAAGTGGGTTGTATGACATTACATTGCATCTATCCAATTAAAAAACAAACAGACAACAAATGTGATATTATCTATTATGTGATACCAGTGCTGGATATTACATGTGATAAGTACATTTACTAAAGTACTGTACTTAAGTTACATTCTTTGGTTCTCGACTACATTTTAGAGAGAAATATTGTACTTTTACTCCACTAGATTTGGCTGAAAGCTTTAGTTTCTGGTTTATTTTTTTGGTCAAGTATTAACATGAAAAATTATGATAACTTTTAAATGATTATGCGTGTTCATAAATTATTTGTAGCATATAAGGTAGTTAAATCCTGCTCACATGAATGCATCAGTACAAATAATCTATTTAGAATATATAAAACAATCTGAGTGGGCCCATTCTTTATTTAATGTCTGTAAAATAACACTTTAACAAAAGTTAAGTATCTGAAAGCTTCTTCCAACACTGTGTAATGAAGATGTCTGCCTGTTATATTTGGCCATATTAAAATTTTCTTGTTATTTCCTAATGGTGGAGGGCATCCACTTATCATTATAAATGATAAAATCTTTAATGCAAGGAAATACAAGTTGCTCTTATCAAGTCTCATCGCGTGACATCTGTCACCATCAACACGGTTAATTGTTCTGGGAATAGATCATGTGGTTTATTAAAATGGTTCACACAGCATGACATATATCAACTCAAACCACTTGAACCACGACGCCTCCGCCCTCATGTTTAGTGCCCCAAAAATATCCAGGGTCATTTTCTCTATCCCTGTTCTGCAAAAGTAAACAGAACTGACGTTCATGGAAACACTCACCACTAAATGATGATCTTTTGCAGAAATACTTGAATTATGGAGTTTATCACTAATGCACATTTGCAGTAAGCAATACAACTGATAAATCTAAATAAATTGCAGGTATTTAGCAATGTGACATTAACTGTGAATTTGCATCTATTAAAAATAATTTGTTTGATATTCAACTTAGCCTATAATCTGCATGCTGACATACCACTCAGCCCTGATTAAAAGAAAAACATAAATGCAAAGACATACTGCACCAGAATACAAATGCAAGCGTTCCGTTTGAGCATCATTCGTCATTATTCTGCTGAATGTAGGTTCAGAAAGATTTGCAAAACATTGAATTCTGTTTTGTTCCGATTCCCAACATTTTTGGGACTGTATGACTCTTCATTTATGTGAAACACAAAGAAAAATGATGCAATGTTTTACAGAAGCTACTCGACCAAATAATGAGTGGAGTTGTGCTTCACGTTTACTAAAAAACAGCTTCAAAAAAAGCATTGAAGCTGTGAAAATTAAATAGGCTGCTTTTACTGTTTGCTTTATTTCTCAATAAATAATAAATTCCCATCAGGTACTGAAAAGCATTTATTCAAATACTACATGAACAATTGATAGATAGAGGATAAGTGCAAATGTTGCATCTCAGCCCACGAGAGACCAAGTAAGAAAACATAAATATGGCTGCAAATGTAGAAGTGTCATTTCATCCTGAAACTCCATTTTGCATTTTAAGAAATTCCTGAAAGACAAAAACAAATGACATTGGGAATCAGGGGTCGGATTAATAAACAAGAAAATGTGCACAATCTGAATGAATACGATGAATACAACTACTTCAATATTTCTTCATTGTGTCTCAGACTAAAGCAGGAGGTCAGTTTACCTCCAGGCAGCTCGGTGAAGGAGAGCCGTTTGTCAGCGTCTTCCCTCTCCCATGTTCTCTGTGTTTCATGTACTCACGAGCGAGGGAGTCGGCATCGTCCTGACTGAAGAGCAGAGGAAAAGAACTGCATGTGACTAACTTAAATATAACATTTAAAATGTCGTGATACACTGTAAGCAGTCAGCATAACCTTATTGTTTTTTGCCTCACTTGATTTAAAAAATATTAAAACTGCTTTGTGATATGTGGCATTCAAAAACAACAACAACAAAAACCTCTCACCAGTTCTGGCTGATCAGGTGGTCCACCAAGTCTTTCACCTGGTTAGGTTGGCCCCTCGACACAACGAGCTGCTTCAGATGCTTGAAGTGATTTGTCTTCATCAGTTTCTGGTGCTGGCCATTTTGGATGATGAAAGTTAATACAGTCTCCCTGATCTGAGGAATAACATGTCATAATGTCATATATAACAGTGACAAACACAAATGAATGGTGATCAAAGTTGCAATAATGCAAATGTGTTCAAGGAACCAAACATTCTGTCTCACAGATGTAGTTTTTGTCTCAGTAAAGGATAAATTTATGCATTTTTCACTCAATCACACATCTTTTGTAAGTTCCTGTTTCACAGCTTGTTGCTGGGGCTGATAACCGAAAACACAAACAATGTTTCCCCAGAATCTATGCTCGCTCACAAGATCTGTTGTAACATTGGTAGCTTTTCCCCTTTGAGCATGCATCAGCATGTTGGTTGTGTGCTGGAAGCTTTTGTAGATTTACTTTTTATCCACTTCTTGACACATTTTAACACACACATAGTGGATATACTCATCTCTATATAGGGATTTTAACCAGATTAAGGATTATAATCATCAGATATCTGGATATTTAAAGAATTTTCATGTAAAACAACTTTATTTAGGTGTTTTGTACTGGCTATAATCCCAGGGTCAGTTTGACAATCTACTCATAAGTGAGCTCTTTGTAAAAGCCTCCTGAAATATGATATATTGTGCATTCAAAGCTTAAACAGAAGTTAACATGAAAGCGCTGAAAAAACTTTAATGTGTGAAGTGTCAGTTTGTGTCAGTTCAGTTGAAAAGCTGCTTCTCGTGTTAAGTGTTATAAAGGGTGAAATGTCACCTTTCGCCAGTGGTGGAAAAAATATTCAGATCCCTTACTCAAGTAAAATTACTAATATCACACTGTGAATACCACAGTAACTAAGAAATAAATACAAAACTTAATTAAGTAAAAGTACCAACAAAATGTACTTAAAGTATCAAAAGTAAAAGTGCTCATTATGGATAATGGCTACACTAAGACTATATATTCCAGAAACATCATTATAGCATTATTGTATGCATTTACGTAGTAAAAAGTAGCATTTTAATTTAGTAAAGTTAGAGCTCATTTAAAGTTCTTTATATACTGTTAAAAGGTTTTATTAAAAAAGAAACCCCTTAAGATTGATCATATATTTTATTAAATCTTGACTTGAAAATTTACAAAAGCTGTCAGCTAAATGAAGTGGAGTAAAAAGTACAATATTTTCCTCAAAATGCAGTAGAGTAGAAGATCAGTCAAGTCTGTACTTCAGTACTATACTTAAGTGGAAGTTATTTTCTATCACCGCCTCTCCCCTGACTTGACATCTCACCTTTGAGGGGACTCCAGCCAACTCCCCGGTGTCCATGAGCTCCTCTACCTGCTCGAGGACGGCCACTGGGTTACACACGGACAGAAAACCCTGAAACAGCAAACACACTGTGACTGTCACAGCCATGTGACGGTGCTTGGGGCCCAATGGTTTTTTCTCACATGTTGTGCTGACATAGATGCCTCACCTGGATCTGCTGAGCCTTTTTGTTGGCACAGGGGATGAGAAGGAGACTTCCCAGGGCAAAGGCTGGCAGACTGAACTGTGCAAAGCGATTGGCAATTCCAATCAGGTCCAGGTTCAACAGGAAAGGGCACCTTGGAGAAATAAAGGTGGAGAATAGGAGTCTGTTTAGGGCAGCTCTAATATTTCACTAATACATTTGAAAGCATTCATGTAAACAGCATTTCCTTTTTTAAAATCTCAAATAAGATCTCAGGAAGTGGAATACATTTAGGAGGAGCAGATAGAGAAATCAGTTCGTGAAGTAAATGTGTATGTCTATTCTAGCATTCAGTGGCAGAGTAAAATATGAGTAAAGCGTACTTGAGGAGGAGAACAAAGGTCCTGTAGAGTGTTGCCTGTTGATCAGGACTCAGAGGAACAGAAGCTGGCACCAAGAAAACACATTCATTATTAAATCAAGAGTCTTCATAACGTCAAGGTGACAATGATGTGCATTAACTACAAGATAAAAAAAACGGTGATAAATATATTGTTTTGCTGTCTATGTTCTTGTATTCAAAACCTAAACAAAACTCCTGGAACAGGGTGTATTTAGGTGTTACATATCAATGCAAATAGAACAAGATATTTGACATTGTACAGGGTTGGAAAAACGTTTTCGGACACCCTTGAAATTTAATTTTCTCATATACTGTGATGAAATATTTGTGGAAAAATCTTTGTTTCAAAAGGGGTGCCTTTATGAGACGGACAAGCAAATACAAATGATATATTCTTTTTGTTAATCACTTACAAGAAAAACTAACAAAACCAAATGATGGTTTGATGTTATGTTCAATGTGTTAGTTCTCAACATTGTCAGCATCAAAGCCATCCAATAAAAGACAATGTGTTCATAACTGAACAAGAAAAAAATAAACCATCACATCATCAAATTTAAATTTAGCAGTCCTGCAATAGAGCAACAGAGCTCTAATCCTGGCTGGCATGTTCCCCCCGAGCCGTTCACACTGTTGAGGGGTAATTTTGTCCCATTCTTCTGGAATTACTGCTTTTAATTCTTCTACATTCTTTGTGTTACGCTTTGAAACAGACCCTTTGATGATGCACCACAGATTTCCAGTGGGGCCCATGTGTGGGGACTGAGCTGGCCACTCTAAGACCTAGATGATGTGCTCCTGCAGCCAGGTTCTCATGGCCCTAGATGTGTGGGAAGGGGCATTATCTTGTTAAAACATCCAGTTTAGACCTTGATGGAGCAGTGCACATGCAGAGGAGAGCATGTGGGTTTCGAGAATGGCACAATACTTGGCAGAGGTCAATGTGCCATCACAGATAGTAAGCTGTCCAACACCAGCAGAACTCATCATCCCCAAACCATGATACTGCCTCAACGATGCTTGACAGGAGCTACTGCACATGGGGGACATAATGTCTCGCCTAGCCTCAGATCAAAAGGAGGAAAATGAAGCTGGAAACTGGAATCATCTGACCACAGGATCTTCATAAAAATTCCTGGCTGTCCAGTTCTTGTGTGATTGGGCCTGACAACGCCCGGCTAACCTCTGTCTCTCATTGATCAGGGGCTTCTTGAAGGCCTTGTAAGACCTTAAGCCAAAGTCATTACTGACGGCTGGCTGGCTGGTTCTCCGCAGCAGCAGCCGCTCTGTTACCCCCCCTTTGTCTGTATTTCTGCAAAGCGTATCTGACTTCCTGGTTATCTGGCAGCAGCTATATCCTTCCGAGCTGAGAATCTGTATCTTCATGCGTGCTTCCTGCCTTAGGTACCTTGTTTAAACCATTTTTGTCTTCGAAGAAGTTTCAAATGTGCTGGCTTTATATAGACAAGAAGCATGGCACAAAAAATTGTGTCTTTTAATAAAAAGCATGGTCTTCATTAGTGGATCACTGATACCAAGAAGCCACAATACTCAATATTTCTTCTATATATCAATGGCACCAATCAATTTTAAGTTTTTAATGGCTTTTTTAAGGATTTGTTTTGCAGTTTGGCTTGGACTGTATTAAAATAAATTGAACTTGAAGACCTAAGAGTGATTCTTAATGCAATATTTCAAAAATGCATGGGATGTCTGAAAACTTTTTTCCACCACTGTTAATGTCTGTGGAGGCAAGAAACCTGATAATGGACACCCTGTCGGGTATTATTTCTTACCTGAAACACACTACAGAAGACAATAACTATTTTTTTTTTTTAGCATGCGTGACTTTAAACATTAACATTTATAATATAGACAAGCTGGATTTTAATAAATTACCCCGCTCATCAGCAAAATTTTTTTGTCAGTTTTCAATGGACAAAATCTTTAAACTTTTCAAGAGCCAATACTAAAATGTCCATTACTGACTTGAAGCAATTCTGGATGCACAATGTGGTAAAATCAATATGTAGGCACATCCTCAGACATTTCTTTCTAGCATCAGATAAATTAATTCTTGATGCATTGATGACTAAAGAAAGAGAGAGATCCAAAAAATTGTCACAACCTTTTCAAAGCTTTCAAGGATTGAACTGACTTGGTTGGCAATGGGAAATTAGATTTTGAAATATACTTTTTTTAATGACTGAGGAACATCATTTTTAACTTAAACTACCTGAGACAAAAGGTGCCAGAATCATACTCCTCCAGGTCCTGGAGAAACTGGAAATCTGTGGGGAAAAATTTCAACAAAATAATTATAATAAAAGGATCCTATAATCACTTATTATAACATAGCAGTCATGGTTGTTTTTATGATTTTTGACTCCACATCTGCTTCAGCGGTTGAGGGCATTTAACTGTAACTTCCCTGGTTTATTTTGTACGGTTACTACTAAAAAGCAAGTCCAGGCTCTGCTGCAGACTATATTGCAGATGCATTTTTGTAATATTCTGTTACAGTGAAGACATTTATGATGTACACTTTGAGACCACAATGCACTTTACTGAAAATGTAACATGTCTAAAGTAACGGATGACATGGCAGCAATATTTGCAACTATAAATAAAAGCAACAAATTTGACATTACCTCCCACAGAGCCGGCACAGCCACTGCTGCCTCCAGCACCTTCTGCAGGTGGCTGATCTGAAAAACCCACAGAGGTTTCAGTTTCAAACACACAACTAAGATGTCATTATTTCAGCATCGAGCAAAAAGAAAAGGCAGATATAATGTATGAAAAAAAATATAATACGTTCAGTTATCTTTCCATAGAATCTGACTTCTTGAAATTTAGACTATTTGTGAGAAAGGAACATTTTTTTAGTGCCTCTCACCAAGTTGAAGCCCAGCAGCTTCTGGAGCAGACTGTTCCACAGCTGAGGGTCGTACACCTGATACTCCAAGCACAGGTCTGCCACCAACCGCACCGCCTGAGAAAACAAAAGGGTGCTTTTATTTTTTTTTCAAGGATAGTAACTGGAATAGTAATAGATTTCTAGTTCGAGGGTACCTGAGGCTCGTGACTGTGGTTCTTCCACAGCCCTTTTACTAAGCCCTCTTTCGGACTACTGAGGAAAGACTGCACCGTGTACGGGATGTTCAGTGCCTCCAGTTGGGAGACAAAGATGTAAGACTTTAGGTAATATCTGTACAGGAGAAAAAATAAATAAATACAGAAACATTAAAACATATTTCACATAAATTCCCGGGTCAAGCCTTATCTTCGTGTCTTAGGTTCACCCAGCCCTACCAGACCCTCTTCTTCACATTTCTTTTTTTGCTGGTTTGGTCATCAAAGAGTCTGAAATATCTTAGATATACCCTGTGGATTAATTTATTATTTCCATATATTTTCTTTTTATGATTTATTTAAAAGTATTATTTACTCATTTGTAAACTTGTGTGAATTATTTGTTCCCCTTCCGTGTCTAATTTGTTTAGAGTCCACAAGATATTGGCGCTCAATGTTTGTTGTAAAAGAAAAACTAATAAAGTGTTAATCAAAAAAAAAAAAAACATCTTTCACATCTCCTGAAGGAATGGTTGGGTTGATAGAGGTTGCAGTGGGGTTTGTAGGTAGCATCCCTGGTCAGAGTTTTACAAACAGTCAGCATGCCCCCAGTTTGGGGAACCAAATAGGAGTAGACACGAAAGCTAATAGTCTGGTGTTTCAGTGTGGCTTCAGTTCTTCATCTGATTAGTCAGACAGTAAGAAAGGGCTGTGAAAATGTCCTAAATATAGAGTACACTTAAAACGATACTGTTTTCTGGTTTGTTTTTGAGGTGGGCCTTTTTTAGCGAAGAAAATAGGTTATAGGTTTTATGGCCCATCCTCAGCAGCACATTGGTTTGCTTCAGTGCCAGTACTCCTGTCTGCTGTCATGTGACTGCAATCTACTGCAGCAAACACACTGACTATGGATAAGACAACTTACAACCTCTGAATTCTCCCTAAGTTAGCATTAATTACTCCATCAGTAATATTAAACATGTTTACTGAATTTTGGTCCTGGGGATCTGGAGCTTAGCCTCCAGAGTGGCCGGATCAGCAAGGCGGACGAGACAAAGTAGCACTCGAGTCCGATGGCAGAAGGTCAGACGGAGACCAGAAGCACTGAGGGGCTACAGGAGGGGAGATCCACAAGACACATCAGTCACTTTCTCTGAGCACTGTCTAATTTTGACTTATTAAAATTTATTCCTCACCCAGGTTTCGGCAGATAGGATGGGGTTTAGAAGACGGACAGCATCCTCCATGGGACAAGACTGCAGCATGTACACCACCCTGACAGCATCAAACAAAATAAAGAAATCAAGAAACCGTCACATTTGGTTTGAAACCACCTCAAACCATTGTGGACGTCAAATACAAGAGAAGCAAACAGGCAACTGAGAGTTTGCTATTTCAGAGATCACTAACCATTATGTTAAAAGCTGATTTAAAGGAAATACAAGAAGTTTGTTATAAAACAATAAAAACGAATGCCTCTATAAGACCTACATAAGAAAACAAGACCACAAGAGGAAAAATTTGCTTCTCCTGTATAAGCATATCCTCAGGTTTGATTCCCCTCAAAATTGGGATGTGAATTAAAATGACAGATTTACAGCCAGAAAAAAGTTCTTGTTTACATTTCCCCAGGCAAAGTTTGTTACAGAGTTGTTTCTCAGCTCGTTGAATGAAAGCAGGAGGGATTTTTCTTCAGAAGGTTATTTTTGATCACATTAGTTATTATCTTATCTTTACAGCACAAGGAGGCAGTGCTCACGGAAAGACAAAAATAAACACAAAATGTAAGTACCTTAGAGTTTCTTTGCTAGTGACAAAGAAAAACTTTCTTTTTCATCATGAAGAAAGATAGTTCAAGGGCATTCAGAAGCAAAATGCTGCAAAAAGTAAAAGCATTATCTCTACCTCATTAAATCTGGGTCCTCTTCAATGTCACTGGCACATTCATTATTACCAATATCCTTTAGGAAAAAAGGAATTAATAAACATTTTGTTAGATTTTTTTCAAAACAGACTCAATGTCCCACATTGAAAACACACTGTAAGCAGAACAACAGAAGATGAGTTGAGTAAAAAAACAAAACAGGGTTCAAAGAGACAAACCTTGGTGACAGCAGGGCCTGTTTTGCAGATCCATTTTTCCAACATCATGTTACGGATTTTAAAGAGATCCACGTTGTTGATGGAAGCTATTTCCTTCACAACTGCGTGAATATCTGTTTGGAGGCAAATTATCCAATTAGAAGGAATGAATGATGATTATGATTTGCTTTAAATAACAAAGCAGGATGATGTCAGGCTTCAGACAGGTTTTAAACAAGGAAATTCAAGCACTTTCGAGGTTCCTGAACATATTTTACCTCAAGGCCTTTATAATCACATCCAACTGTGAAGGCAAGGGTAAATTACTTCTCACTAATTACTTAGTACCTTAACCCATAAAAATCAAGCAATAACTTTGATTCTATGAGGGTTTTTTTTGTTTCACTGTGAAGGTGAAATACCAGATTATGCTAAAATCTAAGCATTTAGATGCATATTTAAATTCAAGCAAATGTCTCACCTTGAAAACACAACAGGTAAAGACCCTTTAAAGATGCTGTTTTTGTTTATTCCATATTTCTATTTAATGTATTTCCCCCTCAATAAAGGTTGATCTTGTCTCGATGTAAAAAAGAAGCAGGTCTTTCATCCAGTTGCCATCCTTTGCACAACTTCTGATGTCTGAGATAAGTTAATTGGTCTTGAATAGGCTGCTGTGTCATGTTGTACTCACCAGGATAAGTTTGACTTCCTGAGTCTCTGTAGCGCTGCTCCACACTGCTGTGCTCATACAGGGCCACTATGAGCCTGGCTGGCAGCCCAGTCAGTTTCAGATACTCTGGGCTGTTCAGCTTGCTGGTTATCAAGGTGTTTTCAGTGGCTGAGCGCTGGAACTGCAGCTTCAGTTTCGACAGAAAGGTCTCCCCTCTGGCCCGAGCTGCCTCCTGCTCAGGATCAGAGCAGAGTGGATTACAACCAACCAGTTCATGAAAAAAATGAAGAAATTTATACTAAATTTAAAATCACAAAGACTGACCTCAAGGTTTGGATCCTTCAGCCAGGCATCTCCAAGAGCCAAACAGAACCGAAGAGACTGTGTCTTCTCATAGCCTGCAGACGGCAGGAAACAATTGAGCACAGACATGCAAACAAGCAGGCAGCGTAGTGGCAGAGCCTAATCTGCAGGTCAGACCTGGTGGCAGCTCCTGGGTGATCTTGTGGGCCGTAGCTGCAGCCCATTCAGGGCTCTGGATGCACTGAATGTACTTCATCATGGTCTTTGCCACTTTGAAAGTCTCCTTATTGTAGCCGTGGCTCTGACCCCTTTTCCTCTGCTCCAACAGTAAAGGCTTCATCTTCTTCTCAAACACATGGTTCGCTGCCGACATGTATAACTTGTCAAGGCTTACCTGGAAAGAGGAAAAAAAAATCATGATCCATCATGACTGCTGATTGTCATTACACAGAGTACAGCTTCTTTTTAGATGAGCATGCTTACCTTCATCAGTTTACTGATCATAAGAAGTGTCGGGAAAGTCTCCTCACTGAGCTCAGGAGCTAAACACACAACAACAGTTCTCAGTCTTTACATGTCCCACGAACTCTTAAGGTCTAACATGACAGGTATACTGTACACAATAAACTGTATATAATGATAGATTACTAAACAGCTTGATGGTGGTTGCTGCAAATGCAGGATCCAGGCTAATTCCTGAGATAATAAAAAAAACACAAATTTTGAAATCTGAAGTTTCCCCTTGCTGGTTAACACATTAAAAGTGAAAGAAATTGTAATGTTTCATATCTCGCACACTCACAGTGAAATATCTTGGATATTGTTCTGACCTCAAATAGATTAAGAGTTATTCCTTCTTAAGGTATAATTTTCATGCTTCTGTTTAATTGCTGAGGAAAAACTCACAGATAATCTTCCAGTAGTGTTTGCTCTGCATGAGCAGGTGGAAGGGCAGTCTGCTGTTGGACAGGAAGTTTGGCAGCAGGCCATTTTCCAGAAGATGTGTGTTCTCCACATCCGAGGGAGGACAGACCCGCTTGTAGGACTTCAGGTGCTGAAGGAGGCCCATTGACTGATAATAGAAAGAGTTTGCTTATCTGCACAATACACATTGAAGACAAGGAAATGTGTAACTTTTAATGTACTTTTTTTTTTTTACCTGACTAACAGAAAATGTTGTCACATTCTCGTCTGCAGCCTGTATGATCTTCAGGACCACTTCGATCCGCTCGTAATTGTAAGGGTTGAGCTGTTTGAGAAATGCATTTCACAGGTTAGGGGAAGTGTCAAATTTAAACTTTGTTTGAGACAGAAAAAAATAAACTGCCCTTTCAATGCATCTAATACCACGAGAGTCACAAAAAACTGAAAAACAAATGTCATTATGTATAGCTAGTTGGACAAGAAACAGAAGCATAGGAAAATTTGGTTACAAACAACTGTTGCACACTATCAATAAACAAAACTAAATTACTGATATTTCATAGTTGACTGCAATCTATATTTTTTTAAATTTGCACTTGTGTTGTGTATTTTTCTTAAATCAACCGTCTTGGATCAGCCTATGACTGAAATGATGTTATAACTATTCTATCATATCAGAATTGTCCCGTCATGTAGCCCAAACATCCCCCTCATCCAGTTTGGCCCCCTGATGCACAAACCTTGAACATGGCAGCACAGAGGCTTTCTGTGAGCTCGCTTGTGTTTTGTAACATGGGAATGATCTGCAGGACTCGCTCTAGTGCATCTGCATGGCACAGGGGCTGACTCTCTTCCTGGCCTGTGCCCGGGTCACATGCACCTTCCTCTTCCTCTGGGAGCAGCAGGAGGGTGGTAATGTACTGGTTGATGACCCGGTCGCGGTCCAAACCAAAGGTACTGCAGACAGAAGGGGCAGGGGAGGACAGGAGGAAGAAAAATATTGAATACTCTGGACACAAAATGAAACTTGACATGAAGACTTAAGCTGACCTGCAGTACTGGAGAATAATGTCTGGAGTGATCTTCCTGTTTTTAACCAGATCTGGGATCAGACTACTCTTCATCTCAGGCCGCTGACGGAACACCGGCTGGATGGATATCTGTTGCAGGGAAGGTGGACCAACAATCAGGTCAAGAGAGACAGCAACTTGTTAAGTATCATATTTCTACAAACTAAGGCTGGGTGACAGCCAATGCTGTGTCAAACAACATACATATACTGTAATATTTTCTAAAAAATAACTGATTTAACCCTTATTTGTGTGTAATACCATACCAGTGTGACCACTGTAGTTAAATAATGTAAACTTACAGAGGGGGAAATTAATTAAGAAATTCCTGATATTTTTTTAAATTATAAAGTTAAAAAAATATTCACACAGTTAGAATTTATTAGTTTGCAGGTTGTAGTTATTATTTATTTAGATAATATATCATATTTTTC
The DNA here is from genome assembly GCA_028566105.1 of Hypoplectrus providencianus. Lineage (NCBI taxonomy): Eukaryota > Metazoa > Chordata > Actinopteri > Perciformes > Serranidae > Hypoplectrus > Hypoplectrus providencianus. The sequence goes on from JAOWBC010001486.1 coordinate 14,653,837, forward strand.
TATTTATTTGTTGTTGATGGACCAACAGACTGATTAATTAGAATTTTATTCAATGTTGACCATATTCACAGGAAGGTCACATTTATGTTTGAAGTCAGTTTGTCAGTGCTTCAATCTTAATAGCTAGAAAAAAACAGAACCACACAACTTAGTTCCATCATCCTTTTCGAAGAGCCTGTCTGCAGTGTTCTGCACTGGGTGCTGTTCCAATTGACGATTCACGGTACTTTTATCTTCAGGAATTTGTTTTTGGCATATTTTGGACAGTAGTCTGTTCCACATCTGCAGGAATGCTCCAATTAAACCAATTAAGGAAGATGAGTGAAATAAAACTGTTGGCCAAGGTTGATCAATTTGTGTACCTGGTGTGTGCGTGTCAGAGAGAGCAAGTCCCCTTCATGTAATGACATGGCTGAATATGTTGGTTTTAATCGCTATACTACCCAGCCCTAATATATGAGTATATAGAGCTGTTTGCAGCTACACACCTCCAATTTGCCAAGCTTGATGCCCCATTCTGCATCAGTGATGACAGAGAGAAACTTCTCTTGTTCCTCGGCCTCATTGTACAAGCAGCAAAGGTTAGCTCCGATCCTCGCCACAGCCTGACACAGATGAAGAAAAGGTCACTGGGAATGTGCATGTAAACATTTGTACTAATAATATTTTTATGTCAACAAACTGCTTGATGTTTGGTCCCTGATGATCTCAAAATAGATTCCAAGCTTTGCACTTTCTCCTTTATTATTAATTACTTAAACAAAAAAAGTAGGAGACAATTGATTACAGAATTATTATATTGCCTACCAAGATTTTGTCATAGTTCTGCCAGGTGTTGTCAATAACCTTCCACAGTATTTTGAAGACTTCTGCCTTGGAGAGGAGTGTGCAGAGGCCAATAGCCAAATCACAATCGACCACCCTCCAGTTAAAGACCTGCAGTGGAAATAAAGAGATTTACAATTTTAAAACATACTGAAATGTGGTAAATCTGCTTTGCCCTCTAATTTTAATTTCATCAGTCCTAGCAGACTCACCTTGTTCATGAGAGCCACAGCAACTGCGTCCAGAGATGAGGCAGTCGTCTTTCGAAGATTATTCAAGCATAAATTGTACTTCTTCAGCTCGTGGCTATCATGAAGCTAAAAGAAGAGTTAACAGTTCACTGTGACTTTCACTTTCACAACAAACATGACAAGATATCTTTCACTTAGTGTCACTGACAAGTAGCTAAAACCATGTTGCTTGAGTGTCTTTATCACACAAACAAATAAAAAAGATTCAAGAGCTGTGTCAATCAATGTTGCAATTCAAAATATTTAAGTAAAATTAATATGACAAAAAAAATATTAATGAATTAAACTCACATAAATACATTTGGAGCACATAATTGTTTTTAATTTTAGTGTTACATTACTGTGTGGCTTTTTTTTCCTAATCTCTTGAACTACTCCATTTAAACGCATAATAAAAACACAAGAGAAACACACGTGACGGCTGCACCACTGGACATGTCGCAGACATACCTGCACACTGAGCTTTAAGTCCATTACATTAGAGGTGATGTGCTGCATACAGCTGCCGTATGAGTTGACCAGCACTCTGAGGGCCAGCTCCAGCTGACTGCACTCCTGCAGCATCTGTAACATGTTGGACAGGGGACCCAGGAGTGGCCGCAGGTAGTTTGAACCTGCAGATAGGCAATGCAAGACACAGGTCAACTTTAAAAACTGATAAATTCCAGAAAAACGATGCAACGTAACCTGAAGCACAGACCGTCTTCAAATGAGCAGTGTGACAGACAGGAGCAGTCCAGCGGGTAGAGTTTGGTGTCTGCAGAAACGGGAATTAATAAGCACTGATGAAACCCATTTGCTGTACACTGCCTAAGGTGAGAAAATACTAGACAGATATTAAAAAAATAACCAATTGTAAAGCATCTTACCCAGAGAAATAGGCAGCAAACAGTTGGTGATCTCATACTGGACAGGAAGCACAGACACGGGGTCCAGAACGATGCAGTCTTCATTAAAAACATCCTGGAAACTCCACTGAGAATGGGACTCTTTTTCTGTCTCTGAGGTCAAATCCTGTGATATTACACAATACAATACCAAGATGGATTTCAATCATTTTGTTTATTTTACAAAGGGTGGTGTTAATTAGAAGGTCTTTTGCTTTCATTTCAAAAACATTACCTTCAAAATTATGTTAGATAACAACAAATATTCTCTAAATGAGCTAATTAAGATTTCACATGTTATATTCCAAATTACTAATGCTGAAATTGGTTCAATTGGTTGATTTAAATGTCTGCAAAAAAATAAATAAATAAATAAATGTCATATCAAGCAAAATACAGGCCAAAACAAAGTAACCACACTGTGCAGAGTGATGAGACACTGACCTTGGCTACAAAGCCGTAGTTGTCTGATAACTGACACTGATGATAGACATCCATGGCTATCCGTGTGCACTTGCAAAGCTCCAGACAGTCCAGGAGCAGATCTGCAAACGTTATTACAATGTCATCTTACATTATTTACGAATTATTTGGAGCCCGAGCAGCCAGGAGAACGCAGATGCCACACAAAGCAAAAAGGTAAGGTGTTTCATGTGAACTCTTTACCTACAGGCTCCTTCAGGCTGCAGAAAAGTGTTTTTACTGTCTGTTGTCTTGAAGACTAGAGAGCATAAACTATTGCAAATATGTTGGAACTAGATTCCAAAAGTTAACAAAAAAAACTGTAGCATACTCTAATCTACAAGGTTAAACATTACCTGGAAGAATATTGTGTATATTAAAGGGGACATTTTACATTAAAAATCAATTTTTTGATGACTAAGGGAAGCTGAGAAAAGAGTGAAGCACTTTTTACTGTGCATTATGAAGACTGGCATTATCCTACACAATGTGTCAACAACTCATTGAGTAGATGTTAAAGAAATAACAAAAAAGTAAACAAAAGTACACTCATCTTTTAAACTAGTAGATTGCAACAAAGAACAAGGTGTCTAATCTCAGATGTGAACTCCAGCTCTAATTCCTATAACAGCTTTGTTTTTTTTAACCAATATAAAACATTGTTCTTCAATTTGTATGTGTGTTCTTTACCTGAGTGGCACACGGTGATAGCCTGGCAGGCCAGATCATGGATGACTGCTGGCAGGTCCATGTCATCAGGAAGCACCATGGGCACATCTGCCTCCAGCATCTGGCACAACGTTTTGGCAGCAGTGAACAAAACCTTCCCCGTGCTGGTGTTATAGTGGTGTTCATACAGCTCACTGAAGAAGAGAATGCAGACAACAGGAGATATTCTTAATGCCTCACTAGACACAGGGGCTGAGTTAAAGATGCCTTTTCAATAAGAACTCATGTTAAGGGGAAAAAACAACACGCTTTTCCCACTCCTGGACTCAAACACACAGCAGAGTATCCACACATGCACACCTGAGGATCTTGAGGGCCTTGTCCACCTTGCCCACTCTCAGAGCTCGCAGGGCCAGGTCAGACCAGAGCTCCGGTTCTGTGCGCTGCAGCTGCCTTCCGAGGCGACGTAAACCAGCTTCTGTGGAGATGGTCTTTGTCTTGCCGTCGGGATCATTCGCGACAACTGGAGTTGTTGCAGCTTTCACCTGAGATGAACGTCGACCACGAGTGTTCTCATACGCTGTGATGTGATGCTCCTGAATCTGTTTTCTGATGTTTGGATCTTCGTAGTTGGAGGGTGTGAAAAAAACATCAAAGTCTTCCTGAAAATAACAAACAAAACAAAACACAAATGGGTTGCACGTTTAAAACACAAATTTTAAAAAGAGAAGCAAAAAAGAGATGGAATAAAACGTAAAGACTTAAATTTCTGACCTGCAGGTGGGCGATTGCCTTGAACATGATGAGGTTGTTTTCACACTCCATGCTTTTCAGAGCATCATCTGCAGTGACATTTATTTTATATTAATTTATATGAAAAATGTTCACATCGGAGGTCAAAGCCATGAGTCGGCATCAGAGCTGGAACTGAGCACACTCTTATTTATTCAAGAACTAGACAACTACCTATGACACAGCACAGTAATGTTCTTGTTTTAGGTTTATGTAAGTCCTTACGTTTTTGGATGATATGCAGGTATTTCAGAGCCTCCACCATCACCTGAGCTATGACCATCTGGTGTTTCTTGTGCTGTTGAAGGATGAGAAAGATGAGATGCTTATATGTTCATATCCTGAGGTGGTGATGGATAAAAAAATCATGTATGGTCTATTTTGAGGCATGTTTGTGATGTTTATAGATGTGTAAGCTAACAAAGGTGCAAAGGAAAAGACTTACGAAACATTCATGTACATCCAGGTGATAAAAAAACATGTAAGAGATGGGAAAACTAACAGACAAAAAAACTAAATATATGCTAATGGGAGCATGGGAGATTACTGCAGAGGGCAAGGCTCAAAGGCATGGAACTTGGTATATGATGCAGAGATGCAACACTGGAATCATATCTAGTGATCAGCAGCAACAAATTACAAAAACGTATGACTTGGAGGAAATGTGCAACTGTCATTTTATTTTATAAACACGACATTTTCCTCTCCCCACCTCATCAGATATGTGGGCTTTGTCTTCCAGCTGCAGGCGCGCCCAGGATGTGAGACGCTCGATCACACACTCTGCCTCAGCAGAAGACAGCTTCTTCAGGACAGTTACGCATTCCTCAGTCTGAAACACAATAAAGACTTCCTATCAATAAGTCCCAAAAACACAAAAGAAACATTTTATTTAGGTGATTTCACATGTGTGCGCATACCTTGCCTTGGCCGATCAGCTGGATGAGATACAAGTAATTTATCTGCGAGGTTGGAAGTTTGTATGCTTCAGCTAAAGTCAGGGAGTCTTCCAAAGACATCGGCAAGTCTTGCTTTAGGATGTACCTAATCAGTGTCTGGGAAAGGTATGCAGTTTATGACAAAATGTTCAGCAGGTACAAGGCACAACAGAAGTCAGACCATCATTCAAATGAAAATTACCAGAGTTTGACTGCTGTTGGAGAGGTTAAAGTTGCGGATCCCATAGCCCCTGAGAAGTTTCCTGATCTCCATCAGGTGGTAGCTCTCCTTTAGAAGCTCTTGTCTGGGAAGCATGACAGTTGGAAGAAAATTATATTTTAAGATTTAATGTTTCTGAAAGCATGAAAAGTCCTAGAGTATAATGTAAACATACTTTGGTCCGTCCATCTCTAAATACTGCTGGACCAGGTTTTCTACAACATCACTCCAGGGCACTACAGCCTTCTGCATGATCTCCAGCACAGCATCCACCATCAGCTGGAAGGAAAAAAATCATGCGTGATTTCACAAACTCTTTTTATCATATTGTTGCAGCTGCAGGAGTTTAACTGTACCAGCGTTAAGGCAACTTACGTCAGTGTCAGTCATGCAGCCCAGCACAGCCACCGCTTTTGCTTCCCATTCTGTGAAAAGTGTTGTGGTCTGAGAACTGCAGCGCTCCAACAGATCCTAGTGAAGATGCAGCAGGAGAAAAAAAGACTCATCAGTCATTTTGATAAATAAATGTCTATATAAATAAATGTTTCCAAAGGGCTTGGCAGTGGTGGAGTTTTACCTTGACGTACTGCAGAAGCAGCTCATCAAAAGGAATGTCGTGCTCTTGTGTGTAGGGTAGGATGCTGCTCTCCACTGTGGCAGCGATCAGCTCTGGAGCGGAAACCTTATCCAGCATGAAGAATGCAACGCTCCGTACACTCCCCTTTCAAAATTCAGAAGGATAAGTTATTTATATAATTACAACAATCCAAAACCTACTCAAAATGTCTCAGAAACTCAACATCCCAATGCACTTCAGAGACATTATTTTCATGCATTTTTGCAAGTTGATATAATGTGTTGTTGTGTGTACTTCCTGCTTTAACTAATTATAGGTAAAAAAAAATAAGAGACAAACCTTCTCAAACACTGAAAGTGAAAGTCTGCAGTTGTATTTATGGTGGAGGTGCAGAAGCTGACGGAGGTTGGACACCAGGGACTTGATGTTTTCTATCTCTTTTGCACCATAATTATCATCCTTACAGAGAAAAAGTAAATAATGTCATGATCATTGACTTTGTGCAAAGAAACTTGTTTATGTTGTGAAGAGGACAAATGTGGCTAACTTACAGATTTCATCCACGTCCAAATGGAAGGTAGTCCAAGCACGGCCATGTCCAAACCGTTCTGTGGCCAAGAACCCTGAAACACCACATTGCATTTATCATCATGGTTTAACTTTTGTCACTGATAAACAAGACTACAAAATACATTTTTTTCTTACCCTTTCTGTTAACTCCAGATTCCTCGCTCTCTGCTCAAGCCATCTCGCCAGGATTTTCTAAGGGCACAAAAGACAGAACTGAAAACCTGGCACCTTTTTGTAAAGATGCCAGCGTTCTGCACTCGAGAGAATAAACCCTACCTGTCCTGTTGGAAGCACTCTCCTCACAAAAGGAACAAATACTGTCCTAAACCAGGGACAGAGGTCTTGGGATGGCATGTCCTCTGGGATGGCACTGAGAACAGCTTCCAGCTTGCTCTCATCAAACTCTGCTGCGACCTGTCCCTGCAACAGCAACCAGCAGAAAGCAACATCACACTTGACACCATGATGTCTCTCAGAGAGCGGTTCCATCTGAAGGATCAGGATGGTTACCTCGTATCTGAGCCAAAGGAGCTGAGCACCCTTCACGTCTCCCTCCCGCAGGTGTGTAAGGATGTCTCCTAAATTGTCAGTGCTGTTGAGAAACTCAATCCAGGCAATGCCACTGCAGATAACAGAGGAACAGTGTACATAATAAACAATACCCATTATAGAGTATTTACTGTACAACACAGGAAACCAATGAGACTTTGAATTTACTTAAACTAAAACTGGAACCAAAAATGCCATGCAAATGAACTTGTAACTGCAAAACAGCTTCTATTACTATTTTTAAAAAAGAAAAAAAAATCCCAACTTTGAACAAATCCCTCACTGAACGTATAGGTAATCTAGAAAGAATACAGGTTATTATTAAATGTTTTAATTAATAAATACATTTGTTTATAATTTTCCTTTATTTATTTTGTCTGGTTTTGTTTTCCTTGGTGTGATTTTTTTTTTCTTCTACTTATCATGTTTGTTCATATGAAAAGGATACTTATATGATAATTTTTGCTACCTTCCTACCTTTGAAAATGATGCATCACAAGAAAAACATCTGAAACAAGACTTTGAATTTACTTGAAGTTTTCCAGGCCGTGCAGGCTGCAAAATGTTGCCAGTCTAGCCAAGGCCTCTTGGATCTGTAAGACAGAGTATCGTGTGGCAGCGTGGTTTAGCATCTTCTCTGCTGTCTCAAAGGTCGGCCATGGAGCCTTGAGGCAGTATTCCACCACATACTGCTCATCCTAGCAACACAAAACAATAACTTCTGTTAGTATGGAGTTAATACGCTTGATAAGAATTTAACTGAGAATATGCCTAATAACTGACTGTGATCTTCATCAGGTTGGTCTTGGCCTCCTCCACAAGTTCAGACCACACATCCTGTCCATAGCCGCCGACTGATGCAGAGGCCAGCTGCTCCAGCACAAAGTCAAGCTTCACCTTGTAAACAAGCTGCACAGAAGTAGGATTGTTAGATGTGAATAGCTACAATTATTCTAGTAACACGATTATAACACCACTCCAGAGCTAAAATACTTAGGTCCAACTGTGAGTCATAATCATCTGGTTATTCCATTGCTCACAGAGAATACACATACAAAAAAATTCGAGCCTTAAACAGTCACATGAGTTAAACTTTTCCCTTTTCACTTACCTCTAAATCCAGCTCAAATGCGATGGCAAACTTTTCGGCCTCCTCAAACATGTGTTTGTGAAGAAGTCTGCTGAGTCTGAGAGGAGAGTCAAAAAGTCAAATTGTACTCATGTTATGTAGACTGTACAATCTGAATTAATATTAGAATCAATCCAATCAAAGGGATTTACCTGTTTTCAGGCAAAGCCTCTGTGAAGCATCGGACCACAACAGAAGATACTGGATCTCCTCGACTGCTTGATGAACAACATGAAAACAATCACCATGTCGCTAATAAGTACAGGCTGAGCAACATATCCAAATCATACTAAACAAAACCTACCTCTCTGGGTTCTCACAAATCCCCTCAACTAAGTAAATAGTATCCTGAAATCAGAGGGGAAAGCATCAGACTTAGTTGTAGAGAATCAGTAACATCTACAAATAGAACATGTCTCTACATCCATCCAAAGAGACAGCTCTAACCACATTGGAGGGGAAAACAAGTATAGATTGTTTACCATGTTTATTTTTGTCTGGACCAGACATGAGACTGAGGAAACATCCAGAGAGTAGCAAACAGTCATGGAGGGTAGAAATCGTATCTGCAGCGAGTTGATCTGAGAAATTAAAAATCAAGCATATCGATTCAGATGAGGACAATCACCCATTGAAATTCCTTCAAAATGAGTTTTTCTGCTACCTGACTGTTGTCTTGCTTTGTGAGTGTTATCATCTTCATGCTGCTCTTGTCTTGACTGAAATGCACAAAAATCGATTTACAATTTGACATTGTTTATTAGAGACACTTTCCTCTGCTTATTCACAGCTATCATAGGTGATAAAGACATTGACACTTACGCCACCATGGAGGCAGAACCGCATTCTGTGGTGAGTTCAAAGTCATGTATAGCAAGATCCTGCCAACAATGAATCATTACAAGGAAATGTAGGTCCCACAGACTCAGGGCATCCTGCAGCCAAACAAACAACGACAAAGAAATCCACATGTAAACATCAAATAGTTTGGACAGAGCATCATGCAATGGTTTACCAACAGCAACTAGTGAACTCACCTCCGTGTCAAGTATATACAAGAGATTTTCCACCACCACCATCTTCCTCACACCTTTGAAGTAAACAGGAGGAAATGTGTTACGACTCTCGATTAATGTATGAGAGGAAATTTAACTTTATGCTTTTTTTTTTTTGCAACTGTTTTCCATTCCTTGTCTTTTCTCTTTTACACAATACTCATGTCCCATATCCTGAGCTAAAAAACACTTTTATAAATACATGGGGCACCAAAAATGGGTCATCTCCAAAAGGCACATGAACAATTTGTAACTTTGTACTATACATAGAAAAATAATTTACCTGGGATTAAGCTGTTGTTGACAGAGTACACAAGGCACATCTTGGCCTGACGAGGGTCCATCCTCCAGTGAGTCAAAACATTTTCTGGATCCCCCTGTGAAGTTTATAATGTTGTGGCAAATTACATGAAGAAATATGGTCATTCACTGTATTATGTAACCAGCAAATACCTTCCCTAAAAAGTTTTTTTAAGTTTGTGTAAAAATAATTGCAGTATCATCATCAAACAGTAAAGAGGTCCCTTTTACTTTGTCATTTAATTATATATTTATTCACATCTAACCACTGCAACAAAACTGCAGATAGAGCTGTATATTACATATTTTCATGAACGCACCAAGAGTCAAGCCTACAAATGTGTCTTTGTATCAATATTAAGTAATCGGTCAAAATATCCCCATATATGATTTTCTCCATATCATCCAAGCTTAACTGCAGAAGGTTAATAGATTTATGAAACTGACCCCGATCAATAAGTTGATTTCGGGGCCCAGACTGAACATCACTGCCGTACTGCAGCCCTCATCATGGTAATCACTGGTCGAGCAGAAGTCTATCTTGATGAGCGACTGGAGCTGAACAGAGGAAAAGTCAAATTATAGAAAAAAGAAAGAAAAGAGAAAAGGACACGTTTGCAATGCAGTGAATGGTGACTGTTTTAACTTACCTCTTTCAAAGCTCCCACATCCATTTTTTCAATGGCTGTATTGACAAAACAATATATGTTTAACTTTGGTCGACACAATATCTCCAGCAAAACATTAAATCTACAGCAAATGATGTTGTGATACCTGTCTCGATCTTTGCCAGTGCAAGGTTTGTAATGTGGAAAAACCCATCCTTTATGAGAAGGAACACATGGTACATCCCTGCCAAAAAATACAAATGGAGAATTCAGAAATTTGAGAAAAAAGCAAGAATAACCACCTCGAGTTACATTTCTTCAGGTGTCACTTGCACATTCATTTCTCACATTTACAAAGCTATTTCACCTGAAGATGCCTTGTCCTCCTCTATGATGAGATAGCGGTATGTTTTCTTATCTGCAGTAGATGGTTTCCCTACCAAAGCCTAAAAAACCCAGAAAACAACAATGTTATTGTACACAAAGGAAACAATTCACACAAATCAGATTAATTTATGGAAATAGACACAAAGTTAAAGGGATTATTAATGTGGGTGAAGCCATCATCTGGAGTTGAATATTATTTTTCCAGTGTTTCAGTTAGCCTGTCTGATTTAATGTATAATATAAGTCAAGGGCACACACATCATATCTGATACAATCCTACGCAACTGAGCATCATAGATTAAAAAAACCAAAACAAACAAAGACAAAAAATAACATACCCTGGTGAAAAGGATTCTCTTGTGTGGAACATAGATTAAATGAAGGTTTCCATTTCTTTCACAGACAACCAAAAACTGCCCTTCCAGACAAACATCACTAGCATCCACATCGGTTTCTGAAAAATAAGATGTAGTATTAAAACACAATATTTACTCCAAAAGGTCAAACTGCATTGATCAGAGAGGCTCTAATGTGTCTGAGCATTTATAATATTTTAATTTCAAACTGATTTTGTTCTGACTCTACAGACAGCCTTAACAAGGGCTGCATAATTTATATCCTAAATAATTTTATATCATATATGTATTTATAGAATTTCTGCATCCACACAATGCAACGTGCTCACAGGCATTAGTTATTTCACAGGATATGCAAATTGAGTTAGGGCAATTTAACTATAATAATTTAACATTTTTTTCTTCTTAATACAGAAGACACAAAACATTTCCATAACTAATTCAGTATTACCCATAAATTGCCTGCATTCTACGCAAACCACAGATTCATGATGAACTGAAAATATTTTCACTTGGGTGGTAGTACACACAGTCTTCCTGGGCACTCTCCTCTGCTTGGTGTTTGAGGAGCCCACAAATTCCTATCTGTGTAACCAATGTATTCAATAATAAATTATTAAACACAGAATTATATGCAAAAAGAACGTATGGAAAAAAAAGGATGGATCTAAGACAGTTTTTCATACACACACACACATATACACACACATATATATATATATATATATATATATATATATAGAGGGAGAGAGAGAGAGAGAGAGAGAGAGAGAGAGAGAGACTTCAAATATCCTGAAACATGATTTTTTTTTAAATATAAAGACTGCACCATCCTCTTTGATACAGCTGCAGTTAATATGACTTTGACAAGGACAAAGACTGGTGTCTCTT
>JAOWBC010001486.1:14674227-14713844 GCA_028566105.1 Hypoplectrus providencianus
ATAATCATGATCTGCTGATGTATCACCTCTGTCGCTGCCATATTCGTCCACCAAGTCTCTGCCAACCTGCCATTGCTGAGGTTGTGATATTTCATTCCTTGATACTGTATCATGCAGGCTGCTGTATTGTGCAATGTCAAGCTGCACACTGAGGTTGTAACAAGATTTCAGGGGGCTGTCATTTATCTGTGATTTCCAAACATCCTACAAGGGAAAGGACAGTAATATATATTAAAATATATAATGAGGTAAAATCCTTATTCCATACAACTTATGAGACTGTCTAAAATGTAAAAAGAGAATGTGACAATTTGTCATTTGTGACCTATATTCACTAGAAAGCTGGTGATAGAGTAAAAAATTATTCCCCTGTTAAAATCCAACTTTTTTTGTGTTAATGGGTTTAAGCCATGAACAAACGTAACATGCAAACCTTTCAAGCCTTAACAGTTTTTTCTTTGGCTTGTATTTCTTTTGGTCTAATCTTAACACATCTAGCCTACCTCTATTTCTAGATAGGTATTACCTGGTTTTCATAGGTAGGAAAGACAGATCCACTTTTACCATATATAACACATAAAATCTGAATTTTGATTATTATGCATTCTTTTGAATTTTGTGTTACAGGATCCCAACTTCTGTGATACTTCTGGTTTCTATATATAAAGAGAAACAAATAAATAATGTAAAGGCATAATGTTAACTGTACTGCACCTGGAAGTTCTCCAGCACATAAAGCTGCTCTTGTTTACTGTACATCTCAAATGCTACTCGAAAAAGTCCTTGCACGCTGTAGAACCATAGGCTGTTATTTGCAGTAGGTACCTTTAACCCATGGAACCTGAATGCTGCAACGGAAGACAATATTTAAATTGTTAGTGTATGTGTTTTATAGCAGAAGTACCACCATTGTCATATCTGTAAGGTGTTATTTTCTCTTGTATATTTTACCTGAGGAAAAATGTATTTTCGTTGCAAATCCTTTCTTGGCAAATTTGGCGTGGTATCTGGGATGGTTCTCTGTGCGGATGTCCGTATTGGAGAAGAGATCAGCCCCTAAATACAGAGGAACTGCTGGACTCTGAAACAGATGCTGAAAATCTTAATGGATTCCTGTAATGCACAATCAGATTACAAAAATATGGAACCAAAATCAGCCCATGTTTAATTTGAACAGGAACATTTTCAAGGATTACTTGATTACTTCTTTTGTATTTTATGTAAAACTAAATGTGTTTACATTGAAGATGAACATCTTGAATTAATAAACCTCTTCCATCACAAGAGCATAGTCCTCCATTTTGCCTTTCATTGAACAAAAAACAAAAACAACATCACACAGACAACTAAATGCCGCCTATGATATATGCATAGAAAATGTCTCTACATGTTGGGGGTGGACTTGTGGGACTCAAAGAGTTAAGGCTGTGTCTAGGTTTTAGCGTAAGGTGCTATGATTTCAATGTTATGTATTTAAAATGACACTGCAAAATAAAAATCAAATAAATTACTATATCGCCATTTTCATTGAACCTGTAGGACCATATTTTGGAGTCTTCAGTGATGATAGCAACACTCACCGTTTTGGGACACTCTTTCAGCCTGAACGATGTCAGATTCACCAGGTGAATATAACGAATTTTCCGCGAGCCCCCGTCCCATTGCGGTAAAGTTAGGTGAATAGGCGAGCAACTTGACATTGTTGCAAGGAAAAGAAGCCTCTCAGTCGGTCAGAATTGCTTCCTTTCCCACGGAAACACTGCAGAAAACTTGTTGTGAACGAAAGTAAAGTATTAAAACGACTGCAACAACCCGGACTGAGTCAACGGAAAAGAAACAATGTTTTGAGTATCTTAAGCCCCCACATTGTTCTTAAGGACATATAAGCAATAAGAGTTTCTTTATATATAGTCTTAATTATGAAGAAGACATTTACACAGGGATAAGAAAATACATATTAAGCCTTTTCGGTTGTTTAAGTGTCTGTAATCTGATGGAATGTTCTCGTCTTGTTGGATTTATGTAACCTTTAAGACAATACCGTGGGCTAAATAGACCCATAGACAACGTCTCCCATCCATGTTTACGTCTGCCTATCACGTGACACCGCGATGACCAATGAATACGAAGTGTAGTTGCTTTCACCTCTGAACTCCCGTCCGCCGCCACAGCGCTGGGTAAAAAATGGCTGAAGTTGATTTCGGGGATAGTGAGCTCTTTCAGCAGCTCGATGACTCCGCACCGCCCGTCCCGACGCATATACGTTTCACAGAAGATGAGGAAGACCAGGAGGAGACGAGCCAGCTCCGGAGCAGACTGGAGGAGTGTGATGAATACATCCAGAGACTCACGGAGGAGAATATCCTTATGTCAGTGTGTGTTAGCACTATGGACGCTTTAGCTAATAGCTAACATCTGCTACCACCAGTCTCCTGGGTTTTAACCCAAACAGGAACATGTAAATGTATTATAATTGATATTTTATATGTTCAATATCCTTAACTTGTATATTACATATAGGTTTGAGAAGAAAATTGAACATCCTGACAAGACCAAGGTAATTAACATTTGACATTTGGCATCAGGTGATGCGCAAAAACAATGAAACGAAAGTGATTACAGTGTTTCCTCTGACTCTACAGCGGCATCACAGTTGAAGACGTCAACATCGATGGTCCAGCTCTTCAAGTCCTTTATGCAAACAACATTATTTCAAAGTAAGCAAAGTAGTTCATTATCACTTGCGGCATAGAAAATGTTGTCACCTCTGACTTGGTTGGTGTGAGTGGTACAACCTTTGCAATACTTGATTTTGTTTACATTTTGGCGAGTAAGATAAATCACCTTGTGGTGTCTGCACCTCATCACTAGGTTGTTAACATACCATAAATCTCTTCTCTTTAGGCAGTGTCGCCAAGAAATTGAAGATTGCATCTGCAGTGTCATTTTGAAGCACCAGAAACCAAATAATGAGAAGAACTCCACCTTTCATTTGAAACCTCAGGTGTTTATCTGTAATATTTTTAATGGTGATTACATGTCAATTTTCTTAAAAAATGCTATTTTATTCTGTTCTCTTATATTCTCTTTGAAGAATTCAGCTTTTGCTATGGATGAAGATCCCCAGAAGTCCTCCACCTGCATAAGAACAACAACTGAGGCTTTTAAAGTGAGTTTTTACTGTTATTTTCAGTGATTTGCACGTTACAATTTCTACAATTTATTGCCACAAGGAAAAAAGTCTGCATACTTAAACAGAAAATAAATTTCCTGTTTTAGGTGGTCGGGAGCGTCTTATATTTCACTTCATTCAGTGTCGATAAACTTGGACAGCCTCTGGTGAATGACAACCCCCAGATGACGGATGGATGGGATGTTCCAACGTATCTTTAAGATAATTAAATTAAAACGCCATCGAAAATCAACAGTGTGTTCTTTCAGGTCATCTGTTTTGAACATGCATTGCACACATGAGAGCTGTTTTACGATAAGAATGGTAAAACAGCTCTGTAAGAATGTTCTCTTTCAACTTCATGTTTTGATTGAAAGGTGGAAATTTATTGAAAAAATATACAACATATAATCGTCTATTGAGGTGTTGAAATTGATTTGACAATGAGTTTGTTGCTTCTTTTTTTTTTTTTTCTTCAAACATGATACACCTTCCTGAATAATTACAAAGCTATCACCAAGTTTTCAACCAAGTTGTTGGCACAGATGGACTGGAAATTGAAATGAAAGACAAAAGGTATGTAAAATTATTAATAAAGCCTTTTTTTTGGTTTCCTTCTTCTGTTTATGACATGACTGTTTCATATAATTACATAATTTCATATACTTATTTATATGACAATTTTATCACTGCTATGTTCATTTTAGACCCAAATCAATGTGTTTCAACTGTGGCTCTGCTGGCCATCAACTGAGAGACTGTCCCAAGGTAGGAACAAGCATTATTATGGTATGACCCCAAGCTAAACTTGAGTCAGAACGGTATTAACTTCATTTACACATGTTTATCTTCAAAAGCCTAAAGACATGGCTGCAATTAATGAGAGAAGAAAGGAGTTTAATCAGAACAGCAACCAGGCAATGCAGAGTAACCAGCGATACCATGCTGAGGAAGTGGAGGAGCGGTTCGCTAAATACAAGCCTGGAGTCATGAGGTAGCAATGTTTTTTGTACACAATACACATGAATATCATGTCATCTCATACAATAACTGTTGTATAAATGAGTCAAACTAAATCTTAGTAATTTAATGTTCAACATGAAACAGTGAGGAGCTCTTGGCAGCGCTGGGAATTGATGACAACACCCTTCCTCCTCTTATATATCGAATGAGGCAGCTAGGCTACCCACCAGGCTGGCTGAAAGAGGCAGAGATGGAAAAATCTGGCTTAATGCTGTATGATGGAAATGGTATGTATAAATGAAATGAAAACCGATGAGGTAAATATGCAAAAAAAGACTGCTCTTGAAATATTCACAGTTTGGGCTGAATCTTTTCTTTTTTCTTTCACTCTCCTAGTTTCAAATGATGGCAATAAAACTGACAACACACAAAACATCTCTTATGATGTCTCCAAACTGGTAGACTTCCCAGGCTTCAATGTACCAGCATCACACCATATGAAAGATGTAAGTCCTACGACACATCATATTTTTCTTGAATTTATTATCACCAGTGAATAGTGCTATATGCAAGTGCATGTGACTGAGTTGTCTATATTTATAGTGTAGTTAATTTGCAATAGTTGCTCCAAGAATGTGCATGTACAAACAACTTCATGCATTCACACACACACACACAACCTCACAAACATTAGATTACTGTGCTAAATTTAAGCCTCTTTAGGGCAGACTTTGCCTTCTAAAGGCTGTTGACACAATTGTGGACCAACCGACCATCACAGATCAAAGAGGCAAAATAGAAATCAGAGCAGTATTTGTTTATTGTTTGATCTCAGAATTTATTTTAAATGCTTAAATATATAGATTTAAATTATATAATTAAAGTTTAATCTTCTGTAAAAAAAAAAAAAAAAAATACTACTACTACTACTACTACTACTAATAAAATAAAGGATCTCTGTACAACTGTCATGAATCTCTCACTATATCTTTCTGTTTTTCTGACCTCCAGGAGTTCATGCAGTATGGTTCTATTCCAATGCAGACCAGCCACATGAAGCAAAACTATGCAGCCTACTTGTCAAACAACTTCCCTACGGTAATTATCTCAAGGTCCCTCAAGTGTTGGGAATTCTTTTTTCAGCTTCTTTCTGTCAGTCTCACACAGCTTTAACCTGTACCTGGATATTGCATGTCAACACTTGCAAACATGTCAGGTGCTTCTTGTCAGATCTGAAGTCCACCTATGTGATTCCACTGCAGTTTAATATTAAATACATGCATTTTTTATCGAAGCTTTTGAGTCACTGTAATGTTAAATAAGATTTTTATCCGATATTGCAGTGGCTATGCTCATCCCCATCCTAATGGCTCAAGGTTAGTTATTAATAATATGATGGAAATGTCAGTGTTTGCATCCTTAACATGCAACACAATTCACAGGACAAGATATAAATATCCATAGGACAGGTTATAAATAAACAAACAATTATGAAGGAAACATAACACTTTTTTTTCCCTGCTAATCTGAATGCACGGTCCTCTTTATCATTCCAGCCTCTGGATTTTACGTCTCTGCTCTTTAATCAGTTACTGGCACTGAATGTGTTCATTTAGAAAGAGCCCTTCAATATTATCATTCCACATGTCATTCCTCCTTGCCAACAGCCTGGTGCCACCAGCAACAAGAGACGGCATGAATCTGACTCTTCTCCCCAGCGGAGGAAGAAGACAAGGTCCAGTCCTGATCGGACCTCTGATAGGAGCTCAGACATGGACATTGAATCAGGTAAATGTTCATCCCAGTCACTTCAGGCACTTCAATATGTGTTCTAGATATTGTTGTGAAAAGTAACTTTTTAAAGTTCTATATATTCAAAAGCAAAGCAGTAATCTGTAATTCCCGTGCTTGATATCCACTCTTTGGTTCTTTCTCTCACTCTTTCTTCTGTTCAATATTCTGTTTGGTTCTTACACTTTGTTTTACAATGCTGCCTCTTTGTAAAAAGCAAATCTTCTGCTTATATACGAAGCTGAAATGCAGATAAATACAAAGCAATATTTGCTATATATTTAATCATGCTGCTTCTTTGTTGGGTAAAATAAAATCATCACTTTCTAATCTTTGGGTTTCTTTCCTAAGACCCAGGAACACCTTATTATCATGGCCATGGAGACTTCAAGTTCCAACCTCCGTTGCCCCCTGGTTCGCCAGGTTTCAATTCACCTCCTCCTCTTCCCCAAGGCACTCCCCCTGCTACACCCACTCCCCCACCTCTCCCAAAAGGTACACCTCCTCCCACACCCACAAACGGCTCCCCAGCTCTGAGGGGGCGTAACTGGGTTGCATCTGATGAGACGGCAGAGGGAACAGCTGATGAATTGACACTGGAGGAACTGGAGGAGCAGCAGAGGCTGATTTGGGCAGCTCTAGAAAATGCTGACACTGCCACTAATAGTGACTGTGAGACACCTGCTGTGGGAACACCTGTTCCCAGCTCACCAAGTGCATCCACGCCTGCACATGTCGACACAGAAACAGAGGACACTGAAGAAACGATGGACACGGTGATATCTGCAGAAACCTGCCAAAGCAGTGAAAATCAAAGGGATCAAGGGGTTCATGAGATTTGCTCTCAAAGCCCTGAACCAATCAAAGCAAAGGATGAAAGTCCGGAGAGTCCTGAACCAGTCAAAGCCCAAGAAGACAGCCTCCAAAGCCCTGGTCCAATCAAATCCCTGGAAGACACCCCACAGAGCCCCGGCCCAATCAAATGTCAAGAAGACACCCCACAGAGCCCTGATCTAGATTTCTCTAACGGGGGTGTTAGAGATTGTGCATCTCCTAAGCATGATGAGAAGATAACAGCAGTTCCTCATCGGAGCAAGTTTGCAGCTGGCATTGTTCCATTTGAAGATACACCAGAGTTCACCGAAGTTGCAGAAGCCACAGGGACTTACCTTAGGATCAGAGACTTGCTCAAAAGTTCCCCTCGAAATTTGGCAAAGAAAAATAAGAATTGACTCTTTATTTGTAACAAAAGGAAACGTTGATTTTTGTTTTTAAACAGAAACTTCTATGTTCATTTTCATGACCATCCTAAGAAGCATGTTTTTAGCCATTTATTTTGTACCAAGTTGAATGTCTATGGCTGTGTACATACATTTGATCTGCAAACATACAATGTGGTGGGGAGGGGGACTGAGGGAAGCTGCAACAGCATATAGTTAGTAGGTTTTGACCAAGTAGTCTGTTTTTCTGTTGTTGTTTTTTTGCAGCAGTTGTGCTACTCATGCTGTTTATTTTCTTATTGTAAAATGTGTAAATTGGTCATTTCCTGACCTGTATTAATTTTAATACCATGATGCTTAAATGGCTTTTCTATTTTGTCCCACTTGGATTGCTCTAAAACCAGGAAGTAAACACGCTTTCACTTGTTTCAGTGGGTTATTTTGTGTGTCAGCCATGGCTGGATGAGGGTTCAGTATCATAGTTTCATACTGTTTAGTCCATTGTTGGTCATTTTAACAGAGCTTCTTTGCTTGATTATTTTGATACAAAATGCAAACTAAATTCCATAAAATTTTGCATTATCCCCTTTGACATAAGAATGTTTGATCTAATTTTGTCTTCATTAACTTTTCAGCAAATGGATAAATATCCCTGCTGAAATTAAGTAATTATTTCCTCTCAAACAGATCTGACACACATCTTCAAAGAAGCATTTTTTTTAGATTAAGGATACTTACCAGTCAGTCTGGTTTTATTTAAGCAGAAAATGGAATGCACATACTTGCATACTAAATACATACACCTACACACAGTACATATT
Organism: Hypoplectrus providencianus; assembly: GCA_028566105.1. NCBI lineage: Eukaryota > Metazoa > Chordata > Actinopteri > Perciformes > Serranidae > Hypoplectrus > Hypoplectrus providencianus. The sequence continues at coordinate 14,682,195 of JAOWBC010001486.1, forward strand.
TATGCAAATATAGACACGCAAACACAAGCCTTGTTTGGATTTGTTGGTCAAAGGGAGGACAGTTTTTAACTCAAAAAGCCACGCGAAACGGATGGTATCTACACTCTATCTGTAATTAAGCTATGAAAAAAAAACAAAAAAACGTCATAATGAAAATGTAGAAAATATTCGTCTTAGGCGTGTCAGGTGTTTATTTTCTGACCTCCCCCTACTTTAAATTTTTCTGCTAGAATATAAATCTAATCGTCAAATTTGATAATGGTAATGATGATGGTCATTATTTGTAATATCCTCTGAAAAGTCTAAAAACTAATCAGGTTTAGTGGCATAACGCTGTAAGGGGTGTCAGGGGGCGCACGTTGTTCGCTTGCTATGCTTGTTTGACCATATTTGAACTGCCCCATAATACAAACCTGTACACTGCCCGCAAAATATTAGTCCAATCAACTTTTACGTGACTCCTGTGAATTCTTAGTTTTACCCAAAAAGTTGTTTTAATCTAAGAATAGTTCATAAAAAAAACAGGAGTGCTCCATCTTACCGAACATATCATCTTTGGTCGGCACCTACCGTTGACGTTCCTGTCGGCCGTTGGACAGACAGCTCGTATACTGGGCTGTGCCTGCCCGTGGATCCTCGCAGTTAGTCGTCGTGGTTCTCCACTTAGCTTGCTAGCTGTGTATTTTCTTCCTGAGAAGACGTAGGCAGTACAGGAACATATCAGGTCAGTATTAGCCACCTCATACCGAGGTCATCTATTTCCGTAAACTTGCTCGTCTGTTTGCTGCTGATAAACCAGGAAACTAACCGAGAGGCGAAAGTTGTACAGGCACTGTGACTTGAGGTGTTAGTTTAGCTAGCTAACTAAGCTAACCAGCCCTTCTCCAGGTCCGACCACCGGTTCGCCATATAGCTCGGGCCTCACTGCTAACGTTACTTAGCAACTAATCACGTCTAATCAGGATAACAGACCGGGATTCATTTTCCGGTAAACCAGAGAGGTGACATGGTGGTCAGCTGCTTATTACAACATCATACGGCAAGCTATCTTTACAGGTGATCTAATATGTAACAATTATAGGCTGTCTCTCAACTTGTAGCAGCAGTGTGCCCTGCTGGAGCTCCTATGACATTGCGGAGACTTTAGGACTTGGGGAATTTGCCTCAGTCGCTGTGTTTATCCCTGTGGTCAGTCAGTGGGATATTCGGATGTTGTAACATGCGGATGTTACCGGTATAACTCAACATGAACTGGATATTGTCTCAGCAAATACGTCGATTTAGCTTATAAGGTAGGTTAGCTGCTATTGTACTGTTTTACAGGCTTCACTCCTACCAGATGTGCCACCTCATCGACAGCTCTCAATCCGTTAGCTACTGAGAGAGGTTAACAAGGCGAGGCACGTTAAAAGGACAGGTCGTTGTCCAAATCTCTTACTAACTTACTTAACTGCAAAGATAAACCGTGCGATATGGCCTTGAAGTATCTGCAATAACAGTGTCTCTGCATTTGCCAGTTTTGCGGTTTAAAGGTGTGACCTAGGCATTTATAATTAAGCCTTTCTGTGCAGACAGACAGCAGATTAACTTGTTTAGGCTGACTGACTGAAGCGTGGTTGGCTGCAGTCTTGGGAATTGCAAAGGCATACCAATTGAAACTTTGAGATACCTGTATTTGTACAATATTTGAACTTCTCCATTTAATTAAGATGAGAATGTAGGAGAGGTTTGGTCACTTGAATATATTTAAATTTGTAATCCCAGACATTGAGGATGCAGTATGCTTCTGGCTGTTATTCTGTGCTCATGTCCTGTTGGTGCTTTTCTACACCTTCCTCTGTCAGTGCTAGCTAGCAGGGGCCAACATAATCATCCCAGCAGATGTTTCCTCAAAAAAGGAAGAGCCAGAGCTCGATTTGGCCTTGTGATGACAAATGAACGGCTGTAGGAGTTAGTGTTACATCAGTTAACAGACACCTGTGAAGACGTAAAGTTGCACCAAGAAGCTATGGTTGTAGACTTAGTCAGTCACAGCTGGACTAGCTGCAATAACATTCCAAGGAAACCTGATTGTACTTGGTTCAATACTCTGAATATGTATGGCTAATATTAGCATACTGGAAAATTATGTTGGAGAAGCCCAAAGGCTTGTGTAACCACCCTTGTGTGACACCCTCCCATGAGTTAACAAATACTTGGAAGGCTGAAATGGAAAGAGACTGTTATTTACTGTTATTGCAAAACATGCAAGCAGATTCAGCTAATGGCTGTGAGGATGTGTTTCTGCTCTCAGGGAAGATATGCTCAAATGGAATATACAGAGTAAAAGTACTCTGTCTTGAACAGTCAACGTGTTAACTATGTTATGATGATAATCATTTGCTGATTAATTTTGTTCTGTTATGTATTAAGTTCTTTTTGGCATGTTTTTGATAATGTAAGATAGGGAAATCCACACAAAGAGATCCTATTCGGTTCATTTCCATTGCTTCCGCAGAGTGAGCACATACATGTCTGTCATTACCAACATGGAAGTGGATCATGTCAATGCAGTCTTTTTGAGAAGTAGCGTGAATCTCAGTTCTCTTTTACTGACTGCCTATTTCTGTGAGGTTTTTTTTGCATCAGAAAAAATAACTTTGAATTGTACTTTTAAAATACATCTCTATATTAATACCATTGAACTTTTGCAAAACATTTGTATTTGGCTTTCATCCAAGCAGCAGATTAGAGTGAGAGTCAGTGGCTAAAGATTAACATTACTGTAGTGGGAAATTCTCCAGACTAAGTGGATCATTTTCAGCTGACCGCTTCAGCTTACCCATCAAAGCCGAAGCATCCTCAGTTAATGCTCACAAGACAGTCGTTGTGATGCCTGGTGATGTTCAACTAATACGTCATTATGCTATTTGTTTTTCTGAAAAACTTCATATTCTACAGGCTTACGGGTCAATTTGACAAGATATTGTTAAAATATTGGTGACATTATTTAAAAGTTTCCCATTTTAGGATTTGTGCAAAATAAATGACTTAAGATTTAGATTGTACAATAAAGGGTTTTCTGTTAGACTTTAAATTTATGGCAATACTTTCATTCACTGGCCCCCTTCTGACCTGAGGGCAGTAATTAGTATCATTCAAAGGCTCAGTGGGAGAAAACTGGAGCACTGCATTTGAACTAGGTCACTGCTTCTGATGGCCACCCTTTATTTTCTGCTGAGAAATATCTAGAAGGGTGTGAGAGCGTGTCTTCTTGGTTCTTTTAGTGAACCTGCATACTTTAGATCTCAGGCCCTTTCAGGAATGAAAGGTATGTTTGTGTGACACTGCTGAACAAGTTCTTTTAAATTTCTACCCTGTGTGAGATCAAACGTCTTTGCTGACACAACTAACAGTGTGACTTTGCAAGAGAGGTGAGAAGCCATAAAGTTTGTTCATTTGATATGTTATAGGTGTTTTCTTTTACTTTGAAGGAAATTGTATGTATTAATAATATTTTATTGTCAACATTAGTCATGCCATTTCATAGACTGTGCTAACATTTGTTGTGGTAATATTCAGGATAAGTAAAATCAAAGTGGGTTACAGAAAATGATTCAGTCAACAATTACAGTCAATCAAACTTTCACTGAAGAAAATAAGCTCCTTGTTCTCACCCGTAAGGCGCGAAAGGAAATTCCAAGTACATTATCTACATGAACCTTAATATCTTAATCGATCCAAAAGGTATGCTACTCCCTAACAAGCAGGTGAACAGCACAAAACAAAATCCAATAATATTGAAAATCATTTGCTAACAATTGAATGCTTATTTCTTTTCCATACCAGAACTGACTCACAGTACATTGGGCTGAAACTCAAAGCTTGTTATCATTCCACCAATAGCTTTGCTCTATTTTGATTAATAGTTAATAGGAATTTATTACAATGCAAACTGAGTCACACTGACAAACAGGGGCACCCTGTTTCTGTGGTGAGGTAATCTGACAAACAGGATAATCTGCAGCTGATGGTGGTCTTGTTTCTACAGTAATCCTGTTTTAGGAGAAGCCGCCAACCAGACTTACATGATTTTATATGCCAGAATGATAGATTGAGTGAGAGACTGTTTCGGTACAGCATGTATTATGGTCAAGGTCACGGATGATGAGCTATTCAGAAGTTCATGATGGCAGTAACGAAGGCTGCATATCGGCTGGCCTTTGCTGGGGTATTTTTAGGTCTTAACTGTGACGTGGTGTGTCCTGAAGAGTTTGTTGTCACAACAGAAACAAAATGCCTCCATTAACTGAGGACAGAAAATATAGTGCCCCAAAGGCATATCTGTACTTGCTATTTATTAGTTTGCTCCAAATTAAATTACTGCTGTCACCGCCTTGCAGAGGCAAGTAAGCAAATAGAACATTTAGCCAAATTATAAATTAACTTGGCTAAATAACAGATAATTTTATTATTTAATCAAGAGCAATACGTTGAGTGCTCAATGAGATAGTAATGTTTCTTTTTTTTTCTTCCAAACAGGGTCCTTTTGTGAGGAGCACTTTCCCCCCTCCCTTTTCCTGTTTTTTTTCTTTTTCTTAATTTTTTTTTTGTTTGTCTTTATGTGTTTTATTTTATGTTTAATTGATTTGGTGAGGGGAGAAAAACTTCACCATCACAAGGCTGCATCCTGTTGTTTTGATGGTCTGGGCTCAGTCTGTACCCACCAACGGACACAAGGCTTGTGGGTCTAACATATCACAGGAGGAAACATGAGCACAGCCAAGCCCAGTGGGATCAAGGGGCCCAGCAAGATAGCCAGGCCAGCTGGGACAGCAGCCTCCAAGACCAACCCCAGCACAGGTGAGAATCTTCGTTTCCTTACCTGAAGTGACCATGCATTGCAGTGTTTTCCCTTGAATATTACAGAGGCAATAGTTATTTGGTTGATACTTATGGTACATAGGTTCATGAATTGTTTGTGTTTTTACTGTAGTGTCTCATTTTGTTCAGAGCTTTAGCAACAACAGCAAGGTTGTCAATTTTTGAGCTGATTATTACATTTAATATTATCTTGCAATGGATGCAAGAGCTTAATAAACTAAATCAATAATCACTAATAAATCAACCCAAATAAACATTTTTTTTGTTTATACCATGCCAATAATGTAACCACTAAGAGAAAATCATGTTGTTAAGAAGGCTGCCATGGATCAAACAAAGCAAGTTTAATTTGTTGGGTTTCTGGTATTTCAGGCACTTAAATCTCTAATCCATACTATAAAAATAATAATTGGTATTATTTAATTTTCTTAAACCTTTCTTCTTATATAATGTGTTTGCATTCTTCATTATTTTTACCTTCGTGTTCGCTGTTAAGCTCTCAACTCAAAAGTCAAAGTGCAAAGTCTGACATAAATGTTGTTCATTTGATTTGATATCAAAATGTTTGTTTACTATACATTTTTAAACTTTTAAACAATCATTTGTAATTAGAAAAAACATTAAACTTTCTTAGCAAAATCCATCATCAAACTTTCAAACTATATAATTTTGCAATTTTTTGTTCTATATTCGGTTCACTCTCTCTTACTTTATTTTTCAGCAAGTGCTAAAGTTGCTGCGGGTGACAAATCAGCTGCTAGTGCCACTGGAGGAGATGCCCAGAACACTGGGGAGAGCTTCGAAATAGGGGAGAGAGTATGGGTAAATGGGAACAAGCCCGGCTACATACAGTTTTTGGGAGAGGCACAGTTTGCTCCAGGACAGTGGGCAGGCATTGTTCTAGATGAGCCAATTGGGAAGAACGATGGGTCGGTGGCAGGGGTGCGCTACTTCCAGTGTGAAGCCCTGCACGGAATATTTACCCGCCCATCCAAGTTGTCTCGCACAGAGGGGGAGGCTAATGGAACTCAGACGGCACCCCCCTCCCGTGCTGCATCACCCACTCCCTCAGTGGGCAGTGTAGCCTCACACACGCCTGCCACAAAATCAACATTACCCTCAACTACCACTTCAACTAAGAAAGCCTCCTCTGCTACACCAGCCACCCCAGCTACCCCAGTTACACCCTCCTCAAACCTTGCACGCACAAACAGTGAATCTGTCTCCAACCTCTCTGAGACCGGATCAGTGAAGAAGGGGGAAAGGGAGCTGAAGATGGGCGACAGAGTACTGGTAAAGTTTTCTACTTTATCTTATAGTTATATGCAGGAATATCAATGGAAGATAAACACAAATTTGTGTGACCGAATCCTTCTGTTCCTCAAAGGGGAAGAGAAATCAACACATGAAGCATGGTCTCTCCCACCTCATGTCACCACATTTTAACTGCTAAATTCATGGAAGTACTGTTCATCCCCAATCTGCTGGGAGTCTTATGTGATCAAGTCTAGCATTATTCAAAGCTTGTGTTCAAATAATTAAAAGAAAAAAAATGTTTGGTTTCATATGTTGACAGTTAGGCCTCATTTTGTTCAGAGCTGGTACATGCTTTTTTCCGTTGCTTTGATGGAATTATCTCACTCAGGGTTTATTACCAGCCAAAGCTGATTACTCTTTAGGCCCCTCTTATCTTTAGAAGAGATTAAATGGCAGCTAATGTATGGTGTTTTCTTCTCAGGTTGGTGGTACAAAGGCAGGAGTGGTACGTTTCCTCGGAGAAACAGATTTTGCCAAAGGCGAGTGGTGTGGTGTGGAACTGGATGAGCCCTTAGGAAAGAATGACGGGGCTGTGGCAGGCACAAGGTATAAACGCCACTGGATCTGTTAAAGTAAAGATCTTGTACTTGTAACTACATATATACTATAACTCCCGTTCTTATGGTTGTATTCAATTATGTGTCCCCAGATATTTTCAGTGCCAACCCAAGTATGGCCTATTTGCTCCAGTGCACAAAGTCACACGCATCGGCTTCCCTTCCACCACGCCAGCCAAAGCAAAAACAACAGTCCGGAAAGTAGTGGCCACACCATCGGGACTAAAACGAAGCCCCAGTGCCTCCTCCATCAGTACAATGAGCTCTGTGGCGTCCTCTGTCAGTGCCAAGCCCAGCCGCACAGGCCTGGTGAGACATGGCGCACTCCGCCTCAACTGTCTTTTAACTCTGTGTTTACTCACCAATCTGACCTTGCTTTGCTGATTCTCCATAGCTAACAGAGACATCATCGCGGTATAATCGTAAGATTTCCGGCACCACAGCCCTGCAGGAGGCACTGAAGGAGAAGCAGCAGCATATTGAGCAGCTTATGGCTGAGAGGGACATGGAGAGAGCTGAGGTTGCCAAGGCCACTGGTCATGTTGGTGAAATGGAGCAAGAAATTAGCCTGCTCAGGGATGATCAGGAGCAGGTCAGCTTACCTAGTGCTTCAGTCAAAACCCACTGCATGGGCTGCTCTCGCTTCTCTTTTTGTTGTTCAATTATCAATCTTTCTGTTGAAGATGGAGGCCAAGATGGATCAATTACGTGCCTTGGTGGAAGCTGCAGATAAAGACAAAGTCGAGCTGGTGAACCAGCTCGAGGAGGAGCGTAGGTAAGGATTCCCAAATGCATGAATTTTGAAAGATATACACTCACCCATGACAGTAAATGAATGTATTGTTTTCAGACTTCTCGAGTCCCAGGGAATTATGGGGTCTGCCTCGGCTTTTACTTTCTCCTGATCATTGCTTAACTACAAGTTACAGGTTGTTGGTTACCCAGATATGTTGAAAAAAGCTCCAGCAAGATTTTTTTTTCTTTTTCTGTTGAATAGGAAGGTGGAGGACCTTCAGTTCCGCGTAGAAGAGGCTTGCATTACCAAAGGAGACCTGGAGGTAAATACTCAACACAAACCTACCCCATAGCTAACCATAACATTTTATTGATTTTTTTTTTGGTTTTGTGGTGTGGTTGGTAAATAGAAAAGTGGATGTTTGACCAATATTTGTCCCACTGCTTTAAAATCTAAATTTTTATCTTAAGTCAGAAGCAGCAGGTGTTCCAGTCATCCTGTATCCTGGTTACATCTCAGGATTACAGTTTACACAAATCTTGCTCTACATCCATGACCCAAAAGTGAAAATTTTTAAATTTTTTTTTAATTTTTTTACTGTCTCCCTGTGTGCAGGGCCTATGCGATTTTAAGACTGGATTAACTGGTATCCCTAGTCACAGGCCTGCAGCTGAGTCCAGACAAAGCATTTGCATTATCTCTTTTATGTTAGCAGGGAAAACTACCCACTCTGCAGTCTCAGTAGGCCTGTTTGCATAGACAGTTTACCACAGGGCTTCATCTTGCATTAGACATGTGCTGTCAGATGCACCCAGTGGTGCAGGAAAGTTCTGGCATAATCAGTCCTGATATGAATGTAGTCACTAAACAATGGTCAGAGTTCTTTTTTGTATCAGGGTTATCCTTGCAAAATAATTAATGTAAATATAAATTTGGGCCTGCATTTTTCTGTTTCCTTTCTCTTCTTCTCAAGTGAGCCATGTTCCCATCCAAAGTGGTGTCATGCTGTATTGGGGGCCAGTGGTATTTGTGTTCATACCTGATCAAAGGATTTGTTATTTATTCCACAGTGCTTCACAGGGGACCATCACATTTACCCTGAAGGCATCCAAGCTCAAAATAGATGTTTAAGTTGAGGGCTACAGGGTTAGGATATCCCTTTATCTTCTTTTGAAACGTGTATACTAACCATTTATTACCTACTCACAGCTGTGGTTATATTAAAATCTTGCATGCAGCTTGAAAGACAAAAATCACTCCTATTAGGCCAAACTCAAAAATGCCATGTTGACTTCAAGCTGTTGAAGGTGTACTAATGTGTGCTATAACCCCTGGTGCCTACCTGTTCAGTGATGTGATGTTATTGCTTCTTCTTCCTTCTCTTCCTCGTCTTTCATGTTGGTCCAGTGCTCAGCATGGAACCACAGGAGATGCTCCCTTGTCATTCCACTGCCCAGTCACAGACCTGAGCACAGTTTGCTCACTACAGCCGAAGGGGATTAACACAGAGCTTTAAGATTTAAAAGTATTTTTTAAACAAAGATAGATCTGTCTGGCTACACTATAGTCTATACCTATTTCATACATGATTAACAGTGGGTGCATGCAAGCAAACTGTACATTTAAAGTTCACATACATCTACAGTGATCCCTAAAATATTTTTGTTACAATCTCACAGTTGCACCCTCCTTGCCTCATTTACTACCTTTGAATTTAGTTTACCAGTTAGTTCGTCTGGCATCACAGTTTTGTCAAATTTCTGTCCAGGAAAGGCCTGATGGATCACCTGGCATAACATTTAATATATAGACCAAATGGGAATCCTTTTTTGTTTCTTGAGCCCAACAACCTGAGCTTTTGCGTTATTTCTTCTAAGTTGGTCACAAATCCTGCACATGGTGGTCTGATAACTGGTGGTTTCTTATATATACTTACAATGTGGACAATGGCCTGATCACCAATGAGAGAAAGCAGTGTGGTTACTGATAACGTCACAGTCTGACTGTACCAGTATTAAAAAGATATAACATGGGTTTGGTTTAAATACGCAAAATTCAGAAATATAATTTTACTGTATATTTATTTTTATATTGTCAAATCAATGTGACAGTTCTACACAATTAGATATCTTCTGTATGATGTAATTGAAGCATGCCATCACTGCTTTACCTCAACGATGTGGTGAAGTCATTCTGAATTAATTTACTTGCTGGCTTGACACACTTTATCAATTTCTCTATGTATCATAACAATCAGTGTGCTTTGTTCACCAGGTGTCAATTTTGCATGGTTACTTATAAACTGACTCCATCAACATCCTCATCCTGCACATCCATAACACATGGTCCTCTTCTTTTTGTCGCTTGTTTTGTATTTCCCACCATTCTTTCACAAAATTCCCTGTGCGCAACTGTTTATGGCACAGCCTAAAAGTTCTGCATGGGTTCCCCCCCCCCCCAAAAAAAAACCCTTCCCAGAACCCTCCAAATACTGATACGCACAGACACACAGATATACACACCCACATCATCACCATTACCATTGTCCAAACCCCTCCATCCTCTCCTGTCTCCCTCCCTCTCTGTCTGCATTGGGCTGGCATGTGATGGTGGCACTGGTGTGTTCTCTTCCTCTCCCCCTTGTTTACTAACAGACGCAGACCAGACTGGAGCATGCCCACATTAAGGAGCTTGAACAGAGCCTACTCTTTGAAAAGACCAAAGCTGAGAAACTCCAAAGAGAGTTAGAAGACACTAGGGTAATGAATACCGCTCTGCAGTGTGCTGCGTTGGAAAAGAAAACCTGTGCCGGAGATAGCGGCCAAAAAACATTTTCAGGGGTCCAGAGAGGTGCTGGGCAGTAACTGGATCTTTGCTTTGTATGAGCTTTTGGTGAACCCCACAAATGCATTTTTTAGGCCTCTCATAAGAAAATTAATAGTCTTGAATATATAACATAGTACAGAAGCTGAGAATGGCTGTGGATTTAAAGAAGAAAAAAATGGATGCACATTTTAAGCATGTTACCTCGATATAACAAAGATTGTTTTGTCATGATGAACGAATTAATTTGTGTGTTCATCCTGAAGTTAATGTAGATATAGGCTATGTTAATTTAGCAATGTAATGTTAACGTAATAAAACGTTAACATTACAATGCATATCGAGACAATGAGATAATTACTAGTCATCACGAGATAACAGTGAATAAAAAAATAAATAAAATTCCACAGCCTTTCTTTGCTTCCTTATCACACAAATAAATTAAATAACAAACATATAAATATTAGGAATATTTAAAGAAAGTTTTTAGGATTTAAATTAGCCTATTCATCTATTTAAACTATGTATGATCTTTGTCGATAACCACCTAAAAGTAAGAATGGTTTTCTTTGGCTCAGAATGATAATCATATAAACATAAGAGGTGGATTCCACCATAACACCAGCACTAGAGAGGGCCTCTGGCAGTGTTGTGTTACCTGAAGGCCAGTGTAGGCTCTCTACATGCTGGGTGAGGGGAGGGGTATTCTCACTGCTAGTTACCACTAAATCCTTTACATCTCCTTTAAATGCTCACATCAGTCCATCCAGTCTAAAGTTTTTTTTTATTTGAAATACAGCATCACCATTTGTGGCCAAAGACACAGAGTGATTTTTTTTAACCATTTATAAAGTATTGTCTTTCCTGACATTTAACTAGATCCACTCAGAAGTATAAATTAACTTATGTTATATCTGTCAAAAATAATTGCAGCATCTTTCAGTTGTCTTGATTGACAGCTCTTTTACTCATACTTTATTTAATGATACCCAATCTGAACTCACTCATGCTTCAATTGTATCACTGCTTAACCAGACAGACAAACTTCTCCCTTGTCCAAGCTAATCATTTTCTCGGTTATCCTATGCCCTACTTCCCAAGTCCTTCCTAGCTTCCATTTGTCCTGCTTATTTGGTGTCCCTGCATTTTGCCAGTCCAAAACCTGCTCCACCTCTCAGACTACATCTACTTGTGTTCCCTTAGGGTATTCTAGGCATAATGATTATCAGGAAAATTATATTTCTGTAGTTTAAGGGCCATAGTTTGCACAGGTTCATTTTTGATAAACATTTGATCAAGAAAACAATGATTTTGATTAATATTCAATTAATCATGCTATTACATATTTACTTAAAGAACTTTAAAATGGAACATAGCTTTATTGACATAAAATGGAAACATGTCATTGCTCCAAAGGGTTTAGCTTTAATAACTAATGATAACATTAGCATTTATTTGGGGATTAATAGCGAAAGTGTAATGGATGGTGGAAAATGTCTTGCACACTACTATAGCTCCATACATGCTTTCAGTGTTCACTTCCATTATTTGGACCATACCCTAGAGGTCAGTATAACACCTTGTTTTTAGGACCAATGTTTTTCATGCCCTCCTCATAAAGTAATTGGACTGAAAAGTTTCTCTGAGTTTAATCATTAGAAAAAAGGCTTTGTTGTTTATAATTGAATTTTACCATTTTATTCATTTGTTTAGTAACTGTTAAGTATGATTAAGTCTTTAATCCACTTTTGATATTGCACAGTGCTTCAGTATGTCAGACGTACCTTTAATTATGAGATTTCTGCTCTTAAAGGTGGCTACTGTATCCGAAAGATCCCGTATTATGGATCTTGAGAGGGACCTTTCACTGCGGACAAGAGAGGTAGCTGACCTGCAGCTGCGTCTTGGGACCCAACAGGGCTCTGAGGACTCAAATTCCACTCTTTCACCCCTTCTGGAAGAGATAAATTCTCTGAGGGATCAGTTGGCCACCCAAGAAGCTAAGCAGCAGGATGAGCTGAAAAAGTACAAGGAAAAGCTAGAAGCTCAAGAGAAGAGCCACAGCGAGGCAGCTGCTCAGCTTCAGGCTTCTTCTGTGAGGCTCGCTGGTGACAACGAGCAGTTGCAGATGCGTTTAAGCCAGGCTGAAAAGGATAATGCTGACACAATCGAACTGTGGCGTTCCAAGCTGGAGTCTGCCATTGCTTCTCACCAGCAAGCCATGGAGGAGCTGAAGGTGTCTTTCAGCAAAGATGAAGGTGCCCAGACAGAAGAACTTATTGAAACCAAAGGTGCACTAGAGAGGCTGAAGATAGAACACAAGTTGGCTCTAGAGGAGGCTGGAGCCAAACGTGAGGCTGATGCTGCAACTTGGACTCAGGAGACACAGGCACTAAAGGCACAGCTGTTGTCTTTGCTCGAGGACAAGGAGCGTCTGGAGGAGTCGCTCCGGTCCAGTGTTGAAAAAACAGAGGAGCAGCACCTTGTGGAGATGGAGGATGTTCTTGGAAAACTTCATAATGCTGAACTGAGGGTGAAGGAGCTTGAAGAGAAAGAAGTGATGTTGGCACAACAGGCCCAAGAAAAGGACAAAGAAACCAAAGAGAAGATGTCAGAAGTGGTGGCTTTACGCAGCCAAGTAACACAAGGTGACCAGGAGCTTGTGACCCTGAAGAGTCAATTAGAAGTGGCTCAAAGCCAAGAGAACAACCAGGCAGCCAAGGTGGGTTCTTTCTCACCTCCTGACCATCTGATACATTGTTTGTTTTTTGTAAATGTTAATTGAAACTATGTCCTTATTCCTTCTCTGTTAGGTTAGTAAGGCATTTCGAACAACAGTCAGTGATTGTTTTGTCAGTTTCTTGTTTTTGATGTGTTTCTTGTCACTGTAATTTTTCTGGACATGTGCTTTAGGTTAGTGAATTGAGCTCACAGCTGGAGAGCCGACAGCAGGAAGTCCTCTCCTTGCAGCAGAGCCTGACCACTGTACAGCAGGAGAAGGATGCTCTGGAGCAGGAGCTTGGAGGCATGGTGAGCTTGGTTTTGGATGTGGATACAAACCTTTTTTTTTGTTGCTGTTCATCAAAGGACACATCGATCATGTCGCCAGAATTTCTTTATTGTAATTTCAACTACACTTAATTAAGAATGCTGTGCAAACCATAATGAATAATAATAAAGAACAAAAAATTGATGTGAAGTATTTTTTTTCTCCATAGAAACAAAGGTTGGCTGAAAGCACAGAGGAGAAGACTAAATCTTCAAATACTATGCAAGGTAAATAACATCAGCGATTCCTAGAGTTAATTTAGTAAAAATGTTTTTTGTCCCATATTTTGCCTGCCGTTTATTGGCCTCTCTCTGTTTATAAAGGCTTCAATGTTCTAATGTAACATTTTCTTGTAGAAACTCTTGAGAAGCTCACTAAGAAGGAAGAGCAGTGTACATCTTTGACCACAGAGGCAGAATCTCTAAGAAGTCAAACTGCCGGTGAGAAAATTAGAACTGCATCAGGTTGAATGTTTTGTAAAACATTAAGTATATAGTATGATTTTTTTTTCCCTTTCTGTTAAAATAATGGAACTTGGAAGCTGTGAAAAAAATGTGTTTTGTCTTGAATCAGGGCTTGAGAGGAAGCTGAAGACTGCCGATGAAAAACTCGAACAGCTTTGTAAGGACAAATGCAAGCTGGAAAATGATATTTCAGATATGATGAAGACATCTGGTGATAGTTCAGCACAGCTGACCAAAATGAATGAAGAGCTCAAACAGAAAGAAAGGTATCATGTTTCATTAATCCCTCTGTCAATATGATTGATTACTCCACAAAACATACCAGTCTTCTTAGAATGGGATACTGTGACAGGTTATAATAACCCGTTTTGTTCATTATTAATAACCTTTTGTTGTATTCCATGTTATAGTCCTTTTTTTTTTCAGTTCCAAACCTGTCACTGAATATCTTCCTCAAATGTACTCTTTTGTGGGGGTCACTCAGGAGGCTCGAGGAGTTACAGAGTCAGCTGTCAGAGGAGAAAGAGAAGGTGGCACACTCAAATGAGCAACTCCAGCAGGAACAATCCCGCAAAGAGCAGGAGCTGAAAGAGACCAGCGAGGCACATAAATCACAAATAAGTAGCCTACAGGAGAAGATCGCTAACTTAGTGAGTATTGTTGGGCAGTCAGAGAAATATTTACCAATGCTCTGAAAAATCTTCCACTTTCACTTAAATGGATCCTTTGGCTACTGGCTGCTTTAAAACAAGTAGCTAAATGTTAATACCTTTTTAATATTCTGTTTCTAGGAGAATACTGTTAAACATGGTGAGACCCAGGTTGAGGAGCTCAAGGCTTCAAAAGAGAAATCCATCTCTGAGGCTTCAGAGCTCCATGCGAAGGAACTTGAGGTTCTGCAAAATCAGGTTGGCAAGTTAAAGCAGGAGCTCACCTCCTCCAATGACAAAACCCAGGAGCTTGAGAAGCTGGTATCTGAGCTGCAGCCATACAAGGAACAGGTTCAGGTAAGCACAAACCCTATAAGGTCCAGACAGTTGAATCAATGGTGTTGTTCTGCAAGGAACCTGTTTTATCTAAAAAAAAAAAAAAAAAGAAAAGTTATTTTATTTATGACTGGTTTTGCTAACGTTTCATCTTTTTTATTTAATTAATGTTTCTATTTATTTATGAACAGTGGTACAAAGCTTACAGAAAGCGGAAGGTCAGACGATTAAAATAACATATTGGAGAGTGAAGAGTTTCTGGATTAAAACACAAATAAAAGATCTTAAAATTACTAACTAATCAGACAGTATAGCACTCATAAAATATTATAACATTTAGAAAATGTATTACAGTAAGCATACAAAGGCACTTTCCCAGGAGTCTTAAGGCTGTATGACTAGTTAGAAGTCAGGTTCTCCATAAAGCAATCCCAGCTGTAGGTACTTTCTTATGTTTCAGTTACACAATTATTTGAAATAATTTGTAATCTTCATTTAACATCAGTCATTAATGTATATCATCATCGACAACATTTTCGCTTTTTATCACCATCGTACCGATTTGTGATGAATTTCTAATTTCCTCCTGACTTGAAGGCTAATAACCACTTTTTCCCATATTCACCTTATCTGTATATTGTTGCCATGAGCTGTATGCTTGCAGGGGTACACCTGTTTAAAGTCTTCAATGTATTTGCTGACAATCTATTGCTCTTGGAAAAGCCAAAGAAATACAACTTAAATCTATAGTTAACATTTACATTTAGCTCTTGATTGAAATGTTCTTTCTCTAAACATGTTGTAACAAAATTGTGATGTACCCCTATGAGCATTGTTTCATTAACCTAATATTTTATTCATAGGTAGAACATTTTCACTTTGTAAAAAACATTAGAAACACTCAAATAGCTATACTGTGTAAGGCATTTATTTTAAACATTGACTTCCCCTCATATTTATTAATGGCATCTGTGCAATGTGGAGTCACCTAATAAGTGAAGTAAGATACTGCAGCCGTCGTTCTGCTCACTTGCAGCCACTCTTTTTTTGCCTGTTGAATTAGTTGATATCACTTTATTTAATACACTTATTAAAAGTAAATAGGGGTCAAAGTGAAAATGTTCACACTTACATTGTTGAAAACTATTGTGGTGTAAGCTGTGGTGTGGTCTTTTGCCATTTTATGCTCCTGCAGCTTAACCTTTCCAATTGCATATCACCTATGTCCATATCTGCTTGGTTTATTTTTGGATTCATCTTACTTTTCCCTATATATATATATTCCCCCTCCTTTTTTTCTTTCAACTTTATTTTCCCAGTGTCTTTCTGCTGAGCTTGACTCCTCCAAGCATGATGTTGAACATGTATCCAAAAAACTGGAAAAGCAGAGTCTAGATCTGGAGAAAATGTGTAACGAGAGTGAGAATGTTAAAGCTGAGAAAGGAACACTGGAGAAACAGCTTTCAGATATGCAGACTAAGCTCTCTGCACTTGAGATAAGTTACCAGGAGACTTCAGTCCAAAATGAAGAACTGCTAAAAGCCAGAGATAAGCTTTCAAAACACCAAGAGGAACTAATTGCCAACAATAAGTGCTCAGATGAAGAAAGGATTTCTTTAAACAAGGAGTTGGAGAAGCTCAAAGGTCTTCTTCAGGAAGTCCAAATGGAAAACAAGAACCTGAACCATGCTCAAGGTGAACGCGAGGCCCAGATTGAGGAGCTTCAAAGACAAAATGCAGAAAAAAATGGCTCACTCCTCAAGCATCAGCAGGACATCCAGGAAATGGAGGCTAAAAAGAAGAAACTACAGGAGGAATATGAAAATGTTTGCAAGGAGAAGAATCGCCTTGAAGACGACCTTAATGACAGCAGGTCAAAATTCACATGTGAGAAGGACAATCTAATTTTAGAGAGAGATTCTGCTAGAAATGCCAAAAAATCTCTTGATGCTAAAAATGCTGAGTTGCAGGCAAAACTCACATCTTTGAACTTGGAAAAAGAAGATCTTACAATGAAGAACACCCAGCTGCAGGCCCTCACAGAAATACTGTCGAAAGAGAAGGACGACATGTCGTCTGAAATCAGTGCCACTGTGTTGGATAAAAAGAACCTTGAGAATGTGAAGGAGGAGCTGCAGAATAAGCTCAGTGTTACCAAGAAAGACTTGGAGAGCTCTGTCCGTCAATGCGAAGAATTGAAAGCCTCCAAAATGAGCCTGTCCCAGATGCTTGAAGAGTTCAAGACAAGCAATCAGGTGACTGACTCTGAGAGGCTTCATCTTCTACAGGAAAAAGAGGACTTACTTGCGATCCAAAGAAAAGTTTGCAATGAGAAAGAAGAGTTCCTCAGAGAGATAGAAGAATTGAAGGAGAAGGTTCAAGTCTCAACAGAACAGCTCTCTAAGTCCAACGAGAAACTTACAGAAACATTGTCATTTTTTGAGCAAGAGAAGCAAGGGTTCCGCCTTCAGAACTCTGAAATTGAGATGGCTCTACATGTTTCTAGAAAAGAAAAGATGAGCCTGGATTCAGCCCTAGAGCAGCAGAAAATGGATTATGAGCGTTTGGCTGGGGAAAAGAGAGAATTAGAAGAAAAGCTTACAAAAATCATATCTGAGACTAATGCTCTTTCTCTTGAGCGTGATAAGCTAGCTAGTGAAGTTCGAACAAATAAGGAGCAGTTGGATAGTTACTCCAGAGCGAGTGATGTCTCTGTTCAAGAGAAGTCTGATTTAATAACAAAGCTAGAGGAAACCAAATGCCAAAAAGATGAAGTTGAGGCAGAGATTACCTCTTTGAAACAAGAAAAGGCTGACTTGCATAATGAGCTGCAGAAACACAAATCTGATCTTGAAATTCTTGAAAGGGGAAAAAATGAGCTTGTTCAAGAGCAAAATAAACTAAAAAATGATTTTGAAAAGGCTAATTCAGAACTTGTTCAGCAGGTTGATAAACTTACAAAAGAATGTCAAGGCCTGCAATCGTTGCAGACTCAAGCTGACAGCAAAGCACAGTCCTTGCAGAAAGAGAAACAGGATCTGCTTCAGGAGATCCACAGTTTGAAGTCTCAGACTGAGTCAGTGTCAGAGGCCAAGAAACTTCTGGAGACCCAGCTACAGGCTGAGTCTTGTGAACGGAATAAAGTGGTGTCTGACAAAGACAGTCTCTCCAAGCAAATTGAAGAGCTGCAGAAAACATTGTCCAAAGCTACACAAGAAAATAAAGAGTTTTCTTCCAACCTTAAGGATGCTGATGAGAAAATGAAGTCTGTTATGGTGGATATGGAGTCTTTGAAAACACAGTTGAAGCAGCAAGAGCAAGAAACTAGTCAATTGACTGAAGAGAAAGAACAGCTTTTATCTAAGCTTGATAATTTAGGCAAACAGGTGAGCTCCTTGACCACAGAGAAAGAAGACCTTTTAGCTGGACAGTGTAAACTAGAGCAGAAAATTTCTTCTCTCAACACAAGCCAAGAAAATTGGTCCACAGAACGGTCAAGCCTCCTTGGAGAGATAGAGAAGTTGCTTGCTAGCAAGAAAAAACTAGAGGTTGATTACAAGGGCCTACAAACAGATAGAGAACTTTTGGAAAAGCAATACAAGAGTGTTGCCGCAGAAGTAACCGCTTCTGCCGTTGCGAAAGAAGAGATCTCTTCAAGCATCTTGAATCTGACCACTCAGAAGGATGCCCTGCAGGCAGAGAAAGATGAAGCCACCCAGCAACTCAGGCAGCTGGAGTCCCAACTAAAAAATGCCATTTCTAAGCAGCATGAGGTATTCCTCCTCCAGTAGTTATCACTGACACAAATACCTTAGAGTGGCTGGGGCTTTGTCACCTTCTTACTGCATGCTTGCTGGTTTGTCTCCCTTTCCCCTTTCCTTTTATTTTCGTGTCTAACTTTCACCTTCCATTTACTAACGGCTGTAAATTACCCCTAGCTCCCAGCCTTTGCCTGTGGGCTTATAACGTGATCTAACTTAAGGCAAAATTCTTCTGTTTTTTTCTTGATCTGGTTTATCTCACCATCTGACAGTATTTAAGTTTCATTTTATTTGTATATAGGTAGACTTACTTAAGAAATAGAATAACAATCTTATAGTTTTACAACAGTATAGCCCCAGTTATCTGCTTTACAATGTAGTTTACTACATTTTGTTAAAGGTGCAGTGTGTAATACTTGACCCCATGCTCCAAACGAATGTGGGAAGCAAATAAGCTTTGCATTGCCCTCAAAAATATAAGGCATACCCTTCCAAACTTTCAGTCTCGCTTCATCTCATAAAAGTAATACAAATTCATTACAATATAGTAATTTCCGTCAGGTCTATCACTTGCTCCACAAAATTTACATTTACAGATATTTAATAATAATTATTTTTAAAAAGCCAACTACTTACTAATGACAGAGTAACAATGCACACAATTTGACCAAGGCACTGAAACTCTGATCAAGCTGGTAAAAATGTCACTGCTATCTTATTATCATGTGACTTCAGCTCTTATACAGGTATACATTATAGCTTGCTTCAGTCATCTCCAGCAAGAAAATAGCAATAATTACGATAAATGTTACTTACTAGTCTAAAATAGACCCTGCAAGTTTAGCATCAAACTTCAAACTTTAACTCAAGCAGAAAGCAGGGCTTGAGTTTCCCTTGTTTTCATCTTTGGACAATGCTTATATCACTTCTTTCCTTCCCAAAAGTAGCTGGTTGCGATGGCCATCTTGTGATGGCCATCTTTGTGTTTACTGTGCCACCAACTGCCCTCCGGACAGCTCTTTGACATCATGTCAAAACTTTTTTTCACATTCCTTCTAATAATATTAATTAATTCTATACCTTAAATTTTACGTATTGCACCTTTAAAGTTTATAAAATTGCAAAATCTCTCTGGTTAGAATTACACTTAAATAACAGTAAAGAAAAATATATAATGAAATATATCTATGTAAAGCAGCTTTCAGGGGCTATGGAAGGACAACCACACATTTTTATCTGACTTGGACTGTCCATATCCGTTCTGAGGCCACAGGTTGTATAGTATTTTAGAATTTTTACTAATTCTTCTCCTTAGTTAATTATGTGTGTCTTTAATTCTCAACCAGAATGTAATCGAAAATTGCAATGTACTGAGGTTTAAACAACTGATTCTAAATCAGTAATTACAGTGGATAACTCATTAAGCATGCAGTTACTTGAATCAGTACCATGAAAATAATTGGTTGAGGTCAAATAATGCATTATGAATAGCTTCATTAAATGATGCAAAGATTTCTTATTCAGGTTGGTTGAGGTCATTAGGTGTTGATGTTAACCAACCATTTGCTGCTCTTAACTTGAAACTTAACAAATATCCTGCTCATTCATCGTGTAGGCTACAGAGGCCTCTGGCAAGACTGCTGAGGCTCTGGAGCAGCTGACAAAAGAGAAAGCCGGTTTGATGCAGGAGAAGAATGAAGCCCAGTCTCTGTTGGAAGAGCTCCAGAACTCAAAGAAGAAGATGGAGACAAAGGTAAGAGATGCTTATGAAAAATGACTTTTAGTTTTACTCATTAAGCAATATATGTGAGAGACACATTTACCAGTAGTCAATTTCTAGCTGCAGTTTCAGAAAAAAATACATGTGTCATTATTGTTTCAGCTGAAAACATTGGAGAAAAATAATTCCAAGTACCAAGAAGATCTGAATGTATCCAAAGAGCAGCTCTCTATAGAAACTCAGAGAACTGAGAGTCTGTGCAAGCAAATGTGAGTATGCCCTTAATTTTGGCTGCAGGCATATCTGTGAGTTTTAATTTGAGTCGTATGTTGGTAACAGTACACCAACAGACACAGTAGAAGGAGTTATGTTGTCTTCACAGGTTCTTAGAATTTGCTAGATGACTTTAACATTTGTATTGTTGTTCAGCGAGGAGCTTAAAGAAGCAGTTTCTGTGAAGACACAGTCCCTGCAGACACTACAAGATGAGAACAACAAGCTGTCTCTGGAGCTGGATAACAATCAGAAAGTCCAAAGTGATCTTGTGAAGGTGCACTATCTATCTTTTTAACATCTTACATGAACCTAAAAGCATCAGAACGTGTTGTGTTTTATCGATCTGCAGACTGTTACTGTATCTGGCCTTTTTTCTCTTGTAGTTCAAAGAAGAGAACTCGAAACTCAAAAAACAGTTGAAACAAAGGTAAGCGAATGCATAATTTTTATGATTCAGGAAGTTTATCACATCTCTTTAAGCAATTCACCAATATTTAAAAGCCAGGTGTCACCTGTGTGACATTTGCTAATGTACAATGCAGTTATCATTAAACAAATGGTATGTCGTGCTGTTCTTTTTCTTCAAAGCCTGCCAAATAATGCCTTCAGGTACTGCAAACCCTTTATATGTATGTTATGTGGGTTATCATCATGTAATAGTATATATTCATATATTAATTGCATTTATGTAGGCAAATGATTAGGAACAATCAAGGTATAGTCACATTGTGTTTCTTTTAATTACATTTTTTTGATGTGATGTCCCTTTTTGATGCAGATAGTAAATAATCTGCCTGGTCAAAGATAAACATTGACCTCAAATCTGCTGGAACCAGCTGGAATATTGGAAATGTAATGGGGCTATTCCGAAAGGCAAACATAAAACTGCCATTTCACAAAATAATAATTCAACCCACAGTTCTATCTCACCTGCTGAACATTTTCATATGTGCATTCACTGCTGATGTTTCTCTTACCTCATTTTTTGTCACTGTTGTCTGATTCTTCTTAATCTTTATTTTTAATATAAAATGACTGTACTATAAGTTATTTTTTGATATTTTCTTGATTTAAAGTCTTATGTTTACAAGTATAAAAAAATATTTTAACCAAATGACTGACAGAGAAGAAATGGCTCTTAATTTTCTGCATGTCTCATCAAATTTGTGAAATATCTTTTTTGGCCATGACTTTAATTCCAAAGTTGGATAAACTTTTTGGCAAATTGGAGCCACTTTTTCTCTGCGTAGAGTGATTGTGACTTGTATTTCTGATATTTAATTGGTGTTGTGTATTTGATAGTGAGAGCACCTTGAAGGAGCAGTTTGACAAGGAGAAGGCTGCCCTCCAACAGTCCATCCATAAAAACAGTGCCTTAGTTTCAGAAAAGGACCAGCAGGTTGCAAACCTGATGAGTGAGGTGAGAATCTGATGTATGAGGGAATTTCCTTTTATCTACAGCAGCATATTGACAGAAACTGTTGAGCTAGCAAAAAATAAAGTCCAGTAAGATTTAAGTGCATGCAAAGGTATAAATATTTTGTATCACAAACTTTGATTTCATTGCCTGCACCCTCATGCCAAAATCATAATCTACTGTGGTAGATTCTGAGCCTGGGAAAATACAAGAGGGTGCTTGCCTGCAGGCATTCCAGGACATCCCTGGTAAAGCCCATACATACATTTCAGTGTAATTTCCTTTTGACAGTTGGTAAACAAATCAGAGATTAAATAAAATAACAGTGAACCTTGCAGGGATGCTTTTTTTGCATTGCAGCCTTGCAGGATGTCACTTCTAGGTCAGAAATGCTGTCCTGCTTTCACTTTGAGTGCACATTCAAATGAGCCCACATGTGTGCCTTACCTTAATATGCAACTTTGAGAAAGAACATGTTACCAGAAACCTACAAACCTAGTGACCCATTTCTTCTTAAAGGTTCACAACATCTGTAATGCTTTCATTCTCTTTAACCTTTTCTTGAACTTAAACATGGGAGGACTGTGGACCCTTAGATCTTCACTTGTTCATGAAATGTTCAAATTGAACTTGTGCCTGTATTATTGTTGTTAATACAATTCAGTGAGTGACTTCCCTTGTTGTCAGGAGATAATGTTTTTAGAGCCAAGAGTAATATTTTGTTAAAGACATGTTACATATTTTTAGTATTTAGCAGCTTTGGTTATTTTCTTCACAGTTGGATGGACTGCGGGAGGAAAGTGCCTCAGTTAAGACAATGCAGGGTACAATTCAGGCCTTGGAGCGGGACAAGGCTAATCTACAGGACCGTGTTCAGAGACTGGAGAAGGAGCTCGCTGCAGGAACCGACAACATCAACCAGTCCTCAGGTAAAAATGGGTTCAAGGCTGGGCTAGCCAGTTCAGCCTGTGCTCAGCCTCTCCCACTGGCCATGTGTCTTTGGCTACAGATTGACTGCTGGCTACATTTTCCAGTTCTGAAAACTTCACTGATATTGACCCGTTTTGCATTGACTGTCGCGCTCTTTTGGAGTCTCATACTTGGACTTGGACTTTTTTTTTGTCCTTCCTCTGTCGGATGGTTTTGAATTTAAGGTGGTTGTTCCGAATTGCATCAGGCCTTCCAGATCTGAAAGGACATACATGTGCATGTGCATTTGTAGAGCAGCCAGTAGCCAAAGTCGTGTGTTAGCGAGAAAGTGCAGAAGTTCACTTAAATTAAAGTATGCTGAAACTTTATTATGGGATTTTAGCCCAATTATGCTAAAACCCATCTTAAAGTCATGACCTTAAGAAGAAAACAAGATTGCCTTTTCTACTCCTGCATATAATGTTTTACCTGTTGTGTCTAGGTGATGCCGTTTTGGACCAACTGAGGGAGGATAAGGAGACTGCAGAGGGCCAGGTGAGTAAAAGCTTCCTCCTGAATAACACTTAACAATTGCCTGGATAGATTTAGTGGGGTTTTGCCATTCATACATTAAGTGTAAAGATGTTTCCCTACTCTGGCCCACAGATTTTTTTTCTTTTTGACAGTTACTCATTTACATATAAATTTGGGGCAGTTGTATGGAAACAGTCTTATCAAATGCTGTATGTGAAATGACTGTGCTGCTACTCAGAAATTTACTAACAAATAGTATTTCTGGTGGAGCAGTAGAATTTTACAGTTTACTGCTAATTCATATAGATGTTACAGTATAATGTTTTACAGAGGTGAAATGGGTCTAAATTGATGGGAAATTGCATGACGTGCCATAAATCATTTAAACATTGCGCCCAAGGTGGTGGCATCAGGGCATTACATGAGTCCCAGAACCTTCACTTACCTCTCATTTGCCGCCTCTGTTTACTCTAAAATGTTATACTGTATATTTTCTGTGTCAGTGATGACTTGAGTGTGTTGTCTGGCATTGGGTGGGTCCTAATTTGAATCTCATTTTTTTCTCCTCTTTCTCTTTCTTAAACTCCAACTCCTCTCCTCTGCCCTGTCTCTGATGTTGGCAATGCTACACCGCCATCAGGCAGCGGTTTGTTGATGTTTTTCATCAGCTTCACTTGTGCATGTTTGTCCGTCACTGTCACTGTGGCTCTTATGTTTTGTCCGGTGGATCACATTAAAGTTGATGTCAAAACGACAAACTGTCTTCCAAAGAGGAATCAAGCATGACGTCTGTATATTTTTGGCTCTCACTGAGCTCTGTGCTTAAATTCATTTCGAAATCAATGGCAGAGATCAGATCTGTGAAGCATGTCAGTCAGACATTCATAATTAGTGGGTAGTTTACTGACACAACTTGTGACTCATTCCAAGCTTGTAATTCACTTTGGTTGACAACTCACAGTGACAAAACTCCACCATACTTGGTAGTCAAGATTAGAATCATTTGGGGGATTTGGCAAGGCATTTTTAGGGCATCTGTGATCTTATTATCATGGGATTGAGGCAAAGTTTTGGCACATTATACAATAAATAAATAAATAATTCACAGGGAGACCATCTATGAAAATAAGTTTTGTATTTGGATTGTAGATGACCTCTCACCAGCAGCGGCACTGATGCTACCATTTATCTCCTTTACAGATTGAGTTCCTGAATTCGGTCATTGTTGACCTTCAGAGGAAGAATGAGGAACTCAAGGACAAATTGGAGAAAATGGCAGCTGCTGCTCTCAATGGAAATAATCCAAGTGAGCTGGATAACTATGATAGGTAGGTCCCGTTTATAGTCGACTTATTCAGTCTTAAAGGCAAAATGCCACATCTTTTTTGATATCCAAATAGCTCATTTGAAAAAAAATGACAGTGATTAATATGACTTCTTTTTCTCTGAAGCCATGATAAGGAACCTGCAAAGAAGAAGCTTCCCCCGAGGCTGTTCTGCGACATCTGCGACTGCTTCGACCTCCATGACACCGAGGACTGTCCCACGCAGATGCAGATGCCCGACACGCCTCCACACACCACCTACCACGGCAATAAGGGAGAAGAACGACCCTACTGCGACATCTGTGAGGTCTTTGGCCACTGGACCGACTCCTGTAATGACGACCAGACCTTCTAAGCCTTTTCCCCAGACTCGTTCGCACAATCAGTATATTTGCACATCATGTTAGATTACGCTCTGCTTGTGGGGTTTTGGTTTGTGTGTGTGCATTTCATGTGCTTGTTTTTGCCAAGCGTCTTTATTGTCCATGTGAGTCCTTAAGCGCTCTTATGGGAGAAGAGTCTCCTCCGAATCTGTTTGCAAAAATTCAGACATCCATAAAAATAATAATATACAGTTAACGGTTGGTATTTGTAATTGTAAATTACTTTGGAGCAGAGATGTTTGATATCCTGGAATTGTGTGAGTGAGGAGACACTGTAGGTGGATGTTTCATTCTGGGAGAAGCAATGATCTTCTTCAGATCATTTATTTTATCAGTATCCTAACATTGTTTGCACAGCGTGTTGGGGAGTTGCAAAGATAATATAGTATCATGAAAGGTGTTTATTTGAAGCTGTAAATTACTTGATTGAAAAAAAAAATATCAGTTTGCGCAAAAAAACAGTGAACTATAGTTTATTTTTTTATGCCTGGAAATACTCTGTACTCTTTAAAGGTTTGATAGTATGTGTGTAATTTTGTGAAGGGTGATCACAGGGGAGAGATTTTCTCACTCTTGCCTGCAGTGAAGCAGTGAAACCCAGTGCTGTTTGGCTTTAATATAAACTTTTTTTATGGTCTTCATGATGGAACTGATGGATGATTGTTAAAAAGAAGCAGTGACATTTTAAAGCACTTCACACTAATTGTAATCCCTCCGTTCCAGTGAAACGGCCTTTCCAAAAGGGTTCTTTGCAACTAAGATAATTTCTGTATGAAATAATAAAACACTTCGGCATTCTTTAAAATGTTTTGAATATCTGTATAAAAAATAAATGAAATTTATGTATAAATTAAAAGTTTTTCAATTTTTTTTTTCAATGAAAGCACTATATGAAATGAAATGTATGTGTAGCATGCACTTTGACATTAAGTCACTGAGGTTGGAGCTGGAACGAAAAGAAAAAGAATTGCTAACTTCTGATGTCTTAGGCATCCAAACATTTTTTCACAACACATAACAGGTTATTGGTTTGACTGTACTACTTCATTTGTAATTTAAGTGAAATCTAAGCCTTTCTGTGACAGTAAAGTATCAAACATTCAACTCTATGCTGTATCATTCACCACCAACAGTAATTATGGAATGCAGGAGGGAAGAAGAATATTGTTTTATTTTGTCTCGAGGGAAAAATTTAACACTTGTTAAACTTGAGATGAAGCTTAGAAAAGAAACCAGCTTGTGCAGTTTAGGTGATAATAAGGAGGGTTAACTGTCAAGTCTTTAATTCAGGAGTTTTGTGATGGGAGCGGTAGTCAATGAGCTTCAGATGCAGAGCGCCATTTTTCCAGCTCCACACTCAGCTCCACAGTCACTGGTTCCAGCTGGACGGACACACGGTCTTCTGTGGGCTCGACCGTCTCGCATTCTTTCCTCCCCTTTCCTTTGGCTGCAGTGGACAAAATCAAACATTTATGAGGTTTAAACAGAACTTATAGGGACTAACAGAACTTAGTCTCTATAAGATGTTTACCACTTTTTATATATATTATAGGCCAGCATCAGACTAATTTTACTGCATTTTAAAAGCAGATATTCAGAGGATTAACCTTTGGAAGCTGATGTGTTCTTCTGTTTAGTGCCACTGCCTCCTCTCCGCTTTGAGTCCTTGTCTTTTTTCTTGTCTTCTTTGATTTTCTTTCCCTGATCCTGGAGATGAGTTAAAAACATGTCCCACATGAAACAGTTTCCACGTCAGAACTTCTAATCTTTATGTTCCTTTTTACAGAAACATTATAATTCCTGTCTGTGTTTCCAAATTTGAAATTTAGCCCTAATTCATCCTCAATAATTCCTGCAAAATGGACCAGATAATGCACTCACAGAATTAGTGTTCCCACCTTCTCATCCTGTAAACTTGCCTTTCCGAGGGTTTGTGCAGCTTCCACCTCAGACTCGGCGTGCAGAACACCAAGGTCACAGAGCACATTGACCTTTTGGCTTGTTTTGACCAGGTTCTGCAGGGGGACGTGCACAGAGCCAAGGACTCTTCTGATGGGGGCATCCTGGAGAAGCTCCGGTACAGACTTCTTCTTTTTGTCTTTAGACTTGTCTTTGGTGGAACCAGATTTGATTCGAGACTGAGGAACAAATAAAAGACATGACATTTTATTTAGATGGAATTTTCAAACAGACCTTTGATTACTAAATTGGGGCTGATATGAACAGCTCTGGGGTTTTTTTCTTCTTCTGGTTATTGGTCATCAGAAGACAATGTAAAAAGAAACTGTTCTATCAAAATACAGCATTCTGCAACTATGCAATTTCTTTTGGATCAACGATATGTCTAATAGGAATAAATAGTATTTAATTAAGTAAATCATGAGGTACAGTTATTATAACTACTGTATGTTAATTTTGCAGTATGCTGTGATGTATTCTCTGGTTGTGGTTGAAGGAGAAGAGACAGAGCATGGAGTTCAATTCAAGTCTTAGCTGAGTTGACCTTGAATGCAGATTGATCTTACAAGCTACAGAAGAAAACGTCTTCTCTGGCTACGCTAAAGCTTTGATACACTTGAACCAAAATAGCCAAATATTTTACTACATCCATAGTTCTTTTAGCATTCTCAAAGTCAGACCTTATACAGATAGGATGTCAACAGCTGGAACATTTCTCACTTTGGTCGTTCATATTATACTGTTTTGCTACGTAAACATTATCTGTACAGTATCTTCGATAAGAGCAGTTTTGAAGTGTTTCTCGACTGATTGACAAGCTAACAGATAGGGTGTAGACCGTAAAAAAAGAAACCCCACACACAATGTAAAAGTGTCAACACATCGTAAACTGCATTATATTTTATTTTATTTTATCTAAATATAATATAATATAATACACAATTAGTACACAGTTTACCAGTTGTTGAAAATATTCAGGTCCCTTACTTAATTAAAATTAGTAATACCACACTGGTACTCCACTACAAGAAAAAAATACCAGCATTCAAAAGTCACTTAAGTAAAAGACAATCAACAATCAAAATGTACAATCAAATATCAAAAGTTGATTGAAATGAACCAATAAAATTGGTATATATATTGTAAACATACCATTATATATTATTACTATGATGTCAAACCTTTAAACTGTCTGTAGCTGCACTTGTATAGATTTTTTTATACTTCCATCTGGTTGAATTTATAATGTGTAAACATTTTAAACTGATCAGATTTTTCATGTTAAAGCTTGACATGAAAGGTAGCCAAAGCTGGCAGTTGAATTTAGTTGATTAAAAATAAAATATTTGCCTCTAAAATGTAGTGAACAAGAAGTAAACAGAAGAACCTCAAAATTGTACTAAACTGTTGTTATAAACATACTTAGTTACATTCCACCACCGCCTGTAACCAAAGCCAACAGTCTAAAATAATACTTGGTTATTCTGGTCAGATTTACAGTAATCACGGTTTCTTTGTGTCTTATTTCTTTGAGGCCGTATCTGAGAATGAACAATACAGGATTTCCCTGCAAGTCTATTATGTAAATGAGGGATTTATGTGGACGTCTGGAGTTTGTGATTCCGTGGGAAAAACTGATAAACTCACCTCTTTCCCTTTCCCGCCTTTCTTGTCTTTTGCAGTTCGGCTGGGTTTGGCCATCAGGACTTCTTCAGTGGCTGCAGGCCACGACAGGACCTAAATGTGAAATGGCAGAATATGACTCACATGATCTGTGGTGGAATGTAACTAAGTACATTTACTCAAGTACTGTAGTGATTACACCACAACTACAACCAACAGCTTTCGTTACAGTACCAATAGAGTAGTCAAAATTACCTTGACAATATTAAAATATTGTTTACATTAATAATAATTTAATAATATAATATAACATTTAAAATATACAAAACAATCTGAGTGAATTGATTCTGCATAACCACCAGTGCTCTGAGCTCACTATTGATTTAAATGTTTCCTGCTGAAACCTTATTTACTCTACCTTTTCCTCCTCTAGAGAAAGATAAAGTCCCTGATTGAAGAATCTCTTTAAGTGTCCCAGATCACAGACAGTGTGTTTTTGTGTGTAACTGAAGTCCATGCACTCTGACCACAGCAGTTTTGATGTGCTGTGTTTGGACACTGTAGAAAAAGAAATCAGAAAAATAATGTAGAATTACACAGAGAGAGAACTAATGCAGGTCGAGATTTTGACAAGTAAACGACACACAGTGAACCTACAAACAAACGTTAGATTGATAGATCCTTTAGAAGTGTTCTGCCATATGATAACGGTTGATAAAGTTTAGTCATCATGTTGCTGAGGTTTTACAGCTGGCTGATGTGACTCTACTTTTCTCTGACAGCTATGTGTAAATTCTACAGAAACTGATAAGAAAAAGGTTTTCCCAGTTATACAGGATACAACACCTAATTTCAATAAATCCAAGTGCTATACTGACATTATTTCCAAGCTCCTTATATGTCACGCAATGACAACCTGTGTTTTTTTTTTTTTTTTCTTATCTCAATCATTCTGTAATAAGTGCGTCAGCTCTAACAGTGTTTGTGATTAAATCCCATTCAGGAAGTGTTACCATGTGCCATTTCATGACAGGTTTCCTCCTGTGTGTTTACTTTGGGAGATTCTTTCGCATAGTTTTTTTCTGATTGTAGCTCAGCCTCACTGAAGCAGTCCTCTGTTAAAACGTCAGACTCACCGTTGGATTTCTGTGAACACAAAGAAACAGGTGTTGGTGGACATTTTTACCCCACATGTTAACAGTGTATTTCCTATATTCCCCAGATTTATATAACATAGTGTTGTAAAATAAAAAGGGAGCAGTGTTCTCAAATCAAACAATGGGAACCTGAAAAAGATGTTTGTTGTTATTAGCAAGACATGGGTGAGGGATAACTGCATAAAATGAACTATTTTAACATGAAGTCGGCCTGAACACAATAATATGAACCATTTTAACTTGGAGTCTGTTCATGTGTGTTAACAGCACTGAACAAGGAAACACAGGAAACCAAAAACAGGGATACGCAACACAAACAAACTACATTTTTCACATTCTACAGTATTTAATGTTGATTTTAAGATTTCCTTAGAAGGTTCAATCTCATCCTCTAACAAAGAGGGATTTGTATTCTAAAAAACAATATAACTTTGGAACAAAACAATTAACTTTATAATGTGCATATAAGTGTAAATTTTAAAAAGGCAGTTCACCCCCCAAAACACATGTGATTTGAAATAAATATTCAAATGTGAGACTCTTAACAGTGTTTAACACAGAAACATGTAAAGAGACTGGAATGTGTAGGAAGCTTATGTCACCAGGTTAACAGATTGATGACTAAGGAATTCATATGTGATGGAATAACTGTAGGTGATAACGGGGAAGTCATCAGCATTTTCGTCCAAACTCATCTCCGGGTCAGGAAGTCCCCTCAGCCTGCCCACTCGCACTGTGGCTGATGCCCGGTCCACGTTTAGATCTATACATATGAATAAAACGACAAAGCTACTATCTTTACAGCATGTTCAGAGGACTCGGATCACATAAATTTAAATACAATCTGGTCTCACCAGTCTTCTCCGCCAAGCCCCTAAAACCACGTCTTTCTTCAGGGGGGACCCATGCGGCGTCCAGGCAACACAGCTGTGGGAGACTGTCCACAGTGAGGCCTGGGTAAGACGGAGCCAGTGTGAAGGGGTTTCCCTGCAGGACCAGCGTCCTGAGGCAGGGCAGCGTGCTCAAGGCGTCCAGCAGGGTCCGCTGGTCCTGAAAGTCACAGTCACTCAGGTCCAGACACACGAGCTGAGGCCTAAAGGTCAGAGGCAGTGAAATAATGAAGTGGATGGATTAGTTTTTCTTTTCATGCATCAATAAATCTTGTAACAAAGAAAGCATTGCAGTAGATAAAGTCAATCAAATCCCTATTTCACTTCAATACATTTTTTTTTGTTGTATAAATACATTGTGAATAAGAAAAAAATTCTGAGGATGAATACATTACTTTTTTGTTATTTTTCTACCGATAGAAAAGATGAAGAAACATCATTTTTTTCCCCCTTGTGATTGGTTCAGTGCATTTTCATGTATCAGGAAAGTCCAAAGGTGCCTCCCAGCTTTGATAGTCAACATAATTTTGATATCAGTGTGAAAACGGGCAGGTGGGAGGCAAATGTAAGAACTCCTTATTCACACTGAAACCGCATGAAGGCCATGTGACTATATTTGGTGCAATCAAAGGGGAGTTTTATCTAAAACAGCATCACTGAGTGTCATCACTAGCAGACCTCCTGCCAAGGAATGTTGCCTCATGGGTGTTACGCCTGAAAGCAGACAGATTCGACGAGTACAGCTGTGAAATCCATCACAGATAGAAAAACAACAAAGCATCATGGTGTGTTATGATGTCACTGCCTTAATACTCTGTATGCAAGTCTACTCAGGTTCTTGTTTGACCTGGTTTTGGTCAAAAAAGTAGCAACTTCCTGTGTGTGTGTGTGTGTGTGTGTG
>JAOWBC010001486.1:14724738-14736026 GCA_028566105.1 Hypoplectrus providencianus
ACACACACACACACACACACACACACACACACACACGCACACGCACACGCACACGCACACACACACACACACACACAAGCTCATTAGCTTTTAAAAGGACCACAAGTACACATTGCCTAAATTTACTGTCAACACTGTCTGAGTGTCTGTTTCCTTTCTCCCTGATGTCCAAGTTATAGCATGGTGATTTGTGTGATTAATTTCATTTAGACAAGATATGTTTTCCATCTTTAATCATACTTGAGGAGTTTTTAACTGATTATGAAACCATCTCAGTTTCATACTGATGCCTCTATATGACCCACGATTCAAGGCCCGCAGACCGGAAGCCTGTGTTTACATTTTCCCAGGCAAAGTTTTGCAGTGATTAGTAGGTTAGCCTGTGAGAAGTAAGCAGGAGGGGACTTTTCTTAATAGAACTGACTGAGTTCTGCAAACATCTGTTTTAACTGAAATATTGTAACAAAAATATTAATTTTTTCTTTAACTGGCTAAATAAGTGCATGCAGAACCAGATCAAGATCTTTATGACAAATGGTGGAAACCTGTGCACACTAACCTTATGTTGTCATGGCGAAGGTCTGGTGGTGCCACTTCAAGAGTACTAACCTCTGGGAACACAAGATCCACCTGTAATCTGACTGGAATTGCATTTCATACTGCATTTCCTGTGTTTTCTTTGCTTTCCAGACTTTTTTTTAATGAATCTGGATTCAATATTCATATGCAAAAAAAGAGATCTGGGCTAGCAGTCTGTATAAGTTGCATGTCAATGCTTTAAATTCGAGCCAAACAGACTTATTAACATCCTAATTTACGCTGGATACTGCTCATGTTTTAAATCTGGAGCTTTAAAAAGTGTAAAAATTTTAGTTCAGATGTTATTTGCCATTAACTAGACCTTGATATGTGTGTGTTCTTGTGGCCTGGTTTGACCCAAATTGACCAAGTCACTCCCATGATCCACTGGGATGGACATTGACAGTTGTCCACTGTGAGCTAGCTTGTCTGGCCGTGGCTCGCTACATTCCTCGTGCTGATGCTACAGACAGGCACGCACACACAAACACACATTCTTCACAGTTTCCCTCCGGCTTTGTACACTTACAGTAGAACCCCATATATCTGGATGTCAGTGTAATCTACTTGAGCACACACTGTCCTGTTTACTAAATGCTATTGGACCACTTTCACTTCTTACTAAACCATTTCGGATTCTGTGTGTGTGTGTGTGTTTCTTTGGATAATCCCTCAAACTTTTTGGTCCAGGAAAGGGCCTTTGATGCGGGCTCAGGCTGGAAGTTAGCCAAGCTTTTTTTGGCTGACTAACTGTCAAGCTGTCTAACTAGTTGGCCGTCCAAAGTCCATACAATCAAAGCGAACATACAGCGCTTTAACAACACGTTTCACTGCTACTTATTACTTCTTACTCTTTGTCCTTGGTTTCTCCTTGGGATTGGATTGACTCCTGGAATTCTTGTGGAAACTGATGATTTGTGTACTTTGTGTGTAGGTTTTTCTCTGCGTGTTATCTGTTGTGAGCCTGTGTGTGAATCAAAGCTGGAATGTGAGTTTCAGGTGTGCCTAAATCCTCCTGATCCTCACGACTGCAATATCTGTCTCTGTCTGTCTGTCGCATTCTCCTTCTCCAGGCGGCCATCCTTCACTGTTTTCACCACATCTGTAACAATCTACTCTTCCTCTTCATCTGTTTGGTGTCCTGTCTCTCTCCTGCAGCTTTTTCTCTTTCTCCACTCCTGTAAGTCCTCCTCATCCGTTTCTCTTCCTGTCTAACTCTGTCCTCACTCTCCTTCCATCTACAGATCACAACAGACCTGAGACATCGATGTACAGACAGTCACACGGGGACATCAGCCTCCGCTCCCATGGCTGCAGCCATTATTGCTCTCGCCCTGGAGGCAAAGTAAGATCCACTTAACCTCATCCCTTTGCCCCTTGTTTACCTCTTAATGCCCTCTTGTCCTCTGGTCCTGTTGATCTATAAGGGGAACACGTGAAGCCTTTTCCCACAAGTACATTGTTGTCAAGTCAGCAGTGACGACGCATCTAAATATTTGGAAAAGCTATATTTGTTTTAGTCAGCTAAGATGTGCACCTGTAGCTGGTAAGATTAGAGATTTCTGCACTTACATGCAATCAAACTGGCTCTATGGAGTGATGTATTCACATGTACTGATAGTAAATCTGCAGCTGGCAGGGATGTCTTGTCTTAGAGATGTACATAAATGCTAGACTCCTTGTGGTTTGTTCAAAGCATGTGTGATTGGCACAATTATGGTTTTAACTGGTAAATCCTGATGCAAATGGTAACATTTGAATTGAAGGAGATAATCTTTAACTGTTATTCTCCATGGCACACCAACATCAATGTGTTTTTTGGGTAGAGGAGCTTTGTTTAATAAACCCTGGCCTCCAGTGCACCTCCTGAGAGGGTGTCAGGTGAGTTTGGTTCCATTACTTTTTAAATGTAATGGGTTATAGATTGCTAGTTACCCTGTTAGGAATTACATACACTGTGTAAAAATTTTATTAACCCCTGCATACATCTATTGCTATCTATTTATAGCTGTAGTGTGCATAGTCTTACCTGAGCAGGGTCATATAATTTAATATCACCATAAATGTTTTTATCTCATATGATGCATTATCACAATTACACAGTCTTATCTTTGGATCCTCAGGCCAGGGTTGTTGTTTCTTTTACTGCAGATATTTGAACTCTGAACTGTTGTGTTTTCTGCCAGTTTATGGCTCTGCCAGTGATGGCACGTGGCACTTTGGTACACAGTGTTTTATCTCAGTTGTCCATAAGACAGAAAGCTCCCCATGACGTGATGAATAGATGCATAGTTAGAAAATATGACAAAGTTCTAAAAAAGAAAATATTTACACTATATAAACTTTGTGCCAATAGTGTGATCTCACTTGTTCATATTTTGATTTTGATAAAATATTGATGTGCAGCCCTAAATATGACAGATAACTGCAGAAAGTTTGGTTCAGTTTTAAGGCTATGTTTTTCTATCCCTACACACTGTGACATATCGCGGATGGTTGTATTGGGATATGGAATCACCTGTGTAATGGTTATTATTATTCTGGCAAAATATTTGTGTATTAATTCCAAATAAAATTTAGCTGTTTTTGTTGCATTTAAATCCATAAATCAATTTAGATCTTGGTTTTGTGGTAATATTTAATGCTGCCTGCAGCAAGTCGGGCTACCCACAGACATTTTGGGGCCAGGTGCTTTCATGCCAAACATTTCTGCTAGAGGGGACTGGAGTGCCAATTTCAAAGTTGGCACCTTCAAAGATGAGAAAAGTGGGAAAGAAAGATTTTAAAAAGCATTTTATTTTCTACGGGTTTCAATGTCCTGTTTGACCCACTTGGTTGCTTTTTATGTGCACAACCTGCCCTGCCCTTATTTAAAACCAATCGATGTGCTTTATTTGTGATAAATGCATTAATTAAAATGAGTGCAGTACAGGTGAAGTGAATCTGAATTGGGCTTTACCCCATCATCACATGTAGAGCGGCTCAGTTAGCTGAGGTCACTTCATTTAACCTGGATAATCCAATCCAAATCCTCCCCAGTAGAAAATATTCTCGGTTTCCAGGCAGTGCTGGGCACATAAGCCTGTTTCCTCAACAAGATTATCACACACTGCTTCTTGCCTGCCTGCTTTCTTCTCCTCTGCTCCCTCTCACCTCCTCTCTGCCGTGCGTGCTGTGCCTCCACCACTGTCACGATGGTTTTTTTTCCCTCCTCCAAGGCAAATGCTCTTTCTTTCTTTCTTTCCTTCTTCTCTTTCATTCACTTTCTCACATGGATAAACTTGCATGCATGCACATGCAGGCAAAAAAAGGAGAGGATGAAAGAGCGAGTGGGAAAAGGTTTATACAATCTGTGCAATACCGATCGTATCTGCTCTTATCTGGTGAATGAAAGCGGGCAAACTCTCTGTGATAAACATGTCAAGACGCCATTACGCTCGACTTCTTTAAACTCTCTGCTGTGAGGTCTTTCCCAATGGTATGAGGGTGGATTGGAAAGTGTTACTTCAGAAAACCGTCCCATGCTCCGTTCTCTGTAGATGTTGCCAAGTTTGAGATGTTTTAAGTCGGCACATGATTTATCTCTTTATGAGCTTGAGTCTAGCACGGCAAGTAGTTTTAGTGCTTCAGAAACTTTGATTTCTTTCCCCTTTCTTTTTGTCCTTGGAAGTGAAGAAATGGAAAAGTGAGTGAACATGGAGACGGGGGACTTCAGTGAGGATATTAAGAGGGATAAACAAGAAATGAGTAAGGATAACCCACCATAAGAATGTCATCTAGTGGGAGGTTTTGAGCACCCAAAGGAGGGACAGATGAGTGAAAAGAAAACGATTTGTCTGCTTTAAAGTTTACCAAGAGTGCCAGATTTTAAAGTGAAAATGCTCATTATAATTCAGAGAGTTATCTTCCATCACTGGTTTGAACCAAGGTGAGATGGACTCTTTAATTTTTGACTCTTTGCCTCTTTATTTTCCACCTTAAACTCCCTGTTTGCTTTCTCCCTTCAGATTACTTGTGTGTTTTCATCCATAATTACACTTTAAAGAAGCACCAAGAAACCTATATTAGACGGATCTACTGCTGGTTTTCCCCAGGACGTGAGCTACCCCATTAATTAGTATTGGCTTGTTTATGGAAAGGCTGTTGTGGCCTAGATAACGATGCCAAAGTCACTTTTAATTAATGACCATAAAACATTTATGGCACCATAATTACACACTGGCAGCTAAGCCTATTAATATTGATCTGGACATTAATTATTTTGACTTTTCATAGCACCTATCTGTGCTACCATCCTTTAATTATTTTTACTTGATATTTTATTAAGTCTGTGTTCTTCAGTTGGGTTTGACAAGTGTGGGCTCATTAAGGCCATTAGTGATTTCTGAACATGTGTAACGTGTGATTTTGGGATGCGATGTATCAGGTTCGCTGGATGCAGGACCTCATGTTTTTTCTTTGGTCGTATCCTGATCTCTTCCTGAGCATCACAAGGCAGGTTGTCTTATATACAACTGTGACAACTGCAAAAGGTTGACCCACCACTCCATTAAATTTGATTACTTTCTTTTAAATGCCAAGGACTGATGACAACTTAAGGTTTAGCTATTTTCCACTGCTGGGAGACTCTGATGACCAGCTTTCAGCAGAGCAGAATGTTTCTGCTCTTACTTTAAGTAAAACCAGAAATGAAATGGTAGGGATTAAAATACAGACTTTGATTTTGATTTCGGTTTGATGACGAAAATCTTTTAACTGGTTTGCAACAAACAGGACAGGTCAACAGGGACACTTGGCACACTTTGCTTGTGCACTCTATGTGTGCAAAAGTTTAGGACTTAAAATCTTTTTGTCATGATTCTATCAAACCTGTCTGACTGACTGAAATCTGCATGAGATCCTACAGCTGGACCTGGTTCATGAATATTGGTTGTAAGGCTCATTCATATAATTAAAGACAAAAATCATCAGAAAAGTATTTTCGGACCCATGGTATTGCGTGATGGACCTGGATATTGTAATTCCACAGTTTGACCACTATGCCAAAATGTCTTCAAGCCTGGCACTGTTCATGGGCTCTAGCTTTAAATATATAATGCAAAGGGATTGCAATACATGGAAATAAACAGGCTGCTCTGTTATCTTGGAAAAAAAATGATCATATTCTCTCCTGTTAGAGCTGCTCCTTTGTTTGAAATAAACATGATTTATCTAACGTTCAAGGCCATTTCTAAAACCTGAAAAGGAGGGGCTATCAATCATCATATGTGTAATGCACGTCTTTTTTTATTTGTTCATTTATTCATTTTATTATAATTACTGTTTTTTTTCTTCTTTAAATTGTATTTTTTATCTTATTAAATTATTCTTTGCAGTGTCAGTTGCTATTTCATGTTGGTTTGAACATTATACTGGGTGACATGTACTTGTAAATGTACATTTGTTTTGTATTACCAACACAATAAAGATACTTGTTTATACAGATACACAGAATATGCAGTAAACAATATAATAAAGGGACGATAACATAGCAAGGGACAAAACCAACACAGCATTGAACAGATTGAACATTAGTGCAATAAAGTGGGAATGACAATAAGCTGTTTGACTGTATTCTGTGAAAGCCAGCAGCTGACTGAGTGATGTTGAGACCTCTCCCAGATGTTTAGGATTCTCAAAGTCTTTTGGTGCATTTTCAGTTTTAAGAGATCACAGGAAGATGTGAAAGAACCTGCTCTTATGCAAGCGGCTCACAGGCGAAGGCACAGTGTCTTCCTGTCACACTCATTTTGCCGCCTGTCTCCCTTTGTCACGTCATACCTGTGTATCTTCTTAAATTTTATAATCTGACTGTTTGGTTGCAAATACGACTTTTAAATTGACAAGTTCAGAGTAGTGCAGATTGTGAAGGTCTCAGATGGCGAGGGAGTGACACAGGGGGAGGGAGCAGAGCATCTGGCCGGCATATGAGATGGAAGGGAATCCCAGGAAACTTGGTGACCCACTTCTTCCTGGTTTTTCCCTTTAATGTAGCATTTGGACATCAAAGCAGTCGAGGCACATGGCTGCCATCTTGTAATGGATCTCACGTGAGATCTGAGAGATGAGGGACGGGTGAACGGGCATCCATGCTCTCCATCTATGCCTCTCTATAATTTTCTCTCTCAGTAATCTTCCACCTACTGAATATTCCTGTTTTATTTACCTTGTTTACATTTCATCTGCTTTCGTCCTCCATTTCATTTGTTTTTCCAACACCCCTGCTTTTTATCCTAAACTTTTTATGCTCCTCTTTAATCCACCTATCCTCCTCCATGCGGTGGAGTTTTAATTTACTCCCATAAGGAAGATACCTCTTCTTGTTTTATTGCCCATTCCCCCCTTTTTGTCATTTGTTTTCTCTCCATGTTTGGCTTTTCTATTCACAACATAATGCATTATTTAAAACATTTTCCCCATCATTGCTCTTGTTTTATTTAAATGCTAAGTGCTGCCTGACCTTGCCATTCATATATATGCATGCATATGTATAGATTTTTACATTTGTTATTTAAAATGTGTTATGTCTATTTTAAGTACTTAGGAAGGCCTTGATTTTGCTTATTTGTTAACTAATGTTCAGTTGTGTGTTCCTCCTTCCTTAAAGTTTTTACATTACAATAAATGTATTGTGTTTGTG
The DNA here is from genome assembly GCA_028566105.1 of Hypoplectrus providencianus. Lineage (NCBI taxonomy): Eukaryota > Metazoa > Chordata > Actinopteri > Perciformes > Serranidae > Hypoplectrus > Hypoplectrus providencianus. The sequence continues at coordinate 14,731,997 of JAOWBC010001486.1, forward strand.
TTTTTTCGACAGTCCTCTTCTAACATGGAGAGATGTTCAGCACATAATTGTGAAGACCTCTAGAGCCGGACATCTCAGCGCCCCTGACTGGAAGACCAATGCAGCTGGTTACAATGGTAAACACATGCAAACACATTCACACAGCTGAGAATCCAATACGAATGTATAAACATTTCCCTGTAGATCTTTTATTATTGCAGAGGAATGTAACATTGTATCATTGCATTCACTTGGGAAATAGGTAAATAAAAACTGTAGTGTAGTGTATTTTTTTTTATGTTAAATGTGTTTATTGGTATCTAGAGCACTGTGACATTATTTTATTCAAATATATAAGTTTACATGGGTCAAGTTTAGCTTAAATATAAACAGATAAAAATGTGATTTTACTTTTACAAAGTAAAAACAAAACAAGATCTATAGATGCAACTAGTACAACTTGCATCTATCCATTCGTTGTCTCAATTAAGCAACTGTTGTATTGTAACTGTTGTAAGATTCGGAGTCGATGTAATGTGTTTGAAAGAAATAGGAGAAAAATCTATTAGCATTTTTTTTACTTCTGAATTCTTCCAATCAGAAGAGGGATGATGTGCAGTTTCCAAAGAGGTTTTGTTCTTGCTTAACTACTGCACCACCAGCTGCCATCTGTCAGGGTCCATGTGGTGGTTGCTGTTTGCAACTTTGTGAGTGCGTGTATAAGTGTGTATGCATACCTGTCTCTCTCTCTCTTTGTGTGTGTGTGTGTGTGTGTGTGTGAGGGACGGAGAGAAACCAACACAGTGAGAACTAGGGGTCAGCCAGGCTGCAGGCCCAGTGTGCCTGGAGATTTTCCAAGTGACTGTTTTTTCAAAGAGGAACTAAAGAGAAACAGAGCGGGGAAGGAGGGGTGGGAGAAGTATGGAAGGAATTCATATTTGAGCTGCTGTACCCATAAGTTTAGTGGTTTCCAAACTTTCTTTTTCGCTTGAATACAACTACCTTATTTGTCGTCAGTATTTTCATGAGTCAGTGGATGTCAAAACAGTTGATGCTCAGAATTTTTGGTTTGCTTTATGACATATTTGGACTCTGTAAAAACTTAGATAACGAGCGCTACAAGGAATCCAAAGACAGTAATATACCAGATGTCTTAAAGGACGGCTACAAATGTATCCAGAGGTCTTGTCACTGATTTCAAGATGAGAACAAGAACACAAAATCTCCCTCAGGAATTCAATACTTTGATGAACAATAAGTATGAGAAACAGTGTTGTCTCCATTGGAGTGGACTGATGAGCTGCTCCTTTTCCCTGTTTGCTGCAGTCAGCCACCTGTACGGGTTTGGTTTGATGGACGCTGAGGCGATGGTGAAGGAGGCAGAGCGATGGAAGCAGGTTCCTACCCAGCACGTCTGTGTGGAGAGTGCAGACCGACAAATAAGGTACAACGAATGAACACGCACACGAACAAATGTGTTCTGCACTGAATCAGCCATCTATTCTGTCTTCAATTCAGACTCCATTGACAAAAATTTGATTTTACCTCACTCAAGATTGGAGTTGCTGCTCTACCTCTGCCTCAATCTGACCTGTTTGATTTATTCCATCTTTTGGAGGAGCATTTATACTTTCTTATTTATTACATTTGCTGGTGGCTTATTGAATATTAAATACTTTACAAGAACATTTTTTTTTACATCTAGCCTTGCCCTACTTCCTTTGTGTGTTGAGTTTTATGGTGGTGGGCATCTATAAGTGTTGCATTCCCGCCATCTGCTGGACTGTCCCTCGCCCCATACAGACGGAAATGTTCCTGACTCTAGTGCATGTGTGAGAAGCAAGAGGTTTTCCCAGTAATTTTCCAAAAACTATGTGTGAAAGAAGCTTATGGGATCAACATACTCATTATTCATTACTCATTATTTTCTCTATTTTTTTTTTCTTTCCCTGGTGTTTTATGCACCGGCATGTGTTTGAGAGTGCTGTTGTGCAAGCTGTATCTTGATAGGGGCCAAGCATTAGTTCTGGCAGGGTGGTTCTCACATAAGACCTTTACTACGCGCACACACACTCACAAAGACACACACACTCACACACACAAGGAGAGAGCCAGGGCTTCACAGCTTGTTATTCTTGATGCAGCTGGAAGCCTGAGCACTGTTCTGTGTTAGGCTGGTTGGCTGAACTTGGGCCCTGAACTGGTTTGCTTTCAGTTGAAGGCTCGATGGCCAGCGACTGCAGCATTATCAGTGTCATTCTGTCTGTTCTGCTCCAGCGCACAAGTCAGTCCATATGAGGCTTATGTAAAGTCCTGCTTGTGTCAGAGGCAGTTGTGTTCAAACCTTTCGTACTCATGTAATGTGTGTTGGCGCAGGAGCGATTTCCACTGCTGTTGCGTGAAAGAAATGAAAGCACCGCTGTCATTTTAGCCCCTTTTTCCATTTGTAGTGCATTTATGAGTCGTCTTAGAGATGTGCGAAATGGCCAGTCACACATTTGTCCAGTTACTGGGAGCTTAAGCCTGGTTCATAAACAGAAATTACTCTTAGTCCATCCGGCCAAATGAGAGGCTCGCAAAAAAGTAGAGTAAGCAATCGCCAGGAAACACAAGGCATTGTTTTGTGTTGTTGGAAAAAAGTAGTCATCAAAGTTCGCTGTGTTACAGTATAAAAGTGGCCTAAAAAGTCTGAATATTCTCCTTCTGAACAAACTGCTATATTAAGTATAATATATCCATAAATTTAAACATGCCCACTTGCATCTTGAATGAGTGACTGTGCCTGTGTCTTATTCTGTTCATATGTTTTGGAAGCAGGTCCATATGTGTCTTTTTTCCTTGCTTGGTTCATCTACAGATGTGCCTGTGTGTGTACACTGTATATGTGCTTCTCGCTACACAAGTGCAGCCATCACCTCACTCCTGTGTTCCCACAAACCCTCTGGCTGGCCCCTCTGACTGCGTTTGGTAATGTCTGTCTGCAATCGCTCGCCTCACTCCACTTGGAGCACGCACCAGGAAAACTGCCTGATCTGTGTGCAATCAGGCTGGTGGTAATCAGCTGTGCATCTGCTCTACTCGGTCCCATGCGTATGGTTCAGTTATCTGTGTTGTGTCATGGAGAAGCCAGAGCTGTGATATCAGCCCTAGACTCCCCAGCCATTACTGCTGTCCGCTTTCCAAACAGCCATCGACTACTTATGAAAGAGACAATCACTGTTTTTTCTTTGCATGCACTCAAGAACACATGATGGAATGAATAACAATCGTCTTGTGCTTTTCTCTGGTTTCAGTGGTTTTAATGTTTATATTTACAGTTAATCCCTCAAGAGTTCTGTAAATGATCAGAGATGAGGTTGAGCGACATACGAAGGAATTGTTATGGATTTTTTCCCTGCATGTTATTGAAGAAAAACTGAAACATGGTTATAATAATAGTAATTATAATGTTAATAGTTGCTCCTTTCAGATTTGTTTCAATGTTAGTATTTTCACCCAATAACAATCACACATGGCGTGTCAGTCTTTCAGTGTCTGTTGCAGGCCCAGTATTAATAATAACTTTATTTGTATAGCAAACATCTGACAAAATGCTTTGACAAAGTGCAGTTGTTCTCAAGGGAGAATGATACCCTAAGGCCAGCAGTGCAGAGATAAGCCCTAAGAAAGCAATTCTCATATAAAAAAACAAAGACAGCACAAGATAAATTACACGACAATCTAAGATACCAAGGAAAAGTAATGAAGTAATAAGAACAGAATTAAAAGTTATAGAGGATAAAGTAGTACACAATAGCAACTCTATAAAGTAGGTTTTAAGTAGTGGTTATTAGTTATTATTATACGTTATTAAGAAGGAGTCTCCCCTCTAAACACTCACCCACTTAATGCTAATATACCATGCATTTTTTAAACTTAGTATAATATATAATAAAAGCTTCTTTTTTTTTTGCCAGTAATAGAAATAGCGTTTTCAGCTCATTCAGTCGTCGGCTCATTCCACCTCGGAGCAGGACGGAGCGCTTCAGACGCTCATTTGTGCCCACTGCCA
>JAOWBC010001486.1:14842153-14852162 GCA_028566105.1 Hypoplectrus providencianus
CTCTCTCTCTCTCTCTCTCTCTCTCTCTCTCTCTCTCTCTCTCTCTCTCTCTCTCTCTCTCTCTCTCTTCTCTCTCTCTCTCTCTCTCTCTCTCTCACACACACACACACACACACACACAAACACGCATACACACACAGCCCTGACGTGTCCCCTAAGTGTCTGGATAACAGATAATAGAGCCAACGACCTGCGGGGGTCTTACAAAAACAGCACTCGGCGAGTGGGAACATCGCACACGAGGAGAGGAGCACACGCACCACACACAGACAGCGAAGCAAAACTGGCCCCTCTCTTGATCCTTTAACAGCCGCGGAAACTGAGGACCTCTTAACTATTACGCACAGAGACAGACTTTTACGCACAGCGACAAGAGCGAGATTCGACAGACAAAGTCTTAAGAAGAAACTTTCCTGGCATGCAGGAGCCTCTCACGGATCTTACCTGACAGCTGCGGGCCTTGAAGCGTACACTGTATTTATTGATTTACCAGCTTCTAACTGATGGCTCAAAACTTTGGAACAGATCCGTCAGATGGAGACTGAAATGAAATCTGAAAACTTAGTTCCTTCAATTAAAGCATTTTAAATATAACTTTGTATTAAATAAAAAAAAATAAAACTTCTAGAAAACAGAAAGCAGTCATGCCTCGTCCTGGGAAGAACTCTTACAGCGACCAGAAGCCTCCATACTCCTACATATCACTGACAGCGATGGCTATCCAGAACTCATCCGAAAAGATGCTGCCTCTGAGTGACATTTATAAGTTCATCATGGACCGCTTTCCATATTATCGAGAGAATACCCAACGGTGGCAGAACTCTCTGCGGCATAATCTCTCCTTCAACGACTGCTTCATCAAGATCCCTCGGCGGCCTGATCAGCCCGGGAAAGGCAGCTTCTGGGCTCTGCACCCGGACTGTGGTGACATGTTTGAAAACGGCAGCTTCCTGAGGAGACGGAAGCGCTTCAAGGTGCTGCGCGCCGAGCACATGGCCTGCAAGAGCTCCCCGATGATGCACTATTTTCACCATCACCACCACCACCACCCGGGCAGCAAGCTGGGCACGGCAACCGGGCACCATGAGCACTCAGCCGGCCCTGCAAGCGCCGTGAGTCGCCTCCCTCACTTTCAGGGTTACGGGGGCATTACGTGCGCACAGTCGGGCGGGTTTAAACACCCATTCGCCATTGAGAACATCATAGGACGGGACTATAAGGGTGTGATGGCCAGCGGGCTCCCCCTCACCTCAGTCATGCACCACCTGGGCTACCCCGTGCCCCCGCAGCTCAGCAGCGTGGTCAACTCCATGTGGCCGCACGTCGGCATGCTGTCGGAGTCTATGGGTGGCGTGCACGTACCCGCATCATCCGAGTACGCGCCTTTCAGCGTGTCAGCAAAGGGCCTGTACCACAATGCCAACGGGCAAACGCTGCCCGCCGTGCCCGTGCCGATAAAACCCACCCCATCCCTGGGTCCCGTGCCCAGTCTGACGGGGCTGCAGTCCGGCCCGGCACAGCTCTGCTCACCGATCTCAGTGATGGAGAAAAGCGACCTGCTGGAGGGGAAAGGCAACCCTCTGCACCCGGCGCTCCTGCTTTCCTAACCGGGTAAATTGCGGGTCATTTATGAAAAGTAACGCAAACAAGAAGGACATTGTTGTTGCATAAAATAAGAGAGAACAGGCCAGTCAGCAGCGTTGTAGTTTCAGTTAAGAGCAGCTGTAGGAGAGTTGTAAAAACTAAGGTTAACATTGTGCTGTGTAATGGATTTTTCATTAGACCCATGTTGATTGAAATCATAATTTATTTGCACAAATTGTGAGGGCATTTACCACATACTGTAATGTGGCACTGATAAATACAATCAGACACGTAGCTAGAAACGCTGAACCCAAAGAAAGCTTGATTTAGGAGAACCAACAGCCGAAAATTCTTTACAAATGCAAACCAACAGCTCTGTTTATATTTTTTGCTCTTATTCTATTTATTCTATTTTAATCTATGGCGGGTCAATCGGCGGAAGACAAATAGGCCTTCATGTTTTTAATTAGGCCTGTTGCACTTTTTTGTGTGTTACTTAGCAGTGAATTGAGAATGTTATGCTTGTATTATAACACTATTTATCTGAGAATATTCATAAAGAACGTAAAACCGAATCTTTGGTGTTGGAGTTATTTATTTAAATACACGTTTGGATTAAATTTGCACGCGCTCTTCGGGATCTCTGTTTGCACATGACAATTAAGGGAAATCATATAAATTCCATGATACTCTGGGATTATATTGAATTACGGCGAGATTTAGTTTATGTAATGCAAAAAAAATGATCATATTCACAATTAGATTTTGCGGATTTCATCAGTTGTTAAATATTGTGATAAGAAGTACTCACACTTCTGTCAGGAAATAATATCAGCACAGGTTACTGCTCACACTCCCACCAGTTGCTCTCTGCAATACATAATCATTTCTAAGTTTATTTAATTTTTTTTAATTCCCTGTAACTCAAAGATGCAAGATCATATAATTTAATTTGAATTATATTTTTGCTGTAACAGTAGAGAGGGCTTACAGTATTAATGATAGGAGTGAAACCTCTGACCATGCAAACATTTGCCCATTTTTACTAAGTCAAAGCATGATGACTTGAAAGTCCCTTGAGCCTTTATGATCCCTCTTATAAACATCCAATTCTAATTGATGAAAGGAGACGTGTGTATTAAATATAAAAAATAATTAGAGGAAGGAAGTGTTGAAAACTACATAACGCTTGTGTCCTCAAAATTCAAGAGAATCATCTGTGAAAAAAACAACTAAAAAAATAAAACTTTTCTTAAGCCAAACTGCATCAAAAAAAATGTTTAGATTGAAAGTAATCTTCCATAATTTTATTTTTATGTGAATACATTTGTGACAGTGAGGCACATCAGGGATGGCCGTATGTGCTGATGCATGTATGATGTTCATAAGATAGATATGAGCAGCCGACACTCAAACACAACTTCAAAAGCAGATGGGGCGATCGGATCAAGTTTAGCTCTTTTGTTTGCTCTGTTTAAACGCAGCTTTGAAGCTTCTCCTCTCCAGCAGCACAAAGCACCAGGTTCAGCCCACTGAAAATGACTTATATTCAATCTCCTGTCCCCTGTTTAGCATCCCAAAGGCTCCCGGAGCCGACACTATTGTCACACCAGCCTCTGAACAAATAATTGAGATGCACCAGTGGAGGAGAGGCGTGGGAGTGAAGAATTAAAACATATTTTGGCGTCATTGATAACGAGCAGAATACATGGAATAGTGATTACACATATCCTCTTCTCCCTCATCCCCTCATCTTGTGTTTAAGTCTCTATAGTTACCTCATTTTCCTGCTCTTTCTATTTAGTTTCCAAATGTTATCTCTTCTCATCTATCACTCCCTCTTATACACACATTTTCACACACACTTTCACAGCAGGGTGTCTGTGATTCCTAGTTAAAGGGAACTGAAATTTCAGTGGCACGGAAAAAGAGTCTATGTAAAAAGTGTGTGCCTCCGCCTGTAGGTGTGTGTGTACGTGTGTGTGTGCATGTGTAATTCCCAGATCAGCAGGCCTCAATGTCTTTAATAGCCCTCACTGCATTAGTGTATAATTAAATGCCACTAATTAAGACACAATAAGAGGAGTAATAATGCAGCCATTATTACCCTCCATGATCCTCTGTCCTCACAACACCACAGTTAGATGCCTCTGGAATCATAATATCACATGAGGTCTCCTAATGTGCCCATGTGTTTATGCACAGGCTAATAGGAGGTATATGTGCCGTTTTTATTATTTTTTTTTTATAAGGCTAGAAGCTGTGTAGTTAACAGCATTTGTAAAATGATTTTCAGTCCACGGAGCGAGTTGGGAAATAGAGCTTTAGACGCTCTTATTCTTGTAGGCATGATGGGATGCAACTTCCATAATTGTGTTGTTGTGTTTCTGTGGTGGGTTAATTTAAACATTTTGCTTGATAGGTTAAGACATTTGTTCTAGGACATGTTTTGTTTTTGCAAAATAGTCAAACTGATTTAGGAGAACAGCTACACTTAGAAGTTATTTGTACCATTAACAACCTTTTGAGGACTTTTTTTTTTAGGATAAAAAAATTCATTAGTAAAGGTTATGATCAGTTAATTCATAAAAACACGTCTTTTCTTGGAAGTAATAAGATGATTCACAAAACCTTCTTTTCAGTTTGAGAAAAACAACGACCATTAACTTGGATGCAGAAGACTTAAGGTTATTTTTGCAGATATGAATTTGAATGTCTTCAAGTAATTTCAATAAATAATGGGGTGAAAAATAATAAGTACAGAGGACCTGTGGTACAGAGGATCGTTTCAGTGTCTCAGTACACAATTTCAAACTACAGAAAACTGCTGGTTTTCTGTGTAAGAATGCTATAAAGTAATTAAACTGTCTTGTGTCTCTAGCGATTCTCAAAGTGGGACCAAAGGGACCCCTGAGGGTCTGTGGCACTCTGCCAGGGAATCCCTGAAAAGTTTTCAGATTTGTTCATTTTAACTTTTATGAGGGAAATGTGTTTACTTTAAAAAAGGTCTCACAGTTCAGTGAATAATATTTGATTATTTAAATAATTTAAATTTAATCTGTTAGTTCGTTGATTTTGTTTTTACAAATCTATGACCTGTAGAACCTGCAGATTAACAAAGTTGAAAGCCATGTAATCTGAATGTGTTTTTCCGCTTGATCGTTGGCATTGAATAGAAGTGATCACAGGTGTATGTGTGGCTAGGCCCGTATACATTTCTCGTGTTGTTCTTTCATATCATGACAGAAATGTAAAAACTAAGCAATTTCGATTTATTTCAAGGGACATACATGATGGGGTCCCTGATGCATATGATAAGGGGTCCTTGCAGAAAGACTGGGAGCAACTGGTCTACACACTCAGTGTTTTCTTGTTAAAATAATGATTGTTGTTTGTTTCAACATAAAATTATATGGACTTATTCATTAAGAAAATCTAGAAAAATGTAGTCAAGCTCAGATGACTTGCTGTTAGATACATAAAACATTTTAGTGTAACAACTGAATATTCAATACTTTATAGAGTCTCACTTCTCTAAACATCAACAGCAGCTTATCCTAAAATGATGTAACACAATGCATCCAAAGTGAAGGCAGTTAATATTAAAATAAATGATTGCCTATGGTGGATACTTATCTAATATAATGAGAGCAATTAACATACAAACACTATTGAACAACAGCACAAACGTTGATGGTTTCTCACACAGACAAAGTTCAGCAGCCTGTAAAATTAGTTGCCATTTTTAAGCTGGTTTAGGTTTCCCTAACAAGCTGTCCCATACTGCTGCATCCCTGACAGCCTGAGGTTTAGGAGGGTTGATAGTGCTATGATGATATTTCATATGAACAACACAAATATAATATTACACCTTATGAGGAACTGTTAGGCCTGATAAGAGGGGAGGGACATTAATATGGAAAAGCTGTTAATCATGTGAAATATGAGCTTAAATATGAATAATATGAGTCCTATGAATAATTAAAACATTTAGGTCAGAGGTGTTCCACTGTCAGCCCTCAGAACAAAAAACGTTATGCTCTTGAATAGGTGATGATACATTAGTGGTAATTACCCACACTTCATAGGGGCCAGGGTGGCAAATTCTACATGCGTTTTTCTTAATGACCAGCAAGAGCAGGCCATCATAATGAGCAGCTTAATTCATTGATCTGATCTGCCGTTTGCACTTACTCGAGCACATACACATTCACACACATGAACAACCTTCAATATTATTCTTTGTTTCAGACCACAGTCTTTTATTTCATGTACTGGCAACATCAGATAAAACAAATTTGGTCTAATTTCTTTAAATCTATAATAATTGCCGTCTAAGGATTCCTTGTACAGTGAAGCAATTTGAATGAATGGAGGAATAAAAGTACATTACAGCAACTAATAACGTTGTTAAACATTTTTAAAAGAGAACAAAAACCCGTCCATCAAATGTCTTTCATTAAAGACTCATTATTAATAGTTAAAATGCATAAAGTTGTTTCATCATTGGCAGAATCAGAGTACAGTGAACAAAACTTTGGAAGAAGTCTCACTACTGGTAGTGATCTAAAGCATTTCCACAAGAAAGAAGAGATGTAAGAGGTGTACAGCTATATGAGGTCATTAGGTCTTCATAACCTCTTACAGAACTAATTAAACTGTAATATTCTTAAAAGGTTTCTTTTTGTCACAGATTACAGACTGACCTTCTAATGTATTCTGACCATACTTTACACGCCATTGTTCATGAAGACCTTGAAACACAGACAGATGAAAAGACTCTTACCACAGACATAATAGTAATTTAAATAGATTGATTTAAATTGAACTGAAAGACATAGTGACAATTAATTCAATACAACACAGTGCTGTCGAGAAAAACTTTCTGTATTTTTTTTTAGAGAAAACCAATGACCAGGCTGCAAACACCAGTGATATTTTATTTCCCTTTCTTCTTTATTGTATGAAGACATATTCTACCGGTATATACATTATATATACATTAAAACACACTGTAGTATTTTCAAGTAAAACATTCCAAATTAAATAAGAGCAGAAGAATTAACATTTTGGGATGGGAAGAACTGAAATGGAGACAGGATTTAGGTGCTGGATTTTTTCTTTTTTTTGTAAAAAACAAAAGAAAAAAACAAAATCCTCGTGGATAATATGTACTTCTTGTTATCAGAATTATTGTGTGTCATGCATATTTATATTTTTATTACTCTGTTTGCAATTTGAATGTAGAACATAAGTTATTTTTATTACTGTATTGTATATATCTCATGGTTAAATTAATCCACATATGTAAATCCAAATTTCTTGTCCATATGTCTTTCACCTGGATCTTATTTATGGAGGCTGGAGTGTGCCAGTGCAATTATAATAGACTTGTTTCGCTGGTTAGAATTATGTAATTAATATATGGAAATATATAAGAACATAACAGAGAGATGGTGATAAGTGAGAGATTAATTCAATCTACATTTAAAACCCTTTTGAGCATGAGTTTTGGCAATTCAGGATTTATTTCTCTTTGCTTTTTCCTCTTTAGATATGAAAAATATATTTGAACTTGGCAGCTGCTCATCGTCACCAATAATATGTGAATATGTGATTTCAAAGAAAAGGCACCTATGGATTCCTAAATTCACTTCAAACTGAACTTTTAACTGAATGGATAATAATCAGAGGACTAACTTTATAACTTCAAACGTCAGGAATGGTAGCTGGTGAACTTCTTGGATTTATCTTAACTGTAGGACTGTACAGGTTGGTCTTGCATTTACAAGGTCTGGTCAGTGTGTGGTAGTGCTCGGGATGACACACTCACATGCACTGTGATGGTGGATGTGCAACCATAGCATCAAAGCAAATGCATGTACAAGTAAACAGCTTTAAAACAAAACCCAAGAAAGAGCTCGAGGCTTTTTATCCCCAACCAGGTTCATCCTACCAGTCTTAAACCAAGCTTCCTAATTTTGATTGTGTCAAACATGAATTCCATCATTTTTACCATGCCTGTCCACTGACAGTGGTACAGCTGTGGTTCATGTAATGACTCACTCTCACAGTATATGTGATACAGGGTGAGCGGGCAGCTGGCATACGGCTATATCTGCTCTTATCTCGGTAATGGTCGCTTGCCATATTCACTGCCGTGGTCTTTAACAGTCAGAGGAGGAGGTCATCTGGCACGTGTCAACGGAAGTTAGCATCAGCCAATGAAAAGGCCATCTGAGGGGGATTAGCATATTGGCACCAGGCCTGGAGACAGAGAGGAGTTGTCAGGGGAGAGAGTCCTGATGACAGGTCACTGCGGACCACTGCACATTCCTATAACTCTTCTCCGGTCTGTTTTCCATTCTCTTTCTCAGTATACACTTTCCCCCCTTTGCTTCTCTCCATCTCAAAATGCTGCTCACATAATCCTCTCACTCTTTACCCCATCTTACCCAAAAGAGTTTCTCTTCTCCCCATATCTTCTTTCACCCAATCCCCATGTGGCAGACCCCCCTCTCTGTCTCCCTCTTACTCCTTAATAATTAGACAATGATTCACTGATCTGGGGTCACGTTTTATCTGCCTGAAGTGTATTGTCTCTGTGCCATCCTGGAAGTAAGGTCTTGAGGCGCAGCTCATATCATCTTCAATCTGCCATCTATCTTTATGGGCCCAAATTATTACGCCTTATTAGCTATTATTACAATTTATTATCAATTCAGCGCAGGTCAGTGGTTCAGCCATTTTGGCCTGCTTCCCACCGTTTCTCCTCTCTGACTTCTCACTTTCTCTTAGATGTTCAGACAAAGAAGTTCTCCAGCCAAAAAACTTCAGCAGTTTTAGACGAGGTTAAGTGCTTTGATCATATAGACTCATTCAAGTCCTCAATAATACAGATTAAAGTGAAATGGAAATTAGCAAAGTGTGTCATCACATCACCTCCTCCACTGCTAAGAGTTTGTACTTGGAATTTTATATCTTATCAGACAATGTCAAAACATGATAATTGGCAGTGTTACAGAGAAAACTTTACAAAAAAGGTTTGACTTCATAAAACTGCCTGTTTGGTTACAAGAAGAAAGTGAAAATGTCCGCAGTCAAGATTTGTCTTGTGCCCAAATATTTTAAACAATGTAAAACGGCCTACTCTCAATCATATTTAAGGGAGTTACCTATTAAGTTTAAAGAGTACACAAATTAAATTCTATGTAAGCTGTAATAAATACCTGTATTTGCTAAGCATTGTCTTACAAGAGTTTATTTCTTTGCAAGTGAGACAATTTTGATCAATTTCTTTTCAGTCTGAGTGCGTATTTCTATTAGTTTTAGCCACTAACTCAAGAGTTTATTCCTTCTCTTTGGCATTTGACATTGACTCTCTTCCTCTTTTTAAATCCCGTCTCAAAACCCACCTCTTCAAATCTGTTTATAATCTGTGATGCCTTCCTCATTGTTATTTTATACCTGCTTGTATGTAGTTGTTTTCTTTTTTTCTTATCTGTTAAGCGACCTTGAGAGCTTTGAAAGGCGCTATTCAAATAAAATGTATTATTATTATTATTATTATTATTATTATTATTATTATTATTATTATTATTATTATCTCTTAACGGCACTAAGAGACTTATGAGACTCCTATCTCTTCTTTGAAAAACATAATGCTGAAGAGTAGCTATATGATTATTTTTTTGTACTGTACAGCCCGATTCCAAAAGAAGTCAGGACAGTGTAAAATGTTAATTAATTAAAAAAAAATAATAATAATAAAAAAAAAACAAAACTCGATACATCAATGTTGGTTTGGACAAGATAAATATTTACATCTAGTAAACAACATTTTACATTTCCTTTGATTCATCTTTAGATAGAATCACGACATATCTGGAATTGTGGTTGTCCATGATGCACAACAATTGGTGTGTGGTTTTCACAATGCCATCATTCGCAGAATAAACTTAACATTACGCAAAATAAACATTATGAAAGTTTCAAATGGCAAAATACCAATTTAGCAGGAAGCAGGGGACTGATTCATCCTTTGGAACTGGAGCATTAAACAAAGATTACCCACACAGAATCAACAAAGACTTGCTTGACTGATCTTCGATCATCAGCTCTTTCCCATCCGACTCACTACACCCAAATGAATCACCACAGACGTGTAGGAGTAATTCTTCTAACTCTAACTACGTTTCCATTGTACTGTCTCTGTGATGAAGGAAGGTAAAAAGGTCAGTTCTAGCTTTGGGCAGGTGGTTAGCAGGATGAGGTTACAGTGTGTAATACATCAATTATAATGCAGAGGTGAAGTGTGCTCTTTATCAAAGTGGCCATTTGCTTTGGGTTTTAGCGGTTCAACTGTTAGATGATAACCGGGGGCTGCTGGTTAGAGTCGTGAGTGTATGTGCAAACACTCACGACT
>JAOWBC010001486.1:14877435-14893420 GCA_028566105.1 Hypoplectrus providencianus
ATCAATACAAACTTAATTTAGTTAAAAGTACTTTCCCACTTGAAATACTTAACAATCTGAGTATATTAATTAATAGTTTAGTTATTATTGTTGAATGATGTTTTATTAAATAGCTTGGCTTAGAGACACTATTAAAGTTAGTTAAGGCAGTTATCAGCATGAATTTCCATTAAAGGAATACCATTATAAGCATAGGCTAGATAATAATAAATGTCTTGTTAGCATTCATTAGGTTTACATGTCAATTAAGGTACCAAGATGTTAGTTAAATTTATTTTTTTTCTGCATTTAAACCCCCACTCTTGTTAATTACTCCTCTCCATTCTGCTATTTCGTTCTGCCAGGCGTTCATCAATAACTTCCAGGAGGCTAAAGAGGCCCTGGCTGAGGTGACAGTCCAGGCTGCAGAAAAGGCAGCGTCAGGCGTGAAGGAGCTGGCTGAGCGGAGCACTCGGATCGCTCTGAAAGTTAACTTTAATGCACCCGTCATCTTCCTGCCCCAGTCCTCCTCCTCCTCCAATGTCATTGTAGCTGACCTCGGTCGGCTGTCCGTCAAGAACCGCTTTGCCAAACAACCATTTAAAAGTGATGCTAAGATTCCACCTGTTGTGGACATAATGACAGTGAGACTGACTGACCTCAGGATGTACAGGTCAGAGACCAGCCATCTGTAAAAAATATTTTGAAATGTTTAGCATCTGAAAATAAGCTTTTCTTTGAAGCAGTAAAACCTTATAATAGTTTCATGTTCTCAAAATTAGCTTTCATGTGTTGTTGCTGCTTTCAGGACCACGTACATAGATGAAGGTTTTCAGGGAGAGACCCAGCTGTTGATGCCAGTCAGCCTGGACTTGGAAATCCAGAGAAATCTCTCATCCAACTGGTACCACAGCATACCTGACATAGAGATTACTGCTCATCTTAAACCCATGAGTGTAAGTAGTGGTGCATGAGAGCATGAAAAGGAATAACTGCATCTTGTATACCAGTAGTCCTTTTTAAAGACTATTTTTTCCAAGTAGCTTATTCTTATTCAGTCTTGTGTCTGTCTGTCCCTTACAGCTGATCCTCAGTCAGTGTGACATGACAGTGGCCCTGAGGATTTTGAGTGAGAACCTGGCAGAGAAGTCTGATGCTGTTCCACCGCCACCTCCTCCGCCCTCCACTGACATCTCTGATTCTGCATCTAACAAAGAGTCCCAGGGATCTGGAACCACTGGACCAGCCGGCAGTAAGCAAGCTTTGTGGCTGTACTCATTTATGCTCATATGTGTATAGTGGTTAGAAGAGTAAACCCGAAAAATTTGTAATATGTTTTTTTGCTGTGTAATACTGTAGGTAACACAGTAGTGACAGCTGCTGTTGTGGAGCCTCACAAAAGCAGCAAGCTGAAAAGCACGCTCAAATTAGACTTCAAGTTTGACTCAATGACACTCATCTTGTTCAGCCCTAATGGCAATGAGGTAATGCATGCACATACACACATTTGCACTGTGCCTCACACAAATGATTCGTAAAATGAGGCTTGTCCATCTTCACTTAACGAAACTTGCATAGTTTTCACAGTCAAGTGGTGTGCTATTATCTAGATTCAGCTGTTGGATTCACATGATGAGCAGCTGAAGTTGGCGGAGTTTACCTTGGGGACGATCTCTACCTCCGTTCACATGTACTCTGACAGCTCCATGAAGGCCTCAGTCCGACTTGCTGCCTGCCTTCTAGATGACAAGCGACCCAGAATCAAGATGGTCACCCCAAGGTACTAAGTGATGTCTTGCATATTACATTAATCATTCAATGTAATCAATTTTATTCAGAAACAATCTTGACTAAAACAGTTAAGATCTGGTCGGAATAACACTGAGGCCCCTTAAATGCATTGTGTTTGTGGATTTCAGTTTGCACACTTGCGTGCCTTGAATTGCTCCTTGAGTGACAATAAACTATTTTGAATTGAGAATACTCATGATTGTCCTTCAGATGATGATGTTCCTAATGTCTTAAGATAGTATATGGCAAATTACAATTCATGTTTTGTTCTCTGGTCCTCTGTCTTCTCCAGGATGATGGCAATGCGTCCTGGTAGAGAGGACAACATGATGGTGGAGGTGAACTACCGACAGGGCCGTGATGGAACCACTTTGGACACAGTAGTGCAGGATGTGTACCTGTGTGCCAGCATGGAGTTCCTTCTCACTGTGGCAAATATCTTTCTGAAGGCCACCCAGCAGGGTTTTGCTGAAGTGCCACAACCCAAAAGTAGTTCTGGGGCAGGAGAGAAAAAGAATATTAACTCTTCTGTCACATCTAAAGAGTCCAGTGAGTTTTTTGTGTCTGTAGTATTATATGAATAACATTCTGTAAATAATACATGTGAGCAGAGTTTAGCTGAATGAATCTAGGATGATTGGACCCTGTTTCCTTGCATCTAAACTTACATTTTCCTCTGCTATTCTTTGCTGCTGTCAGCTGTAGCTCCAACTGTGGTGTCAAAAACGGAGATGAATGTAGTGGTGCGTAACCCGGAGATTGTATTTGTTGCTGACCTGACGCGTGCTGATGCCCCCGCGCTGGTGATGACCACACAGTGTGAACTAGTGATGAAAAGTGATGCAGAGGGATCACAGATGACCGCTGTCATCAAGGACCTAAAGGTTTGTATTGACATTTTAATCTCTATAAGAATCAGTTCATTATGAGAAAACTAAAAAGATTTGTTTGATTACTGCTGTTCTTGTAGGTAGTGGCGTGTCCCTTCTTGAGAGAGAAGAGGAGAAACAATGTGACCACAGTGCTACAGCCGTGTCAGGTGTTCTTCCAGAGTACTCAGCCCCAAACCTCCCCTCAGGTTATGGAGGTCTCCATCAATGCTCTCACCCTGAAGGTAGCTACTTTATTATTATTATTACACATTTACAACACAGGAAGTTAATTTCGAAATTCTTTATCAGAATTCTTTTTAATTCTAGACATCAATGATTATATATCCCATGCTTTTAAAAGATAATGGTATACATTTTATATTTTAATCCCATTCTTATTTTGAATCTGTTTGTATGATGAGAAACATTGACATGAAGGTTTGAATATAACATGTGATTAAAATAAATGGTCAGCCGTATGTTTCTGCTTTCTGACACTCTGCCTAGGTATCTCCTATTATCATCAACACAGTGATGACCATCCAGTCTGCACTGACTCCAACAGCAGAGACCCCGGAGGAGCTGGATAGCCCGGTTCCTGTGGACCTGTGGGAGAAACGTGGCTGGAAGGAGCTCAAACTATGGTTCCTAGAAGAGGAGGGGGATGAAGACACAAAGTCACTGGCCCCACTGATACCACAGGGAGAATCATTACAGGTATGTGACAGCATTGTGACTCAATGGATATTTATTTTATGCATTCACTATTTTCATGTTAATATTATAAACCCTTGTATTTTTTTGCTTGAATTCCATAGAAAGATCAAAATTTTGCTGCATAAGAACAGGTTGTTTCATTTCATTTGCTGTCTGTCCCTACAGGTGGTCATCAAATCCATCTGTTTGACTCTGGAGGCTGGAGTGGGACACCGCACTATCCCAATGCTTCTGGCCAAGTCTTCCTTCCATGGAGATGTCAAAAACTGGTCTACCCTCATTAACTTACACAGCGAACTAAACCTGGAGGTAACCCACGCCAGCACTATATATATCCTTAAACACAGTTGGTTTCTGTGTTTTGATATTGTTTTGTCCATTCAGATATAAGGATTTTACAACGTTGTTTAAGAATATGTTTGTTTTCACATGCCTGCTGATCAGCCCTGAGAAAATGTAATTTTTCAGTTGTGCATATTTTATGATGAACATACAACTGGATTAAAAATTTCCATGATAGAATTGTTGTAAAAAGATTTATATGCTGTCAATAGTAGTTTTTGGACAGTAAGCAAATCACAAAATGATTTCAAAGGAATTATAAAATGTCATCATCCAAGAAAATTGCAGTTACAACTCCCTGATCTATTGATATAAACCACTTGCAAAATTATAACAACAGCTCATTATGGCTATAATTAATGTGTTATTTGTGTTGTTTTATTGTGTTTTGTATTGTGTTTTGCTTTTAGGTTCATTATTTCAATGAGGTGATGGGAGTGTGGGAACCACTGCTGGAGCCCTTAGAAGATGAAACAAGAGATGGATTCAGATCATGGAGACTGGAACTGAAGGTATACATAAACACACACATCCACTGAAAAAAAATATTCTCACACATACACAAAGTGTTTCTGACTTGGTATTGTCCAATGACTAGATGAAGAAGAAGCCAGTGAAGTACACAGGTTTGTCAGATGAAGTGGATTACAATGTCCCAGACTATAAGACAGTCATCGTCATCAGCAGTAAAGACCAGCTAAACATCACCCTCTCAAAGTGTGGGCTGGCCATGCTGAGTCACCTAGGCACGGTAAGAGAAGGGCTGTAATCATTTTAATAAAAAGTCTAAGGACAGGCGGTCATCTTCAGTGTATGTACTGTTGCCTTTCCCCAGGCGTTTGCAGAGGCTGCCAAACAAACAGCTGACTCCTTCCAGAAGGATGAAGCTCCGTTTGTACTGAAAAACCGCCTGGGCCTGCCAGTGTCTGTCCGACACAGCCAGATGTTTTGTCCCATCGGCCAGCTGAGCAGCAATGGCACAGTGGAGCTGCAGGATGGGGAAACAATTGGGATGGACTATTCCGCCACAACAGACTCCGACCAGTTCTCCGCCATGATCTCTTTGAGCGGAAAGGACTATTTCATGGAGCCCAGTAAGTTAACCTACAAGCACTGTGATTCTGTGTCTGCAAATTTGATCATTACATGTACAGTATACTCAGTTTGTGTTTTGTTCCTTTCAAATCCGTTATCTTTTAGATCTGAAACACTGGTATGAACACAGATTTGCTTTTTATATTTTGCCCCAGTTAATATATATATATGGATATGATGCCTCTCCTCATCAAACCTTGCAATATAAGGAAAATACAAAAATTAGATACTTAATAGTCAAATATATATAAGCGGCTGTTATTTTCTCTTCCCTCTCCAGCTCCAATGGGTCACACCTCAGCCAGCGTGATCCCCCTGATCAAGGTGGGCAGAGGCATGTACAGTGTGATGCACAAAGACTCAGGAGTCACTCGTTTCCTGGTCTGCCAGATTTACTCTGTGGAGGGCAGCAAGTACGTCAAGATTCGCTCTCCTTTCCAGGTACAACACTGATTATCTTATTATCACACATAATACGATTTATTGTTATTGTGTAAAATATTTAATAATTGGGTACACTATATAACAAATCATTCCAGAAAATGTAGCATTTTTATGTATGTATTCCTTTCTGTTATGCTCACTAGTAAAAAATTGATTTTTTTCTTTTTTTTTACATTTCTTTTTAAACTTTAAAACAGTCATAAAGACATGTATTTTTTCTTCTTATGACTGTAAACCCAATCTTTAATTCCATAAAAAAATAAATGGTGAGAGATAGAACTTTGTGTGTTGATAAAGCATACAGTTGCAAGATCTGATCAAAATTGTTGCTCTCTCATTTTATACAGATCATCAACCATTTCTCAATCCCATTCAAAGTTTTTGAGGGATCCACATGTCTGGGTACAGCTCTCCCTGCTGAAGAGTTTTGTGTGCCTCTGGACTCATATAGGTGAGCGTAAACACATGAAAAAACATGCATATCTAACCTCATGTCTTAACACAGTCTCGTTTTTTTGTCTCCCTTGTTGTTTGTTGCCCTTGATCACACTGTCACCAACACGGTACACTTTTTCATCACCCTTTGGTCTCTGCTGCCCCCTTCAGATCTGAGCTGAGCCTTAAGCCAGTGACAGGAGAAGACACTGACGATCAGGGTGATCAGTTTGAGTGCTCAGAGGGCTTCAGCTACGAAGATGTTTGCAACCAGCAGGCGGAGACACACCTCCAGCAGACTTGCCGTCGCAGTGGAGATCAGGGTGGAGTGATGATGGTAAACATGGTGCCAGTGAAAGATGCTGTGACATTCAAACACACCGGAGGTGCTGGAGAGAACTTTGATGTGCCATTTGTGCTTCACCTATGGCCTTCCATCCTGCTACGCAACTTACTGCCTTACCCCATCTCCTACAAACTAAAGGTATGATGTGTTTATTAATGCCCTTTCTGGTAAACTGTAGATGATTGAAAATGACTTTATGGGTTTGCATGTTTCAAAACACAACACTTAATTTACTAGGGTTTGTCTTAATGTTATCTGTGTTCATTTGACAACAAATTGTAGATACAAAATAAATAATTTAAAGTAAACAGACCAACAGCTTCATCTTTTCAAAAACATGTCATGTTGTAGTCTTGTTGAAAAGTAATCCTTTCCAGGTCAAAGATTTAATAAAGTATCAAATATTGGTATTTCTGGTCTTCCTACTGGAAGGTTACCAAAAACAAGGTAGTTAATTTAAATGAAATATCCACCTCAAATATTTTTTGGACAACATTTTGAATCCCCTGCAATAAAGGAGTAATAAATGTAAAGTAATGGCCTAGTCCAAAATATGTGACAGTGATTAACTTCCAATTTGTCTCCAAAAATCAGTGGATGTAGTATGGTAACGTCTGGGTTTTATTTCTAACACCAAAGCATGTTGTTGCAGGACAGTGGAGTCTCTGCCCCTGAGGCCATTCTGGAATCAGGACACTCTGCCCAGCTTCACACAGCAGTCATCAACCAATCAAGTCTTGATCTTTGCCTTCTGAACTACTTGGCCCAGGACTGGTCTTCTGAGTACAGGTTTGACTCCATTCATTGTCATTGTCAGTGTTTTTCTTGCCCATTATTATTATGTTCTTCTGTTATTGTGAAAGGTAATTTTGTTTATATTAAAGTCATAGCTCCCAGTTAATATGATTTAGTAGTCTATAACTCAGGAAGAAATACAAGTCAATCATCATGCTCAATATATGAAGGGCAAATCTAAAAATGATAACTTTCTGGGATGGTATTTCTCAATGGGATAAACAAACCATCCTTTCACACAGTTTCCACAGTGACCAGGAAGAGATCACCTTCCTAGTGTTCCAGTCCCTACGAGAAAATGACGAAGACGAAGGCGAGGGGGCGGAGAGGAAGAGGGAAGAGTTGGATATAGCAGTGCATGTTAATTATGACCTGGGGCAAACGGTGGTTGCTATCCACTCACCATACTGGATGGTGAACAAGACGGGCAGGCTGCTGCAATACAAGGCTGATGATATCCACCGTAAACACCCGCTGGACTACGACATGCCCCTGCTTTTCTCCTTCAAGCCTCGTTACTTCCTCAAAAACAATAAAGTATGAAGGTGTTAAGTTAATTCAAAGAAGTCAAGTTAATATTTCTTGCATAATCAATTGAACATTGAGATGATCAAAAGATAAATATTCATAACCTCTTAATTTCATCTTAATGTATATGAATGTGATGCCATCTGACATCATCTTTTTATCTCACAGGTTCGTCTCATGATCTCAGACAGTGAACTCTCTGATGATTTCTCCCTGGACACAGTTGGTAGCTACGGAGACGTCAAATGTAAAGGCAGATACAAAGACTACTTGGTAAGGTTTAAGCTCTATCTAATGAGCCAGATGTATTGGATAAAATTACTAGGGCCAGCTTTGTTATTGGTTTATTTGTGTGACATCTTTCTTACCTCAGGTTGGTGTAAAGATTGATGCAAGCAGTTTCAGTCTGACCCGCATCGTGACCTTTGTGCCATTTTACATGCTGGTCAACAAAACCAAACACAGCGTCTTCATATGTGAAGAGGGGCAGGAAAACTGGACTGAGGCTCAGCCAGAGCAGGTCAGAGCCAAACCTATTGTTTGCATTTTCGGTTCCCTGCACATGCATACATTTTTTGATACTGCTGATTTTTTTTTAAATAACAATACACTTAAATGCTGTATACATTAAATATCATCTTAATAGTTTTGCCTCTGACTAATATCAAGTACAATTGTGTTGTTATTAAATCTTGTTATGTTAAGGACATTTAAATTCAGTATCTGTTTCAGAAACACAAGTTACTGTGTCAAATGCTGAATGATTTGCAATATTATATTTTCAGATAAAACATTTACTAAACCTTTTTATTGACTTTTTTCTATTTTTAATGTATAACATTCAGTCAGCAATTCCATTCTGGCCTGAGAATGACACCAAGCAGCTAAAAATCAAAGTAGATGGTTGTTTATTGCCTCCTCGGACTATTGACTTCACACGACCAGAAAACTGCCTGTTGCTGCATCTTGACAATTCTGTAAGTACAAAACTTTATCTTGATTACACAATGCACTGTTTAAGACTTTGTTCCTACCTCTGATAGTTAATGTTTGGGTTTGCCTGATAAATACACCCACACTGGCTTTTGAAGCATTTAAGACTCCCATACACTAGGTTTCATTTTTATATATGTGTTTCTTTCCTGCAGGTTGGTGGCATCACTGTAGATGTGAACTTGTCAGAGCACTCAGCCACAATCAGGTTCTCTGAGTATCATGACGGCGCAGCTCCTTTCCTCATCATCAACCACACAAAGGACCAGACTCTACAGTTCCATCAGAGGTAAGATAACGAAAGGAGGACAGTTACAAGGAAATAAATCTTTTTTTCTTAATGTACTGTTTTGTGTTAGTACTAAATATTCATTGGGCAAGATGCTTTCTCAAAATCTGGCTTAATAAATGAACAAACTAGAGGACGGAGACAGGAAGAAGATGTATAATGTATTTTCTGAAATAGGATTGACACAACATAAATAACATAACATCTCCAGGAGCTATATGTCATATTATTTCATTGCCTTTTTTGTGTTAAGTGTTTTCTGTAAATGTACTTTTAAGGGGCTGCATGTTCCAGATGAATTATGTTCACACCTTTCCTAAAGCTGGTCTAGGAGGACCACATAAGTTTATAAAAACAGACCTCCATCTGCAGCTCTCTCCTGTGTCTTAAGCCCCTCCCATCAGATGACCATGGGAAAATGCTCCAGCTAGCTACATTAATAAGAACTTTAATTAGTCACAGTCATGAGCCTTTGTCTACAGTTAACAAAACACTAAACTATTTCAAACTTTTATACGTCTGATTCCTCTTTGTGTGTTACTTTGCAGTGTAGGCATCCACAATTCAATCAAGCTTTCTATCTGAAGGGATGTGCATGTGCATCTTCATTTGTAGAACAGCCAATAGGAACACCTTCCTGAAATGGCCTGTGATTGGCCAAAATCTCCTGTCACAGACTAGATTCTCTAAAGCTTAAAAATAGAGCCAAAAGAAGGTATAGGAGTCCACTTTTGTCTCTGACCACTTTAATTCCAATACTCTGAAAGGTATTTGATTTTTTTCCCTAAGGATAAAAAAACTGCCTACCTCAGCTTTAAGATTAAGAGTGTACAATAATGTTAAACAGAAAATCTCTCAAAATTAAACTTGGGTGTTGTCATGATGTGCTATGTCTGTGTTTTATTTTCATTTTATTGGTTTTCTCCTTATTCAGTTTTTTGTTTCTGAAATCTTTTCATATTGCTCAATTTGTAAACAGCAGGTTTTAATGAGAATTTTTTCCATGCCCAACATTCACGTTCAAATTTCATTGTGATCTATTTTGCGTACATGCCAAACAACAATTCTCTTTTCTTTTGATGCAGCAACCCAAAACAGTTAAGTTAATAATAACTAACAGGGTTTGTTTTTGCTGATGGCGATTTATGTTTCTGTGTTGTGGGTCATGCAGCGCCCGGACAGAAACAGCGTGGGTCCCTGACCAGATACTTGACCTCTCCTTCTCATTGGAGGAGGACAGGTAGAAAAATCTGAAAAGGGGAGACTCTTCTGACACACTCTGAACTCAAATAAGACAAACAACTTGAAGTGTGATTACAGGAATGGCCATAGATAACTGGCACAGCGTTACTGCTGCCTAATGCAGCATGAGGGAGGTGGGAGGATGACACCAGGTGGAAGAATTAGGTATGGCATGAAACCACCTTCCAAACATAAAGAAACATCCAATTCGGATTATGGGGCAATCAACATACCAACAACAAACAAAAGATGCAGCTTGTGAATATATAGTGGTGTAACACTTTAATTGAGTGCAGAGTGTGGTCAGATCAAGAGTACAGGTAAAGATAAGTACAAGAAGACTGCTTCAGCTCTGATTTTGGTTTGTCTGTGTAATCTGCTCCTTACCGTTACCAATGAGAATCAACTCTTGTCAGAAATTACATAAACAATACTTTAAAAGGTAAATATGTGCATCACAAAACAGTATAAACTATATTTATTTATGCATATTTCATAACTGACATCCACTTTGTCAGACTGTTTCCAAAATTGTTTGTTAAAAGAAGCATACTTAATTACTTACCTATCTTTTTTTAATTAATCTTTATATGAAATCTAGAATGTGACTGTGAGTGAAAGGAGCAGGTTAGGCATCTAAACCAATCTCCTCATGTATGGCTATGTTCCTTTGATCTCTTATCAAGTGTAAAATCATCTTTACTTGTAGAAATACTAGTTTTGAATGCCGCTGACTGGATGGGATTCTGCCAGTGGAATCGCACCTCCTGCTTCTTCCAGTAGTTCAGTTGCTTTGACTAGTTTTCTCTTATTTTTCATTCCCATCTGTAGGTTATTGCTTATTTCATTTTTCTTATGTCTGCTTTGTCTCGTCCGAATCGAGATAAGTATCGAAGTGAACATGCATATTTAAACCTTATCTCTCCAGTGGAGGTATTGGGGTCTTTCTGTGTCGCTGTCATATTTCTGTCTGTCAATGGGAATAGTCTGTGTCTTCTGTTGGACAGGTACTTTGGATTGGATGGTTGTCATGGCGGTTCTTGGTGGCTGGGCTCTGTTATATTGTCCTCTGTTTTACTGTACTCTCATTATTTGCTTTCCCTCATCTCAAATCAGTAGAGTATTATGTTTTGTTGTTTTTTGTGGTCATAAGTGATGTTGCTGATATATAAAGTATGTGTGTGTCGGGGTGGGTTTCTTGTCAAACAGCTCTCAGAAGGAAGCGGAGCAGGAGGAGCTGGAGGCCGGGAAGGCTGTGCACTACACCTGGACTGAACCCACTGGGTCCCGAGAGCTTTGCTGGAAGTGTGGTACTTACAGTGGGAAGCTGAAGAGCGAGGAGGTACTGTGGTCTACCTGAGGGACAATAACCATCATTTTTATGGCTGAGTATAGTATATAGTATTTATCAATTTATTGGTTAACTCAACAGACTTTAAAGGCAGAATGAGTACAATTTCAGCAAGCTGAGTAATTTTCAGTCTAGATATCTAATAGGCACAGCTATTGTCTCCAGACTGAAGGACTAACCAAAGCGTCCCATCATTCCAACTTCAACAAAAACAATTACAGTGTCAGTCAGGTCATGCAAGAAACATCCCATGTTCTAGAATATGAAAGAAAGGATCAAATACAGGCAAGATCTCTGTAGAAACTGATATTGTTTCACACTTTTTTTTTTTACATCATAAGTGAATAATGACTGGATTGTTTTTGTAAGAAATTGCTGAAATAATGCTAAAACATAAATATTGGTTTATGATGTTACTGATGATAATAATACAAAATGTACATAAACGTAACAATTTAGCCTTTGTTGTGTCTGAGATGTGAACACATATAATGTTTGTTCAAACGATGTGTTTGTCTGCTGATGCATATTTTAGGACCTGCGTGAGGACATGAACAATGAGGGAAAACTGTTTGTGATCTCCTTTTATGAAGGTAAATTACAAGGCGCTTGAAATGAAATTTCCATACAAAAATATTGTGACTCAAATACTTCACTAGTTCTGCTTAAGACAGTCTCTATATATTTAAATAATTTTCACGATGTTTCAGGTTTCACAGAACATGAATGTTTCATTTGGAATACACTTGCTCTGTTGTGTAAGATTTCATGGTTTTGTGTTTATCGTTGATCCAAAGGTCTCCAGCGCGTCGTGCTGTTCACCCAGGAGCAGCATATCTACAAGGTGCTCTGTGAGAGTGAGAAAGCACAGCTGGCTGAACAGGAAATCATCCTTTCGCTACAGAATGTGGGCGTGTCTCTGGTCAACAATAGCACCAGCCAAGAGGTCTCCTTTATTGGGATCACAAGGTAAATAACCAACAATAAAAAGCACAAAAACCTGGCCAGGTTCATGTTATGACATTGGCTCACAACCAATACAGTACATTAAAGTGTGTTGTAGTAATGATAGTGATGTTGTGCTAGTGTGAGTGCTTTGTAAATAGTATTGCAAGTCAACATACTGCTCTCTGTAATAATACAGTTGAGAGTGGCCGAAAACACCTGACCTCAGATTTTAGGCCACTACTGGTCATTCTGCAGATCTATATATAATGATTTTACACTTTCGTTGTCACAGCTCTGATGTGGTGTGGGAAATAAAACCAAAGAAGAAGAGTCGGTGGAAGACGATGAGCACTAAAGAAGCTGAGATGCTGGAGAACAGATTCAAAGAGTACACTGAATCGGGACCCGTAGACAACAGCATTGTTGACCTGGAAAACAACTTCCAGGTTAGAGATTCAATGCTGTGTGTGCAGCTTTCCTGATTTAAAGTGATTCCTAAAATTTCAAAATGGTTGCAAATTAAAGGTTTGTGGCCATCCAAGGTTTTATTTTCCAGCAAATAAGGAATGTTAGTTTCAATGTTGCCGGCCTGTTTGTTTAATCATGTGTTATTATCCTGCAGGTTTCCTTTACTCCCAATGGCATGGACATGCGGATGCTGCAGCCATGTGATGCTCCTCTCAGGAGGCACTTCCTGCCTGGAGTGAAGGTGGAGTACAGCGTGTCACCCCGGCAGAAAGCATACCGAGTCCAGATCCACCGCATTCAGGTGAAAAGAAGTCAAGCATAGACAGAATCCTCAAGGATCCAATTTACTTACATAATATCCCGTCCTTAGCATTTATTAATCAGTGCATCTTAAGTTCAATTCACTAGCTTTGAGCATACATCTTTCTCTCCTCCAGATTCAGAATCAGTTGCCAGGAGCCATCTTCCCCTACGTTTTTTACCCTGTAAAGCTGCCAAAATCTATCACCATGGACGCAGGTCTGTCAACCCACTTTTTATGTCATGTTTGATTTTCAGTTAAAGTAGGTGCTGTTGATATGCATTGTTTTATAATGTGTCTTTGCTTTTCTTACAGAACCCAAACCTTTAACTGATATCAGCATTGTTACCAGAGCGGCAGGACACTCTGATATCTCTCGCATCAAGTAATTATTTTTCATTGGATTCTCTTAGTTTTCCTCCCAGCTTTCTTTATTTCTTGTGATACACTGTACTCTGTTTATGCCATTTTTTATCAACTAATTGACTTTAAACTGAACTGCTCCCTCCAGTCTCATTGCCCTCAAACTGTTTGTGTTTAAAATGCTTTAATTTTAGCTCCATTGTGACATACTATTCCTGGATTAAGTAGCAACTCTAAGACAGCCTGTTCAAGGTGATAACATTGAACCATTATCCCTTTTCACGAATGTGGAATGGTTGGACAGGGTTGTTTCGTCCTTAGGCAGCCAGCATGGCCGAACTTGATTCACACACTTGACTTCCAGGCTGTTTTTACACAACACACCTCTTTTTATCCGAGAGTGCGAGAGAGGTTTGGATAAGTGAAAAACAGAAAGCTAATGATGGAAATATTCATCCACCTTAGGTACTTCAAAGTGTTGATTCAAGAGATGGATTTGAAGCTCGATCTGGGCTTCCTGTATGCAATCCTGGACCTGTTCACACCTGAGCACGCCAGCATCACGAGCTCAGAACAGGAGGTCAGATACTCACATCCAAAGACATTTAATGCATCCTGTGATTTAGACTTGACGAGACAATTCTGACTTTTGCTTTCTGTGCCAGTTTAATTGTGCTTGTCTTCTTCCTTTAGGTCGAGCTGTTTGAGAAGGACATTGAGTACATAAAGACAGAACTAAACCATGCCTCTGCTGCTGACACAAGTCCAATCAGCCTCTATGAGTACTTCCACATTTCCCCCATCAAGGTTTGTACAGTATGCAACAATTGTGTATATAGGTAATGCTGTAATTTTAATATAATAACAAATATTAAGAAGCAATTAGTTTGTTTTCTTTAAACCCGCTAAAACACAGAACAGTAACACTTATTCATGTTTTTCCTTTTTTTGCAGCTGCACCTGAGTTTCTCTCTCAGTACGGGTGGAGAAGATGGCCTGAAAGAGAAGCGAGATACAGAAATCATTCCTGTCCAGTCCCTCAACCTGCTGCTGAAGAGTATCGGCGCCACACTCACTGATGTGCAGGACGTCGTCTTCAAGTATGATCACATGCAAAGCCCAAATAGATATCACACACAGTAACATTAAATAACATTTTGTTATTTAATGTTTAATGTTTGTTATTGGAGGAATCTGTGCTATTTTACTGACTCTGTCACTAATTCCAGGCTGGCCTTCTTTGAGTTGACCTTCCAGTTCTGCACCACCCAGCAGCTACAATGGGAGGTCATCAGACATTACTCCAAGCAGGTAAAACACATAATCTGAACAATGATAAAGCCACAGTCACTCAACACTGTGGAAGTATCTTCATGTTCTGTGTGCAATATTTCAGGCCATTAAACAGATGTATGTGCTGGTGTTGGGTCTGGATGTTCTTGGAAATCCTTTTGGACTGATCAGAGGACTGTCAGAGGGAGTGGAAGCTTTCTTCTATGAGCCTTACCAGGTAGAAATGTAGTATGAGTTCCGATATTTAAGGAGAAAATAAAGACAAATTAACAAAAGGAAAAGACGAATTTAAAATAAAAATTTCAAATTAATTAACATTATAACATTATAATATATTTAAGTAATACATTTATTAATCAATATATTAAGAAATACATGGACATGCTTATAATTACACCTTTTCTCATATATGTCCACACATTTCCATTTTTTCCACTTTTATTTTACTGATATTTTTCTTATTCATTCATGTTTTTTTATGGCACTCCTATGACTCCATAAATGGGTTTTAAAATCGTGTGTCCTTGCTGTGGCATTGTTTTGGTCATAATTTAAAGTGCATATTTCTATGGATTCATTACCTTTAGAACATATTTTAGGACTCCAGAGCATACATAGATTGTGAACAGCTATTACAGCAGATGGTGTCTTTCTGTCTTCTTGTTTAACTTTTATCTGTGGTTCTCCAGGGGGCCATCCAGGGGCCTGAGGAGTTTGTTGAAGGAATGGCTCTTGGGGTGAAGGCTCTGGTAGGAGGAGCTGTAGGTGAGTACAGGGCTCATATAAAAAAATATATCTAATATCTGTAACTGGTCCCTGGGGGAGAAAACCTAAAAGATCTCTGTGGAACTTATAAAAGATACAAACACTCAGATTCCTTCTTTTGCTGGGTGTTAGTTTTTGAGTAGACAAATGCTATTTTCAGAACTGTTGTTTTATCAAATAGGAAACTTAAGATCTCTCACAACTGTGTCTACATTCAAAAGTAAACTGAAAACTTTTTGGTTTTCTCTGGTTTTTGGTGGCTTATTATGTGTGTGTTTGTGTGTGGAGGATAGTTTTGTAGTTTTTCTTTTGTAATTTTTTCAATGGTTTGTGGTGTTAAGTGTTGTTTTCTCTATCAGCACCTTGAGTTAACCTGTCATGCTGTATGGATTAAATTGTTTTGTCTAATGAACAAAAGATGAAGTAACTGTTACCACTCATATCTGCCTTATAGGCGGTATCGCAGGTGCGGCCTCCAGGATCACAGGCGCCATGGCAAAGGGTGTTGCTGCCATAACGATGGACGAGGAATATCAGCAGAAGAGACGAGAAACTATGAACAAACAACCCAGTGGCCTCAGAGAAGGGCTGACCAGGGGTGGAAAAGGATTAGTGTCTGTGCGTACTC
>JAOWBC010001486.1:14959576-14972037 GCA_028566105.1 Hypoplectrus providencianus
TGTTTTTCCTTTATTTTTCAGCTATCTGAAGAAAGTTTTTCTTTTCATAACTCTACAATATTGTCATTGTTTATTTTCATAGTCCCTGCCTGTAAATGAAGTACTGGTCAGTATATGTATATGGCATGAAGATGTTAGATGGATAAAGAGTAATGGGCAAGATTGTCCTCTTAACAGAACCTAAATCAGATTCACACCCTTTCTGTGTTGTGTTTGTTTACAAAAGCACACCAGCAAATTCAGCCGACAGGATCTGGACTACACACAACCGTGCTGACAAAAATGTATTCTCATTAAAATAATAAATAGCCTGCCATTCCACTTTAATAAAGCTGAATGAATATGATTTTACCCACTAGCTGTGCTTTTGTTTTGATTTTAAAAGCTTTCCTTGACTAAAATAGGCAATTTGTGCCTTTGAACTCACTGCCAGCTGCGATACCATCACGGTGCTTGTATGTGCATACGTGCCATGCAGTTATATTTTTCTTTTTAACTTGAACCATTTGAATATTGCTGTTTCCTATCTCCCTTCCTCAAATGTGGATGGGCACATCATAAAAAGAGAGCCTCAGATCTCGTCCTACAGTCACTGTTGAAGCTGAGATAAGGAGACAGGCACCGCATGGAGTTAAAAACTTTTTGAGACTTCCTGCCAATCCTCCTATAACCTGTCTCACAAAACTGACACTGACAGCTGGGTAAAGGGAAAGTTTGGAAAAGAAAGAGAACAATCTTGAATACTTGTTTTTATTTTTTCAAGGAAGCTTTTTTTTACATGTCTGTTTCATCTTAGAGGTTTCAGTGTTTTCATTTTTAAGGGACAAGCAGCAGAGTCAAGAATGTTAATTGAAGAATTTGGTTCAATCATTTACTATGATTAAATTTTTCTGACATATGTCCTACAATTTAGGTAATGATCTAAATCTAAATAAAATCTAGAAAATGGTAGCACGCTGGCGCACACAAGATGATTAATGTTGTAAACATTGCAAATGCAAAACATAATTGTTAGCCTTTTTGATGTGAGCTTGCTAGCAAGATACTGCCCTGAAATTCAGAACCAGTAGTCATATATAATGCCATTATTTTGTTGCACGATTGCAATATATTTTTGAGAAATCTCACTTATAGTATCTCTACAATGTGTTTGCTGACACCTGGCCAGCTCATTTCCAGGCATAGCCTCTGTCAGTAGTTAAGCTGCAGAGTGGACTGGACCTATCTGAAATGCCGGAGGCGGCGAAGGCAGGCTGTAAAACTCAGAGAGATAAGAAAGGACGGAGGGTCTCCCCTAGATCTCTGACATACTCTGGCATTTCATTTCATTCAACCTCAACTTCATGAGCTCTCTCTCGAAGAGAATCCAGATAAGTGTGAATGAGTCAATTCTATTTTCTCCTTCTTTGTTCATCTATTTATTTTCTTGTTATCTCATTCTTCTCTCTCTTTCTTCTATCTTGTCTTTCTTATTCTTTCTCCCTGTAAAATTCTTTATTTCATCCACTGCTCCACCCTTCTCTATTGGTATCTGTCTCTTCTCTCTCTTTCTCTTTCTGTAGTCAGAGAAGAGTTCTGCACTGAAGTATAAAGGAGTCCACTTTGGCAACATGACGGGGAAGAGAGATGATCTGACAGTGGAGGATGGACCAGGCCCAGGACAATATTACCCTGAGATGTAAGTAATACATGCCATGGTAAATTTGTAATGATAAGTTAGTATTATAGGCGTCCTAAAAGGGGCCTACCAGCTTGTTAAATATTCTGACATTTTGTGAAATATACCTTTCTCTGGAACTTGTTTTTTTAACTTATGTATAATAAGAGGTTGGCATGAGTCCCACAGTCGCACAGAGGAGGTAGAGGTTCTCAGGTAGTAGGTTAGATCCCTGAGATTGTGTTGTCCATATTTGTCAGTATTTTCTATATTGTCCAATTCGTAGTATTAAGAGAAAGGTCAATTCTCCACACAGTGTATTTCGTTGACACTTGTCATCATTTAATGGTGGCTTCGCCTGGAGCCAATTCCATGTGATGGCTTTCTTGCTTGCAGCCAAGACTACTTGATAAAGATATTTCTGAAAAAAAATAGTCATTTCTTTTAATGATTCTAAACTGATAGGATCCACAAACTGAAGAGCACCTGAGGGACATCTTTTTCTTACTGGCGTAGCACTCCCTGTGCACTGTCAACCACTTGAGTCATGTGTTTGTCTGGGATTTTGTCCTTGTAATTTGAGCAAAGAGGAATCCTGGCAACTAAGATCACAGGTTATATTATCCTACATCTAGGCGCATTCAGCTTGGGAAATAATTTATCAGTATAAATCATTCACATTTGGAATCATGGATAAAGGTTAGTTAGATTAGATGCTCCAGGGCGTCCAGCCTAAGAAGTTCACAGCTCTTGAGCTCCCATAGAGATGTGAGCTGAACTGAAAATGTGTTTCACCAAAGTGAAATATTACTTTGATCCTGCAGCCAGGGCATTATGTTTGACATTTCTCAGAAAGCGTTTCTATTGATGGCCAGTGAAGATGGGCCTTACTAAGCACTTCTGCATTTGTGGGCACACACCCAGCTCAGCTCTGCATAAATGGAATAGACTAAGTAATAGAAGGGAAAGTGTGCATGTAAGCAATCACTTACTGTACACACACAGGTGTAGGCCGACGTTTACACACCCACACAAGCATGTCTGTGATGCACATATTCAATCAGTTAGAAAACAATTAAAACTGCTCTCTTTCCTCTTGTTACAGTTACTGACAGAATAGTTGTTTGCCCTTTTCTTTTCAGCTCATCACTACTGCTCTAATCTTTAATTTCCTTTTCCATCTGTCTTCGCTTTTTTTTTAATTTCTTCCCATATACATTCCCATTAGACAGCTCTCTCCCACTCTCATTCAAAATATTGCATCCTCCCATTTCTCCTTCTCTATTTTGTTTTGTTTTGTATGTTTTTAAACATACAGAACACTTTGTTCTCTCCGTCTCCTTTTGCTGTCTTTATTTTTTTATCTTTTCTATTTGTTTGTCTGTATTTTCAAAGATGTTGTTGTTGTCTCTGTCTGCCTCAGAAACTTAGATTTGCACTATGAGAATGTGAATCTTCAAAAGGAGCAGAAAAGCAGAGTTGAGCTTGTCATCCCTCGCTACCATGAACTGGTGCCCAAGCAAGAGGAAAAGAAGGCGAGTATGTCGCAGTGCTTCCATAAATGCATTTTTATGCGCATTTTCGATATACCTCATTAGAAAGGCAGTTAGCAAAAGTTAGACAAAATGTATAAAATCGTCCTCGATTTCACAAAAAAGTTTTTACAGTTGCTAGAGGTGGATTTCATTTTCTTCTGAAGCTGCAACTACTTCACTGCCATGACTGATTTGCTGTTTCTGCTCTTGGTGTCTTTCTGGATATTTTTTAAAATATGTATGGCCAATACTAGCTGACAAAAGTTCAGTTAATTTAGAAAAAAACAACTCAAGGGCTAGGGCCAGGGCTACTGGTTATGCTTCTGGTTTGCAACTTCTACTTTTTCTCCTCCATTAAGTAGTGGATTATGGTCATGTGTAAAGCTTAGCCTAATATATTCACGCAACTTTCCATTTCTTTTTTTCAGGCATTTCAAAAGTACGCTTATAATTGACTTGACCATTGATTGGAAACAAAACTTGTGTTTGTGTCGGTGGGCGTTTGGGTCCCAATGGTGCCATACATGCTAAGCTTCGATGAATGAGAAGTGTAAGAGATAAAAGCATAAGAGAAATGGGATCAATATCAAGCTCTGCCTCTGTGGAGACATATTCCTTTAAAGTAAGCCTCGCTGTACAGTGGTCTCTGTGACCACAAGTGGTAATTAAACCAGCATTATCCGATATTGGGGCACTAGAGGAAGTGCAACAAACTTTAAACACATCACTGACATATCAACACCTGATTTGAATTGATATGATAAACTACAATTTTACCAAGCAACAATAGCAATCTCTTGGTGCTTTCTGACCACATGATGATTCTAAGTCCAATATTCATAGAATTTATTGAATTTTAAAGTAATTGTGTGCAATATTTTCATGAATGCCCCTGCTGTTACTGAAACCTGTAACCCCAGGAATTAAACCTTTAGTTAAGCTTACTCTTTCCAGTCACTGTTATCACACTAAAACCCAATAATTAAATGAGTGTGACTTGTTTCAAGATAATTGTAATGCTTGAGAAATAATTTTTCCTTGGCAATCAAGCAGCTTTCTTCTGTCTTCATAGAACTTTGATTTAGATATATTCTTAATACAATAGGATTTGAAAACTGCAGATTGAGAATGAGTCATGATAGAGCATGGTGATTTACAGCGAGAACAGAGTCAAGGTAAGTACTTTGGATTTATGCTTGATTTATTCAGGTACAGTCGATTAAAGAGGAAATGATTCAACCCCTCCTCCCTCTCTCAGTATATATAGTTCATGGTATCACAGTATAGTTCATCAGTGAACCCATAGAGGGCAGTAGAACACAAGATTTAATCACACACTGGCAACCAGACACACATAAAAACACACACTGATACATTGGAGCCGGTTGAGTGGAGGGGAGTTACTCACCTGCATATGAACTTGAGTGTGCTGGTAGAGTAATGCTTTGTGATGCCTTATTTCTGCAGTTGGTGGGGTAGAGTGGGTGAGGCAGAGACTGAAAAATGTGGGACTGAATTTGTGGAGAGAAAGGTGAATGTATCCCCTCTGTCAGGGACGTGCACCTGCGCCTTTCTCTTTTCTTCTCCAGCCTTTCCATACATTTTGCTCCGCTGCTTCCTCTCTTTTTTAGGCTTGATTTATATATTTCATATTTGGCTATTAATGTTGCCAAAAAAACATTTTCTGACATACTTTAAATTAACTGTGAATCAACAGCATGGCCTGCTTTGTATCCCAGAATGTGTGCACCATGCTGTATTTGGACCTCCTACTGTGATGGTTGCACCTCCATCCGTCATCATTAGTACCTGACATGTCAACTCACATGTGCTCCCACACACACATTCACTGACCAGATGGGTCATTACCCACAGTGGGGACACTCAGGACAATCACCTTTACTTCCTAGAGATCAGCCGACATTCTGCCTCTAATGGCTCGGGGCTGCTGGTGTCCCATAGAGTTTAGGAGTCTGTGTGTAGGATATCCCCATTAAATAGGCATTCTGACATGGCAAGGGCAACGACTGAGGAAAAACACTTTAACAAACCAT
Source organism: Hypoplectrus providencianus (assembly GCA_028566105.1). Classification (NCBI taxonomy): domain Eukaryota; kingdom Metazoa; phylum Chordata; class Actinopteri; order Perciformes; family Serranidae; genus Hypoplectrus; species Hypoplectrus providencianus. The sequence continues at coordinate 14,964,823 of JAOWBC010001486.1, forward strand.
CATGGCATGTGTTCCTGCAATCAAAAGAAAATGCAATGCCTGATTTTACTGTGTATATCTGAGGTTCACTGTCAGTTCATATGAAAAATGTTGTGAATTTCATGTAAACGTTACCATGGATTATAATGTTATGTTCACAGCACTTGTTATTTTTAGAATGGAGAAGCAAAAACAGAAAAAGTAAGGGAGAGAAAAAGCCAGCACAACTTTCTCGTACTGGTTCTGGTATTGCCTATTTTGAAATGGAGCAAACACTGATATAGGATGTATAGATTATAATTACACTGAAGTCCTTAATTTTTGCAACCTTAAGAAGAGACTTCCAGTAGTTTCCTCTTTATGTAAAACTGCAACTCAAAATTAGAAAAAAAAAAGAAAAAAGTATAGCATTTGCAAAAGCTGAATGGAAAAGATAAAATACAGTATATAAAATTGATTAAAAAAAACTGTGCAAACAGGTTATTTACACTTGTTTGTTGCAGATTTGCCTTATTGAAAAGACTGCTAGATTATTTAATAAGTTCTGATACAGCACATTTAACCCCCCCACCCCCCCACCCCACCCCAAGATCTGTTTGTAACTGCTTACACTCCCCACAGAAATCCACGCTTTAACTACACCACCTCTGGCCAAGAGTCCTTTTTTTTATTATCACAAATTCAAAAACATGTTCTGGCTCTGCTTTAGAGAATGTTGAAACGTGTGTATGTATTTTGTAACCTGTCATCGTCAGCCCCTCTGTGAGTGTGGGGTCTGGTGTTGTTAGCTGGTTTGCTAGTCATAGTAATTAGCTTACTGGAGCAGTAGTCTTGAGTTGGCATGGGAAATGATTGTTTCCTAACTGACTGAAAAGAGCAAACACACACACTTGTTTGTTCCTCTTTAATTACTTAATTGCAGACCAGAAAAATAACGGCTTCATCTTACTGTGCTTGCCTTTGTGTTTTTACATATTACACACACGTCTGGATTTGCTCCTGTTTTTTCTGCTTTGTTTTCCATTTACTTAATCATCATGATAATCTTTACCTTAGCGGTGGGCCCGTTCTTTACCTCAGAACCAGAAAGAAATCAAAGCTACTCTCTGTCCTTTTCTACCTTTTCCTCTCGGTTTCTCTTTCACTTCCCCATGCTCTCTTCTTATCTTCCAGTTGACACAGCTACATGAAAAGTGATATTACTAAAGTGTAAGTCTACAAATATCACCTTGTACTTACTGTACCTTTCTTGCTTTCTGCTTCCCATCAGGGAGTTCCTGGTCCGGGCCAGTACCACATCAGAAGTGAGTTTGAGAAGCCTGTGATATCCAGCGGTAATCTGCCCAAGGTCACTCGCCCATTCCTCTCTCAGGCTGAGGTACACTGCAAACAGAACAAGACATTGTTCACAGTTAAGCCATTCAGTGCTCTGAGTGTGCCCATGGGTGCATTTTCAGGTTAATCAGTTTGTACTGTATAGAGCAGGTTCTGTTTAAAGCAGCTAAGCTATGCTTTGTTCATCAGGGTCTGTTTAAGTTTGGTTGTATCTGCTTTTACCTCCCTACTGCACTGATTTAATGTCTGCTGCATCAGTGTCTTCATCTCAAACCATGTGTTGTTCTTTATATGTTTGTTGAAGTCGTCATCATGGTGCTTTTTGTACAATATTGTGTTCTGGGAAACTAAATTATATGAAAGTACCTGGTGGAGGACAGGGTTTTATTGGCCAAACATTTTTCCACTGAAATTGAGGTCTATTGAAATACTTTGTTTCCTGGCGCAAATGTTCCACAGCGGTGTGCAAAATTTGGCTTTTTATACATTCCTGTGAATTTTTTTCATTAAAATCAGTGCTTACTGTGAATCAGCTTTTAATCAGTACAGCATCTGCTTGTTCTCCTTACTGATTGAAAACTCCACTGTAGCTTATGTGGATAGAAATTAGTTTTAATATGGATTCATTATTGTTTTGGCTGCTTGAGGGAAGAGCAACATATTGTAAACATAACACTGGCATATATATTACCTCCTTAAAGCTTGATAGGACAAACTTGTGAGTTAAAAGTTGTCTGTATTAACAACAGATTAGCATTTATTTGATGTTGAGTTTCTGGTTCCCTGATTAATGTAAATCTAATGTAAAATCAGCTGGCTGCTGTGGATGAGAGCACTGACACTGAAACAAAAAAAGTTTTGGGCTATATAAACAAAGCAATGAGCTGTAAAAAAAAAAAAAAAAAACAACAACTCTGTAGAGCTGAGGAAAAAACTTGTTGGGTGATAATTCTCTGTAGGTTTATCACTATAAGCTACACCTGTCACATTACTAATTTGATTCATTGTTACTATATGAACATGGATTAGTGCAGCTTTAAGGATCAGCAGTAACTTGTACCATCAGTAACATAAAGCTTTGCAACCTTATGAAGCTACTCATGAAACAAATTCAACATCTTTAGCTGTATCTGTAATAATCAGGCTTGATTGCAGATGGGGTATCATCACAAACAAATATTGATTTAACCAGCTCAGAAAAACAAATTGAGATCCAAAGCCACAGTGGTATTACTCTGCATAATGCACTGAGCGCGGAAAAATAATCAGACTATATTGAGAAGACTCAGGCATAATCTATGGTAAATGGCAAATATATAGAATTTACAATTTCTCAAAGGAGACTGGATTTTAATATGGAATTTTCAAGATTAAGTTACAGATCCAAGACATTGAGCCGGGCTTTGCTTGTTTAATTGATGCGCTGTGAGTGGAGGGTTTCTTCAGACGAGGGTGAAGATGAGTTTATTAAGAGGCTCAGAGGAGCAGAGATGAAGGATGTGAAAATGTGTAGTTTTACGTCTCAGGAATAGTCGAACTCCTCTGTGGCAGTGCCCCACACCCCACTCCCTCCTGTGAAACTCTCTGACTGATGTTTTAATTATCTCTCTGACACAGGCACACAATGTGACAGTATATGCTCACACACACATCAAAAATTCAGATGTACAGTACACGTGACACAGACATAGACATGTCAGACAAGAACTTTTGACATGCATTCAAAAGGAACACGCCCACATTTCTCATGTATACATACACACATGCACATACACACACTCTTTCCCTGAACTAACCTTCATGACATCTAAATATGAACATCTTCCTGGTGTAAACAACTGATGCAAGATTCTTGGGTTCATTTGATATGTGTGTGTGTGTGTGTGTGTCACAGTTTGCTCTGACCTAATTTCCCTGGCCACATGCTGCGTTAGCGCGTCGACCCTGTGATGTCGTCACTGACACCCACCGAAGAACTTTGTGTGTGTTTGTGTGTGCGCTCGTGTCACAAGTCATCTCCCATGCAGAACTAAGAGCGACAGTTTTCTTAGATCTTCGTCTCACTCTGAGTCCGGCTCCATCTGACACTGTTACCCTGCGGAGGGATGGAGAGGAAACGAGGGAAGGAGGGAGAGAAGGAAGGAGGGAGGGAGGGGAAGATAAGAGGAACAGCTGGAATCCTCCAGCGCTCGCCTCTCTCCTCCCTTTGACTTCCCAATTTCCTAATATCAAAGCATCAATCCGACACTTTGTGAAAACATGCCTTTTCCTCGATTCTCCCTGCCCTTGCTCCCCAACTCATTCCCCATATTCCTTTGTTCCTTCCTTTCTATTTCTCTGTTCGCTGTCATTCTGTTCCTTATTTTATTCTTGATGCTTTTTTTTATGTTACAAAACTATTTTGTTTCCCCTTATTTATCATTCTATTTCCTGTCCATCTACTCCCTTTCTTCTATTTTCTTCTTCTCTCCTCTCATTTATTTTTTTTCTTCTGCTCAACTCCAACCTAGTGTCATCCTTGAGACCCTTGTGTCCCTTGAGACCATCTTTCTTATTGGTGTTTCACAACCTTTCCTATAAAATTAGAAAAGCACAAATAGGTTGTGCATTAATTTGTAATTTGGAAGGAAAAATCCCAAACAAAAAACGTGTTTTAATAATAAATAATTAACATTGAATGTTAAAAAAAACTTTGGTTAGGTGTCATACATCAAAATGATCCTAAGCAGGAAGATTGTTTTAATTGATGTTCATCATAATGTCATATAAAGTTTTTGTGTAGCTAATGGCTTTAGTGCAGTGTTTATAATCCATGATTATAACCTCTGCAGGTCATATTTGAGTCTTTTTTCCCTGACTGTCAGCAAGATTATAGCAATTTAAAGATGAACTCATTGCTCTCCGTTTTTACAAAAAGTATTTAACAGTTGCGCGTTTCAATCATGTTCAACCTTCAAATTTCATCTTTGTCTTTTTTGTGCATCCCGGGATGGATTTGTGTCTTTGCATTATGCTGTTTTATTGTTTGTTGCCAGAGATGCAAATTGGCACTTCCTCTGCTTTCATTGTTCCATCACTCTGTGGCGTCATTAATGCACATTGACAGATGTGAAGACGTTCTGTCCCTGAGATAACCACAGAGGCTCCCTGTATGGACAACGTGTTGGCTCTTGGCATGATAATCAAATGTGAAATGCTCACAAAGCTCAGTCACTAAGTTCAACAGAAAAACAAACAAATCACACCCATGGATGAGACATGATCAAAGCCTGTTGGGCAGTGTTGGATTGACAGATGGCCACAAACCCCAGCTCTGCAACTGAGTTTGAATGAACACAGTTTGTTTTGGCCTTGAAACAGCATGTCGTATAACTCCCGGTCCGATCTTTTCTTCACTCCATTTCTAACCCAAACACTTCTCCCTCCTCCATGACTTCACCTGTTCTTCTTTTCCTCTCCTTTTTTCTTTTCGACTAAAAGCTCAATAATTCAACTATCCGTTATGAATGCAATTTTCATCACCTCACAGCTAATTTGCCATAGGCTCAAATGTTAGTGTGAATTAATGATTGGCATGTTTTCAAAAAGACATGTTAAATTTAAGACCATTTTAATAGTTTAAATGGCATCTAAACTGTCTACTAAGAGTGTGTATGTGTGTGTGTGTGTTTGTGGGCTGGGGGTGAGGGTATTGTTCATGTGACATGCTGGTATTTGAGGTAATCAAGTTCTTTTTGTTCCTCTATTGCTTTTGTTAACAACTGGCTGAATGGTTCAGTTGTGAGGGGCTGAAGAGAAATTCGGAGGTACACTGAAACACAGTTCACCTTCAGTAATTTTGACTGAAAAGGCAACTTATCTGCTTCAGACCCGTGATTGCCTGTGTTGTTATAATAGGCAATCAGATAAACACATTTATACCCTGGAAGTGAAGCTGGCAAGCCTCTGTGCGGCTGAATCAGCCAAATAGTCAAAGAACATTACACACCTGATTGTGTGCATCATTATTTTTGAGTTGGAGATGCTGTTTACCCCATTTCATTTTCTCTCCCCTCATCTCACCACTTTGTTCTGTCTGTATTCATTTTACTCTCTTTTCTCTTCCCTCCCGCTTTTCTGTTTTTTTTCTATTCTTTTGTCTTTTCTGTTTTGCCTCACTTTGGTTTACTGTGTTTTGATTTTCTGAGAGGCTTTTCAAGTTTGTATGTGCTATTGGGATTGCAAAGCAGCAGACTAGCAGCATGGCTTTGTGGATTGCAGTAGCATTTGTCTGTCTCTTTGGTCCAGACTGAAATATGAAAGAATTATGAAAGGGTTTGCACTGTTTAATCCAGGTTTTTCAAAAACAAATTGTCAAGTGTGTGTTAGTTACAAAAAGCAATCACTTTTTGCCAAAGAAAGTAAATTGATTATTTTTTGTATTCTGTGCACTTCAAGGTGTAGCCTGATACTGTCAAACTGAGCCTGACATGTCCTTAAATGCCTCCTAAGGATAGACACACAAAAACATGGCCCCTTCTATCCGTCTGCCATCCCCCAATTTTGCTTTCTGGTGTGTAATGAGCAGTAAAACCCCACAAGGCTGATAGTGTGATTATAGACTTGTCTACATGTGTGCTGTGGGCTGTATTTGGTCAGGTTTTGTCCCTGCTTGGTATCTCTGACTGTGAAGTGATACACTTCTCTTTCACTTTTTGTTCCTGTAGATAAAACAAATATTCACAGCTGGATTTGTTTTGGCGATCTCGACGGGTACTGGAAAGAGAAATAAATAGATTATTTATCATTTTAAAACAGTGCTGATCTCAGTTTCATGAATAGAAAGTGCTATTAATTATTGAGTCGTACAATTTCAGTACTTTAATGTCTTGTTTTTCGCTTTATCTGCCTCATTCCCTTTAATCTCCCTTCATCAGAGGTTCTCTCCTGTGAAAGAAGTGTCGCCCCCTGTTGGGGTTTATAATGACCCACGTTCAGCTCTGGAGCTGCTGAAGAGGACCACGGGAGTGAAGAAAAGCCCATTTGGCATCACGGCAGTGCGCTTTACTCGTAACCACAAAAAATGTTCCACACCAGGTCAGTGTGAGGTTGTGTGAGGTTGTGTGTGTGCCAGTCTATGCTGTGTGAGGTTTGGATGCTGTTCAAAGTGACATTCCTCTTTGATATATGTAGCAATATTTTAGATACACTCCAGTTTTCTCTTTCAGAGAGATCTGGCATTGTTCTGCCTCTGGCAAAAGAACGTATTCCTTTTCATGAACGTCTTATATATAGATAAGACTTCTTAAAGGGGCAGATTACCATAAAATATAAAAACACATATATTTCCTCTTGCATGCAGTAGAACTATTTATAATTCTATATTATTTTGCTGTATAGATGTCTGCTTTCTCTCAAATATATTGGGACTTTATCACACTTTACTTGTGCTCAACGCAAACAAAACACACTGGAACAGACCTTGTGAGCAAGTAAAGTAAAGTGCAAGATATAAACATTAATGATGCTCTCAACTTAGCTGTAACTCTTTCTGTAGAGCTCTAGTCCAAGAAAAGACATAATTTTCTTTGTCTGCTTCTATGGTTGGTGCATGTAGTTTTATGTAATTTTCTGAAGAGTTGCCCTGTCAGACTCAGCACTTGAGTGTCACCTTATTAAGTCTGATGACAGCATTTTTTTTTATGATTTTAAAGTCTAAATTCCATTCTCTTTCAAACAACACATGTTCTTTTAAAGTTCAGATTTAAACTTGGCATAGTCATTATATTCAATCTAACAAGTTATAATTAAGAATAAGTAGTACTTTACAGCTTGTATTAACATTTTGAAATGAACTGAAAGGGACTTGACTGCTGTATTTGTTGTACGGTGTGTCTTTGTGTGTGTGTGTGTGTGTGTGTG
>JAOWBC010001486.1:14972137-14983130 GCA_028566105.1 Hypoplectrus providencianus
TTGAAATGAACTGAAAGGGACTTGACTGCTGTATTTGTTGTACGGTGTGTCTTTGTGTGTGTGTGTGTGTGTGTGTGCCCAGAGTGAACCATTACATTGTGGAGGTATGAGTCAGTTCCAACGCCTGCGTTCAGCCTTTGAAATTACAGCACACAAGTCCAAATTGGTTTAAAATCATTTACTTTTATTTATACATCCATTTATGTCAAAAATCCTCAAGATTTTACCACCACACTAACATTTAGAGCTGCTTTTATGCTCACTTCTAAAAATGTCTCTCAGTATGACTCAGTTTGATGGCATTCCATGATTTGTCTTGAAAGATTGCATGTTACTGTCGTGGTAAAGTGCAGGTCTGAAGAATTCTTTGACACACATTGTGGAGAAGGAAAGACTGCACTTTATTCTTAAAATGTCATTTTTCTACCACATGGCTGTTAAATTTTTTTCCCTTGTTATCTAATCAGACATTGGAAAGAAGGTGCACTTACATTTTCTTGCTTCTTTTTTCTTCTTTTTCTTGTTTTCTTTGTCGAATTTTTGTAAGTATTTGTCAAATTAGCAATTCTTGTGTTTCGATTTGGTAAAAGAAAAACAAGTAGTTCTGCATATTGTTGTTGTCAAATCTATGAAAATGTTTCCTTCATCTGCATGGGGCTCTAAACTGCTTCAGAGTGTTGTCTTGTTGTAGTTGTAGTACACAGGGATTTCACAGCCATGGTATTATAAAAATGAAGAATCATCCTTCTGTGTTTTTGAGCATTTTCTTCCCAAGCTGTTACCAAAGCGGGCGTTCACACATGCAGACACGCTGCTGTAGTGTTGAGGAGACAACTATTGAAATAGCAGCAACACATGAGTGTCTCCATATGAACTGCCGTGTTCGTGCACAGGTGCAGCGCAGGCGTCATTTTCACTAAGAGCCAGAACTGAAGACACAAAGCCAAAGTTACACCTACGCTACTTGTGTCTAATGTCTGTGTCTTTGTAAATTCCTTTTGCACTATTGTCAAGGTTTGGATGGAACGAAGGGTTTTGGACCAGTTCATCTACACGAATACACAATACACAATAATCCCACCTTTCTGTATGCCCTGCAGGTCCAGGCTCCTATAATGTGTTTGAGCAGGGTTTAGCCATGGAGAGTTTTAAAAAAGCTGTTTCAGAGAGAACCAGGAAGGGAGGCTTTGGCTCCACTGCTCAACGTAACTCCTTCTTCAACAACAAGGAATCAATAGAAGCCCCGAGTCCTGGACTGTATGAGGTAGGAAGATCCATCATTTCAGTCATTCATTCATTTTTCAGAAATTAATTAGGTTGAAATATCAAGCTCTGTTATTCATGTGTGTGTTTGTGTGAATGTTGTGTGTTTGTGTTTAGACAGAAAGGAAGACAGAGGAGAACTACAAAAAGCAGCACACGGCGGTTTTCAAATCAGCCACAGAACGTCTGGCACTGCCGGCTAAAGTAAGTCTGGTTCCTCTCTGTCTCCCAGCATCCCCTGCAGTTGTCTTTGTCTCACTCTTTCTCATCCTCACACCGAGTTTCTGTTGTAAAGCTATTAAAACCAACTTAACAGGGGAGTCTCAGATGAAGTAAAAAAGCATTACATGCCAACTTTCTACTTTCATAAATGGGCCATCGCAGCGGTAGCATCTGACCCACTATGCCAAGGGTCCTGTTTTCCAGCAGTTAATTTTCTTTGACGTCTTCCTTTCTTCTGTTCTTTTTTCCTTCTATTGCTCATTGATGCTGAAGAAAACAGGTCACAATTTGTGGTAATTAGTTTCTTGTTCCTCTGCCATGTTCCTTTCCCTTCTGCGGCAATCTTACTTGTTCCCTTCTATTGCCCATTTTCCTGACTTTATTCCTTTCAAACTGATGTTAATATGAACCTAATATAATGTATTAACAGATGAGACTATTTCACCTCCAAGAATAACTTTACTTTGATGTATTCCAATTAATTATTTATCTTCAAACTTTTTAAGAGCATTGCCCCAAACTAAAAGAAATCAGATCATGCATTTCCTGCTTTTATTTGTATTTATTTGATGGTTCTTATACTGTATTCGGTTAAGATAATTGGATGTTAAGTATAGAGTTATGGAGGTTTACGACCGGAGTAAACATAGAAAACATGTATATCAATGCCTGCTTCAATCATTTCAAATTTGAGTTTACATACATGTCTTTACATTACATTAGAAAATGTATGCATTATTTGATGTCAATATCAGAAGCAACAATTGTGCTATGGTTGAAAAAGTGACAGTGTTGGTTTTTAAATCTGGATTTCTTTGGCCTGTATGACACAGAAGTGTGTTTACTTGCATATAAATAATGTGCTAATGAAGATACCGAGAGGAGCAGCTGCACGTGAGGGTTAGCAGTTCCTCACTGACTCTAGTATTTAGAAAATGTTCTTGGAAAAAAATATGTAAATTTTCTGCTAAAGTGTATACCACAGCATTTTAATGTTCAAGATACACAATTTGTATTTTCAAGTACCGCTCTGGGTACCAGCTGGTGTTTACTCTGATTAACTCCAAAGGTTAGAAGTGTTATCTAAATTCTGAGGCAAAGGTCTCCACAACTGATCTCAACACTGCAAACTATGCTGCGTTCTAGAAGGACAGAGTTTAAAGGGTAATTTAGCACTTATCACAGAGGGCAAAAACATGGATTTGGACTGCTCACTGGGTTTAGCTTGTCATCTTTTGTATAATCTCTTTTTGGTTTTATGATGCTGATATGACTAGATTCCTCACTGAAGTTGTTCTCACAACTACAACTACACACACTCTAAAAAAGTAAGTAAAAAAGTAATGAAGGTAGTTACAACAGCTTATTAGAAACCCTGTTTCATGGAAAGGAAATCAAGGAAAATCTAGCAGGGCATATTAGAGTTCTCTCTTCTTCCTCCACTAGAGCTGCAATGAATAACTGTTTTATCAATTAACACAAGACTTTATTGTCAACCATTATAATAATTCATTATATTAAAAATATTTTTTAATTCAAAAATAGCACAGTGTCTCTCAATTATGGAGATGTTCTGCTTTTACTCTGCTTAGAACTGAATTAATCTAAAAAAAATTGTCAGATGAGTAGATAATAGAGATAACTGATAGTTGAAGCATAACCTACTTCAATGATGGAAAAAAAAATGATGTTTCACAACAATAAATAGTTGTGCAGGAGGAGATTTATTGACTTTGTGATGCAGTATTTAATTGGCACATATATGAGAAACGCTGTTTTTGTTCTTTTTTTAAATTTTTTTACATAAAGTTATTAAATATACTCTAATTTTTCTCATTTGTGAAGATTATGTTTCACAAGTCACAAAACAGCGGTTATCAGGACTCACCTGGGCCCAGTAGATATCAGTCCTCACCATCAGGACACGGAGCCCTGCTGGTTCTCATTCCTGCTGTCTAATCAGGGAGTGATTTACACCTCAGACTCAAAGCGAATGCAATTAGGTACCTGGTAGGAAATAAAGCCAGCAGGACTCTGGGTACAGGAGAGCAGGTTTTTAGGATATCTGCGCTGTAGAATGAGGAACAGGGTCTGATTAATATACAGGTGATACATGTGAAATTATCAACAAATACACCTGCGTTAGTAAGTGTGTTATACATCAGTGATCACCATTGAGAAATTCTGTTTCTTTCAGTGTAGTCAGGTACGAGGCCGGCTTCGTCTTGGGGTAGGACGGTCACTTGATTCCTCATGCCACCCTGCTGTGCCCAGCATGGCAGAATAATAATGTCAGAAAACTATCTGGAAAGTCAAGAATGTCATCTTTGCTTTCCTAATGAGTTTAACTGCAACTTAAAAAAAAACCACTGGTAAGAACATGACATCTCAATTTCAGTTTGTACACTCTATTTTTATTTTATATGGCAGTTAGGACTTAGCCACTAACTTGTGGGTGTTTATGTTTTTACATTATTGCATTCAGATAATGCAGATCATTTACATTTTGTGCACATCAGAGATGAACATAAGCAAATATGATGAGGCTCATTAGAAAAAAAAAAGATCCATTTAGGATTCTGGTGCTGATCACCTCTGTAATAGTCTGTACGTCATATATCTCTCAGCACAGTTTGCCATTTTTCACGACAATGGCTCTGTGTAGTTTTCTGTCAGGCTGCAGTATATTGTGCTGATGGATGATCTGGCTCACCCTGAATTCTTGGTGTGCAAGACAGTGAAAAACTGACAGCTGTACTGCATTTCTTCCACATAATGTCTGAGTTTCACATTGTCCCGTATAGCCCTGGATGTTGAAGGTCTGAAGTTCAAATGATCAGTGGTACCTCCATTCAATAGTGGACACACAGGGTGATTAAATATTTAACAATGGCTTTAACTTGGTTCAGCTCCCAGTAGCACCACCTCCAGCTTGGTTTTGTTTTCACACAAACATAATTGGCTGCAATCGCAGGTGGAGAGCTGGTGAGGTCAAGGTGAAAAGAAGCGGCTGGCGGCACCATGTGACACAAAGGGAGCACATGTCTGTCTGCAGCAGTCCTTGGGCAAACAGCAGGGTTAGGTGGGACAAGACTGTGGTTGAGTTTGGATTTCCTAATTAGAACACAAAATGCGAAAACAAACAAAGAAAACACCCAGAACAAAAGAATAGCTTAATTAACTGTTTTTTTGTTTTGTTTTTTTACACATTCACACAATACGACCTTCATATATCCCTCTGTGACTTGCTCGTTTTTTTCTTTCTGGGTAGCACCTCTGAGTGTTCTGTGGAGAAGATCTGAGGCCACTTGTAATAGCACCACACAGAGACCCCTTTATGGCCAGTTAATGAAAAATCACCCGGGGACGTCTTAGCTGTAACAGCCACATGCCGCGCTGCAGCCTAAGCTGTATCCCTGGTAACGCCCCCCCGCTGGGACAGATATTAAAAGTGTCTAATTAGGAAACGATCACCATCATGAGAAGGGAGTCAGACAAGAAAGAAAGAAGAAGAAAGGCTGAGAGTACATCTTCATTATCTTTTTCATGTTTGGGAGTTTGTGTCTTCTGTACTTTGACTTAAAAGCTTCATCTAGCAGTAGAGGTCGACATTTTGTTCGAGAAATTATTCACACTGCATGGCTTTTGAAATTGGAAATATAAAAGACGTATCATGTCAGTTGAAATGATAGAAGCTCTCTTGTGGTGTGTATTGAACACAACAGGGAAACCTCTTATCTGACTTCCACAAGATATTTATTATGTTTTTCCCTCTGTCCTTGCTATTAGCTGCTTCGCCTTTTATTATCAACATCTTTTGTTTCAGTGTTTGTTTTGATTTCAGACACAGTCCAGTTTTTTCACTTGCACTTTATGGTAATTTATTCTATGCACAAATCTGTCTATTCCCAGATCCATTCTATACGGACAACATTGCCAAACAGTGGTTAAACTCGTATTAAATAACAGGCATGGCATGATTTATTTAAGTTGATTTTTATTATCTCGTAGTGTGCCCTCACTCAAGGATGCTTACATTTTTGACAGCCTGAATCAAACACACCTCAACTAGTTCAAATATTTGAAGCCGTGTCGGATCTGTACTTTAGCTGCAGGTCTGGATCTGATAGCAGTTGATTACCTGTCTGTGAAGAAGAAAGAACCAGACATGTTGTTGAGAAATGACAGATCTGCAGGAGGAGATGATTATGAGTGGAGCATATCTTAAATGAGAGTTTGCTTTTCTCTAACGTCTAATCCAGCACTCTTTCCCAATATTATTTTGTCCTGATCCCCATCTTTCCCTCTCTTTTTCTCTCCTCGCCTCCCTCCTATCCATCTCCTGCCTTCATTTACTTCCTCCTGGCTAACCCTTCCTGATAATGACCTTTCTGTTGCTGAGGTCGTGGGATACCCTCAGGCAGTGCTGGGAGAGAATAAGTGTGGAATTTCATTTGGACCTATGTTTTACCCCCAGGCAGTGGAATTCCTCTCCTATAGATGAGTAAAATATATCCCTGTCCCTTCAAGCGATAGGAGGGAGGTTTGACATAGCGTTTTGTCTGTCTGTCAGTCAGGTTTTTACTAATACATGTCATGCCTCTGTCGATTTTGTTCTGGTTCCAGTGATGTTGAGATTAATAGAGGTCTTGATGGATGGCTATTGTTATACTGAGTGAGAGTGAAGGATTGACAGTGGCAAGGGCACTGGTTCAATAATGAGGTGTAAGCAGTTGCTTTAATGAGAAGTTCACTTTCACTTATAAGTGCACTTTCACTGAATTGTAGGCACAGGGTTAAATTTATACTGTAATCAATCAACTGTCATTTAACCGTGGATCATTTAAAATGCAAGATTAGTTAAACTGGTGAAGAAATTATACATAATGTGAGGACAGAATACTTATAAATTGACTTGATATCCCAGGCTCAGCATGTTAGACCGCTGTAATAGTCATGTGTTTTTCTCAATATGAACCTCAGCGCTTTATTACATAATCTTTATCTCTATAATAACTGTAAGACAGTTAGATGTTTCCACTGTTGTGTCCAAGATCCCCATGGCTGAAGATGTGCTACTGAAATGGATTGCCGCTACAGCTCGCTTTCTGAATTTTACTTGAATATATCCAAACAGTGTGAGAGAAACATCAGCTTTGAGGCCCGATCTTCTATGCTGGGCTAATAAATAATAATTATGGCACTATAACAAATGTTGTGGTTGGATGTAGTCAGTAGTTGCCAGAAGCCTGATGATAGGGCAGCAGAGGATGGAGTAACAACTCAGACCCAATTTACACTACGCTTAAAATATATCTTGATCAGATCACAATCTGTCCAAGCTTTTAACAAGTGTTAACAGGGTCTAGAACGGATGTGACCACATATATTTTGTAGCGTAAATACCAATGTGTGCAGTTTCAGGAAACATTTTAAACAGATAAATCAAGACAGACATTTCTATATTTGAGAGGCTGAGAACAACATTTTGCAATTTTTGGTAAAATTGGTATTTTAATGATTAAGTTGGGGATTATTATTCAGTCGACGGACTAATGGATTAATTGACTGTTCAGCTCTTGATGCAAGGATGCACAGCGTGTGAAGTTGTTTGGATGGGTGGTTCCTGAGAAAGGCATCCTTTAAACATGTACCGCATTATTAAGTAATATCTTTTTTTTTTTTAAATATCTCTTATATCCTTCAGTAACATCAGTAATAAAAATCCATTTTCAGTTTTATTCAGAAGCCAAATATTTGGCAACATAAAGTTATTGTTTGAGCATGTCTGCTGGCTCGAGCCAAGTCATTTTAAACTGATGTAGCCAAGCAATAATGTCCCTGCCACTCAAGCAAATTTCAGTTTATCTGCACTAATATCTGTCAAGCTGACAAAGAACAACAATTCTCCTTCCTCAGTTAAATAACTGGCTTGATGGAATCAGACAAATATTAATACATGGCTTTTATAACATGTACCACCGAAAGTGATTGCAGGCATCATTTACAATATGCCAATGGTGAAAGAATAATAATGAAATGAATAGAGAAAGGAGACATTTCATACAGTCTTCACATGACAGCTCTTGTTATTGCGTTGGGAGGAAATAAACTGACTTTAAATGCCATGGCAACAGATATAAATTATTTTTCAATCCTTCTACTTCTATTAATTGTACACTTACTTTTGATTAACAGTTTTGTGCAATTGTAAACAAGATTGACAGGTAAGACAAGTGCCAGAATGACAGTAATTTGGTGGTGAAAATAGTTCAGTGTGAAGGCTTTGTCAGGGAATGCTGTATGCGCGGTAGCTCTATAGGTACATAGAGAGTTCAGCTACTGCTAATGTGTAACTCTTCAAAAATATAACTTCAGCAGTAGCTATCAGGATACTGGACTGCCATGTTCCCTCCTACCTTTTTCTGGTGCCAGGTTCCTTCCTGAAAGTCATATACAACATAAAATTATATTCAGCCGCTCAATTGTATTTCTTGTCCAGGGACAGAGACCGACATCATTCACAAGACCTGACGTAGGCATGGAAAACCTCATTAATGTCACTTACAAGTGGAAAAACAAAACATTGCTCTGAGAAAATGATACCGCACACAATTGGCTTGAGAAAGAGGGGAGAGATGAAGCTGAATGGAAGAAGCAGTGGGAGGGAATGAAAGAAAGACAAAGAGGATGAGAGAGAGAGCCTCTGTGTATAATGTGTAATTATCTATCCTATTAGCTCTGGTTGAGATAATTAGAGTGTTTGCTAAACATACATTTATCAAACTGAAGCACAGCATCACCCCCCTGCTCTGCAGAATGAACCCAATGAAAAAAAATCCACAAGGTGAAATGATACTGAGAATCAAAATTAGGAAGAGATTGACAATGGGATGAAGGAAGGGATTGATAGAGAGAAAGTAAAGTTAAGACGGGAAGTAAGATGGGGATTGAAATGCCATGAGAAGAAGTGAGGTCTTGGTGTCCGTGGCTCTAGAATGATAAAGATGATAAATAACTAAAAGCCATGTGAGTCCGAAAAAAAGGCCGTGCCAGCTGCATGGAAGGTGATGCCATGGGCAAGATATTCTTGAAGTATCTGGAGTAGGAAAATATGCAGCAGCCCGGGGTTTGTCAGTTATTGACTTTTTGTCTCTGTGTTTCATTGCATTTTTATGATATATCCACAGACAGCTAATGGCATGTCATGGTGCAGCATCTATTTATGGGAGACAAGGGAGTCGGGTGATGAAAGAAAGGAACAAAAACAGGAAAATGGAGTTATAGATTTGATATAGATTTTACTGTCAGCTGTCAGCGTAATGATGATGATGCGAGTCCCTGTGAGAATTCTAGGACGGCCACATACATAGTGCACATACTAAGAAAATGACTCGCTCATAATGGGCCTCTAAACACATAGATCCACTTATTTATGCAATCACAGTATATACTTATATGCATGAGCCTATGAATGCACACACATAGTGAAGAGCACATACACAGGAGATGCACATGTACAATAAAGTGACCGAATAAGACGAAGCGCTTATTGACACTTCCACCCCGAGGCTTTGACAGTGGCAGTGCCATCATGCTCTGCTCAATATGCTCCTGAACAATTCATAAATGTGATGGATAGAAAGATTTGAAGAAGTGAGTGGGGGAGCGGAGCAGTGCCGTTGTCATACCCAGTGGCTTTATTGACTAGTCTTTGTGACAAGAACATTTTACTTCCTTTTTCATTCTTTTTGTTTCACCTTCAGCACTCTCATTTATTTGCTCTCAGCTATAAACAAAATAAAAAAAGGAAGTGACAAGCAATTTTGTGCATGAATCAGTCAGTTTGCCAATGTGTAGCTGTGGCGCTGTGCCTCCCTGTCACCTAATATAACCATCTGCCTGTTCCAGCTATAGCAGTCTACCTTGCTTCAATGTGGTCCTCAAAACACTGAAACTGGATTTTGATTGGTTTAACTCAGCTGTTTAGCATAAGACTTAAGCCAAATAGAGTCGCCACAATTAAATACTTAAAGCCACACTGTTTCTTCTTCGCTAACTGGGCATTCAGAGTCAAAACAGCACTGTTTTTTAAAGTTTCAGTTTCAAAGGCTTCAGTGATTATTTACCGCACACAGCCAATGTGTCAACAGTAAGCTGAAACAACCCCGGTTCTTTTTGTTATTTCCCTCCAGTCTCTCCTTCCGTGTCAGTTGTCTCGGTATGTTTATGAAGTAGATTCATTAGGCCCCGGGCTAATTGGCGTCTAATTGCATCTTTCCATCGACTCTGAATAAACCCTCCATCAATACTGCAGCCTCTAAAATTCACTTCACGGTCTGAACACACCGTTGGTCTACAGCAGCTGAAGGAGCAGCGAGGTCACTGAGGACTCCACATTGCATCACTGAGCTAAAGTTACAATTAGCAACTATCGCTCTGTAGTCTATGAGTTTAGGGGACAAAACCCAATAAATCAATGCCCTCATGTGAAACTGACACCATCAACATCATCATAAGCCTCCCTGCACAACTTGTGAAGCAGAGGGTGGAGGGTAGAAGACAAAATGCTTTTGATGTTAAACACCCGAGCCAACATGTGCTTGCTGACTTGTGGCAGGTCTCAGTAGTGCCATGCATCTCAAATCTCTGTCAGACCAGGTTTTTCACTCCCTTTCAGTCCTGTTTTAGACTTGAAAAACACTTAACACTTAAACAAAAAAATCCACTGGACAAAACCTGATGTAGAGAAGACTTGCAGCAAGATGCAACACAAATAAAATATATTATATTTAAATAATTTAAGTATAACTTTGTTTTGTGCATTCTGCACTGTGTGTCTGTATTTTCCTTTAAAGTCAATAGAAGGGTCTGAAGTAAAAGCTGCATGTCCGGTGCTTTTGCCTGTTATACTCAACCTCTCCCTTTTACTTGTAGACATATTATTTACTGACTATTTTAGGCCATTGTCTGGCTCTTTAAGTGCCCATGTCTGGGCTTTTATTCTCTTTTCCTGCTTTACTCTCAGTGAAATAGATGTTAGATTTCTATCCATTAAAAGATGTGTGAGTCTTTGACAGTTTAAAAAAAAAAATAAAAAAACAACCTCTAACTCAAACAGTTTGCTGGATCTAAGTGAAGTTTGATTCTCAGATCATATAATGGGCGGATCAGTTTACAGAGAAAGAGAAAAGGACTGTGGTAGATGATGATCGACAGAAAGATAAAAGAATGAGACTAAAGGTTTGGAGTTCTGCCAGTGACTAGAGGCTGCACTGACCTCTCACAATATTTAAAGAAATTCATATATGACAAATGACAAACTTTTTTTTTTTTTTACTCCATGGGTCGTTTGAAATCATAGCAGATTATCACACTAGTAGCATGAATATTCTCAACAAATTATACGCTATATTGTCATCCTTGCAAGAACGGTGGCAGCTCAGTTGTTTCAGTAAATGCCCTGAAACATCATTTGTCTATGAATGAATGAGCTCAGTTAATTTCA
>JAOWBC010001486.1:15060895-15093355 GCA_028566105.1 Hypoplectrus providencianus
CACACACACACACACACACACACACACACACACACACACACACACACACACACACACACACACACACACACTACCATAGCTACCCATCTAACCTTTTATCTCTAGATGATGAATGGGGGGTGTGAAGGATTCTGCCTTAGACAACGTTGCCAATTTTCTCCTTCCATGGCTTTCAAATTCTAACAGATATTTTTTCTGAACTTTCAATTCATCATCCTGGACACCGTCCACTCAACCGGCAGAGCCAAGCACAAAGGCCAGATCCATTCTCACACATGCACAGACACACATGCGCGCACATGAAATGACGTTACATGCACATACACAAACAGGCGAGCACGAACAGTAGGTAAGGACACATAGGTTTGGCTGCCTAATTTTGCCTATAAGACTGGAAACACAGGCTGACTGATTCTTTTACTATTTTTTTCCTAAGAGGTGTCTGAAAATTGTTTCAGGGTGGTTGCATTGAATAAAACATGCTTCCAGAACAGTTGCTGGTGAAGCGATTGAGTTTAAAGCATTTATGACTAATACATGATTCATCCTTTTTTGTAAAATAATAAGAAGGAAAGTGATGAATAAAAACAATACATAGCCTGTATATGTGCACACTCATTTTGTTTGTAATATAAATATGCTACTAATAAAAAATTTTAAATGTTTTTTTTTTCTTTACTACTACTCTACACTGCCTTGGTTTGCAACAGGAGCCCCAAGGAGGAAACCTTTCCATTGAAAGTAAGATGCTATGATGTTCTTTTTTTCTTTTACTTCTCTGGTTTTACATAGTTATAGTATATAATGGACAACTGTAAACTAAAATATAAAATAGTGATAATAGATCTTACAGGCCCTGAACAACCTGAGTTTTGATTGTAAATAGTAAAGCTATATTAGATTTGATTAAATGTAAGTGTGTGTGAGTATATATATGTGTGTGTGTGTGTGTGCATGTGTGTATTTGTGTATTTGTCCTTTCTGCTTAAATACCTCTTTTAGTACTTAAATGAATTTTATGGCCCTTTAACATTATGTATGTTACAGTCATTTCTCACCATCAGCACATTGCAATCTCACATTCACACATCTAACATCTCACATTGTCAGACAAGTGTATTAAAACTTTTATTCCTCAATTTTTTCTTAAAATAAAATGTCATACACAGAACACAAATGAGAGGCTAAAAATGAAAACATGTCCCAGTAAAACGCCAAAATACAGCATTTGATATTAGATTAGAGATTAAATTCAATTGTAAGAGTATCATAAAAGGAGGCATATTGACTGCAGATAACCGTATAAAGAGGCTAATGTTCCTGTCTGTGCATGGAGTCTGCTTTCAAACACCAACTTGCTAGTGCAGTCACACATAGCCTCTCACGCACACAGTTGGGACCTCTTGCCCACCACCATTTGCTAGCCTTGTGTTTATGTCCTTGCCTACAGCGGTATCAGTTTCACCAGCTGAGTTTCACAGAGTTGACAGTCCTACAGAAATGTGCATTTTTGTGTGTGTATATGTTTGTAGAGAGAGGGAGAAGCCAAGACACAGTAAAGTAAACAAAGACCTGTTTTCAAGGCTCTCAAAGCCCTTGTGAGGAATGTTGCCCTGACTCTTTGCCAAAGCTCTGTTAAAGCTTCACAATACTTTTGAATACAGACTGACCATACGGTACTGTAGAAACAGTCCAAAAATAACTCTCCTGAATTCCCCTCTGCTTTACTCCTGATTCTCAGTCAGCTGAGACATACAGAAACACATTTGTTTCTGCAAAGTTATAGTTACTCTTTAACTTCCATCCTATGCTGCACTTTATGGTTGATGATGCTGTAGTAAAATATGTTTACGAATATTGCCTTTTTTTTCTCTTTTTTTTTTTTTGCAAAGAGCAATTTCCAGAAATGAGACGTCAATCAGAATATGGATAAATGTTTCATATATTGGGTGAAAAAAGACCCGTGTAACAAGATAAAGATGCGTATGCTGTCTTTTAGTACTTTTTTTTGTGACCACAGGAAGAGATTTCTGTACAGCAGGCTTAAAAAGCTTTATAAGCATGTACAAACAGAAAACTCGCATTCATGAATGGATATGAGCATGGTTGAACTTGTGTAACTTAACCAGCCAGACAGATGAAGCAGTCGGGTCGAGTAAAGACCAAGTAGTGTGAGAAAACTGGAAACAGACGAGCAGAGAGGCAGAGAAAGAGCGGAGAAAGTGAAGCATTTGGGCAAACAGCTTTCAGTCTGCCGGCGCATGGCTAGATAAAGAGCACTTGGTTTACTCAGGCTGCATTACATTACTTAAGCTCAGGCTATTAGCTGCTCTGCTGATTAATGCTCTAACCTGTGACTAAAAGCCAAGAGCACTGCAGCAGTGGCAAAATTAAATCACTGATCAAACTGCTTAAAGAGTGATGTGGACAGATTTGTCTTCCATATCATGATTTGAGTGAGATTGCCATTGCCAAATACACAGTTGATTTTTACAGGACTGGTACTTGATTTAGGTTACAGTTGAAATACCTTCTTTTCATTGTTATTATTAGCAGTTTTCTATGCATTTACCAACACTGCTGTTCTTCACAAGTTGTGTTGTATTTAATAATAAAAAAATAATTATCATTGCTTCCCTATGTATGAGGACAAATGTATCTTTTGTCTTACATTGCTGGTTACACCTGTCTCTTAGATTTAATAAATGGCCTTATTGAAGTTATTCAACTGATTTACTTTGTTGTCTCCTGGCTCTGTCTATCCTGTGACTCTATTAACAGTTACTGAGGAAGCCATAATAGGTGATGAGGAGGGAAATTGCACATAACAGCATCCCATTAAATGAAGTGAATGCAATTTTCCTGGTAATAAGAATGAGTTACAGAGTGTAGATGAAAAATGAATGAAGTGGGATGCATCTGAGTTAATAGAGATCTTACTGTACATGACACGAGTCACTTCTGTCCATTAAAGTAGAGCCGTGAACAGTTTAGCAAATGCCTTTGGTCATATCACAGATTTCTACCTGCTGGCCCAGGTGATGGACACACATACACACACACACAGTAAGCCTATGCACATTTTTACAGGTACACACAGGTGCATGAGACCAGGCACAAACCGATACACGCACATTCACACACACGCATCCACACTAATTTCATGTCAAGCTGAATAAAGTGCAATGACAGCTGGGTAAAATTGCACCTATAAATCATTTGTCAGACTGGTCTAAATTCTATCTGCCAGCAATACATGCAGTCAAATCTGTCCCCATAGCCACACAAGCACACCCACCCACACACACACACACACACACTCACGCATACACACACACACACGCATACACATTCATATTCCTGGATGGATCTGTCTGTGATATTGGGCCCACTACACTGACGAATTCTCTCTCATAAACACATCAACTCTGGGCTCCATTTTCCAGCAGGCACAAAGCTGCAGTGTTGTGGCTTTTTCCCAGGGACAACTGAGATTTCTTTACCCCAACTGTGCCTCTTCAGCATTTTGATGATTCACATTTAGCCAGAGCAGAAACATGCAGGCGGCGAATCCACATTTGTTATGTTTTGCAACATAAGGCGACCTGCTCAGACCAGGTCAAATACAAGCTTTTCATGGCATTTGGGCAGCATTTTTTTAACCGTCATACTTTTATCTATAAAATATCAAGAAGATTTATGGTATGTGGCAGTTTTTATAGTAAACAAATGTGCCACCTGCAGACATGGGCAAAAAACTAGCTGAATAGCCAGTAAACATTTAGTTCAGCCATGTAGTCTCAAACTGGCAGCACATTATTAAAGCAAAGCCTCTTTATTTGTGGGCGAGTCAGTCTTTTCTGTAGATCTTTAGTCTCAGTTTGCACTTTTGACAAAGACTTCACAATGGTTATGACTTCTAAATCTTGCACATTCTTCAACCAGAAGACTACACAGAAGAACACGCTTCAGTTAAGATCTGATGCTGGAAGTATTGCTGCAAAGAATGTCAGATGTTCCCTGGCATCATGGCCTTTATGTTTATCTGATTAACTCTCAGAGCAGCATGTGTAGACATCAGGCTTGTGTTCTTGAAGATTTTCAGTCTGAAATTTGAGTGACGTGCACAGACATCACAAGTTTGTTGTAATAACAAACACACAAAGTATTAAACTCCTGTGTAATTTGGTATTCTACTCTTCCTTCTAGTTTATGGAGTAAAAATTATACGAGTGCCAAAGACACTGACATCCTCAGGACACGTTGGACAAACATTTGACTTCCATGCAAAGTTTTAATATAATTAAACCTCTTCTTCTTTTTTAAAACCCCTCAGGATCCCTTCCTCTGACAACTTCCCTGTATGACTCCTGAAGCATCACATTTTTAATTGGGACAGAGCTTGACTTGTGGCTGCACTGAAAACCTGAAACACAATAATATGCACCAGACACATAAAGAATAGTCATGGCTGTTGGTTAAATGGCAGAGTTGTGTAGCCACAAGGAAAGAAACTGGGGGTAAAAGAAAATCTGGCTGACACATTTTCCTTGGTTGGTCAGTCGGTTGCTCGGACAATCACTATTGTTACTGAGAAACTTTGGTTGTGTGTCTCTACCACATGATATGGGATAATGGTGGTGGAAAAATGTCAACAAAAGGTAGTGTGCTTGAGGCAATTGCCCTGGATGAAGAGATGGCTGAAACATTTGTCATGGGGTGGCCAGCAGTATCATTTTCTCCTCCAGTGCTGTTGTTGTTCAGCACTTGTGCATGTGGGCCATAACAGTGGATATCTGTGGGATTTCCCCACCCTTTTCCCAATGTGACATCTAGGTAAAAAGTAGGGGTGGTAGGAAAAAAAATGATTCAGCATTGTAAACTACATACTATACATACTATATTTTGCTTGACAATATAATATCAATTAGAGATGACCAAATATCAATATTATATGATGTTTCCTTTGTATTCTTTTTTTCCCCTCTCCTTGATTTTCGGTAATATTTTTCTTAGTTAACGTCATATACTCCTGAATTTCTCAGCTGCTGAACTGGTTACAAAAAAGGTTGTAAGAGTTGTATAAAATCCTTTTATTGTGCAGTTGTCCATTAACATTAATGTTCCATTGAGTTGGAATAGACTGTGATACAAAAACATCACATGTAAGAAGTAGTCAAAGTTTACTTTAGGGTGTTTTCAAAGACTTGGTCTGTGTTTGCTTTCCTTAAATAACTGACTGAAGAGAAGGGAACAGACTGAGAATATGTATAACAATGTATCATATTGCAATACTGGCATATCACAAAAATGCAAAAAGATTGAATTGTAACTCAAGTATTGTGATAGAATTGTATTGTGGGGTAGCTGGTGTTTCGCACCCCTAACAAAAACTGGTACATAACAATTAAACTGTTTTTTTTTTTTTTTTTTATTATTTTCCATGGCATGATACTTTTAATTACTGGGAAGGATGGGTGTGTGTACCCCTGTGTTGGCTTGTACGGATGGCTCTGGGTTTCTTGTGCAAATCATTGTATTTAAAATAAAAGTACTCACAGAAACTATGTTGCATTTTTAGTTTCCATTTCTAGGTTACTCCTTCTGTTCTGTTCTCAGTGCACTTTATTTTTCCAGCCCCTAAATCGCCCACTGATGTCACAGAGTGATCCTAATCACAACCTGTTTACATGGGCGTACATTTACAGCAGAAGCTCATAAAGCAGAAGTGCCACTGTCACTTCCACTGTGCATTGGGCATTTGATGGCGAATTGTGTGCTCCGCTTTGATTCACAAAATGAGTGCCTCTCCCTGACGCTCACACACCAAGAGATAGACATACACACAAATCATCGCAGCGTGACGGCCATTTCCTTGTCCAGATGTATCAATCAATAAATCGAAATTTGACTATCATCCACACCGCTCAGAGAATGAAAAATGATTTCAACACCAAGCAAAACTCTAGAAAAAGAAAGTGCCATATTGGTGTGAGTCTATGCATGATACACAGCCATATGTTCTTCTTTTTAGCTTTTCCTTTCACAAACAGATTCTCATTTAAAACTGTAGGAAATCAGAAGGTGCTGTATGTCTTTCTGCTGACATTTGTCACTGAGGAAAGCGAAGCGATCAGGCCCGGGTGCTTTGGCTGGGGGCCCTGCCATCCATCATGGAGACCGGGTGGTAAATGGCTTATGTAATTCTGTTTCAGATGAATGACCATGGAAGGGAGTGTCACCACTAACATTATTGTGATCTATACAGTAGCAATGAGAAAAGGAAAGGAGGAAGTGAGGGGGAGAAAGAGAGACATCCGTTTTGACTAAGCAAAGAGATTCCTGCATATTGAAAGCAGGTGCGAGACATTGTGGACAAAGTGCTTTTGCCGTTTTTAGCTGCAGTCCCAACTATAATTTTGGTTTTCAGTCCGATAATAAATCTCAGTTATTGGATTAATATCACAATGCCATTTGATATGTTATTTAAAAATATTGATAACAGCTGCTTAACCTTTCAGTTCAACAGAAGTTGCTTAAATAACTTAATGTGGTCCTTATTCACAGTTAATTAGATTAAAAGAAGTATTTGGCCCACCTATCACTGTGCCAGTTGTCTTCAAGAGTCATGAGCATTTTATGTTGTTTTTTTTGGACATTAGATTCTACTACGTAAGATTAAAACTTTTTGACGGAACAAGAGCTGAAAGGACAGATGGAAAAGAAAAAACTGGAACCGAAAGGTCAACGTCATTATTTTTTATTTCCAAGTGGTGTAATCAAGAAAATTGCACCTTTTACAGCATGCAGACAATCACGGGGATGATTGACATGGTTGCGCAATTATTCCATAATTGTTGTCATTTATATGACCTGTAATGTTCTCATTTGGTCAATAGGTCAATGATTGACAGCAATCCACTTAGGTTAAGGTTTTGTTCTTTATTCTTCCTGAGAGTGGAGGGGACCATGGAGTTAGAGCCGGGATTCACATCCCCAGCTACTTTTTTTTTTTTTTAAACTTTCATTTCAATTTTGAATATATGTATAAAATTGAAAGAAAAAAGAATAAGAACCAATATACAAATTGGTTTGACTTTGTATAGAACATGTAGCAGTAGCATCCCTCCCCTTCTTTGATTGTCACTATTTGCTGAGAAATGCAGAGAAATCTATTTAAAGCTGCTAAAGAAGTTGAATTACCTCTCAGCTCTTCCTGTCATTAACCCCTCCAAATCAATTTCACCCTTCCCTGCTCCCAAAAAGACAAAGTAACAACCATGACCTCTACTTTTACAAAGATAGCAGCATTGTAAGTGAATAACATCTTAAGTAAGGAGTCTGTGAAAACTAGTCTGAAAAACATCCCAAAATGGTCTGCTAAACTTTTAAGTGTGCCTATGTTTTTGTGTACGTACTGATGGGGTAGTGTGTGCATACAGTGTGCATGTCTTACTCATTTATGTAAAAAACTTGACACAGTCAAATATATGTATTTAGCCTGACTGCATTGAGTGAATAAAGAAACATTGTTTCGCCTGAAAATGTTGCAACCCACATTATCCAGATGGTGCTGATTCACATCAGTAAGCTCAGCTTTTGAGCTTCACAGCCAGATCCTTGAGATTCTGTCTAAGATCTACAGACGGGGAGCCCAGGCGGGATTTAGACGGCACAGAAAAATCTGGGCCTATGTGTGCAAAGCTCCTAAGAACTAAAGGACTCACTTAGGATCACTAGTGAGGTCACATTACCATGTGAACTTCTATGAAGATACTTTGAGGCAGCATGGTGCAGCAATTTCACAAAGTCATGACATACTTTGTCATTACCTGTTTTTCTTTTGCAGAGCAGTATTTCATAATTAGTTATCACATCATTCTGATTTATTCCCATTCCTGCACAGGCATGCTGCCCAAATCTTTGGCTTATGTATTACCACTCTTTGGATTTAAAGATATGCATGTAAATCTAAAATGCCTTACATTAATAAAACCTTAGATTTCGAGGCTGCCCTGCTTCAAAGAGCTCTCCTTTTCTCACTTGTGTGAAGACAAAGAAGTCAGCAACACTGAGACAAAATAATTTTTTAAAAGCTTTTTTTTTTCCTTCCATAAATGCATCTGGAGATTTTCCCTTACAGCTAATTCAATATCTACAATGAAATCCTTAGAAATTGGTCGCTCTACCTTTGGGTAGATATGGATCAAAGACACTTAGTAGGCATCAGTCAATAAACAACTCATACCGTGGCTATAAAATTTTAATATTGCTGACTGAGCAAATCATACGTTTGTTTGTATTTCTTGTCTTTTTTCTTCTTGTCTCTACATTTATCATTTATTTTAATAATTTTTTCTATTTTTTTTTTTTTTACATTTTTAGCCTGCCTTTTTTGTTTCTTCCTTTAATTATTTTTTCTTAGTCAAATACACTTTGTTTCCACTTAGTGTCTCATCACAGCTGTTTTTCTCTCTCGCTTCACTCTGTCTTTTTTCCATTTTCATCTCCTGGCCTGGGTTTCTGGTGACAGATGGAGTCATGGTGGCATCATTCAGGTAAAGATGAATGGGACTGACAGGCCTACTGAGGACACACTGGGCAAGAACAGCACCGGGCTCACATGCTGACACACACACACACACACACACACACACACACACACACACACACACACACACACACACACACACACACACACAGCTTTTTATGTTACCAAAGCTTCTTCATACTTACTCAACGTAGTGTATGCAGAGTGTAATTACTGTGGAACTGTTCGATTTATGTTTTTAAGGGGATGTTAATTTATCTGCCTAAAAAGCCCACTCAGATGTAGGCTGTTAGTAAAAAAGTGGGAGAATAATATCTTTGAAGTCTAGTTATTTATGACGTTTCAAAAAGCTCAAAGGCAATCCCATGGATCAAGGCTTTCTTTAGACTTGTTGGTATAAAACTCACATAACAAATTTAGCCTTGAGTTACAATTACAAAATATCCAGAATATCAAGTGCTTTGTATCCGATTAATTTGTCCGTCCGTGTGTCCGATTTCAGAGATGGCTGTTCAACATGAACCAAACCAAAAGACTTGGTGATTTAAGTATATTAACTGGGGGGGGGGGGGTTAGGTTCAATCACCAGTACATGTACAGTAAATGTACATGTTCCCAAGTGGAAAATCCATCAATAGTTACTATATTAGTGCTTTTGAAATTCTGAAAATAAATAAAAAGTTGAATGAAATGACATCCGTTTTCAACCAAAACAATTTCAAAGCATTCTTTAATTTAAGAAGAGCCACAAAGGCCCACTGCAAAACTCACTAACTCACAGCCTTTGAGTCATGCTCCTGCAAAGTCCAGTCAGGCTTAGGGCTGTCTCACTACCAACACATCAACTGCATAAGGGCTCTCTTGTGGACAGTTTAAGCCCTTTATACACACTTTCAGTAAATCCAAATTTCTGTGGACAATAAAAAAAAATAAAAATAAACAGAAAACCAAAAGTTCCAAGTTCTATTTATACCCTTTCAAGGCTTTGCAGCACTCAAGCACAAGGTGACGTCAGTTAAGTCCCTGAGGGTTCAGGACTGAGGGTTTAGGGGTGACATTGGGATTGGGATCTCTGTTAGGACTGTGTGATACTGAGTCACCTCTCACACTGACGACAAGAATAAAATGACACAGGAAGTTGTGTCAGCTGTGTGAGGACACAATATAAACATAAATTGACCCTGTAAGCCAAGATTGTACTATTTGTTGAAGGACTATTGTATAAGATTGCTTACTTATTACATATTGCAAGTCATATACCCCATTGCAGTTAAAATAGGATAGGATCTTGCATTGCTTCCACTATAAAACAAAAATCAAAACAAATAAATATACCAAGGCTCTGTCTTATTCAACACAGGTCATTGCTGACCTCTCGGAACCAAATACAAACCAAGAAGTGACTAGTGTTTTGCAAATTTTCGGCCCTTGCAATACATTAGAAATCATTTAATGGGAAAGAATTTATAATTTATAATTTATAGTCATGCAGCATATTGCATAATACTGATTAGATGTAATTGATCATACATAGAGCTGATACCAACAATGCACAAGTTTGGTTACAAAACTATTCTAATGTCAAGACATTTCTGGACGTCTTTGAACAGAATACCTGATTGTTGTGATCGCTGGACATGGCCACATTGATTGAAAATATGTCCGGACTTGATTTGAGCACATCTAACATGTTGCAGTTCTTGAATAATCTTATTTACACGAATTACATGCAGTTTCTTAATGATCTTGTATTAAATTGTATGCTTGACATTGTAAAAAAAAACTCATGTCTAATCATCGAGGCAAGCCCTGAAATCTTTGTCACTTGTCATTTGTTTAAAAATGTTGTAATTAGGTCTATTTCCAACCGTTTCTCTTTTCTGATTTTGCTGTAATGAAGCAATGAGGATGGAAATGCTTACCCCCTACTGCTGCCCCATCTGGCCTCTCAGTGTAACTCTCGACCATGGTCGCCATGAATACTGCGACCCAGTCACCTCTGCCCAGGGTTCTCATAACCGCCATGGCAACCAATTTGTCAGCTGGCCAACCAGCCAGCCATTGCAGCCCAATGAGTGCATTTGCATATGCTGACTACATTGTTCTCGGTCAACACTGCCATTTCAGACCACTACCTCTTCATCTGTAACTTTAGTTAAACCATCAGAAAACTGCTCCATAGGCTTCATTGAAACTTAAGCTATGAAGTGAAATGATACATGCCAAACTGTTCCTGTTGTACAGCTTGGAGCCTTGAGACAAATCATTTGTTTTTCGCAGGGTCCATCATGGGCAGGACATTCCGGCTCAGTGCTGAGCACCTGTGTTGGTATTCCACTTGAATGGAGTTGGTTGTTAATCCGTCAGCCTTTTCTCTGTTGAGTCAGATTACTGTGCTGTCATCAGAGTTTCATGAGGAGAGGCCATCTGCTCAGACAGATCTTACAAGACAACTGTGGGATGATACCAAGTGCTCAGGGGGGAGAATGACAGGATCCTATAAAACCAAGGGATCTTAAAAAGATGTAGTCCTAATGGTTTCTCACTTTTACTTTTGAGTGAAAGTGTCTTCATAAAACCAAAGCTTCAGTTGTAAAATTGATAATTCACTTTATACTGTCAAATGGAATGCCGCTAATGTCATTTTAATGGGAAAAACTTTCACTGATTATTTCTTGGCTCCCTATTATTTAAAGTCACAGTTCAGTTTTTTGTTTTTTTACATTAATCAATTCAAGAATATTTTCCTAATAATATGCTCTTGATATCATCTTAAATAATGAGAAAGTCAAAGCATGACACAAGGCATGTTAATTTAATCCTGTCAAGAGCACAATCTTTCCTGATGCTGCACAGCCATTGTCCTCCTTCTAACATCTGCAGAGTTGCCAGTTCTCTCTAGAAACACATGGCTAGTGTTATGAATCAAAGTCTTCACTTCATGCAGCAAAGAGAGAAGACAAAAAGCATTCTCTCCTGAACACAAACAGTTCCACTTGGTACAACAAAATCATTGCTCCACATGACAAAAATGTTTTGGCCAATTATAGGATGCCCTCCCACCTAAGTGATTAAACAGATGTCTGTTATGTCTGTTTCTGTTACCTCTCAGACAGGTTTGATAAAACAAATATTCAGAATATGGAGATATAGGTGTGAACATACACACTAGACTGACAGTTGAGGAAAAACTCCTGAATGCTTAAGCTGGAAACAAAGTGTTCCTCATCTGCATGCCTCATGAGAAAAACTTTCTTGCACACTTGTAGCCTGACCCAGTAAAACAGCTTAATCAGCAGATCATTATAAGAAACCATCTGCTTAGAACTTTTTCGGAGTGACAAGGCGATACATAAACTGATGGCTTCAATAAAGTAAAGCTAGTTCCAGATATGCTAACAGAGTATGACAACACCCTGCTTGGCAAATATGCTAGAGGAGTGTTGCTGTGAGATAATAATGAGGAGAATGGGACTGAAAAAGGAGATGGGGCAATGGGAGCCGGAGCGACAGGAAAAGAGAAAATGCTGACAGCAGTGGAGAGAAAGACAAATTGAATGAATGTGGTCAGAGGAAGGAAGATGAAAGCATTGGGATAACGATGGAGGGAGGATAGAAGAAGGGACAAGAGGAGAGCGAGAGCGAGATCCAGAGTGACAGACAGAACCAAAGGGGTGAGGGAAACAAGGAGTCACGGACTAAAATGGAAACGGATGGACGTAGAAATGAGAAATAACAGTGCCGCGGTGAGCAACAGCAGGATTTGGAGAGAGAAAGTCGGTGCGTTAATCAAATAGAGACAGAAGCTACGCTCAGCTGAATTAAAAACACAAAAGGACAGGGATGAGAAGCAGAAAGAAAAGCTTTGTATTCCCATTACTTGTCCGTGATGAATCATAGTCCATTTAATTATACGATTAGTGGACACGCACACACACAAACAGACAGAGTTTCTAATGATAGTGTGGTGGTCAGCCATTAGACTTTACCATGACAGACTAATAGAACTTCCCATTACAGCCAGCCCCTTTCTCACAATGGCAAACAGTTCCTTTAATTACTCCAAGATTTCCTCTAAATATGGTGCCTGTCGGAGTCCCTAATGACTGTGACTGGAA
The DNA here is from genome assembly GCA_028566105.1 of Hypoplectrus providencianus. Lineage (NCBI taxonomy): Eukaryota > Metazoa > Chordata > Actinopteri > Perciformes > Serranidae > Hypoplectrus > Hypoplectrus providencianus. The sequence continues at coordinate 15,073,565 of JAOWBC010001486.1, forward strand.
CATTATAGGGATCCATTAAAGACGAATTGTTTTCCCTCCACTCAGAGAAGGTGAAACGCATGCATGGGGAAAACAAATTTCTCTCTCAGGAACACACACACAGACACACATAAGAAAGGAGAGAAAGTGTCACAGTGATGGGAATTGCTAAGCAGAAGAGTGTAGCATCGGCATCCAAATAATATCAGACAATTATTTGATTCATTTATAAATCAATTTTCTGTACCGAAAAAGTAGGCCTACAGGTCTGACTTCTGAATGAAGATAAAATGAGAGAACATTTGTACATTTGTTTTCATTTAGGTTGTGCGAAGCCTCTTGTGCTAATGTTATTATAACAGGGTATTTAACCTCTGTGTCCGTCTTGCTGTTTGTTTGGGAAGCAGTGGCACTCATGCGTAGAGTGTCAAATGCTTGGCGTTCCTGCAATTTAAATCCATATTTATATTTCAGCATATCCCTGGTCTTTTCACCCTCAGTTAAAATGATCATTTTTCAGTAACATTACAAGCAGCCATTGTCATCTTTCTGTGCGGTTTGACAGAAGCTGTGTATCATTTCTTTCTGTGTGCCATGAATCCTTCTGACATGTTTTCAGCAGTGTAGACTCACAAATATATCATTGTTTACAATACGCTGCGTTAAAGCTGTCAGAAAACGAAACAAAAAACCCCCCCAAAAAAAACAAAACATGGAAGCATTAACAAAAAGAATTGATTAGCTTGGAGGCATATAATTTCAGGAGGCGTTACAATGTAAAACCAGGACTCTATTCCCAACCCTAATCAATCATATCCAATTTATTCATTTACCTATCTTAGCTATACATCTGTGTAATCATCTAATATTTGTTTTTACATCCATGAATACAGCAGTCACTGTTCAGATCAGTCATTTGTGCAATCTTGTCCCAATGTATTCACTTAGACATAACTTACCTGTGTGCATCGACTCGTGTAAAACAGCTTAATTTGCATAAATGAGAGGATTATGGCTTTGCAGCATTACAGTGATATGATAGCTTTTAACTGATGCAGCTGGAAAGCATTTTAATTTTGTTAATGCATGTAATCCTATTACCATACATAAGATGTCTGTGGAAATTATGTTTACAATAACTAGAACAAATGCTTCAGTGGTTCAATAAGCTCATTGGGAAACAAGACACCTGTTCTTTTTTTTTTGTTTATTATCCCACTAGAAAGTTATAAAAGTCCTTCCTCTGTTCCTACTGTAAATCCCTTTATTATTATGCAAACAATATATTGCAATGCAGCATCACTGACACAATAATAATATCCTAGCACCAGCAAAAGTGCAATATATTTTCAGATTTCTGTTCACAAGGAGTCACCTCTGCTGTGGGATTTAGTGGAAAAATAAATAGATTAAAACCCTCACAGCCACATTTGGTGAATAAATAATAGGTGTTGAATTCCAATATGAGGCTCTACGTGCTACTGGCCATTTTCACTCCGAGGCAGGCAATTGTTTATTAACCTTTCTGTTAAATCTTGCAGACATAGGATGAGCTAACAAACCTATCAGTGCAGCTGTTTGAAGAATTAAATAAACATGCCTTCTGGATGTCCTCATGCTGTTAGACTGATAGGTGAATGTTGCGGCAGTATTGGCCTTTCTCTATGTCATGGCATCATTACAATTACAGATTGTCGGCTTGTTTGTCTTCTGTTTTATACACCGTCACATGCAGTGATTACACCCAGCCGTGGACACAGGTGCTCTGGCTGGAGTCCCACCGTTTGGCCTCATTGTGTCTCTCTCCGCTTTGTTCTGTCAGTGTCCATTCCAGTATTGTACTTGTACTTTAGTTTTAGTCCAAAATTACAATGATTGCACTCTGTATAAGTATGTTGCTACTTGGTCATGTTTATGATGTTAATTTGCTGCAGACATTGCAGAGTTGCTCTTTAAGCGACCATGCTCCTAACCAGATTGGGAAACTCTTGGCTGATTTACCAACGTGATTACCACCGTCAGAGTAGTGTAGGCCCCCAGATGCTGTGCCGTTATTGACAATGATTGTCACAAACTGTAATATATATCTAAAGAACAGCCTTTATTATTGCATGTATGCAGTATTGTCTACCACTGGATTTTTATGAACTGCAGCAATCCTCTGCTTGTGTCCTTGAATCATCTCTTATGAAACATGACCTTCTCCATTTTATAATGGATTGTGCTTCTGTGAAGTAATTAAGTACTAATATGTAATATCTCTTATCGCAAGTGACTTACCATGGGTCATTTATATCTTGTTGGCCAATATTAACATTCCTGTGCTGTCTGATAATGGCTTGATCAATGTTTCATTTATAATTTTTAAAACCACAGGAAAGCAATCTGCTGAACACAAGATTTGGTCGGATGTGTTAAAGCTGAGCTCTCCATTACTTTTTCACTGAATTTTAATCAACCTCTTCTGTTTGTCTGATTCTGAATAAAAATCAATTCAACTGAAAATCCATCTTCACCCACACAATTTTCATTCATGACGCACCAGTAGTTGTACGCACTGCTGAGCAGATTATACATTGTCTTTCGTCCCTCGTCTGCTTGTGTCTAAGACAGAAAAGGAGGCGGGGTTGGGGGGTGGATGGTGGGGGTCGAGACTGTGATGGGGAGAGACAGAGAGAGAGAGAGAGAGAGAGAGAGAGAGAGAGAGAGGAAGACAGAGGTCTGGGACACCTTCTGCCAGTATATTGTGTGCCAAGACCTTCTCCTTATGGGAGCTCCCTCAACATGAGGCTTGGCACCACTTCTGACTCCACAGTGATTACAAATGAAGACACACTGTTTGTTCTGTTCTCCTTGTTCATGTGCGTGTCTGTGTTTTCTTTTCCAGATTGTTGTCCTTGTTAACATCTTTAATTCTTCTTCGTGTATGGATTTTCTTGGGGCTGCCTCTTCACTAACAGAGGCCCAGAGTTTTTTTGTTTTTTTTTTATGTTATTGCGATACTTGATGTTCCGACATACCAACAACCCATATCATTAATAATTCACAATCTTACAGTTGTTTACAGAATCAACTTCCAGGACAACTCAATTGAAGACTAAGTTTATTTTATTTCTCTTTTTTTTTTTTTTTTTTTTACCCCAACCAATCCTGGTTATGCAACTAAAGCCAATGCTGATTTGCCAAAAATTGAGTTTATTGAATGGCCACTTGAGGCTGGCTCCAAAAGAGAGTCTGTCCCTATAAATTCCCATGTTAATTGATTCATTGATTTTACAGCCCAGTACAAAAGACTGTAGCCAGTTTCCCCGTCAATTATTATTTTTTAGATGACCATGGCTGGAGTCACCACACTGAGTGTCACAATGGCTAAAGAAGCAGTCAAGATCATGTGACATGCAGGAGTGCGTCTCTGTCTACAGCCTCCCCAGGCCAATAGCAGAGTTATATTGTATGCTGTGGCAGGAAGCTGAGGTGAAGATTCACGAAATCCTGCAATGGTGTGAGCTTACTCTAATGCTTTTGCAGTGAATAATAATGCTAGGGCACATGAACAAAATATTTTCAATTTCAGTGGTGTTTACCTCCTCAAATAAAAAATATCACATAACGAAAATAAAAGAGCAACTCTAGAACAGCACTTCACCCAAGAACCATTCGGTACAAAACACATTACGCTGCTTAGATTCAGATATTCAGTTAATTGAAATGAAAATGAATAAATCAAATGATGTTTGAAGAAGCTGCATTGTTTGTTAAGGCACATTCTGGAGAATAAGCCACTTAGTGTCTGATACCAGGGCAATTTCTTTTCATTTAAAAAATCTATGTACAGTAGTTAATTGGATACATACATATGCACATGTGTAGAAATAATATAAATAATTGTTTTAAAAATGTCTGTTCTTGTAAATGAGCTCCTTGAAGCTTACAGGTTGAAAGTTTCCCTGCCCATCTCAAGATCATGTGGGAACAGCTGTAGGAATAGAGGGGGGTGTTTGAAAAGTGCAACTGACAGGAGCTGGGAAGGTGTTAACTGTCTGCCTAACATTGATGATTTTCACTCAAGTGCTGCTCTCACTTCAGCCCCCGACTGTTTTTTCAGGTGCTGTGGCATCTGGCCTCCCGACTGTACGACTGCAGTAGACTTTGTCACAAAAAAGCATCTTCTCGCTCAACTGCTGTGACAGGGCTAAGCCACACTAAAAAAAATAACTCTAAATATATAGTGTGAAATAATCATTAAAATATAGGTGAATTGCAGGAGTCCACATCACAAATATGATGACAGTAAGGAGTGATACGAAGTGATCACTTTCACTGTGATTTGATAGAAGATGGACACACAGACAGCTTGTGTAGTTTGCCATTTACAGGATGGTATTTTTCATTGTGAGGGTGCTCATGTTGTTTTAGTTTGAGTAATCATTATATTATAATATATATTTATCTGGGTGTGGAGGGCACTTAAATTCAGTCTTGTAGTTATAATCTTCCTGTTGCCACCATAATTATTTTAGGAGGACGAGTTTGCACAGTCTGATGTCGTGTTCATGGTCATTTATTGCTGTTTAATTTCATTTAATGTTTTCATTTTTGTCCTTATTTGTATTGTACAGTTTGTGTGCTCGGCCATGACAAATATTGGTTCATATTCAAAAAATAAGTCTATTCTATCTCAGATACAGTAGAGTTATTATTTTAGCCATATGGGATGATGGAAAAAGGCATGCACATTGTCAATTCTCCTCCATGTTTATGTGATGGGAAACAAATTTGAGCAGCACCAGGGAGAGATAGTTTTTATAGAAGTGTTTATGGCTCATTGACATCCTGTCGCTGTGTTTATGACTCACTGTGCCCGTCACACCACTAAACAGCCTGACTCCCTCAAGGGCATCAGGACCAATCAATATAGACAGAACCAGACTTTAATAATCCAGCAAGACATATTCTCTGAGCTTTATCACTGGCTTCGCAACGCACGCTAATGCACAAGAGACAAGTGCTCAATTTTATTTTCATAATGGTTACAGTACATGGGTGGGGCTGAATCTACATGGTGTAGTCTCTCATATACCCAACAATTAATGAAGCACATGTTACAACAGCCTCATCAAAAGTGGGAGGTTGTATTCAGAACAATATGCTTTGATTTCTGCTCTCTTCTTTCTATCACAGCAGACTTTGTACATATCAGGAATGATTGGATTCTTGCACAGCCATAATAGCAACAACATTCAGATGTGCACAGCTTGCTTGTAATAATATAAACTCATATCCCTGGTGGATTTTCCATGATAATGAAATGTATTATGGGTAGAACAGACGCTCTTAGACTATTGAGTGTAAGGGCTGCGGATGTAACTTGTCGGCTAGCATAATATGTTGCTTTGAATGGGATAAAATGTGGAATCAACCCATCCCACTAGACGCCTCACATGTTTACACACAATAGATGAATCCCTTTATGTAACGGATAATTTTCCGAACATTTGAGGGAACTAAAAACCTACCTGGGCCACATTTTCCATTGTTCCACTTGAATAAATGTATCACTTCATTGTGTTGATTCTGAGCCTTCTGCTGTCCCCTATCATTGACAGAGAGGTGATTGTTGGAGTCGGTAGCATTGCTATGGTAATACACAGTGAAATGGCATTGTGACAACTGTGATCTAGCTTTGATTCCAGTAACTGCTCTCCCAGCAGGGTGAAAATGGGACTCAGCTTAGCCTTGTCATACAACAAAAAGCACTTAGTGGGAATGCTTATGAATAAATACGCCAAGGCAAAAGGCAGGCTGCTCCAAGACAAGCTTTTGACAAGCTGGCAGTCTGCCATTTTGATTATCTAAATTCACCGCTAAAGAGCTATGAAATATGAGAAAAACTATCAACCAACATCCCTTTGGCAGCCACAGGAGATGTAACTGTTGTGTATTTGTCCAGTAATGACTTCTCTCCCTCTTGTCATGATGACCTTATCTAAACCTTCCCACCAATGTGTGCGTCTAGCTGGCCACATTTTGAGCTCGAGATGTGCAGATTAGCACCAAACCAGTCTGAGGAAACTTGTGTGATGTTGCTCGGTGCTTTCAGTATCTGCAGACTGGAACAGTTTGATAGCTGCCACCTCAGTAGACATTCACCTTATGAGGTCATGGTTTAGTGCCTTCTTCATAACAGCATGATTTTCATTTTTTAGGTTGTAGTCCTACTCAGGGTATTATGGATGATCAAGCATGGTGTGTTTTAGGGGTTGACTACACTGTGATTGACTTGTCACTACAATTGTGCACTGTGTGACTTTGTTTGAGAGCTTTGACCCTTTCAATATTTTGTAATTTATCTGTAACAAAATATACTCTTCGTTCACTCTTTTGGCATGCTATGCTTCATTGTCCAACATTTTGTGGACCATGTATAAAAGACGTTATGAGGCCTACATTGATCATCCAATATAGATGAGAAGAGTCTCCAACAAGGAGTTTCCTTTGCTTTTAAGAGGGCTTCGATGGTGTCAGGATCCGTTGCTGATGTGAGTCTGTAAGTTTCATTGATTCTACTTGATGCAATGGCTCAATTACTGCGCTGCACACAAGCACTGGTGTGTCCCACTAAAAATGTCATGAGCACCAGACCAAATTCAGACTTACCACTTAATTTGACTTCTGATGCGCAACACATTTATACTTTTTCCATCCTGCTTTTGCTGCTCATCAGTGCTTTAATCATAAAGACATCTTACAGATGAAGCAATTTTCTGTACTTGTGTGTACATTAAGTAAAGTTATAGAGTTTAGTGCAAAACAACCAATGCCCTATACTTACTGCTGCGTTTAAGATCCTTATGTCTTCCAAATGGTAGACTCAGCACTTCCTCAGAGTAGTATTTGTTTTATTTGGCCTCATTTTGCCTCTCCTGGGTCATTTTCCCTTCTCTGCAAGTGTGAGTTGTCTAATATCTGCTGGCCTTTTTACCACACAAGTGAGCTGATGGAAAAAACAAGTAATATATTTTATTCGGCTAGCACAAAGGCTGTTTTTCTAATTAACACTTTAGCTTGTTTATATTTGCGCAAAAGAGGTCAATTTAGATGTTTTAGGTGGCAAGCTACTCACTTTAGGAGGCTGAACGGTCACAGACAGTTGGACAGGTCCAGTCTGTGGGGCATAGAGGAGGAGATGATGAGGTTCATTGGTCTAGAGGCTGATGAGGGCTGCTGCTCTCCCTCAACAGGATGAGTCTTTGTTCAAAACACTGGAGGTGCACTGATGTTCCATTCTCATTATGTGAGTGGACCTGTCCATATATTGCTGTGCTGAAAAGATGAAACACTCTGAGGCAATGTCCCGACCATGGGAAACTGCCAGTCTAACAGGCCCGAGGTCATCTTGATCTGTGTGCTGTCGCTTGGCCCTGACTGCCACACATTGAAGAGGACCGGGTTATCTTTTTATTCTTTGACAAAATTGTCCCCTTTTCACCCTGATGGTCTCTCAGGCTGTCTGCATTATCTAAAGATGACTCACCGTACTCTGGGTTGTACTTTTCATCATCTTTATCTTTAGGTGTCTCCTCTTCCTCTTCTTTTAATGTTATCGTGTTCCTCTTGAACATCTTCATAAAAAATGAGGGCAAGACCTTTTGGTTATACTCTCATGGAATTGGAAAATACAGCAATAAGGGTACTTGCTTGTGCAGCACTTTTAATATCCCCTGGTTGTGACTGCTGGCTCTAATGTGAGTTAACTATAATTTTACACAATAAAGTATGTGTACAAGTGTAATGTAAAAGCATTAAGATGGACAGTTGCCTTTCCAATGTAGGTCTGTTCATGAACTTGAGGGCATACTAAGAAAAATAAAATGGATTGTACAAAGAATCTTTCTTTTTGTCTGACAACACATTATTACAGCCCTATTCTGACGTGCCCCGAATTTTAGGGGTTCTTCCTTGACACATGCTACACCCTTTTGCCAAGTTTTCTATAAATGGGGCCAATTGATGTCCGTAATCCAGATGGACAAACAAACACTAACACATTACCACCTTTCAAGACTGTTCATACTAATCGAGGTTCCTTCTGGAAAAGTAATCACATTTCAGACTGAAAGAAAAGAAAATTGTGGTGTTTTTGGCCAAAACATAAAATGGAATGAGTCATATACTTGTTGTGTACAATAGCGGTTGGAAAGCTTCATTCTGGCTTGGTTGCTAGATGATCTCATCAGTTATAAGAGAAATAATGTAGGGTGTAATTGTGCCCAAGACAATGTGAAGGACTGCCAAACAGTAACCTCTGACTCAGTAGTTCCTTGTCTTGGTATTATTTTTTGCATCAGTGTTTGCAGAAGAAATAAATAATTGACGATTGCATGACACATTTTTAAAGTATGATGAGGATTCATTTATGTGTGTTAAACAGAAGTACTAATTTCTTTCATTTTTTTTCTCAGAGTTCTTGAAAACAATGTGCAGTAAAGAAAAAAATATTCATACTTAAGAATAAGGCAGATTTCATTTTACACTTTCCCCTAATTGTAGTTCTCTGAATACAAAAATGTCCCCTGATATCTAATAAAACCGAGAGACTGTGATATTATGAAGAAAGATGTTTGACGGTGGGTGGAAAAAGCAGTATGATTATGGAGCCAAGCATAATTTGGTATATGTTATAAAGTATGTCACTGATTGGTGTTGATATTGAGACAAGTATTAAAATATTGTCGTAAAATTCAGTGAATATAAAGATTTATATTTACATGCTATGAGGTGAGATTCTGTCAAAGCCTGAGCCCGGAGTACGCTGAACACATCCATTTGTTTGGGATTTTATTTGATGTCTCATAAAACCAAACGGCTTCCAATAATCGTGTTTCCGGGATGTGACGCCCATATCGTTCAGATCTCCATCAGGGACAAATTGCTTGGATGGTGAATGTCAGAGTACGTTTTCATGGGAATGCATCTATATATTCTGCTTCTCTTGTTTCTCTCCATTCATCTCCACCTGTCTCTCACTCATCCGCCCGGTCTCTCCATCTTACTGTCTCCATCTATTTACCAGTTCTTCTCTATTTTGCTCTCTCGCTTTCTCAAATACACACACATTCACTTCTTTCCCGCTGTCTCTCTGTGTCTCTCTTTCTCTCTCTCCCTCCTCTCCTTCAGATATCAGTCATACTTCAGCTTGGCTGGGCAGGGCCATGACTGGGTAGAGAGGGGAGGTAATTGAATTTCTCTCCTAGAGTGACTCACATCAACACAGACAATTCAGACATAGCCAGGCGCAACGTAATAGACAGGGAGGGCATCGCGTCGGCTTAGAACCGCAATTAACTACAGGGGGACACAGACGCTTGAAGCCTGAAGAAGAAACCGGGGGAAATAAATGTGACGGCACTCTCTTCAATTTTACAGTCCATGTATTCATGGTTCTAAGACTGATATGTCATTAGAGCAGCTGCTCCTCAAGTGAGAGGAAATCAGAGGGGACTGTTCTTACTCCACTGCAGGTCAAGCAGTGTTGGTAGAAAAATGTCACCCCGCTGGAAACAAACTGATGGCACTGCTCACTTTCAACTGACCAAGACATGGAGCATTAATATACACATTCATCCTTCTAAGGATGACAGTTAATTGTCAGGAAGGAAGAAAAAATATACTCTGACTAAGACCAAACTTTCAGCATCCTACTTATATTTGCACAAAATTGGATTGGAGTGGATTGGGCTTGACAGTTTATTTTTTCTCTCAGAGAAAAAGCATAAACTTGTTAGCCCATTATTAACTGCTAACCATTGATTAGTGCTTCAGATATAGGTTGTTGTGGTTGTCGTGGCAAATACAGCAGAGCAACAAGTACACTATTTTAAGTTAAGAAGAAGTAAAGAAGTAGAAGTAAAAAGTGCTGCAAAATGGAAATACTCAGGTAAGGTACACGTAGTCTACCTCAAAATGAATCTGTATTAAAGTACATGAGCCGTTTAACTTATTAACTTGATAGTTTTCAGGCACAGGTGATAAGCAAAGGGATTGTGGGGTTTTAACAAAGGCCTTGTTTCTCACTTTTACTGAGGTATTTCCTAGTCTTGTAATGAAATGATATGCAGACATTGGGGATGTTCTTGTAAACAAATTAATGTGAGCAGTCACCCATACTATTCGGATAGTTTATCATTATAATAACATAGAAACTTCCTCATAGCTTTTACAATAATAAGAGTTATGTTGGAAAACCTTTTAATTTTCTGTAGGCGGCAGTTGCAGTACAATTAGTCCCATAAAAGAACAGCATTTTGTGTCTGCAGTAATTCTGCATGTCGAGCACAGGCTTTGAAACTTAATTTGTTTGCCTGCCATGTATTTGGAGTTGCCAAATTGTTTCTACATCAGCTGAAACAAGAATGTGACAAAACATGAAATTGAGCCTGAATCTTAGACATTAAAAAAAAAAAAAAAATCTGTTAAACTAATGCGTTCATCTCATAAGTGCTTGAGCAATCCTGTAACATCTCAGACTGTCAATCCTTTATCGACTGAAGCATTTTAAGGGGGAATTGAAGCAGATTAATCATCATGTTCGATATTAGTATAGGGGCGGAGTGTTATTGCACTTGAATTAATGGTCACCATGGCAGTTATGGATGAAGTGGAGCAGGGTCTAATATGCCATCCATTTTCTATTGATTTTGTTCATGGGGAGGTAAAAAAACAAACAACTGTTATCAACATTGACTGGTGGTAGCAGCATTGATTACTATGTGCAAGTTGACTGTTCCAATGGTTTCACTTGTATTTACAACTGACCTGGGAAAGGAATAATTTGTGTTTAAATGTTAGTTAATGGATTGAATTCAATTTAATTCCACCATGACATTTACTTTGTGCATGCCATGGATTTTAGCTATATTGAAAACATGTATTATTAAGATTATTAAACAGTAAAAGAAAGGGCATATCAATCGAACACAAATATAAAATTTATTTTTGCAGGTGTTGAATTGTTGATGGTGGAGTGAAACATTTTAAGATGAGTTTTGAAAATATGGGATTGAACATTAACCCAACCATCAGACTACAGTTGAGCACAATAGAGCTATTCCTTCAGTCGCAAAAACAAAAAGTGTGTCCAGACTGCACAGCTCCCAGGTATGAATGTGCACAATGGAATGAGTTTATTTCAAGAAAAGATGTAGAGTGTGAAAAGTCAGATTAGTCAACTGTCCCTAGATAAAAGCTTGAAAAGAATCCAGTAAACTTGGCAGGTCCACCTTGGCAGACCAACATAAGCTGTGAGGTAATGAGGTTGCATCAGCTCACCATCTTTCTCTGTGCCCTCATTATACATTTTCATCAACCTGCCAATTGATTACAGCTGCTGCTGCTTTGCTAATGCAGCCAAGATAAAGAATTATGAAGTAATCAACGCAGGCAAGGGACTTTTTTTTATGACTCTTACAGTCATATCAAAAGATAAAATCACCTGTCATGAAGGTGTTTTTTTTATTTTTCCTTTGTCAAGAGCTGTGTGTTACCTTACCTTACCCTGTTGTGTGCTGGTACTTGGCCTTGCAAATGATCACCATGGTACAATAAACTGACATAGATGAACAGAGGCAGGGACAGAGGAGAGACGTGCAACATAAATTACATGCAAATAACATTCAAGGAGAAAGTGTGTAAATGTTTTCACATTACCAAGATGCTGACACCAACTCAATGTGATCCGCCAGGAGCATTGTTTTCGAGTTTGAAGGTTGTCTTGAAGGTTGAAGTCATTTACTGTGACAGAAGATACCTAAATGTATATAAACTCAATTCTCCCTCCATCATTTCAGCACATCACAATTACCAACAAGTGGTGACTGGAATTTGGCACTCCATGCAGTGAATATTCTGGTTTAATTTGCAATGCTATGTATAGTTGTATGGTAATTCAGTTGAAGGCCCTGCAGGATGTCTGTGACTCTGCAATCTAGATGAATAAAGCACACTACTTGTAAGAGGGACAATGCCTACTTTTGATTTGAGCGTGGACTGCCACTTTAAGAGCCAGCTGCTAACACTGGATGCAGCTCTCCTATTGGACTTGATGCACTGTGTAAGGTGTGGTCCTATACTATTGTTACTATTCATTAATTATGTCTTTCATTTGGCTTTTAGTACACTGTCAGAAAGCAGAAATCAACTAACCAGTGACATAATTTTGCATAGAAGGATTAGTGGCATATTGTGACTAGGTGCCAATGTAACCTAAAGCATGCTAGGTAGAGAATATTCAATACAGTGAATATTGAGCCTGACGTCAAACAATTGTGAGAGTTTTAGGAGCCAAGTCAGCTGAAGGTTTTGATGAATGTTCTGTGATCAGGACACAGCACACATAGCTTGTGAATGTATTGTTCTGCAGCTGGCATTAAAAATTGAAAATACAGTTAGAGTTACAGCCCAACTGAGAATAATCTGAATACATTCACGTGTACCGACTGATGCTTAGCTTCTGAACACAGTGAGTTAACTATAAAGTAATCAGGCTTAGGTTTTTGCAGATGTGTGTCGTAATAATTTACGATGGTATGTGCTCTAGATGTACGACATGCTCTTCTTTGGTAACTCCTCCGATAACTGCTGTTTATTAATGCATCAGAAGGCAGTTTGGAACTTAGTCAGCCATCTTTATAAGCCTCTGGAGCCAAAGGTCTATCCCATAATGTGTTATAATGGTGCCCCAGTGTTATCAAGAAATGGCATATATTTCTCCAAAGCAGTAAGAAGTTATGGAAATATATTGCTGCAGGGTATTGTGGTTGTCTCAGCGGTGCCGAGCCCATTTATCATGATACTGTGACACCTGGGGGGAAGATTCTCAGTGGGAGATTCCAACACGGAGGCTGATGCCAGATTGTGTACACACACACCCACACACACACATACACAGATGCATGCATCTGGGCACACAGACATGAAGATACAGTGCAAACCCCAGCTGGTATGTGCAAGTACACACATACAGTGCCACATGCTCACACATACAATAACTATCAATTGTACAGATGTCCATGCATGAGCACAAACTGGCACTTTCTGATGACTTGGCAAAGGTAAAGCAAAGTCTATTTCCAGCCACATAGACGCCTATACACACATGTTGTGTGACGTACACAAGCTTGCAGCTACATTCAAAGTATGTGCATATGTTAGCACACACAAACATAAAGCACATATAGAGCAGAAGTAACCAGAGCAGCACAATAAGACAGGCAAAGCTGTGGGAAACCCAGAGGGTACAGGAGACTTGAGATATGAGCTTGTTCCATCTCAGTCCACCAACTCGGTGACAGATGAGACATTCAGAGTGGAATAATAGGAAAGATAGAGAAAAGCATGAGGAAAAGAATGAAAGAAATGAAGGCAGAAAAGGAGGAAAGCAGTAATGGATAGTCTCAGTTTTTCTTGTTGGTGGCAACACACAAAAATAACAGTGTTGGCACCCACCGTCAGCAGATAACAAAATCAATATACCGTCTCTCTTTTGAGTCAAATCAATAACATTCTGAGTGCCCATTATTAGTGGAAATGATCGTCAATTAGTTTTCCAAGATTTTTTGAAATGTCAGCACAATCTCAAATGCGGCCATCAAACATTAGAAATATCATTACAGTATACAGTTATTGCTGTCGGAGAACTTTGACTCACCAACTTTTAAAAGGAAAACCAATGACAATCAATACTGTAAGTGCAAAAATGTTCTGATGACTATCGCACATACACACACGATGGTAGACCAAAGGGATTTAGAAATTTTGAAGCACATAATACACACCAAGGCATCACCATTCTCAATGGAAAACTCCTGTTTCGAGCACAGACAGAAAAAGTTTCTCGAAGAACAAATATTTGCTATTAACAAGGTTATTTGAGTTTAAAAGTCGAATCCATAATTTTCTATCAGCACTTTAGAATTGTTATTTTTCAATAAATAAATAAATAATTGAACGCATAAATAAAAACCTTTTCATGTTTGTTATCGCTGCATCCCAATTCGATCTCAGGAGAGATGGCGTCTGACTGTTTTAAAGATGTTTTTTTTTTTTTTTTTATCAGCTGGAGACGACAGAGTGGCTTCAGCAGCATACCGAGACATCATTCCCATCAAAATGATAATTTTCCCTTCAAAATGTTGCCTCTGAGGAAGGCAAGGTTGAGTCAACAAGCAGCTTGTCTGGTTATACATGATAAGACAGGCCTGTGAATGGCTAATGAGAGAAGTTTTACACCCTTGCACTTTGCTCAGGTAATATTGGATTGTGTGTGTTGGGGCTAAAATTCGCATTTGACTCTGCTAATCCTGACTCATGTCAGTGTGAAAAGGGAAAAGGCAGTGAATGTTCTGTCGAGTAGTGTAGTAACTCTGCCGTCAATCTCCACTCCAGTGCTATAAGTATTATAAAAGGACGTTGCATGATAGTTGATCAGTACAGAGCCATATGGGCCTCTGGTGGAGGTTGAAAATGCAGTTTAACATCAAACTTACCCACAGAACCACTATTAAAAAAACTCTGTTTGGAGCTCCCTTTGGCTATCGAAGCAGTGTTTTTCAAATAAAAACCCCTCTTAGTTGTAGGGCACTTTAATGAAGATTTGAAAAGGAAGTGGTCATATGTTATATTTCCTAATGGTTTGTTATAACCTTAAGGTTGCTAAACTTGCTAGTTATTGCAAGTTTGTTTTAAAGACAGTTATTCCCAAAAGTGTTTTTTTTTGGCTTTAAGATTGGATGCTTTGTGTGCTGCAGATTTGGCTTTATGCTCTTGAAAGTTGTTAGCAATGATGGTGCATCTGTGTCATGCTAAAATGCATGTCCGAGCACGTTCCCTTCACTTTACCCTTGAGGTCAGAAGTAGAGCAGCGAGGAAGGAGACCGTGTGGGTCCATGCGATTCTGGCCTTGTTTGAACTAGGAGCTGAGTTTCCATGATGACCACTTCCAGGTACACCTTGGGCGCAGTAGCCGTGGTCTGCTGTTAAGAGGTCCATTTTTGCCTCCTTGCCAAGCTGGCTGCCTGCCACAGTCCCATTGGCCATGGTGGGGATTTGTTACTGCACCAAAGTATTTTTGTGCTTTTTACCCTCAAAGATACTGCTTAACTCTTGGCTGGTGGGGCTGCCTGCACAAAACTTAGACTAAGCAAAAGACTCAAAAGCTATTTCAGAGATATGTTTTCACAGTAACAATCAGTGACACTATTGACAACAGAAATTATCACATCTATTTTATTTTATGCATTTTGCTGTAGAGTTAACAAGGGTAACAGGAGAACTGCTGCTTGTTATTGCTTCATGTAAAACTAAATGCACCAGAGATAAATAGGCTTGTACCTGTTAAATTCAATCCACACTTCTGTTGAAGTGCACCAGTGTGAGAAGACTGTAGTTGAGCTCTCAATCTTAAATGAATTGCATGTACGTATGTATGTGAGAATGATTGTGTTGGTTTATGTGATGGTCCTTTATAGTTTAAGAAGCAATAAACTGGAATGAAAAAAAAACATTAAGAACATGCACAGTTGAGAGCCAGTCATATGACTTGACACCTTTTTACAGTATTTGCATGTTGATGATTATTTATTTGAGCAAAGCAAATAAAGGCTTTAGGGGACACATTACAACTAGCTGGATTATTTGTTGACATCTGAAAGATGTGTGAGATGAAGGAGTTGGTGTTATGTTTTAAAAGATGCGGAAAAGTGTGATAATCAATTTATATTTTGTGATGTGCCAGAAGAATGACAATTGACATTGTCTGGCATTGCAGATTAAATGCAAACACATCGAGTCAAGGGCTGTAATTACTGAATTATTATCCAATCATCACTTTTCTATACAGGAATAAACAGCCGATTGAAAAGCAAATTTATGAGATATTCATGGCTCAGCTCCCACAGTGGGGATATGATATTGACTGTGAAACACAATGTTGACACGTTCTGTCTCGTGGCTATCAATAACAATTTATCCAGTCAGTATCACTGCGGCATACTTCACAGGTGGCTGCTGCTGTGTTACAAAACATGAGGTTTGTAGGCTCTATAGATTAGGACAAGAGAAAATCAGCAAAAATGCAAGCAAAGACAGGAACAAGCTGTATGATCGGATGGAGATTCAGCTCAAGCAGTGTGTGACCACAATCATCCGTCCTCTTGATCTATTGTTGGCTGACATGCTGCGCTGACCTTTACTTACATTATCTGCCATCATTTCACCATAAACCACAGATTTATGACTTCAGTGAATGCCAAGGCCCTAAAAATCTTGTCTCCTTCTTCTCTTTGTCATCCTGTCCTTCCCTCTCTCACTGTCTTTTTTTTTTCCAAGAGGTTTCACCCTCCACCACCACATCATCCCTTCGTCGCCCCCACCCTTCTCTTCTGCTGGCGTGGTGTTTAACAGTGGAGAAGGTCAGAGTCGTTAGTGGCATGGTAATAGACAATGTAAATTAGAGGGCCAGACTTAAAGGAGATTAAAATGTAACTCTATGTCAGGGCATAATGTCTCCTGTCCAGTTGGAGCACGTAGATGCATATGCTGCACATTAATCATATTCATTTTAGGGGGGAACCAATGTAATAATCAAATGCAATAATACTACTACTACTACTACTACTACTAATAATAATATATTTTTGATTTGCCACCAGTTTTTTTGTTGTTGTTGTTGTTGACTTTAGACCTGCATTTTGCTATTTTGCTGCAATTTTGATAAGTGAATGATCGCTTTAGTGAATTTATTCAACAATAGGGAAAAAATCCGATTGGAGAATTAGGTAACATTAAAATTGTTGTTGATCACTCTCTTTTGATGTGTGTATCATATTTGATTAATTAGAATATCCTATCTTTTACTTGTTGCAAATCAACTCTTCTCATTGAGTCTTTTTTTTATTGTTACAAGCAACAGTGACAAAGTAGTGATCACAATGAATGACCTGTACTTGTAGGTTACTGCTTCAGTGTGTCTTCGTTAGCTTGTGTGGTGGGAGGGGCTTAAGACAGGAAGAACAGTGTGGGGAGAGCTGTATTTTCAAATTCTTTTGTCATTTTGGTTGTCTCTACAGAAAAAAATCTATAGCACACATCACATCACATAACTGCAATTATTACACACCGGAAAATAATTCTGGAATTTATGCCTCGTTATCTGATATATTTCTGCTTCCCCTATCTTTAAATATCCAGCAGAAACAGAATAATACAGTGTCAAGTTTACGATGAGTTTGGGTCATCTATATGAGAAAATAGCACCTTTTAAATTGCTAGATGCTTGACTAGATGCAGGCACTTTTCGTCATTTTGATGTTTTGCACAAGGAAGATTGTTCATAATCTAAAAAAATCTGCCTGTAAAGGCAGACTGGGCTGTTGGTTCTCAGTGGGATTCAACAGTTGTACCAACCCAGGGAGACTGCCAATGTTGTCTGCCTTCAGCAGTGGAAGCCACTAATGTCTGATGATGAATGTCTTTTATCATCAGACGGGAATCAGGGACGTTGCAGTTCATGGTTGGTGCGTTAATCCCTAGGCCACAGGGGTGCTCCTGGAGATGCTTTTAATGATAATATCAATAACCTACCATGACCTTTTCACGAACGCTTAAAGCATTTCATTATTGTACTGCATTGATTGATAAACTTTATTAAATCCTATTATCAAGAGAGGAGATTGTTGCGTGACAACAGGGCAGGGGTGATAAGGGGTTTTAGGTGTACCTTGAAAGTAGTAGCTATCACAGCAAATAGCAGTTGTTTTTATTGGCAGTAAGTTAAATATACTATTTGATTGTAAAACATTGAATGCCATTTTTTAAATACTTGAAATTTCAATGGGGACTGTAAGTCATGAATAAACTAGCCTTGTTCTACCATGTTTGTGCCGTATTTGGAGAATTATTATTGTGGTACTTCAGCATTTTGGTAGAGGCAATTGTTTGAAAATGATGCATAAGTGATGCTGAACAGAGCGAGGGCACAGATTTGTTGAGTTGCTTTTGCTTTTCTCTGAACATGGTTTGTATGCAGTGAGTTTGAATATATGCAAAAGGAAGGCTTTGCTTCGAAAGAGCAGACATGCTCAGTGAGACTTTCAAATATAAATTATATATTATTTATATGAAAATATTCTGAATACTTTTTTCCAGAAAACAAAAATCACAGGGCATGGATGTTGTGAAAAGACCAACCTTTAGCTAATGCGTTAGACTGTGCTGCATTTCCCCCTGAAGATCAAATTGACCTTACATTAAATGTTTATGTTTCAAGGGGGAATTTTCATCAAACTTTTGAGAGGACCAATCCAAATGAATTTGCTAATGCTGTTGCTGTCGGCCCTGTTCACAGTTCAGATCTGTGAGTGATACAATCTTAATCTGATGTTGCCTCTCCCACTGTGGAGATTTGTAAGAGATGGGGCCTGGTGGCAAAAAGACATCTTGAACAACCCCCCAAAAAGGCTTTTCTTTTTTTTGTCAGAGAGGAAAAGCTTTAAAGAGTAAAAGTATCTGACATAGTGCTAAAGCCATTAGAGACGAAAAGGCTATGGTGACTGTATCTTTTCTATCAGCCATCTGTGTCTGTTCTCTAATGTTCTGTGTGAATTTCCAGCAAAGATTGGCTTTGTTTCTAGACCTCATTGACACCCGCCGTCTCCTTGTTTGGTCATAATTGACACGTGTTCTTCCGCTCCTCCAGTCTGTGACTCCATACATAACCTTGATTAATGATGGACAAAGACAGAGTGCCATTACATGCCTATTGACTCTAAATCTCCAACATCAGGCAGGCTTCAGGATCCCCAGTTAAAACTCATTTAGAGTAATTAGCACTGATGGAAGGGCAGACAGCGGAGAGGAACAAAACACTGAGTGCTTTCAAGGACATGTACTGACATTTTTATTTTTATTTATTTATTTTTGTTCTTGAAATATAATAATGGGTTTCTGGGAATGCTTGGAGTGCTGGGAAGTTTAAATGTTTGTCCAAATGGATTTTGTGGTTAAATAGAGGAAGAGGAGCAAAATGCTTTTTTTTGCGTGCATGTGCAATAGATGTGTGTTCTTCCTTGCGTATTGCCATCTCTATATCTTCCAAGTGATTCCCTACAGACATAGGTCACCTATTGAGATTTCCAGGTCTTAGGGCCCATGGGAAATGTAGTGAACCCTAAGGAATTAAAAACATAATAACCATCATCAATCACTGGTGGTCAGGCATCATTGTGCAGCATGTGTAACAGAAATACATCACGTGTGCACTTCCTACGAAATTGTCTGGGTTTTAAGTGAAACTGGAGTAGAAATGTATCGTAAAGACACATATTCAGATGCTTAGGAAGGTGGCATATTTGAATATAACATGTCACTTTTTTGTTAGATAACAGCCGACCAGTCTGAGACGGTCGGTCTTTGCCAAGTAAACCGCGCAGCTGTTCGCATTAAGTCAGCATTCACAATAAATGCTTAATGCTGTATGAGGGTTTCACTGCAGGCTACAGACGTTTGCTGTCTGGAGCAACTGCGTATATACGGTAAACATTCATCATCTGCAGTTATGAAACTACTTCTAACCTTCGGCATGACTCAGGCACCTTAACAGATCGTGATAATGTAGCATCTCCATCAGCATTTCTAGCTGACATACTGACATCATATCTTTTTTACAGCAGTTTAAAAGAGCCATAAAAACAACATTATTCCTGGCTGTGAGGTCTTGAACAAAAATACCCATCAACATTTATAGTTTTACCTGTAATA
>JAOWBC010001486.1:15136564-15149814 GCA_028566105.1 Hypoplectrus providencianus
ACACACACACACACACACACACACACACACACACACACACACACACACACACACACACACACACACACAAACATGCAGTGCTAGTAAGTTATGACAAATGATTTGCTGACAGATTGAGTGGAAAGCTTAGTATGTGTCCCCCTTTTTTCCATGGTGTGTGTGTGTGTGTGTGTGTGTGTGTGTGAACCTGCATGTGCAGCAGCCTGCATTTCTCTTCTAACTCACTTATACATTTTGAATGCAAAGCACATGCCACATTTATGTTTGTCTGCCACTCAACTTATTTGCAAACTGAAAACCCTTAATAATTAGCAAAATACTGTATGACACGAATAATACTAATAAACAACACAACCTGTTTGTTGAACCAGCTAACTAGCCAAGCACACAAACAAATAACCTTTTACACATTTAAGAATGTCGAAGGGGCAATTTGTAAGTCAGTATTAAACTAAAGATTCGGCCACATGATACTCATTGGAACGTAAGCGTCTTGGCCAAGCTTTTTACTAGGACACAACTAAAAGACGCACTGATCCATGTTACTAATAATAGATCACATTCTTGTCATGTGCACTCTTAATTCAAGTCTGACTGTAGTGAACTAAACAGCGCATGTATTTTATAGTTGTGTCTTGTGTGTCTTTGTTGTGTCTTCTCTATTGTTTCCTCATTTTGTTTCAGTGTCTAGCTGACGCTTTGATGCTTTAAAGGTGCTGATGAAGTGCAGTTGACTTTGTTTCCTCTTGTAAAAGAGTCGATAAAAAACAGAACTTCACATCCTCAACAAAACCGTCTGACTAAAAAGAGGGCTTTGTGATCACTGAGTTTTTCAAAGTTTTTATCAACATCTGATTGCTTCTTTAACAGCCTAGTTTGCGCTGTTGTTTTTGCAGCCTGGATGTGAAAGTTGAATGTTGGAATATATATATTGACAACAGTACCAAAAGACTGCATGACACTTTTGCATGTACGGCATATGTTGTTGATGATGAAGCAGCCCAGTTACATGAAAATTACGTTGTTGCTGTTGCCTGGATACAGGGGCTGTTGGATCCTGGTAAGATATTGAAATTCAAGGTCCTTATAAGTCCTTCCTGTTAAATCCCGCTTGGTAAAACTTGAAATGTGACTGCAGATAGAACTGTATCATGTGTGCTATGTATGCATTGCGGAAATATATTAACATATCCACAAATGCCCTGCAGCACTTCAGCTGGCCAACCCGCAGCCGTTTTACATTAACCTCCTGCAGTGCAGTAAAAATGTGAGCAACAAGAAGGTAAGCAGTGTTTTTCAACAATGAAAGACATTACACAAAGATAAGTTGTACCTCTGAATGTAGGCTGTTTTCATTCTGACAGCTTATGCTAAGCCTGTGCATTTATGTTTGATTACAAGTAAGACAGAAGTTAAAAAGATTTGTGTTGTTCTTACATGATTCAGGTGAATCTTCCATCAGGTTTGGTCGTAATCAGAATAGGTATTCCATTAAAAGGGTTAGCTACAGGGGCACAGCTGAGAAAGAATAACAGCACAGAGAGGATCAAGGTCTAAATCATACAAAGGGACGTGTCCTTGCTACTGTATTTTATGATTTTGTGTGAATATTTGAGTCCGGTGTTGTTCTGGGTTTTTGTGCATGGTTGTCCACAGGGAACTTTAATACTATACAAAAAAATAAGTGCTTTAATGTCCCGTCTCTCTTTTCTGAACGATGAAAGCTGGATCAGCCTCGAGTTAAAATGAAAACAGTTGACACACAGTTTAACACACACGAAAACTAATGGATTGAGGGTGGGTTTACCACAGCAGGTGCAGCTTTGTTTTGTTCTATTATTCATTTTTAATTTTGTTATTTTACCTCTTAGGTAAAAGCAGGTTTAAGTGCTGATAATTGCCTTCAGTCTGCAGGATACCGGCAAGAACTGAGACAGATGAAGAAGGCTATTCATTTAAACATGTTTTTGTATTCACATCAAAGGCACGGTGAGGCCTATGTCAGGTCATTAATATTTGATACAATTCCAATATAGCTCCTCCCCTACCCTGCTAGATACAGCAGATAAATCTAACCATGTATAAAGTTCTCTCTGATTTTCTTCTGAGTTTTCATATTTTGTGCAATGAAAGTGTAAAGCAGTAAAATGTGACAGCAACATAAATCACTGCCTCCGAAAGGATCAAACAGTTGAATTAACATCTTTCTAAAAAAGCTTCAACAAAAACTGATAATTGCAACCTTCATTTAGTTAGAATTCATGAGATACTTTTGTAAACATGCTTCTTTTTTAGCTAGTTGTACCTAATAAACTGGCAGCTTAGTGTATATGATGGAAATGATACTGACCAGTGCCAAGCTTAAATGTGTACTGGTTTGAGCTTTTGAACTGCTTATTTATACTCCAGTTGCTGCACAGTGTGGTGGGGAGAGAAAATGGAAATCATGCCCAGAAACAACACGTTAAAAAAAAAAAAAAAAACATATAATCAAAACAATTTCAACAGCAAGTTGATTGTGTGTGATCTAAGTTTTGAGGCAGATGCATTTTGCTCTGTGCTGCCATCCATCAGTGCTGACCTCAACTTCCCTGTTTTCTATTTAGCTTCAGTCAGAAGAGAAAGTAATTCATGTTTAAAGTGCTGGAAATTAGCTACAGAAAATTTTGATTCACAGATATTCAGGGCTTGTGAACATGCCCACATGCTTTTACCATGCATTTTTCAAAACGGTCTCCAAGTCTTTCAAAGAAGGCAATCTGTTTTTATTGAACAGCATAAAATGTCATAGCTCTAATCACTACTCATCCCAGCAGGATGACACCTCGGCTGGATGCATCGCTAACTTGCTACACAGACTCTGAAGCTATCATCATGGGTCACTATCTTCAGGCTGGTACAAGGATGACTGATATCTGGCTGCACTGGCTCTGTGGTCACAGTCATTGATCAATATCTTGCTTCACTCCATCGGCTCCAGTATGTCAGAGCCTTTTGCTGTACAGTTTAACTTATAAAAGTGCTGTACAAATATCTATTTGTAAGTATATTATTTGTGATTTGTAAAATGCCCTTTTTTCTGTGTTCCATACAAATAGCCCTTTATCCACACACAAGTATGTCCCAACCCAGCAAACAATGCAACAACTCAATATTTCAGCTACACATACATGCCACACAGCATATTACTATTAGCAGATGAGTGAAACCTTTGTTTCACTCATCTCATTAGAAAGCCAGCAGGCTATCTAGCAAGCATGTGCACCATCAATGGAATCCAGGATGCTCCTAGGATATTCCTTGCATCATTGCTGACACCATTACACTACATATATTACATTTCAGCAGTGTGTGTTGATGAAGGTTTGAGTTTTATCATATGCAAAGCCCTAAACTCACTGCACATATATGCTGAACGTGGCCAGTCAGTAAAAACCAAAGCCCTCTCTGGACAAGCTATATAAATACTGTAACTGTAATGTGCTTGATGACTGCAAAGTTAGTGATTCATGGAGTGGTTAAATTACAAGGCTAGAGTCCTTTGCCCATGCTTTCCAAACTATTTGCAGTGTAGCAACAGTATCAGTTTAACAAAGGCTCAATGATTACAATGTTGTTATTGCTAGACAATGGCTAGAATACAGGCTTCAGGCTGACTCTGGCCCTTAACAAAAACATTCATGCAATCAATCTGCATTGTCCCTACACATAAATTAATTCAGCTGTGAAGGGGACCATGACTCGCTGGCACACTTCTGTCTGAGAGAGACGCAAACCCTGAAACACCAAGTCCTACAATCAAGAAGGTGAACACCCACCAATCATGCATGAAATGTCAAGTGTCTCATGTGACATAGCAAACCTCAGTGTGCTTTTCTGATCATTACAGCCCATCTGCATCATTGAAATATCACATATGAAATATTGCATCTCACCCATTTGACTAATACTGAGCTATTTACAATAAACACACAGCTACCAAATGACAGAGATTGGCATTATTCAAAGGTGTTATCCAAAAGAAAAGTTTAGACACTTTCAAAAGAAGAAGTCACTTGTCCAATCCAAAGGGCAGCATGAACTATTCCAGCAAAAGGGCACATAAAACCAAAGGCAGCTTCAGACTTTGTATTTACCCTGGGGACAACAAGGAGGCCAGTACTGGATGACCTCAGAGGTCTGCTTAACTCAGAGCTTCTAGGCACGCCCAACACACATTGTAGAATTGATCCATCCAGTGCTTTGTATTCAAGAAAGAAAAAAAAAATCCTAAAGTTAGTTCTGTTGACTACTGGAAGCCAAAGTGATTTGAGGTCAGCAGTTATAGGCTCCACATTGAAACATTCTGAATAAGTGTGTAACTTTTCCTCCGAGCAGGACTAAAAAGGTTATCACAGTAGTTTATTCTCAAAGTTACAGAAGACTACATGCTCTATATCTCTTTCTCCACCGGAGGCGTCACATTTTGGTGAAAGTGTAAAACAGGGACCTCGTAGCTGTATAAGAGAATAATTGGGGGAAAGTGACAACTGTAAAGCCCAATCTACTGTTCAGCAGCAGAAAGAGAGAGCAGACTGCGACTCTGAGTGCTGCACTGGGTCAGCCGCTGGGGAAAAGCACTTTGGGTCTGCCACTTCTTTCTAAGCTCAGGACCACTACGATATTATTGCTCATAAGATCATATATAGAAACTTTAAAACAACTATAAACAGCTTTTATTCTGTGCTGATTTTTGTGACCTTTATATCTTGAGTCCTAAAGATCTTGATTTGACTTCCACATGTTTGTTTGGAAGTGAGTGAAAGACTTATTTTAAATCTCCTTTTTTCTTATACAGTCATATGTATTTCTGTCCATCAGCCAAAGTCTTATATGCATGTAAACATAAAATGGACTTACACACCTGTTAAGGAGGAGTCTCCGCAATCCTGACTCCCAAAAAGTTTGGATGCCATGTAGAACGTGCATACACATCAAACAGTCATCGAATTCAGAGTATAAATTAAAAAAAATAAAAGTTTCAATTTGAACATAAAATTAGAATTGTCATTTTACCAGCTGAAGCTCCCTTCAGAAAATGGCAGTCGCACATTTCCCTGAGCCAATCAGAGTTTCACTTTAAATTTTGCTTAATCATAAATATTTAATGTGACAGGAAATTACTAGATTTCTCTTTTTCTGATTACTGACTGCAGACAAATTAAATCACATGTTGGTACAAACCTCCTCCGTTCATTTACATTTTTTCATTTCTACAATTGCAGTATTTTATTGTTGCCTTTTCATAGTGCAATTTTATTAATATCACAGCAAGAAATAAAATTCCTCAGGAACCAAAACAATTGCCTTGCACCATGCTAGTCTTAAACCTTCATTGTTGTACCAAATTTGACTTTTTCTATAATTATATTTGATTACTTTTATTTTGTGCCAAAAAATTGTGTTGCCAAGAAAAACCTTCAGTTTGGAGGAAAGGCAAAATCCCCTTCACAAAGTCAATAGTAAACAAAAACAAATGACCATTCTTTAAGTTTACAACTAGATTAATGACTAAAATTGGCTGCGTAGCCCTTTTACTTTTGTTCAGTCTTTTAACCGTGTTTGCCATCTGGATTTTATCCAATCTTCAGCTATATGAAGCTTTTGTTAATGCTCAAAACAGGCGACTTCCATTAGTTTACTTTGTTTAGTTTAATGAGTGAAGCTAAAATTGTGTCCGACCGTTGGCCTTGTGCTAATTTGTCAGTGTGACATTTCAGTATATGGGAGTGGGTGTGTGTCTCTATGTGTTTGTGCAACTTCAAATAATTACAATTGTTTGTGTGTGGAAGTCTGAGTTGGCGGATGTATGCATGCACATGCCCCTGTATGTGTGTTTAATGGGCTGGCACATTAGTGGCATCTGTAACACGGCTGAAACAAAAACCTCAGCTGGCCTCTTTTGTTTAAGAAGCACATATGGTCATGTTTCATTCTTTCGCCTTGTTTTTTGAGGGGGTAAGAGCCCTTTATGTTGTGTGAAAGAGCGACTGAGACTATTGTATGCATGTGTGAAGTAGCCTTGTTAAGCCGGTTTCATGGTCTTTTCATCAGTACATTTCACTCTGTGTGTCTGCAGCCGTGTGGGTGGATGTGAGGGGGTCTGCCCGAGTGTGTGTTTGTGGAGCCTTTTTCCCAGTGTGTGTTTGTGCACGTGTTGGGAACTCAGTGTATGTGCAAGATAGTGTAATCATTTGTATGTGCAATTTGGGGCTTTCCCAGGTCTGGTTAATATCCTCTGTGTTGATCAAAAAAGATAGAAGTAGAAGGACAGACCTATGCTGTCACTGCGTACTCTATCTCTGTCTCACACACACAAACACACATTGATTAGAGCAGTATAAACAGCAAAAAGTTACCAGTCTCAGGGGTGGAGCAGGTTTCACAGGAAGGAGACTGAAATGGGGAGCTATATAATTTCCACACAAACTCTGTCTACATTCCTCTAAACTTATATTAGGCCACCCCACTGCCTTTCGATGGCGTACACCCTCCTAATTTCTTGTTATAAAGAATTTCTTCTTTCAGACTTCATGGCGTGTGAACTGAAACATGAAGCAAAAATAAAATAATAAGAAAAAAGGCCTGCTTCCTCAGATATGGGGAAAGAAAAGCACAGCTTGTCAGAAGAGATGCTACACTACCTCATGTGGCCTCAGTGCAACAAAAAGAGCAAGAAATATCAAAGCCAAGACTCAGCTTTAGACTTATATTTTAATCTTTTACCATGTAGAGAATTACTCAGAATAAAGGCATATGAAATGGGATCAATTTTTAAAACAAAATACTTTAAAGTGAATAACCTTTTTTTCTTCCCTCCTCTCCTTTGCTTCTCCAGTCATGGGGAAATTATTTTTCTCTAGAGGAGGTCGGGAGGGAAATATTTTATTTTTGCGTTGTTTATTTTTTTCCTTCCTGGTTTGCATATCTTTAGCCTCCAGCCAAGTGCTGTTAATTAGGTAAACAGGTAATTCCCAGCACGAGCCAAGCGCTCTATGTGCCTGTGCGCATGTGTGTTTGTGAGCTTCTTTGTGCAAGTATGAGCCCATGTGTGGGGGGACTGCAAGGGCCCAAATTTAGCATAAAGCAACTACAATATACAATACTGTAAGCGTGCATAAAGGAATAGTGAAGATGCACAGAGTGACAGGGAAATCAAAAGATAAGTTAAGCTTAAAGTCATGCATTATTGAACAGCAGCATTTCAAAGGTGGAGAGATGCTTTTCAAAGGGTCCCTAAAAAGAAATCTTTGAGTGCCAGTAACTGTACAGTGCCTTCAGCTGGAAAAGAGAATAAAAAATATGAGTAAAAAAGAAAAGGAGAAATAGATATTATGAAAAAAGGAAGAGAAATGTGATATTCCCTCTCCGTGTGTCAGGCTCACTGGTGTGTGACATGTCCGTCTCAGTGGGGACTTCCTGCCTCTCCTTCCCTATCTGAGTTTTTTTCTACCCATCATACCATCCACTCCCTCTCCATCCTCTGCTGTTGCTCTTTTTCTCCTTCCTCAGCTGCCTTGTAGTTGTTCAACCTTGTCATATCTCTTTTTTTCCCCTTCCCCTCACACATAAATACTCCAATCACTCCCCTCGTCTTCAGACACTTTCCACTTATTTTGTTTGTTTTGTAAATCTGTCATAATGTATTCATTTGTTCACGGTATTTATCCGTCATTGTGGTCCAGATTGGCTTAAAGGGGAGGTGTGTTTATCACAACAGGTGGTGGTCTGTCACCACTTATTGCGACACAGTTGCAGTATTCCCACCAAGCAGTCAGGCAGAATGTAAGTGAAGCTCTTAAATGCCACAAAAGCGGTGCATTTATGTAAGATGAATTCAAGCAGTTATGCTGTATTATTAACATCTATTATTTATTTGAATAACCTTTTAGTGCCAGAAAATGATTCTGAGCTTATACAAGCAAAAGAAAGAGGGGAACACTTGACTGCCTTCTTGTAAATAGACATGATGGATGATGTGTGTGTGTGTGTGTGTGTGTGTACAGACACAGACAGATTTTATCAAACACCATGACCCAAATTCTCAGTGTTGCAACACTATCATTGTGCACCGTCAATCACCACTAACTAGCTGACTTGACAGTTACATCATAAATGGTGGAGGCGATTCTTCTGAACAGTCGCTCATTATCTGCCCATGCTAACTGCTCCCCTTTCTGAGTTGAAGGGAGACTGATTGGAAATGAGAAATGAGTTCCTCAAGGTTAAGTACATATTGTGACAAAAGTGTTTACACTCCCATCAAAGAGTGATAGTGG
Source organism: Hypoplectrus providencianus (assembly GCA_028566105.1). Taxonomy (NCBI): domain Eukaryota; kingdom Metazoa; phylum Chordata; class Actinopteri; order Perciformes; family Serranidae; genus Hypoplectrus; species Hypoplectrus providencianus. The sequence goes on from JAOWBC010001486.1 coordinate 15,144,883, forward strand.
AGAAGTTGACCATAAAGTAGGGAATAGGGAAGAAGTGTTTAACTAAGTGTCTATTTTAATAAGGTTGTCTTGGTTAGTGTGGCACAACTTGAAAGTACATAAAACCTGGTTTCTGATTAAGCTTTTCTTCAATGTTTAACAGTTATATTCAAGACTAAATATGCAGCTCCAACAGTAAAAAATAATCTCCTAAAACAGCTGGGCACTATTGATAACAGGTGTTTTGACAGAAGTCCCTTTAGTTAGCATTTACAGAAGCATGACAGTGCAAGTGAGATCAAAGTACAAAAAACTATAAATGCAATGGGAACTGCCAATTCCTGAAATGTCCTTTTTTAACAAAAATGGAAAAGGAAGTGATCAGATCTTGGATTTTTTTGTGGATTGGGTATTAGATGTGGAATCTTTCAGCATGTCATACAGTTACTACCTGTTTATTCCTACGAGCTGCTGAACATATGGAGTTTTATTGAGCTGGCTAACAGCCGATAATGCTAGGTTCCATGCACAGTGAGGATCCTTCTTCAACCCCAGAGTGAATGAAATGAAATGTCAGAGGCGCCATCTGCATCAAGTGGAGGTAACTTGAATATGCAATTAACTGGCATTATAGCAGTTATAGCTTTGAATGGTTTCCATAGCAACAAGCATGATTCGGTCTTCCTGAAAAATACAGGTGCTGAACATCTCATTAGATGAGTCATTTTTTGTTTTTTTTGTTGTTGTCCTTTTTTCACTCCGCAGCCTTTAAGTGCTGGCAGGAAAAGCCTCTTCGTATCATTGAGGGATGTTTGCCTTTCAAACACAAACTCTGCAACTTAGTTTAACTGCATCCAAGAAATAACAAAGTTACATAGTCTGCTTCAAAAGAACAATAAGCACTTTCCCATAGTAATCAAATCCTGTCTGCTAAAACAACTGGCCCATACACTGGAAGTCAGGAAAGTCACGAAACATCATTACGGTTATAGTGAATTGGTTGTACGAATTTATATACCTATATTTACCCTTTGACAGCCAATAGGACGATAAAATAATGAAAAAGTAATGAGAAGGAAGGGAAGGAAACTCATTCTATAGTTTTTTTGATAATAGTAATCTAATTTCCCTGCCACTCTGACTGATTGCAATCAGCGAGGGTCCTTCGCCTCTGTATTGGGTCTGAGGAAAATGCTGCTGAAATCTAATTGAAAGGCTTTGTGTTGCGTTTGCATGAGCCGGTCCACTTTACTGTTTATTGCCGAGCTGACTGACTGTGCTCATGTCTGTGTCATCTCTCGCTTTCTCTCTGCCCTTTCCGCCCTTTATTCTGTGACTCCGTCTTGCCCTGCTGCCAGAAAGTTTTCTTTGTTAAAGTACAAAGTCCCCCAGTAAATGCCTTCCAAACCTTTTTTTAGAGGCACACTAATCAACAAAAAGGCCTGGCAAACATTTTTTATAAAAAGGAAACAAAAAGTTTACTCATTCAAAACTAAAGAAAGTTCCCCTTTTCAATTAGAAAGTGGAGTTAGTCAACAGTTGTTTAACAGGAAGAAAAACAAAATGAAAAATCACTTTGCTTTATCACACTTACAGCTTCCTTAGCCAGCTCAGGAACTAGTTAATGAGAAAGTCAAGCTCATTGCTGACGCTATGTGATAAGTTTCACATAAAGTAGGCACAGTAAAGGCTTCACAAACACATCGTTGGGGTCAACACATTTTTCTAAGAATGTCAAGTCTTTAAAATTTGTAATGGTTCCAAAGTTGTTTGTAATGTATGCAAAATGAACGACATCTATACATAACATGATGGCTAATAACTGTCACAATTACGAAAAAGTAATTCAATATACCCATCACAGCTAAAATGTCAACCATATCCTGGGGGGGTTTTCTCTCTCTCAGGAAATTAACACTGGCTCCTATAAATCCAGACATTGTAATTAGACAAAGATACAACTGACTCCCATAAATCCAGAGGTTTTCCTGTCAGGAGAGGGGCACACTTCCTGTCAGAGTAACAGAGGAGGTCAGAGGTCAGACAGGAAGGTCAGCAGTCTGTTTCCCATCAACACCCATCAGCTTGGTGTCTCCCTCTGCATTCACTCTGTAATCTGTTTCTGCAGAATTATTTCATTCTATTTTCAATCAGTTCCTGAAACTGCATGTCTGATTTTGGGCATTTTGTCCTCCTCCCCCTCTCTGCTGCTCACTCTCCATCTCTTGTTGCTCCTCTCCCGCTGACATGCTCTGCCTTCAGTCCCCTTAGGCTTCCACACACCAGAACAGACCTGACTATATCACCCATTCAGCCTCCCAAATCAAATTACCATGGACAAAACAGAGTAATAAAAAGTAATGGCTTGTTATACGAGGTACACACTCAAAAGCAGAACAAGTCCTTCAGCACTCTGATCCACAATATTCTGTTTGTTACTTACTTACCTAATTCCAGCTTCCTTTAAATGAATTACAGGTTTTCAAATATGGTAGAAAGCTGGAAATGACTTGGGAATAAATAATTGTACCACACTAGAAAATACATTAACCTAGTACTTACATTACCTATATGTCGATTACTTGTTTTATCTAAACAATTCATTTTTACAGAAAAAAATATATATATTCAAGTTCTTTTTTTTTTTTTAAAAGTGAAAGTGGGTGATTGTTGTCTGCTTGTTGTTAATATGAGGACAGCTGTTTCTCAGGCCAGCTTAGGTGAGCCTCTGCTGCCCACACCATGCGTCTGCAAACATACCAGTACAGCGAGCTGAGCTGAACACACTCCTATGAGCCTGAGATGAAGTTGTCGCTAACTTCAGAGCTTCTCTTTAATCAGTCTATCCAAAATATTGATGTTGATGCATTTTCAGGGCCAATATCGATTAGGCCCATGGAATGAAAACTACTCTAGAGCTTGTACTTCACTTTGGACTTTTGTGCCAAGGTTCAAGACGCACAACTTCACCTGCAGTATTTCACAGGGGTGTAAGAAGGAGGAATGGTAAGAATTTCAGCAAGACTTAAATCATAAAAATCAACTTTATTGTCTGAAACTTGGAACAACAACAAGTGAACTTTAATACTACTTAAGTGAACTTTAATTGATTGTCTTCCACAAGCAATGCTCAGGATATGTATAAGGATGCCTGTGTGTGTGTGTGTGTGTGTGTGTGTGTGTGTGTGTGTGTGTGTGTGCGCGCGCGCAGACATGTTTGAATGGAATGTGTCATTGAGAAATGGGTTTTCTAAGCAGGAACAGACCTGTCATTGTTTCCCTGAAACCACTATCTGCTTTGTCTCGGTGTTTAGTCATCTTATCTGCAGCTGCTCCTTTAACTTTGGACCGTAAACATGGGCTTTATGAAAGAATTTGCTGTTGTCAATGTTGAGATGCCTTTTTAAATAGTTATTCAATAGTAATGATTTAAGTCCTGTATTAAATAGGTCAAGGAGTAATCCACTTTTATACATTGTCAAAGTAAACATAAAAAGTTTAACAAACTAATAAAATAATAGGCTGTTTAGTACAATCAAACTGTACAACCTAATGTATGCAGATTTAGGTATTTTATGAATGTCACTAAATGATGTTTTTTATTTATTTTTTCCTGTCATCCTCCCACTCCTGACTCATCCTTGCTTGGTTTGTTTATTTTTTCTCACTTTGTTCTGGCATCCAGCAGTGTGCTGACACATGCACACATTCTGTTGTGCCACCCAAAAACATTGCTTAGCACCGCGGGGGGATTATTATGAGGCCCTCCACCGTTCAGTGCCGAGTTCACAATGTAAGAACAATAAGATGTGAAAATCTACGACATAAAAAGTATTTCTTTTTTTATTTGACATAAACTTAAAATAACTGTGGAAGGGGTTGGCTTTCTCATTTAAATACTATCTCTGTGCAGTTTGTGTTTGTGTATCTCTGCTCAGACACATTCAGTATCTGTGGACACAGTATTTGCAAGGTCGCTGTGTATAAATGCACCACAGCTTTTTAAGACAAGCCGTCTTCAAAGAAGACACAGTAGTTTGTCCTGGTATATATATATAACAAAGATTTCCAAATACCATTTTAAAAAGAAAGACCTGGACATGGATTCAAAAGACTTAGATATGCCTGGCCTGCTCTTCACATCTTCTATTTTTCTGCACCTTGGCCCGGAGCACAGACTGGGGGAATCAGGAAATCTGGCTCATGGTGTACCCACAGAGGACCAGTGTTGTGCTCATATTCATTTTATCTGCTTTGAACAATGAAGACTGCGCCTTAACTGGAGTAGTTCCTGAGCTCAGTGTTAAACTCCCAGATAACAGGAGTAATGCTGAGACAACAGAGGTCACTCAGGGAGCTTTGTCCACCTGACCTTTCAGACAAAGTCAGTGATACAAGAGAGGAGTCCATGCACGCTCATTCAATATTTTGGAAATTAGTGCAAGAATGTATTAGGCCAAGTTTAAGTGAAACCTGAGCTGTTGGACTCACTGTAATGAAATTACAAAGACGAGAAGGCAACAAAAGGGGTCTGTTGACAGTTACAGAAACAAATTAATGTCTTGGTCATATTTTGAGACATAATAGTACACATATACAAAGGAGCACCCTACACAAGCACATGGTGTTAACTTAAGCTAAACAACCCTGGAAATGCACTCATTTTGTGTAACCATAGCACAGATTGGCTTTCCATTTTGTGCATGCAACTTCAGATGAGCCACAGATTGTTATCTAGAAAGAAAAAAGCAAAGCTCCTAATTGTGGCAGATGTGTGTGCTGTAATTTCAGCGCACCAATGGAAAAGTGAGAAATAGCCCACTGAGTTTAGAGCAGGTGTGTGAGTGAGTCCTTCCAGCTCTATGAGCACAGAGAGCTGAGGACATCCGACTGAAACTGTGAGTCTTTAGGCTGTTGGGACGTGCGCAACCACACACACATGCATGCACTCAC
>JAOWBC010001486.1:15150933-15164141 GCA_028566105.1 Hypoplectrus providencianus
CTGAGGACATCCGACTGAAACTGTGAGTCTTTAGGCTGTTGGGACGTGCGCAACCACACACACATGCATGCACTCACACAAGCACACACACGCACACACACACACACAGACAGGCTGAGTCACTGGTCTGTTCCTGTGGAGTGCTGATAACAGCGTTTGCTCTGGGGCCTCTGGAGCAGGGAGCAAGTGTGTGTGCGCCTGTCCATGTGTGTATTTTTTGGTGTTGTCCTTCATGTGTGCAGAAGTAGTCAAGATTGAGCAAAGGATAGACTGAAAGAGAGAAAACAACAGACAAAAGAGCAGACATACTTTTAAGTGTGTATACGTGCTTGTGTGAGGGAGAACGGAACACATTCATTAGTCTGAGTGTCTTTTTGTGTGTGTATGTGTGCTTTCTTACATAAAACAGGAGCAGAAGAAATCTTTAAAGTGGCTTCTGTCACGCAGGATCAGAGATTGTGTGGTGAGGGAGACAGAGGGAGAGAGATGGAGGTAGAAAAAGATGTGGAACTGGAAGAAAGAACATAGTGACGCAGAGAGATGGAAACGAACAGAGGAAAAGAAGAAACGATCAAGATGTAGCAAATGATTGCAAGAGAGAAATTTGACACTGAATCAGACATTGGAGAAAAGGTGAGTTTTTTAAAGTCTTTGCAGCACCCAGCACTGCCCACCATTTCAACAGCTCCTTCCGAGATGAAGTTTATTTGCTCACAAGCCTCCTAGAACTAAATAACAAAACAATACCCCATAAAACCTGGACACAGAGAGCTGTGAAACTGACACATTTTCTCCTCCACACTCTAATTTCATTCATTCGTGTTGAGCCTATGCCTAATCGAATTATTTATGTATCCCGTTCATTACCTACATGTGCTTTTCAGGGTCAAGTGGGGCTGGTACCTATCCCAGTATGCAATGGAGGACATGTAGGGTACACCTGGGACAGGTTATAAAAAAAAACAACTAAATAAATAAATAATCATACCTTTGTTGATACACTGTAAAGTGTGTAAACCTTGTGCTGTCTACTTATGGCACCTATCAGGTCTGTTACTGTCCCCTGCCACCTGTCTCCCTGAAGGTCAGCATAAGCGAGATGTCAGTCAAATCACACTTTTATGATTGCAAGTCCATATGCAATAGCCTGAAACACATTTAACACCTGTGCTGTGGAAATGGCAACATAAAATACAAAGTGTGCTCACAGAGTGGGTTAGGGGCAGCTACTGCACAGACCCTGACTGTGTTTGAGCAGACTTATGATTTTTTTTTTTTCTCTTCTCTTCTCTTTTTGAATCAGGGAAATGTTGGCTTTGTATTGACTAGAGCTGCACCATTAATGAACATTTTGAACAAAATTGCAATATGGAGTGCAACATCTAAATCACAGGAAGGTGCAATATATGTTAAAGGCAAAATATGCATCAACATACCATTCTGAATTAATTATTGTGGTGCTGCTTTGTCCCAGACTGCAATTGTTTTCCACAGATTTAAGAAAACGATATATTTTTGATACAAAAAAAAAAAAGAGAATTGAAGTCCCTTCAGTATTATCATACCACAAATGCAATAGCAGCCCAAATAACAACATTTAAATATTAGCATGAACCTCCACTAACCTTTGCAGTATCACTGTTAATCAATCAAGACCCCAGATATTATTTTAAGATTGCTCAGTCATCCTACGTGTGCAAACAAGGATGAGAGGGCTAAGACAGTATCACCAAATTTCTCCAAAGTTGACCTCATGCAATATGAAAATTCACCCCTTAGCTCACATAGAATAGAAGTGAACTGGACAATGTCAGTTTTTAGGAAGTTTAAGGTATTTCCAATTAATTTTTAATAACCATGTATAGTACATGTATCTCCACTGAGTTTCTATATAACTAAGCAAATGAAAAGAGAGGGATTTGAAGAAAAGTGGAGGTAAAAAAGCTGGAGAAATTGAGACAGACAGCCCTCCATGAAAGGAGATGAGTGGAGTTCCCTTGGGAAAAGTCTCATCTACCACTTCAGACAACCTAAGATGATCCCCTCTAAAGTATCAAGGCACAAGCCCACGTTCTCTCCTCTCTCCTCTTCCCCTCTCCTTCTCTTCAGGTGGACTTGTGAGCAATAATTTACAGTCCCACAACAATTGTGGGAGGAGTACCTCTCATTGCAATAAGCACTCACCTCTGTGGCTGGTTCATGCTTCCTGTGTGGGAGCTGCTGACGTGGGTGTTCACTCTCAAGATGACCATTTGCCTGAAAACGACTTTATTTTTGAGCAATGTATGAAAATAAAGTTTCCAAGCCCTCCCCCTAAAAACAACAAGTTGGTAACCCCACAAGAACAGGCCAGTAGTTTGAGTTTCTCTGCACTGCGTTATTGTACGTGTTTGAGAAAGAGTGGAAACAGTGCAGGTCAACTTCAAGCTGCTATGAGATGGGTTTGCCAAAACTACTAGAAAGGGCACTGTGTTGAGTAATGAAACAGAGATGGAGACGGAATAAGTCAAAATAATTATGTCATCATCTTTATAGAATTTTCTATTGGTCTTTTGCTTTTTTAAAATTGTGTTTTCTAAGAAGATGTAGGGAGTGTAACTATAACTACAGTACACAACAAAGCAAGAATGGAAAGGAACATATTTTTGTGTTTTTATTTGTATGCATATTTGCGAAATGCTTTTAGGCACAAAGAGTGCCTTTGTTTACAGATTAGCTGAAAATATGCAAATACAGCAAATATTATCGCCTCATTCTACCTTTGCTGAACCTGATGTGTCTAAATATGGAGCTTCAACTTTCTATCACTCACGGCAACAGTACCTATATCTAACCTCCAAAACAAACAGTTGCTACTGCGCGTCTTGGCTAGCACTTTGGAGCACCGCTGCCTGAGGAGCCGTGCAATTGAATGCATAAAAACTTATTGTCCTGGAAACTTTTTTTTTTCCCTTTTATTTCAATCTGTCCCTCTTTCAGTTTCTTTTCCCAGGAAAGATACGTCGTCACATTGCCCAAAAAACTTGTCAGTTGCATCACAGCTTTAGTGCTCCAAGGCAGTACAGCCTGAGGGGTTATTGCCAATGTGTTGCATTAATTACAAAGCAAGTTCTTGGTGTCCATGCAAATTTTACTGTGTGCTGTCTCGTTTGCATCCTTTGTTAGTAAGTATGTCAAACAGGAGGGTTGCCCAAAAAGTTGTCTTTGAGATAAAAAAAAAAAAAAATACATGAGGTTGTGTTGGAATAAAATTTGAGGTGTGGTTGAAAACTTGTGAGGGTTTACACCTTCATAATGTAGGACCTGTGTTTCATTTTGGTGCCGTGGTATAAAATATACCTAAAAATCTTTATTTGAATTCAGTCCTCATCCTCAGCATTGCCCCATGCTGCCCTTTCCTTTCACTCTTCACTTTACACCATACTGAAAAAAGCATTGCTTAAAAGATTCGTGCATTCAGGTTAATATAATGACCCTCGATGATTTTTACCTGTGGTACTTAATTTGCTGCCCTTCTTGTTGTGCAGTCCATCTCAAAATAACCACCGTTATTGCTGTCTTTGGCAGTGAACTCCACCTTTCCACCACCTCCCCGACATAAGACTTAATTAACTTCACCTTCATCAGTCTCCTTTTAGTTTTTTTTCCCTTCTCTCCAGTCCACTAAATTTCACCTTTCTCCACCTCATTCTCCTTGCTTCTTTCTTTTCATTTCCCCTGCTCACTCTTTCTGCAAGCACATTTAAAAAGTATTTGGTTTATAATAAATAAATTAATCAGAGAAGAATAGAAGCTACAGCTATGGCTTAAAGCGCTGCATGATTTATGAACTGCAAACTTCACAGCCACCTTCATGGTTCACGATCTCTTTGTGAACCATCCGCCTTTTTACACCCCTTATTTCTTTCATAAAGAGTCTATGGAAAGTGTGCCAATTTAACGAAATTGCTTGTTTTCATAAGCAGAGGCTCGTGCCTCATGTAGTTGACAAGGTTTTGCGTGAGTTGCACTGCAAATTGTGTATAACTGATGAGATTCTTTCATGTGTTTGGAACATTAAATACACTACGATAAAATATGACACCTTCATGCTGTGAGATGCTATAACAAAGCCACAAAGCTTTTACCGTACTGTAGGTTACATACATCAAAGCTGTTTTTTGCTTAAATGTGTTCATGCTTGGTAGGACGCAAATCTCGTTATTTCACATATGGTTTGAATAATCCATTACAAATGTGTTTCTATCATAAAACGGTACATGGCAAACATCAAATGTAGGCATCCAAAGATGCCTTTTTACCGTATGTAAAAGCTACTTTTCATGTCAGATATAATGAATAGGCAGAACGAATAGGCCGGGCTTATTTTTCTTTAGAGATAAGAACCCCTATATGATCGTAGAAATGAACAGTATAAAGATCCTCCTCCACAGGATACAGTGCAACAAGCTTATGTTAAAAGCTTGTGTCATAGATATTTACCATAGTTTCTATCCTGTTTTTCCTCATTGCCTTTCACAATATGTATAATAAATAACCTATGATTGTCTTTCTGCTTTTTCTACAAGGGGGCCAATTCAGAGAGTCAGCCAGAGAGCAGCGACCCTGGAACTGGTATGGATTCAGGACAATCCACCCAAGGGGATGCAAGATTTTTCTGGTTGAAGGTCAGGTTCTACTCACAGCACAATGCTGCTGCTGCATCACACATCTCTGATTCATTCGCACAAGTACTGTTTTATAGTATATGAGTGGTATATTCCAAGCAGAAGCACATACATTACCTAGTTTCCTCAGAAATTCTTCATCCTGATTTAGTGTGAATCAGCAGTGCAGTTATCCAGCTTTCATGATCCCCGAATTCCGGAGCAGCACTGCTTTTCCACCTTGTTAAAAGGGTTCTCCAATGCACAGAGTTTCTCTGATAACCAACACTCTCCGCTCCCTTTAGGCAGAGTGCGTGAGTGTGTGTGTGTGTGTGTGTGTGTGTGTGTGAGAGAGAGAGAGAAGCAGGCAAACATCCAAATGTGTTCCTCCGTCAAAGGTAATGAAAGGAGCCCCGTATTCTTTGATCACGCGGCAAGGGCATCAAGCCTGCGTTAGATTTCTGAAATATCTCAGATGCTCAAAGCCTTATCTGTTTGCACACACACACACATACACACACCTATCCACACATTCTTTTGGGGATGTCATGGGCTCACAAATGTGCATGTAAATAAATCCAGCACATAAACACACATTGCATTGAGGAGCAGAGACACTTTCAGTGCTGTCAAAAGCAGAAACAACATCTCAGACTGCAGAGATAAGTAGGCAAGGCAGGGTTGATTTCTATCACTTTTCCAAATGATGTTGACACCAACAAAAAGCCGCCTGTCTCGCCTTCTCCTTTTATCCCACTACACCGCCTTCATCCTTTTCTCTCACTTATCTTCCAGGTTAAGAATCTTCTAGTGGAATATTTCATCTTGTTATTTGTGCGCCCTATTTCCCTCTAATTTTGAAGTCAACTCTCCTGCAAAACTCAAGACGCTCACTGACATTTTGTGTAAATAACCAAAACACAATTTGAGAGATACCATGGAGTATTAGCAATACACAACATTTTTGTTTCCATTTGGAGTTTCCTTTTTCCGAGGCAGTTGTTGAAAGGCTGTATTAACTATCAGCGAGAGTTGTCTTTTCTTCTTCTCTGTTGATTTTTTTTCTGAATTGATCTATTTTCCTTTCTCTAACTCCCGTATCCTCTACCAGCGGGGGGGCCTTTCAAACACACTAAGCCACAGCAGCATGTTTGGGTTGGAGATGGGTGTACGGCCCTGGATGGACCCTCAGCCATCACACAGTGAAGGAAAAATGTGTGGACAGAGATGAAATGCTGCAGGGATAATTTTACTTAATTATTAAATGCTACAATATTACTGCGACTTCAAAGGATTAGTTTTACATTTTGAGAAATATACTTATTCCCTCTCTTGGCAATAGCTTGATGAAAAGATTAATATCACTCTCATGTCTCGAGCTTCATCCAGCAGCTTAGCCTAGCACAAAAACTGGAAATAAGAGAAAACAGCTACTCTGAATGTATTTGAAGGAAATAAAATCCACTCATCAGAACCTCTAAAGACTACTAAATAACATGTTAAATCCCATGAAATTCATCTGAAAACTGTAAACATGTCAGGTTTTACACTCAAAGCTAGACTTTGAATCCTATATGGTTTAATGGAAATAAATAGTTTAGTTAGTAATAGTTTAATATTTTACAATTGGACGGAAGGGTGGAGATGACTGAGGATCCACTGTTAGATGCATACCCGGATTTATCATCTATTTTACTTAATATGGCACCGCAATTAAAAAAAAGAGAACTTCATAGTGCATGGAAGAACTTAAAAATATCAAATGAAACCATACACCCTTGAGAAAAAAAGTTTACTGAGGTAATCGGAGAGAAAAAGAGCTGCTGTCTTATGGACTTCTTTTTGAAACCAGTTGTGTCTCCCCCTGTTGGCAATTATAAAAAATACAGGTGTCAAGCATTTCGAGTTGGCTGCACTTTACAAGCCTAAAGGTAGCTGCTAGCTTTTAAGAGTCAGGTAAGATCTTCTCCTTTGTTGTTAATCTTAAACTGAGCTGAGCTAAATCTGTTTAAAGTAAACTTTATACAAACAAAAAGATGAAGATCTTCTTATCCAACTCAGAAAGTGAACATTACCAACTAAATCAATGGTCGCTGTTTCTAACTTGAGGAGAGGCCTATGAAATTACAACAACCTTCAACACCCAAACTAACCCCAAGAAATAACATTCGTTTTTGAATAGATTCAGAGGTGGATTATTCTCTTTGACGTAACGTCTGAAAGTCACAATCTGTAATAGTCGCCGTAGCTCAGCACGATGAAGTCAAAGTCTGCTCCTTACTTCTCCTCTCGGACATGTTATTAAAAAAAAAGAAAAGAAAGAGAAAGATGTTGAAAATGAACCCATTAACTCAACAGCACATTACCCACATCACAGTGTCTGCAAGAGGAGGAGAGGAAGGGAAAGTGGAGGGATGGTGGGAAGTATTTACGGTGAAGAAGCCGAAAGGCAATACTGTAAATCTGGAAAAAAACTGTGTTGTGAAGGAGGCTGGGGGGAGTTATGGAGAGAGATGGATGAGAGAGGGCAGAGGAAAGTGGAGGAAGAGGAGAGCAAGAGAGATAGATGGGAGAGAGTGTGTTTGGGAAGCAGGTAGAGGACAAGAAGGAAAGGTTGATGTGGACATATAATGGCTGATGCTCAAATTTTAGTGGAAAGCTACAGATCAGTGGACTGATTGTAAGAGGTTTGGGATTTGATCCCTTGCCGAGTCACTTCAGAGTCTTAAAATCTGGGACTCTCTGGCCGGCACACAGTGTTAAAGGAGGTGTTAAAGGAGAGCTAAGCCTCTCTGAGACACTGGCTTCCTGTCCAGAGGGCTGCCTCACGCCATAGAAATGGGAAACAAGATCCCGGCTTGTGACGCAACACGGCTCGAGTAAAGCATACACATTCTGGAAAACATTGTGCAGGGGCTTGTTATGAATGGTTTCCTTTAAATGCCCGTGAAATCAGGATGACAGAGGAAGGAGGGAGTTGAGTGGGAGTTAGCGAGGGGGAAAAAGGGACGGAGATGTGTAGGCGGAAGCAAGGACAGGACAGGAGAGAGGAGAGGAGCACGATGAAGGAGGGAGAGAGGGAGTTATAGGTGGGCAGATGGAGAAAAGACAGGAGAAAAAACGGTGGAGAAAGTCGCAGAGGAGAGAGGAGGAAGGAGAGAAAAACAGAGTGAGAGACAGAGAGAGAGAGAGAGAGAGAGAATACAGAGCTGTAGCCTTGCTCCAGGCACCACATTTCTGTCAGCAATGGCATCTTTATCTGCCAAATGCACTTTTGATGCCTCGCCACATATGTTGCCGTAAATTACTTTTAAGACCCATATTAAAGCGACTGAGATGGGGACCGGAGTGCGGTGGTTTCGCCCTGGGTCTTTTTTAATGGAGGTGAGATAGGGGAAGATTTCTGGCACCAGTTTGTCCCGGGTGTGTTACTTACTCTGGTCATTGTTTTCCTTGCATTCTTTCTTATCTCTCCTGTTACCTTATAGCATATTCTTTCATCCATCTCTTCATTCTCTTCCCCTCACTCCCTCCTCCCCCCCTTGTATATGATGTCCTCTTTTAGATACATTTCACTCAAGTTCTCCTGTTCCCCGCCCTTCCTTTTCGCCTCCTTCCATCCATGCATCTCATATGTCCCTCCTCCCCTTGCCCTACATGCTAGACACTTGGTTTATCTATGTTTTAGAGGTAATGGCTGGAAAAAGAAGAAAGAGAGACATTTGAAAGTTTTTTTTTCAATTATGAAAAGAAATAGTTGATTATATTACTTTGTAGGAAAGGAAAGGAATGGCCTGTTCCTGATATAAAACGTTAGTGGGACAATGCAGGGCGGTCATGGCCTCTTCTCCAAACTTCTTTGTCACTTCTGTGCCACCCAATGTAGCCTCAAAATCTTTCTGATGTTACACGAGAGAATGGTTGATGCTTGATGGTACCCACACCAGATATGTGACTGATTTTAGTTCGACTTAATAAAATGTTTTCTGGTTTTCCCTCTAGTTATTTACGCTTGTCTGCTGCTCTGCTCTGACTCTATGTGACATCTGATGGACAGAAAGTTTTATTTGTTACTGTAGTAATGCTTACAGCTAACTGCTGCTAATGCTAGCCTGCCATGGCTGCTCATAGCTGAACTGGTCTTCTTGCTATTGGACTAATCAGCAACCTGGTGGGCTCCCTGTTGCGTCATTGTACTAACTGGATGTTTGGCTGTGGTTGAAAAATGTTCAACCTTCTTGTTTTTTGTCTTAAGTGATGTAATCATAATAAATTCTTTAACAGGGCAGCACTTCTTGGCTCATTCATTCATTTGTTTCAGATGTATTCCCTGATAATAACAATATATCAAAACATTAAAAAATCCTTCTTGTGATATTCAGGTTTTATTCTTTATAAACATTAGATAAAGCACCCAGACTACAGGAGTAATTATTAATGCTTCATGGAATGGGACCAAAAGGGTTATTTTTTATTTTTCCTGATTTGGAGTCTATCAACTGCAGGAAATATTCGAACATCCAGATCTTAACAAAATTCAGGACAGACTTGTGGTACCAGGCTTTATGAGGAAGTTGTATGTCATCTAAGAACTATTCAAAAATAATTTTTATTTCTATGCATGATTAACCCCAGGGGTATGATGCACTGTAGTGTAGTACATTTACACCTTTCTCCATCTGTAAGCATCATTTCTACACTCCCTCTGTGAGAAATCTATTAGTCAGTCACATTTCTACCACTGTTTTACTTTACAGTGCAAGCCACCACAATAGCTGAAGGCCGGGGTATTTTTGTAATTTTATTTTTGACTTTCTTTTACTTTATGTTCTGTTTACATTCTGTAATCAAGTGTGATAAATGTTAAATTAATGACTACAGTACAGTTTCTCTTTTATTTCAATATTTTACTTCATGTTAAAAAGGTAAATCAATTCTGCAATAAAAATTAACAGCCCATTTAATCACTAGAAACACATTTGGCAGGCTATTTTGCTAACAGTCTCATCATTTGAATCCCATTCTCTTGTTTTGTGAGATACAAAAGTATTAAATGTTTGTTTTAGAGTATATGGGAACTCACTAATGGAATGTTTTCAGCCCCTCCAGCAATTGTGGGGTTATTAGTATGGCAGTACTGGTAGGTGCCGTGGTAATTTCAACTAGTGGCTTCTGTCTTTCTGCAGACTTAACACTGCAATCTGTGGACACAACAACCACAGCGTGCTCCAGAGCTTTTTTAAAATGTGGCAATAAAAAAAGAAAGAAATCACTCCACTGCTCCACTGCTTTTATAGTGGATGTTAGGCCAATCTGGAACATTTCCGGTATTTATAGAAACAAAGTCATTATACTATTCTTGTGCTGTGGCAATGCAATTTAACAGCAAGCTTAAGCTCATCTAACAAATGACATGAAGTCACGACTCATCATGGTCTTTTTTTTTTATTCCATTCCAAACTTTGCAAATAAACACTAAATATACAAAAGCATGATTCAACACACAACTGCAACATTCTTTTAGATCTAAATTTCTACTGTAACTTTCTCAGTAAAGGAAACATCCACCTTAATAAGACTGACAAAAAGATAAAGGGAATTTTCACAACATATCTAATCTTAAAGAAATAAATAAACATCCATGCAAAGACATGATGGTAACAAATTTCTCAGCAAGAGAAAATGGATGAACAGTTCTTTTAACAGCTGCTTTGCAATTTATCAAAACAGCAGCAGAAATTACCAAGTGGATGAAATACCCTCCACTTGACATTAGTCATGTGTCATGTCTAAATTGAATTTCTAATCTTTTCTAGACAGGGAAGGGAAGAGAAGAATGCCTGTGGTAGACCTTATGTAACTGTTGCGCAATCCTTTCATTACATTGACTTGCATTTTGCAGAACTGCCCATCAGAAGCATTAAAGGGCTCTGCGATGAGTGCCACAGGCCGCTCATTTCCCAGCTGCTTGTATGTTTCCACACGGAACGAGGTCTCCTGGGTGGATGTCACATTGGGTTTTCTTTCACCTGAGCGGGAACTCAAATGTAGGGAGGTTGTCAAGTCTTCTCTAATACAGGAACTCTTTCCATTTCAGTTGAAAGGCTTGTTTTTAGTTTCCCATGAGAGGGGCACACTGGCCTTTTATATGAGCAGCATTGAGAGATGAGTGAGGGTCAGCAAAGACAGGGACAATGAGTCTTGCTTTGAATATAATTAAGATTCAGGCCAGCTTGCTTTCTGAGAAATGTTTTGCTTTCTACAGTTGAAGTGTGTCTTTCTTTGGGCAGGTGACATCACTCAATCGGGATTCCCCCGCACAGTGTGTGGCTCCCTGCTCCTGGATTTCTGTAGCCAGCGGCATGTTTTAACATAATTCTGGTCAGAGCTGCCCCTTGATGGAAAGGTTGCCCTGCAGACCACATGCTGTCAGGTGGGCCACTGCTAGCTGGGCTCTCCCGTATACTGCCTCCAACTGAGGTTGCAGCTGGAGAGAGACAAACAAAAGCATGGCACATTTATTTCAATCACTGCAATACAGCTTGATTTGCACTTGCCTCTCGGCCCTTAGGGCTGGTGCATCACAGTGTTGGCCGGCCTGTTTTCTATTTACTGCTTTGTGCTCCCTTATAAAAAGTCTCCATCTAATGAGACTGAATGACACTTTTTTTCCACAGGTGGGTATAAGTGACTGTAAAGCACTGTGATATTTCATCCATTATACCAAGCTTTATTTGTCATCTAAACATGAGTGGCATTCTGAAACTAAACTGAAAATTCTGAACACATAGTTAAAAACTGTAAATCTAAAAATATTATATTAAATGAATCCCTTTTTCAAAATAACTAACTACTGAACAGCAGCTGGTTGCATCCAGCAGCGTCATCAGGAAAACTAGAGCAGTGACAGCAGTGACAGAGGAAAGAAACAGCTGAACAGGTTGTGTTCTGTCTTTCTATTGTCTTGTGCAACGCATCATGTCTGACTTGATGTGTTTGTCTTTTCACCTGGGATTTATATGCATTAGCGTCATAACATTGGAATAATGATTTCTTTTTATCCCCCAAGGTTATTCGAATGAATGAACCTCGCTGTGATTTCAGATGCAAAACCTTCTTGGATTAGTACTCTCATTCCTAAATACTTTATACATGCAGCCTCTGGGATTTATAGAAGCAGTGTAGGGGAAGAGAAACAACTGCAGTCCAGCCTTTCCCTTCCTCCGACCATTCCTGGGAGGCACCTTTGATTATGTTATAATTCTTTCTTTCTCTCTGTCTCCCTCATTGCCCTTTGTCTTGAGTTGTAAATCCCTAATCTACAAAACATGCTTAACTTTCCAGGGGGCAGTGCTCATACAGGCATCAATGCAGCAGAATCTTCTCATGTGGTCTTCTGTTTATTCCTTTGTCTCTCTTAGAACACGCTTTGTTGAATTTCTTCTTTATAGATCGTGTTGGGTTCGAACCTTTTCCTGAACAGCGTCAGTCGTGCATCATTCCATCAGTATTTTTAAATTCCTCCGATTACAGTTTTGTTTGTCACAGCACACCATAAACTGTGAAAGTACCTTGTGAAACTACAAGGTTAATGTTTCATTCAGAAGTTTTTGTTAAATTGAATTAGTCCAAGAGCTGACCCTAAAATTGAAGCAATATGCTACTTAATTCCTAAATACGTCGTCAGTCTATCGCAGGACAGACATGTAGACAACCATTCACGCTCTCATTCAAACCTACAGGCAATTTAAAGTTACCAATTAAACCTACGCTGCATGTTTTTAGATGAGAGGGAAGAAGCCCTGATGTAAAACAGAGCATGTGATATAAACATTTATGGCATCCTCATCCACTGTCTATATGTTCGTTAAAACTATAGATGAGGGGGAAAATGTGCATCTTTAATTTTGGGGAAAACATACCTTTAAGACCAGGGATTAAGTACCTGACCATCCTCTAAAAACTTTATATTTTGCCAATTAAATCTCCCTGTGTCCACCCTTCAATGTCATATTCATATTAAATTAAATTTGGATGTGGATTGGAAAGCAATGCTTCACTTCACACACAAAGAATAAAAATCAGTCCAAAATATGGCACCGCAGAGCTCAGTTGGCTGGGCCATGCTATTTTGATTCTGTCTCTATATTTGCCTTGAAATTTGTCAAACATGTTTTAAATTCTTGACAAATATTTCCTAACGTGTAAGTGCCAGATGAAAAGACATTGTCTGTGAAAACCTCCACAGCCTAGCGGTTTACAGGCTACGCCAGATTGATGATGTTCAAACAGCAGCTGAAAGAGCTGTGAGGGATTTTATAAAGAGCTCAGGGGGTGACAGCTGAGTCGAGCTGACACGAACCCTGACCTTACACCTCTTTAGAATGTCAGCAAGGACGCACATGTGCACACGCCGACACACACAGACATGCCAGGCCCTGTAACGCTTAAATACACATGTGTCGAAGCTCTCCGGATTCTTGCCTCATTTTGTCTCGCTCCCGCACACACACACACACACACACACACACACACACACACACACACACACACACACACACA
>JAOWBC010001486.1:15164241-15175982 GCA_028566105.1 Hypoplectrus providencianus
TCATTTTGTCTCGCTCCCGCACACACACACACACACACACACACACACACACACACACACACACACACACACACACAGACACAGTCTTTGAAGGCCGCGGCAGTAGCCACTAATGTGTTGCAGAGTCCCAGTAAGTAGCTGCAAACTGTTTTCTTTCATCTTCAGGGGAATAGATGAGGAGATAGAAGGACGGGGATGGAAATCATCAGGCAACCAGACTGCCATCACATGAGCAACCCTTATCTCCAAAAAGCCAGGTTTTCAGAAGCTCCCTTGTTTTCAGATGAACAGCAGCAGGTTATTCATTTATTTATTTATTTATTTATTGTGTCTGTTTCTGACTGGGTTTAAAAAAAGTTTTCATGAAGGAAAAGTGTTATTAAATACAGCATATTTGGAGCAATGTCAACTTTAAAATCACAAGAATAACATAATAAATTCACTTTTAAGAATATATTTATTTGGGTTCCTGGAATGCAAAATATGTAAATATTGTGTTTACTGTTTATTAGCCCACTGAATAATCCATGACATAAAATTGGTCTTCACATTTGTGTCAGCCAGAGTAGGTGAATAATAATATGCCTCTTTAAATCTTGAACTTTATCACCTGCCATTACTTGTTATTGTTTGTGAGAATCAGTATCTCCATTGAGATGTACTAAATAAATTGTAGGTAAAAGCATTAATGCTTATAGGAAAAAATTTTCCTGAAGGTTTGAGATGAACAGACAGGGAGCTGGGAGCAGTTTTGATAAGTGACTATAGTTGGGAATGACCTGCTCTATATAGTCATAAAACATGACGTAGCTATCTTGGACCAAACAGAGGCAACAGTCAACACAACTTTTTATTTATTTATTTATTTTGTGGATGCATTTCTCAAACATGAACACAGGTGTGATTTAGTGGGACCTGCCATTCCTACCCCATTAGTTTCAATAGAAATGACGCAGTTTGGCACCAATACAAAATTTGAATGCTGTAACAATGACGTAATGACCCTTTCTCTTATAAATTACTTGCTTGTGCCCGACTGCTAAACGAAGCAGGATAGATCAGCTAATTGACAAAAAGCAAAGTTATGCTGCTTCAGAGTTGAACCTCTGCTGGTCAGATGCCAGAAGATCCAAACATTTCATGTTCACCAGAAATGGCTTTCCTTTTTAAGACAGACATCACATGTCATATGTACAGTAAATGCTATTTTCTTAATATCTTATTACTATAAGCCATTAAAGAGCTCATCATCATGTGTTGCAGTTTCCTTATCACTACTTAGTCCAAACCAGACAGCACAGACAGACTGTTGTAATGTATTCAGTGGAGACATCAGTAAGTGTTCTCAATCGATCATAAAAGAACATCATCTGACATTCTTCATTTAGACTAATCTCTGCTAAAACATTCTCCTCACACATGGACCAAGCACTTCTACACATATACATAAATGCACTCGCCTCTTATCATCAGCTCAGTATGAGTTTTTTCATTTATATTCTAAAAACATAATTTTCTCTCCATCCCTTGCAGTCAAAAAGAGGATGCTGCAGCAGCAAACTCCTAATTATTTAATTACATCAATATTGGTCACTGCTGGAATCACAGTTGTAATTAAGTGTGATTTGAGGTTCCGGGAGTGTGCATGAATTAATAATGAGCTAATCAAAAAGCACTTGGGCTGATTGCCAGGACATTAACACCTAGAAAAAGGAAGGGAATTAACTGTTGTCTGTTTCTGGCTCATGGAGCACATCTGCATATGTCAGGGCCTCCAGTGGTTTATTGTTTTCACTTGAAATCCTACAATTAACTCATTTTTGAAAGTTAAGAGTTTCATGCCCCTGTGCAGCTATTGAACTCTGTTATATGTGTTAGCAACAAGCAGCAAGTTGGGATTTGAGACACACACAGGCACACACACAAACGTGCACTTATAAATTGAAGTGTCATTTGTAAAGGTACAAGAGCATTTCTCTGGGGAAATATGGCAGGAGAGATCAGAAGAAAGTGATGGTATGCCACCTTTCAAAATGCCATTTTGACTCCACAAGCACATGAACCTCTGTCCTCTTACAGGTATTGGTGAGAGTACGGCAACCCTGGGGCAGCGTGTGCAGCAGAAAAAATGCATCTGATCTGAAAATGTAGCATGGTTGACTGTTACTTGTTTTGATTGTTGTCATTTAGCTTATTTATATATATTTTTTTATTCATACAATACTTTGTACCATTGGACACTTTAAAGGACACGTGGTTTCTTTGGGAATGAGATCTCAATTATGAATCCATCCAGAATAGCACTAGGTTTATAGTCCTCATAGTGTTGCTGGCACAAGGATGCCCACTCAAATAAATGCTGCCAAACGTAGTCCAAAAGTTGTTGTGCTGGCAGTAGTACACTTTGCCTTTTTTTTTAACCTTCATGTACCCTGCACTTACAGGACTCATAACAAGACATGCATGGCAGCATCACTTTTATGCAAATCTGCATGATTCTTTATGTCAAGACCACAGGGACAGTCAAATGGCCTTGGATTGGATAAGAGAGAAACCACCTGAAAAAGAAAAGGCATTTTACATGTGGGAGTGGAAAAGATTAGGAGTCACTTTATCAAAGCTATGGCATTGAAGATGGCAAAGTCCAAGTTAAACATCAAGAAACAGACAGTAATTTTGGATTGAGGTGAGGAATAAATCATTGTAGTACATACATGAAAAGTTTGTGGAACTCTGTTGCTCTGTATTTCTGTTTCTTTGCCCCCGGTGCTTCAGCATACACTGCACCACACATCGCCTTGAGCAAACTGTGCATGCTTGTAGTTTGTACAGCGAGTGCAAAGACCTGTGACACAGTGTACACATTCTAAAGACAGCTTTATTGAGGATCTGATGGGATTTTTTTAATACAAAAACTATTTTGCCCTCATTGAATAGAGCAATGATTCACCTAAATCTAAACCCTAAGCCCTTTAAAAAGCCTTTTACTGGATGTGGGCTGTGACACAGCAATTGTCATGTACCTTTAATTGAATAAGTTACACAACTAAGGCGTCAAAATTTTTAACACAGTATTTGTTTTCTGACAAAATGCTGCATGGGTGAAAATGGATTTATTGATGAGACGCAACCACATTGTGAGTAATGAAGCATGTGGACGGATTAACACTTCACACAAAGAAACAAAACTGGATGCAGTTTCTTGAAAAATGTTAGATAATCTCATCATTAACATTTTTTGAATCACTTTCAGAATAACATTTATTTTAACAACATTTCACATGTCAGAGCCCCATAAACAGGTTTTTACTGGAGCTTCGTGACTGGCTTTGTGGTTCTGTAATAAAATTCTTCATCGTGTGGATGCTGCAGTAGAGTGGGACCACCCACTGACCCATGGTGGGGTGTCATACTCTGGTAGACAGTGGAGGCAGATGGTGGGTGTCTAACCTCTTCTTGCATGACAGAGCTGGATCTGTCAAATGGCTGTGGTGTGACAGAGAATGTTGTTTGGCCGTGTCTCGGCTGTGTCTTTTTTATGAAGTTTCAAAGACTTCTGGAACAAAGAGGAATCCTTGTTTTGGATTTAAAGTTGGTTATTCTTTTGGTTTGAGGAACAAAAGTTAACTGTTGGAAGTAACACTGTGTATGCCTTCTGTTTCGGTTTTGTCAGTGGGATGCTGTGAAATTTCCTGAGTCTCAACCCTGGATTACTTCTGCTAGAACTATGCTCATAGAAATAAAGCTATTTTTACCCTGTTAAGCATTGTTCTAAGCATTTTGGGAACTTGTTTAGATGATAACATGGCTGATAACAGACTGTAATTAATAGCTTTCAACAAGAATTACCTTCTGCTCAGCATGTGTAGCAACGGCCACGACATGAGGGAAGCTTATTCACAGACATGGCAGCTTGTAGCCACAGACCTGTTGGGGAATTGGTGCTTTCCGCAGCACTTGTCTTGTGAGTCTTACAGTGACTTTATTCTTAAGTTGTATTCCAACAAATACAAATATATTCATGCATTTATACACATATCTGCCCTTATTTTAATGTTAAATCCTCACAGACAAGTCAGTATACGTTGTGGCTGTAGCTTCAGCTGTCAGCTTCCCCCAATTAAGATTCATTCAGTGCTCATTGCTAATGTTTTTACTATGAGTTGGATCATTTGCTTTATTCTCTCAAATTAAAAATCTATTTCTTTAACAGAGTTAGGCTGATAGCTGCCACTCACATTTGCTCAGCTTGTTTCTCTGATAACTTAAGACCCAGTGTCCTAAAATTCTTCATGCAGGGCAAGTTATACAAAGTTTATCAAAAATATGTGACCTTAAACAGGAGAAAAAAGTAAAGTTATCACAGCTTCTAACCACAACACTAATATATGTCCAATGGGAATATGATACCTTGATTTAAATTACAAATTTCTCTGTGTCTGGAAATAATGGAAACATTTGGGATAATGTTAGTAGATGAATCATCAAAATGTCACGTCTCATCACGATATAGACATTTTAATGCAGCAAAGTTTTAATTGCTGTCCATTAGAAAGCACAGTCTCTCATATTGTTGCCACACTCAAATCTGTAAAAGAATGGTCGACTACATTTGACAAGCAGACTACATTTTACAAGATAGCTCCTCAAAGTGTCACTTCCAAGTTTCTGTGTGATGATGGAGAGTTTTCTGGCCTAGTTCTGGCTGAAGGCTAGGGAATTGACCTCAGATATGCTTGAAGACTTCCCTAAGGATGGCAAACGCTAAATTGCCCATCCCCACTTTTAGATACGATGTATTACACATCAAACATTAACTGATGAAGCGTATCCTGGACACAACATTTTCTGGCAGAGGCGCACATTTAGCAACACGCGGTCTTGGATCCAAAATGTGGTAGAAAACATCTTTTATTTGGTAGCTGGCAGATTGTCCTCAGAACAAATCTGTTGTGGGCTTGTCCCTGTCCATGTTTGCTTTCCCTTCCTACAGAGCTATGATCAAGGAAGGGTGGCAACTGCTTTGCCTTTTTATGCCTCCATGCCAGCGACAGCCATGGCCGGAGGCATCATGTTCTCTGCCTGTCCGTTACTGGGTCGCATAAATATTTACTTGGACTCAAGAATGAGGATTAGAAGATTTGGTGGTTTGGTTTTGATGCTTTTGGACAGAATTTATATGGTAATTATGACAGATTTCCACACAATGTGTGTTAGGATAACATGATGAAGGGATGCCATTTTACATCCAAAAGGTTCTCATCATAATGTCCTGTAGCCAGTATTCTGACCATAATTCAATGCAGTCATTTCAGGAACAGAAGGGTAAGTTGTGACCAGATTCCACATGGGTCAGATACTTTATTGGCAACACTAATCTTTGGTGTCCACCAGACCCCACTGAGTTTCATCTTCTGTAATGCTGAACTTAATTAGGGCATTGTCTTTGTCATGCCTACATATGAGTTTAGATGAAGATGGATGCTAACTACAACTTATTTCCCATGTTACTGATTCTGGCGCTTCCTAAGCTTAATTGCAACAACAATTGTCACCTGCTTCAACACATTGTATACATCTTCAGTAAATGGTTAGGCTGAGAATGTGATATGAAATTATGTGTCATCATTGATTTTGAGTCTTGTCATTGGGGTAGGTATTGTCTTTTCATGGCTCTGAAGGCTGCAATTTCTTCTTCTCCATACACAATTAAGACTCTGAATAAAGTATACAAATTAAATATTTCTTTTCTATTTTCAGTCATGCATTTTTTAACATCCCAGATACCTAGTTTTAAGTTGCCTTTTACCGAACTTTTAGTTGTTGTTTTTTTTTTTACCATCAACTGTCAGTCAGTTTGTTACCATGAAACGGCAGGATGGACGCCTGTATGTGTAGCTTACAACCATTATCACATGGATCACCAAAGAACTGGCACAGCTCAAATAAAAAAGTGATCTGATCTGAAAGGATTGACACTATGAATCGTGTGATTTCCTGTAAATACACACACACACACACACACACACACACAAACACGGGTAAGGGTATCACGGGTAACTAGCTTTAACTCTTCTTCCTAGCTCTAACTATCAAGCACGTCATTCCCATTAAATGGCAGGGAGGTTTATTAGCTTTCAATCGTAATCACATTGATACATGTGCATCATTCTGCATGTAGAAAACAAAAAAGCTCTGAAGGACTCTTTTAAAGGTACTCTTCATCAACACACAGACATTATTTGAGAAAGCGTGAGCTACACTGACTCCCAGGTGTTCAGTCAGTGAATACCACTTGGTGATGAGCATATGTAAAGATACTTGACATCATCAGAGAGTCACTTGATCTGTTCAGTATGAATTCCACCGACTTGATGTTCTTGACTAACAAAATTTCATGAGAGCCGGCTTTGTTGTTGTCACCTGCTCCCCTGCTCATGTCTGTCTCTAGTTCGTTGTCACTTGTGTCCACTTTGTTTCTCATTGTGTTTGCTTGTCACAGTCCTGTCCCTATGTCCTTGCTTTTATAATTTCCTGTTATATAAAAATACTTGTTAATAAAAAACATTTTCCTCTACAGTTTCCCCTTATTTTCGACACAAAGCTCTCTTTGAGCTGGAGGGGTTTTACTAGTTTCAAGTTTAATCATCACTTAAGAAATAAACTGCACTGGACTACGTCACAGCATAATGAAGATGAACAGAGTAATGCTCACAATCAAGAAATGAACAACGCATTGATTTTCTTTATGCTTTGTTCTGCAACGTTTGTACCTTAAGACCATTACACAGATTATAGTTATGTAAACAAATAAAACTAGAAACCACATTATTTTTATGATAAATGTGTTATACACTCTTTACTGCCTATGAGGTCACATGCTGACTGGGATTTTCAATTAGATTATTGTAGCCAAAGCATTTTGTATTTCCTGATAAATCCTCCTTTGTGAGTATGTGTGTGTGTGTGCCTCAGGAAACAATTCAATTTGATGACTGTGATACATTCTCCCCTTGTCTGTCTGTCCATCTGTCTGTCTGCATACATTTCTTGATCCACTTTTGTTCCCACAGTGCTGTTGCACCCAGTGTACGCTACACAGCGCAGGTCACACAGAGCCATCTCGGGAATGAGATTGTCAGTGCCCATCACTGAACAACCAGCCAAACAACTCAAATCAAAAGTGATCTGAAAGGATTGATATTATGGACAGTGTGTTTTCCAATAGGCGAGTAGCGGATACACACACAGACATACACTTTAACCGTGCGTGCACACCCACACACACACACACATGCACGTGTAAACTCCAGACAGAAACACATGATGAAGTCTCATCTTCTCCATCCCAGAATAACACAAATAAATCCTCCTACAAACACTCACTCACATCTCTGTGTACCACCTGTGCCCCTCCTCTCCCTCGCCGTGTCTCTCTAATCCACTTGAATGTAGCTGGATATTAGATTAGAAAGTTATAGATGTGATTATTCGTCCCTGGGCACAGCCACCTATTCGCTGATTAAAACGTGAACTGGGGGCCATTATGTAACTGCTTAAAGAGATTAAACCTAGTCACCCCTGTGGGGGCCCGCTCTCTGTCATTTCACACAATAGAGATAGCACAGAGGATGGCATACATGGCGGGCTGTTAGTTATATCTACAGGTAGAGGGATAGAAGAGTAGAGAAATTACAAAAGACTAATATTAGGAGAAGGGAGACTGGTAATGCAGTGTGTCCCAAGTCAAACTTTCCAGGGAACAGAGCGTTCCTTTGACACCTTTAATTAGTGAATGTAAGGCAGAAAATGACTGGCTCCTCTTCTGAAAAAGTTTTCTGACAATGACACCCTCACCAGACTTATGAATGTTTGTTTTATGGACATATAGGACAGGATTTAAATATTTGCATAACTCAAACCTCAGCACATTGGACAAAAATTGATTATCAATCTGAGGCCAGACTTAATTATGTTTGGGGGCCAAATTATGCGGTGTTGATGATTTGGTTTTCAGTCTTTTGCTTGAGGCTGTAACAACATTTTTGCTGCTCTGATGACAGAAAACAAGTGAACAACATGTACCAACCAAGTCAAATTAAACTGGTTGAATGATGAAAGTCCACAGTCTTTCAAACTGAAATATTCATAAGCAACACGCTGGTTGCTGGCTGCTCATTGTGAACCCTCTGCCTGTTGCTTTGAGAAGCAGGGCATCGAACTTCTTAAAAGGCATAATCAAATGATTACGAAAGGGTTTGTGATGATGCTCATCTGTGTCATTTATTTGTAGAAACTGAATTGTTTTCCATCTTGAGAGGGATGACTGGTCTGATTCATAATGTTTCATTCTGTTGACTACCTTGTCTCGATACATCCCACACTTAATGGGAGTGTGTAAGGTTGTTAACTTCCCTGTAAGGACAGAACTTCTGAGGTGCTTCATGCACTTTCCACAGTTGACAGTGGGTAAACAAGCCTGCCATGCAGAGAGAAGCGAGACACAATAATTGTTCAAATAGGGATAATGGCACACACTTTCATACAGCCTTTCCTCAGAGGCATGCCTGGTGTTGCATACAAAGAGAGACGGGAGTAAATAGACAGTTTGAGTGTGGAATACTGCTCTTGCTTAGTCTCCCATCTCTGCACACTTGGCTTCCCACATGTCACACTGTCGGCTGTCAGTGACTGGACAAGCAAGCTTATTTGTTGAATATTTCAATGTTAACATAATTATCTGTATATCAAGTACAAACTGCAAGTTACATTACATTACACTGAATTTCCTCACGTGCCTCCACGTTGAATAGTTTAAAAATAGTATTAGCTGGATAAACTGAAAATAATTGAGGTCAGTTTTAAGAACAGAAAAAAAAACTATATAAAAAGATCAGTTTAGCATCTCTTACAAACTCCTACAGTACCCCCGTCTCCCTAGTTTGTGGTCATTTAAAGAGTGAAGGTTTTATTTTAATCTGGTCTCAGCAAAGATTTTCTGTATTTATAATTTAAAGGGAGATTAGGCCTTTTCTTTTTCTGAAACCATTTTGAAGCATACCTAGTCGTGCCTTTATCATTAAGTGCATATTCTGAGCCATTTAATGTGCTTTAATATGTTTCAAAACACACTTATTGGCTTAATGAGAGTTAGATTAAAAGATTGATACCACTCTCATGTGTAACATTGACATTAATTTTCTCATCCAACACTTGGGGGCAGAAAATCCATTGATCATAATTTTTAAAATGTGCCACTACTCCTTTAAAGACCATCAAAATAAATGTCTATACTGATATGACTATGCAGTATCAATGGTAGGTTGTGCGTCAGTATAATACACTGCAAGCAGACAATTGATATAAAAACAGAACACAAACTTTTTTCTTTATCTCAACCAGTATATCATTAAATCTTTCACCCTCTTCTCTGCAGTATCAAGGTGATGATATCCTCTAATGCCTTCTTCTGTCTCTCCCTCTCATTATCGCTGCGTCTTTGATGCTATGGGTTGGAAGCACAGGAAACCAACGGGAAAATATGTTCAACTTTCTAGATACTGTATATCTGTCTCTGTAATGATGATAAACATGAATAAAGTCATGTCAGATTGTCTTTGATGATCATCACTTTCAAAGAAAAAGGAATATGGAGACAGTGTGACAAAGTCCTCAGAGAGTTTAGTTAAAAGCAGAGCTGTGGGGCTCTGGGGCAGACAGGGTGACACGCGCGCACGCACGCACACAGACACACACATACACACCCTGCAGTCTTTATTCTTTCAGTTTAAGTGAAGAAGTTACTTATCTCCCATTCACTGTTTTTTTAAATTTTTTTCTTTAACAGTTCGAACTGTGAAAAGTGAAAATGAGGAACTGGAGTCATATTCAAAATTTAAAATAACAGCTTTAGTGCTTTCTGCTTTTCTAAGAGCATGAGTTTGGAGGCAAAATGCGCCCTGGGCCTGACCTACAAAAAGCCTTGACCTGTAAAAATCACATTTGATGATAGCTGTAAGGAGTTCTGGTGGAATGCACTCGAAAGAAAACTGTTTTGGAAGAGAGGCATGTATTAAGATGTGTTTAAGTTTCGTTTGAACTTTTAGAGGCCGTAGGAAGCACAAGAAACGAAAAGCTTTCTTCTAGTTTAAACATAATTTTTTCGTATTCTGACTGAAGTGTTATATGTAATACAATCTGTGAATATTACATTAAAATCACTGGCAACATATATAATGTATCTATGTGCTGTACAACCATATGGAACTGTGAAAGCCCCGCCGCCATCGACTGTTGCTAGTGTAAGTGCTGATCCATATCCAAGTGTGCCATATGTTTCTTGTGTAACTTATTGCTTTCCCATTCCCAATAAAGTGGCAGAATAAAAAGGCTTTTACAGGTCCCTGCGGGTAGCAGCTACTTCCAGTGGTAGTCACTGAGCTGTGGGGCTGCTGTGGTGACAAATGGCACCAAGCACATATTTTACTATTGCCATTTACAATGCATGATCCAGGCTATGCAGCTCAAATGACTGTGCAGCAACACTGTTGAGAGTTATGTTAGCTGGAAGTGTGTGCCTGTGTGCCTGTGTGTTGCAAACACCCATATGAATGTGTAGACTCAGCTTGTTTTCAGGTTATTCATCAGTAACTTAAATGTTAATCTTTTTCCTGAGTCATCTCACATTTCAAGGCGACTCTGTCAGTGAAATTAGCAGTATAAGATGATTTAAACGTGTCTATCTGATTATTATCCTATTTATGAGAAGATAAAGTCTTTAAACAGATATTTAGCTATTTTCCTACATAAATATGTGGGCATGTGAGATGTACCACTGCTGGAAACATCTTTATTTTGTAGTGTGTTACTTGTATTGCATGGCAGTGAACAATCTTCCATATATTTGCTTTAAAAATAAAAATAAATAAAAGAGTTATTAAAAGAGTTAGGACATTATGTAAAAGTAAAACAGAATTCCAAAAGCTGCTAATCCCTTTGGACATTTATTTCATTGTAAACTGTACAGAAACAAAATGATGTTCAAACAAATAAAGTTTTGTTGTAAATATACATTCTAAATTCTGAATGCATTGTGTTTTTACGTATGTATTACATACGTCCCAATTCTTTTGGAATCAGGGTTGTAAATATAGATTACTGCACACAACCAGACTGTTGATATAATCCTTTCAGTTATACAAGCCTACTTCATTTAGTGTGATTAGTCAAATAGAATAACTCGTGTTGTCCAGTCATTATACAAGCCTCGCCTACTTCCACAGTGACATGGAAACGCTGTAATGCAGATTTACCTTCACAGTACCTTCTGCAGGTCCCTCGCACGTGGCCGTCAGGGGGCAGACATCAGTCGGGGAGCTCTCGTGGCTCCCTGGTTTGTTCCTCACCGGCAGCAATTATGTGCGCGCCCACGTGCGTACACGCGCAAACAATAGACCGTTACAATGCTTCAAGAAAAGATATTTCATGTAAATGTCAAAAGCACACCAAAAGGTAAAATAGTAATCCAATAAATTATTCATACACGTATCTTGAAAAGTCTTTAAAACAAAATGATGAGGTTATGTTAAACCATATGATCCAAGTCATGAGAAGGGGAGAAAATCTACTTAATGTATTAAACTCCAGAAATATGAACGTGTCGTTCAGAGAAGAGTGACTTTTTTTAATTCGGTATTCTGCTTTGTGTTGTTAAAAAGAAGGGGGGGGGGGGGGGGGGGTAA
>JAOWBC010001486.1:15177345-15194271 GCA_028566105.1 Hypoplectrus providencianus
GGGAAAGCAGAGTGAAGGAGAGAAATAGAAAGTCTGGTACGGTAGCCAGAGGGCGGTGGCATTTCTGTCTCTCTGCGTAAACGGAGAGAGTGGAGAAGCAGAGAGCGCGCGGATAGAAAAGCAGAGCTTAGTGGCCAGGCAGCAGCGCCGCTGACACGAGTGAAGGGACCCCGTGGCTATTTCCACCACCTCGCTCTTCTCACAGCTTAACCTGCGCCTTCTGAGACGGACTTCGACATCGGGACTAGAGGCGATCCACTCACCCACCTTTGGTTTTTTTGGACTCGTTTGATTAATAAGCAGACCCTGAGGAGGAGGTGGAGGAGGGGGGTGCTTATTTCCCCCACCGTGGACCGAGGAGTTGTTTGTGTTTATGTGTTTTACGCGTTGCTTGTAATGGGGAAAAGTGGACAGAGAAGTGGAATAGGACGCGGGGGTTGCAGCTTGCTGAGGATGTGCGCCACGCCGGGGATCCTGCTTCTTCTGGTGCTCGTACACCGAGGAATCGCCCAAGGTAAGACTGGAGAGTCTTCTTTCAGATTTTTTTTTTTTTTTTTAATACACTTTATCCAAAGCAATGAAAGCTTCCCTTCATTGCCGAGATGCTGGTGGCAGCATGCCTGTTAGTAGGCGGGGAGGCAGAAGTAGCTCTCCCTGGCAGGGAGCTGGACTTTTCTGCCTTATTTCCATTTAAATTGCTGCTGATGAGTGGATGCTTTACGGTCAGCGTCTTAAGGTGTAAACCATGCACTGGAGGCTATATCTGCGCATTTCTCTGCCTGCCTCAAGTGTGCGTTGCCAGCTGAACGGCAAAACTCGCTACCCACGTTTCCCTGCAAGAAACGACTAATTAATTTAGAAAGACAGAAAAAAAATATTAATAGTAATAGTAATATAAGAGATCTCAACTCGCTGTGGAGAACCAGATACAAACGAACATGACTGCAAAAAAACTCCTCAAGTCCCTGCCGGAATGGAATATTGCAGTGATTTTCGTCAGGACTATAATCTTTCTTCTTCGAGGTTGCAGTTGAATTAAGGTGAAAACAGTGAAGGGCAGGACTTGGACTCCACGATTAGCCGACTAATGTCTCATTGCGGAGCTCTTCGCTCTGTGGAGGCGACGCTTCACTGCTCCGATTGGAAAATTGATCAGAAGTCACAAACACTCACAGCCGCCAGAAAGCGTGGAGGCAATTATACAAATCTCCCCACAAAAGCAGGAGTCCTCACAAGAAAACACGATGCTTGGTGATAAAATGCCACAATACCATCAGCTCGCCATTATAAGCGTATGAAAAGAGCTCCGTATATACGAGTGTATAAAAGAGGCTGTTGAAATGATGAGGTGTTGTGTATTCGCGCTGTAATCCCCCAATGAAGCATAGCAGGGATATTAAAGTGATATTTCTGAAGATTGGCGTGCAGCCACGCGCGGCCGGTGTGTGTGTGTGTGTGTGTGTGTGTGTGTGTGTGTGTGGAGTGCATCGCAGCTCGTCGGCTGACTGAAGCCAGAATTAAAGGCTAACTTTATTCCGTCAAGACATTTTATTTTCATTGAAGAGCTCTGTGAGATTCACGGTGTAAAATAAAGCTGCTGACAGGCAACACCTTTCTCGCCCTCACACTTTCAGTGACCTCCTCGGGAAGAGCCTGTGCCTCCTTAATGTCCATCATATAAGTCTAATCCTTGTGTTGTTTTACAAAGTTGCTTAATTCACCACATTCCCCTCATGCCTTAGTACCCTGGTGAGTTTGACCTCATAATAGGCACTTATGGTGAGTTCCATCCCCTTTTATATTTTTTTAAATATAATATTCCAGTGTGTTGTCTAGACCCAGTGTTGATTTATTCTTTATTATATACTAATGCTGCATCTGAAAGCCTCTTAAAGGGTACAGTAAGAAGCCTCCTCCACAGCACAATGCAGTCAGTAAATTGGTATCGACATTACTGATTGGCCTAAGGTTTTGAGCTGAATTTGGGGCAGTAATTGGACATGATGTTGCTGCCACCTTTCTCTCGTTGCCCAGGGGAACAACATTTCAGCAACACCCACCAATATTCATTATGACCGTTCTCTATTGGTTTACTGTTAAATCAATACATTGCAATTTAGGGACACGATTTGAGTAGGCTTTGGCCCACTTCTGATAAATTGCACTTAGCCACCAGCGTGTGACTCAATTTGACTTTGGTAGAGAAATCTGATAATTGGAAACTAAAACTGTTGGTGCTTTTCAGGCAGATGAAATACTTCAATCTTTTTTCACACTTTTAAAACCAGCAGTTTTTCCTCTCATCTTGCTGTTAAAAGTGTATATTTCTCCTCTCCCTCCTAGTTTGGGCTTGTCGGTTGTGCTTCTGCGTGTTATTTCTGTGTTCGCAACAACTTGACTCAAGTCTCTGAAGTTGGTTGTTGGTGTGCGAGGAGTCACTCCATTAGTTGTTCTATTGAATGGGGCAAAACACACAAACACGTTGACCTAACTGTGGGGGAGTGGGTTGCTTTGTGTACATAACTGATCCTCTCTGCGCATCAGTGCTGGATTCAATTCCCAGTCCATTCAGGTAGAGATTTTCCTTCAGTTTACAAAGTGCGTTTCTGTGGACACTTTGTTTTTAAATGGGAAATGCAAATAGTTGTTTTAACCAAATGATTCTGCCATTTAGTTCTGCTCATGCATCATTGAGTGTCTTATGGCCAGTTGTTGCCTCCAGTTTGACTCCGCTGTGGAATATGTGGTTTGGTGGGTTTAATAGCCGAGTTTGTTTTTGAAGTTGTGACTAATGATGTTCGGTATGATGGTGTTTGAGGAAATGATGCTGGCACTGCTGCGGATTTAAATCTGTTAATGATGAAGGATGAGAACCTTTAAATATTCAAAGTTTTCAGATGCTGAAAAAAATGTTTTTTAGTTCACTCATCCCACACATAATGCATTCAAACCAACTCCTTCTACTTCCAGGTCTCTCCTAAGCTTTTAATTAACAACCTTTTTAGCACTTAGTCATTTAATCTGCCATGAAGAAATCTTTCTCCTTGGTTTGCAGTGTTTAAAACTGTGTTGTACTTGGGACTCGGGTCTACGGCATACAGACACACACTTTTACACACACAGACGTGCCCTTACAGTGAGAGGAGAGTGTGAGTTGAGATCCTCTCATGCCAGCTTGAGTGCATGTATTCGCCTTCCAACTAAGCTCCACCCTCAAGCCTCTCTTGGCCTATTAAAAAGCCATTAGCTAAACCCCCTTACATTTGATCTGGAATGAATGGGTGTCAAGATCACTCTACAAAGTCTGAAAAGTCCCCTTGTTTATTATGATGACTAAGCTTCAGAGTAGCCAGGTTCTGTAATTCAGCTGCTGTATGGTTTTAGGCCAAAACATTTGGTGTGTTCCTGCTTTATACCCTGCTGTCCCAGTCATTTTACATTCCAGTTTGGCTGTCAGTTTCTGGTTCCATGTTCACATTTGTGTTTTATGTTGTGTTTCAGCTCACAAGCACCTATCATTAAAGTTCACACAACCATTAATTCAAATCCTTGTTTTTAAACTGCTGATTTGAAGGTGCACTTGGGTATTTCTGGCTATGTGCTCTGACAAACAGGAGGAGGTGTTATCACCTTTCACTGTGCAAAAATTACATTATTTAATAAATAAATACAAATGCAATAAAATGAAAATGGTGCACAATAAAAATGTCCACCAAAAATGTGTAGCAAGTTAAAATTAAGGCCTACATCTGAAAAGAGATTGTGTTTTACAGAATGTTACGATGCTCTGCATCAACAAGAGTCTAACTCCATCCTGACAGAGGTTACTGGTTTAGTGGAGTACATGGAGAACTATCAATGTGTCGTGCTAACTCCATGGCTAAGCTAAATTGGGGTTGTGGTCATACACACTGGTCTCTGATGTCTCCATAGTGCAGCTATCTCTACAGTGGTTGCAATCCTCTTGAGGAATAGGCTAAGCAGAGTTGCAAGACAGGCTGGGCTAGCTGGTTAGCATGCTGATTTTATTAGATATCTTTGCTACTCAAAACTATCAAAACTATCTTCCTTAACCTCCCTGATAATGTTAGTTAATTTAGTCTAATGATTTTACCAAACATAAATTACACATTGCTCCTTTAAAACAGAACAGACTGAAAAAGAAATGTGTTTGTGTTCAGCTTTGCGTGTCTGTCTGCACAGGTGGGTGTTAATGTGTATGTCTGCAAACCCGGTGGTGCAAAGGTGTGTAGATGTACTGAAAGTGCTTATATGGGGCATGTGAGTGTGTGTTCATGAACTTGGCAGCTTTGGGATGTTCTCAGAGAACTCCTGGTGTGTGTGTGCTTGTGTGTGTACGTGTGTTTGTGTGCACACATGTGTGCCAGAATGTCTATACGTGGGAGATTTTGTACATGTGTGTGTAAACTTGGCATCATAATACTGCTCCAGCAGAGCTCACATGGTATTTCTTTGCATGTGTGTGTGCATGCGCACTCTTGGCATTATGATATTGCCAGAGCTCCCATGCTGTCTCCCATTATGCTCTGATCCTGTCCCATGGTGCACTGCAGCCATCCAGGGTTCAGTGCTTGTAGGGGGACAGCTGAGAATTATTGGAACTAAACAGGCCAATTTGATAGGCTGTGCTGCTCCTGCCAGTGCAATGCGATTGGCTGAGCAGGTTTAATGTGGTAAATTTGATGCTCTTTCTGTATCAGGGCGAAGGAGGGGGAGATAGGAGTGAGAGAGGGGAAGGATGAATGGATGAAGAAGGGAGAGATCTCTCTGGGTGGTTTGTACCAGCTTTGATCACTCCACTAGGACTTGACAAGCTGACTGACTGCCACACACACATACTCGCACACAGAACACACACACACACACACACAGCAAGATATTTCTGCGGTCAAACAATGCTGCATTCTGTCTGCATTCTCTGCGTGCATGTATGTGTGCGTACTGGTGCGTGCGTGTGTGTGTGCTCGGACAGACGTTCACGGGAGTGTGTGAAAGGAAGTCTTTGACTGTGTCTGGGGCTGTTTTGTATAGAAGACCCTCCTGCTGCTAGCAGCAGCCTAGCGATGGCAGATTTCCCTTACCCTCTCTGCCTTCTTTATATTTTATTTATTTATTATTCCAACTTTCTCATACGTACATTTCATAGACTCTAACTTTAAATGTGACCAGTGATGAGACATTTTCCACCCACATTTTCTCCGTCTTTCAGTCTGTGTCTCTATGAGCTGCTGAATGAAGTTTACTGACCTTTTTTTTTTTTTTTTCTCCGTCCTTGCTGTGGCATGGCATGTTCATCCATTCACTCAGTAGATTCTATGTTTTCGACTGTGAAAATGCAGAGCTGTGTGTGTCCACCTACAGCTATATGCATCTTGGATACAGTTTACTCGGAACACACAGCAATTACAGCTTGGCCTATTTCAGGAATCAAGAGTCTGAACCTAGGTTGTTTGTGTAGCGGCAGAGAAATTTTTTTGCGGGAATGTTTTTCTTCCAGCAAAGCCGAGATGAAATCCGGTTTAGAGGGCGCAAGTGTGGTTTTCAAAAGGCTGTGTCGACAAAGTGCGTCACACCACTTGCACCATTTACTATCTCTCACTCTCCACAGGGGAAAACCCAGGACGGAACATAAGAATGTGTTTGTGTGTGCATGTGTGTCTGTGAGCGTGCGTGTTTACTTGAAAGACGGGCTGAGCTGGAGAAAAGAGGAAAAAGAAAGGAGAAGCTAAATGTTCTGAAACCGATTCCCAGCGTCTCCTGCTGTCAGGCCTAATTCCTTCTAGAGTTTCATGTAAAGATCTGGAATTATGAATTTTTCATGGCCTGCGAAACCTAAGGCCTCATTTGGGGCTCTCATTTCCAGGCTTTTTGTTTTAGTTAGTTGA
Source organism: Hypoplectrus providencianus (assembly GCA_028566105.1). Lineage (NCBI taxonomy): Eukaryota > Metazoa > Chordata > Actinopteri > Perciformes > Serranidae > Hypoplectrus > Hypoplectrus providencianus. Next base: position 15,183,252 of record JAOWBC010001486.1, read on the forward strand.
GTGTGTATGTGTGTGTGTGTGGGGTGGGTGTTCTGAGAGAACGCTGTTTGTTCCCAATCAATGGCCTACTATATAGTTCCCACTGGTCCCATGCAGCGCTGTGCTACAAAAAATGACAAGCCCATTCTAGTATTTTTTAATCACAGATTGAGGTGCGCACTTATTCCTTATCTTTGAATTTAAATTATTACATTACGCTGCAAGATAAAAAAAATTCATTCAGAAACACAATTTGATAATGTTGGACATGAGCTAAGATCACAATAATTGAAAGAAATTCTAATCATCTTAAAACAGTGAAAAGATTTGATGGAGAACGCTATCAAAAGATTTTTGCTCCAGCTCAGTCTGAGTTGAATTCTCTTGTTGTCATTTTTTGCAGCCGACTGCAAGAAGAAACTGGGCGTCTTTGATTCCCATAGTAAACAGTTGGGCTCAGAGAACTGATGCCACCGAGTGCCAGGCCACAGATTTCTGTTCTGTTGTCCATCGTCTCAATTCCTCTTTCCTGTCATTTGTCCCCATTTCCCTCACTCACTGTTCTGCTTTCTCTCCTCCCCATCTGCTACCTCTGACATTCTGTTTGCCTCTCACACTTTTAGCTCCCTTTTATTATTCTCCTCTTCTGCTTCTGTCTCTCGCCACTCTGTCCCTTTTCTCTAGTTAGATTTACACTGTTTAATTAGAGTGTGGCCCAAACAGTGGACATATTGTTGTGCATCTGAACGGGGCCCGTAACCAGCAGGACATTATGCGTTTGTGTGTATGTATGTGTGTGTGCGTGTTTGGTCACTGGAACGTGGTGGAAACTTATCAGTCAGCCCAAGGGAGGGAGAGGGTTTGTCGACACATAAACCGTCCAGTACAGATAGATTGAAGGAAAAAGGGAAGGAAAGAAGGAAGGAGACAGGTAGTGAAATGGAGCTCTGCATCATGCCAGCTGCTCTCCATTGAATCTCACCCTGTATCTCTTTTCTTTAAGGCCTTGCCTCTATCCACAGCCGGCAGCTTAGGATTTTCATGGTCTATATATTCTTTTTATTTGCTACCGTAAAACCTCCAGTAAATAGCCCGGCCTGGTTTACTTGCTTCTGAAACACAATGTGCAGCACACTGCGCTTATTGAAGACAAGCGATTACCGGAGACACTTTTTTTTTTCTTTCTGTGTGTAAAGAAACCAACTTCTGCCTCTTCAGCTTAATCCCCTTGTCCCTTCCCGCGACTGCCTCTGACACTTTGTTTGGATTTGTGCCAAAGCACCAATCTGCTGCGTCTCCAGATTTTTGCTCATGACACTCGTATTATAGACGGGCTGCAGATTTTAGGATATTCGTATCATTTTTAAAGTATTATGACAGATTTCTGCAGTGCTAAACCTTTATGAACCACAGTGCCGCACAGGTGTTGGTCCTTAAATGCACACAAATGCAAAGACATCACATTTTCTAAGTACATGTGCTCAGTTGGAGAGAACAATTCCATCGAGTGCAGACACACGACCAGCAGATGGGTGCTGGGTGCTTTGGCTGAGTGGTGTGTTTGTGTGTCAGAGCAAGAGAGTCTTATTTGTGTCACCATGAATATGTAATTAATCTGCCATTGAGAAAAGACGACGTGCCGCAGCAGGGGGTCCACGAGGCGCGGACCCCGGGTCCTTTTTGTTTCCATTGAAAGCTTGTTATGGGTATTGTCCTATGTTGAGAGAGGGAGAGAGAAAGAGGAGAAAAAAGAAATGAGGGACAAGGTTAAGAGAAGAAAATGAAGGCGAATGGAGAGAATGAAAGAGAATGAAGTGAGAAGAAAAAAGGAGTAAAGGGAAGGGTGTTTTTTTCCCCCCGTTTTTGGTAGAGAATTTGACATTCACGCTCCTTTTTGATTGGAAAACAAGGCTGCACTGTAAAAGCCCATTCAACTCCTGGTTCAGAGAGGATTGGGAAGAGGAGGAGGAGGAGGAGGAGGAGGAGGAGGGAGCAAGCTGAGCAGCGTTGGGAAGCCGCCTGAAGGATTAGTCTTTCTCTCCTTCGTATCTTTCGCCACTACACTCTCCCTTCCTTTGTAACTCTTTTTTCCTCTCCTGCTCTCCTTTCCACATCCCCCCTTTCCAGCCATTTTTCCTTTCTCCAACAATTTCTTGCTCCCTCAATCCAACCCCTCCCTCCCTCACCCCCAACAGTAACTCTTTTCTTTCCCTCCCCTCTCTTTCTGTCTCTCTCTCTCTGTGCCAAAACTGTCTGGTAATCTAGTGGTCCATCTGAAGGAATATGCAAAAACCTGAAACCATAATTACTATAATCACCACTGTAACTTTTTACCTCCTAGGCTTACGTCTGCACTTTACACACGTGCATAACACACTCGCACACCCATGCATACAAAGGTTGTGCCTGTTTTGAAAGCGTACATTGTAATTCTGTAGAATGCCGTGGAAAAAGGGATTTAGCATGTCTTGTAAAAGGGTTTTTGGTTGCCTGTTCTCCTGCTGTAGACATGATGTAATTTACTGTAGTATACCCTGTGTTGGCTTAGGAAAAACAAGGGACGAACACACACACACAGGTAGGCAAGAATGCACAAAATCGACAGAAACTGTTACATTGAGTTAGAGTTTATTGCGTATGATCTGCACAAGGGCAAAAACAAACAAACACACTGTGTACTATAGACTTCTGGTACATCAAGTCCATTGACTTATTTTGGCCCGACACAGGCTGTAATAAGGAACCGGGTATATTTTACTCCACGGGTGACAAGATTACGTGTAAGCAGTTTGCTTTGATTCATCTGAGCACAGCATTGTAAGTGGCTAATGAATATGAGCAGTACTTTGCTGAGAAGGCACGTTTGTGTGTCCGTTGTGTGGATGTGTGTGGATGAAATATCACATTGTTATTTTCCAGAATTATCCATGCACACAGCGCTTTTTCTTCCCTCCTCCCCCAGAGGAGCACAGGTAGGAAGGCACCGTAGGTGGAGAGAGGAGAGAAAGGAGAGAGAATAATGACTCTCCACTGTGAAAATCTCGCTTCCTGAAATCTTTTGTTCTGTGGGGAAAAAAAGTGGTTGTATAGGGGTGAAAGAAGCAGGGATTCAGAAGAACCACGCTGAGGCGATGCTGGAAAGAGTGGGAGGGAGAAAGATATAGTGACTTGGATATAGGGACATCAAGCGCTGGAGCGAGATAGGGGAAGACTGCAGGGTTAGTAATTAATCACAGAGAGGGGCGAGATTTGAAAAACGGCAACAGTGAAAAGAAATGACTGAATAATTTCACTCCACATGGATCTACAGTCTACAGGGGCTTTAGTGTTTGCACCATCCCTACTAGGCCTGAAGGGGTCAGAGGCTATGGGACACGGACTTGATGTGGATGAGTAGATTATGTTCTGAAGAGCAAGGTGAAAATGTTTATTGGTCAGATAATGAGGACAAAAGACTATCATGTCACTGTGAGACTCACGGGGGAATCAAACTGAGATGTTTTTCAAATGCAGACACGGTAGCTGTGAGGTGAGCTGCAGTTATGCACCGCTGATTCCTGGTAGTCATTGTGCGTGTCTGTGGTTGAGCAAGACATTCAGACATTTATTTTGCAGACTTGAACAAAGGGACGGTCTAGCTGCCTCTCTCACTGCCCAAGGCTAAGTGCTAAGCCTCAACTGTTAACTCAGTAAAGTTTACTTTGCTCCATGAGAAGAGCTACTGCGAGACTCAAACACAACAGTTAGCTGTTATTGAAGCAGAAAAAAGCTTTCCTTGGTTTGTGAGTCAGCAAGCCTGAAGAATGTCTGGTCTGTATGCTATACAGAGTGAGAGCTACCAGCTGTTTTATTTGTCTGTTTTTTTTTTTTGGTTTTTTTTTTTTGCTTGATGAAAAATGTATCAGGCGGTTGTCTGTGGGTTTGGTTGCTTTCGTCTCCAAAAGTTTCTATATGAAAAGAGAATGTATTCATCAATTGTTGCCCGAGTCAGACTGCACAGAGCAGATTGTTTTACCCCCGGGTTTTACCTCTACATTATGATAGTGTTCCCTTCATACCTTGTGTTTTATTGCATGTGTGTGAATGTCTTTTTTTGGTTTGCTGAACTTGTTATGCAGGTTATTCCATAGGGAAATCACTTTAATATCGAATGAAATAAGAAAGGTGCAATATGAATAAAAACATGACGGGTCACTCAGGTACTGGCAGCATATTGAAAGCATATGCACACTTACTTCCCTTCAGATGAGAACTATACTTCATGTGCACAACAGACTTTTTAAAGCATAAAAACTGAACATCTAGGTTGGGGTAATTAATAAAAAAAATATGCAATGAAATGTCCATTTGTTTATATCAGTTAAGGCACTTTCAAGCTTTTTATTCAGTGGCTTGAAACATCCACAAAGTCAACTGTTTGCCACCAACTTTAATAAGCACTGAGTCAGCTGCTGGTGCAGATAATCAGATATTACTTTTTGGGAAAGACTGTTTCCAAAGAGGCTTAAATTAAATGGGGTGATGATGAGGTCAATGGATTAAAGCTTTAAAGTTGTTTGGAATGATTGAGAGATTTAAGATCTTCTCTCCTACAGTGTCTCCCCAACCTCTCAGTGAAAGTCAGGTTTTTCTGGGCGCTCCTCACAGTGACTCAGCATCGCCGCGATACAAGTACAGACCTGCTGACTTGTTTTGTGCAGTTGTTTATAGCATGTTTCAGATATGCTTTGTTTTCATTGATTCTCTCCCACACAGACTTTATGTTTCTCTCTGTGTGTGTGTGTGTGTGTGTGTGTGTGTTTGTTGAAGAAAACATGGCTTGTGTATGCACATGAATGTGTGCTAACTTGTTAGCTGTGCTCCTCTGATCTGAGCCCTCTGGCCCCCAGGCTGGATTGTCTTACAACATTTATTGATGTTTATTGAAAATAAACCTTTGGATTGAGCCTAAAAAAAATCTCTCTCTTTCACTCTCTCTTTCTCGCTCTGCTTGTGGTATTTTATATTTCATCCCAAAGGATTTCTGTAAGGCGGAAGATTCATGGCGAGCACAGTAGTAGTCTTGCTTGTTATGTTGCACATAAATAAAGTTAAAAGTAGGTCATTCATCAGTTTTTTTTTGTAGATGGTTACTTGAATTAAGCATGTTTTTTGACTTGACAGCTTTTTGCTGTCTATATTTTCACTTAAGTGCTAATATTTTGCCAATAGTTTCTGCAGGGGCTGCTTGATTTTTGCGAAATTCATAATCACCTTGATTTTTTTTGGCAATATTAAATTCACCATTATTCAACTCAATTCACTAAACTCTGGATTTACTTCAACTGTAACCATAATTAAACTGAAAAATAGTAAATAAAAAATAAAAATAAAAAATAAAAAAAAAGTGGAAAACTCAAACAAAGATTTGGCAATTTGGAAAATAATATTCAACGTATGTCAGTCAGTAACATGCATCACTGTCAAACATTTTTTTGTACACTCATTGTTTAATAGCTATAATCTTTTTTTTTCAAAATTAAAAGAAGTCAAACTAAACATAAAATTAGATGACTTGCCCAGTGTTAAATTGTGTTCAGTGGACAGTAGCTTTTGTTTTTTGTCTTCATGTGTGAATGTGTGAAATGATGCAAAACAAGGTAATCCACCCTGCTGTCATTGATTGTCATGGAATGACAAGTTTGGATGTACGTGGTGAGATGAAGGGCATAATGACACTCGAGTGTTCCTTATAAATAATTTCTAAACTTTATTTCCTTTGACAGTCTTGTTTAAACTTAAAATCTGTTGCAAATCTGTCAAATCCAGCAAATTTAAGGCTTACTTTATGTCCCGTTGATTCAGCCAGGGATGTAAAACTTAAAACTATCATTACACAGCCATAAAAAGAATCCCAATTTGTTTAAATCAAAAATGGACCACATCTGACACATTGATCTTGAAATGTTGAGGCATCACATCATTATCAGTTTTGGGAGAAGATAGAGATCTGCGCTCCCTGCTGTGATCTGACAGCTGATGAAATCTAGATGTAATTTTACATGGAAGTCACAGAGGCACACATGCTTGATCTGAGAAAAGTTTTATAATGGCACAGCATGAAAAATTGAAACAAAGGATGAGCTAAATGGGACCCCAGATATGTAAGAATTCTCTCTTTCAAATGCTTTTTGTGTGTTTATAGTTCTTCATTCTTTGCTTATTACACAGGGAAATAATGCAAAACTGTAGGCTGTGTCCTAGTCTTCTCCAAAAGCATTTCCAGTCTTTGATTTTTGCAAACAGCTTATTGAGTAATGAGCAACACAGTTTTATTCTGACTCCAGTAGCACGGCTTTGAATCAGGAGGGTGTGAGCATACTGTTTCCCAGCATCATTTAACTCTAATGAATGCATTTTATTTAATTTATTTTGGACCTGTAACAACATCAGATCTTTTTTTCCTGCACTTGTTAAACTAACTCGTGAATCTTTTTCTTAAAAAAAAAAAGAAAAAAAGTTGGTAATGACAAGTAAGCAGTGGCTTTTTAAAAAAAACAAAAAAAACAAAAACAAATGAGCGCTGGTTTGGATGATGTATTCCTGTAGTTATTTTCCCTAATGAAGGAAATGAACGCCCACTGCAGTTGATTAAATTCAGAGCCAAAGTATTGTAGTTGATAAGTACTCAACTGAACATATTTTTTATTGAAATAAAATTCATTCATTGTTATGGTTGCTTTGTTGATTTTTCTCTTTCTACGACTTGAGCACTTAAAGTCATGTCAAACTGGAAAATGGACTGTTTTGTATTTGGACATTTCGAGCAATTCTTGTTTGTGTGTATGAGCTCTTATTGTGGCTTTTGGAGTCTTCTAACAATTTTTAATGCCCACATGGAGCTGAGAATCTGACAAAGGCACAGCTTGGGCTTTCAAAGAGGAAATAGACAATATCTCTTCCTGATAATCCAAGCATTGATGAAAGTTCATGCACAACGAGAAGAGGCCACATTTTAATGAAGTACCTCAAAGGCTCACAATGAACCACGGGTGTTTCATATCGCAGGCTGTGATTTGGCACATTACAGAGGGTTTTAGACCTCCGACAGATATTCTTGCTTTTTGTGTTTCTTTTTTTAATTTTTTTTAATTCTTTTTCCATCATCATCATCTCCCCGAGGCACAGCTGGTGTAGTGGTGCAGTAACGGTTTTCAGCACACAAACTGGCTCACTGTCCAATGACATGTGGCTCAATTGGCCCGCCAATACTGGGAAGACACACACACACACACACACACACACACTCACACACACACACACACACACACACAAATAGTGTACTAAGGGACAAGTGTCTCTGTCCTGTTGAACACTAGCATGCAGGGGGGTTTCCAGAAAGAGTAGCCAACACACACCCCTACACACACACACACACACACATGCGTGCACAAAGTGGCACTGAATGGTTAGTTTGGCAGTTAAAGTAGAAGTGTGGATAGACACCGTGTCTCCATATGCAGTAGCTGTTGTGTTCTTGGCAGGTTTGGTGTATCCTGTCACTCTCTTGGATCGTGTGTGATATTTTGGCAGTTTGAATTTCAGAAGGGCGGGAAAAGCCACCTGTACTGTTGTACCATCAATTTTTCTCAAAGTTTACTGCCCAATTATATTTATACCAAATCTGCTGAAGCTCAATTTAAATATTTAGGTCTGTTAAAGTTGGAATATAACAGGAATACTCAACTTAAATTACCCAGCAGCTATTTAAGGATAAGAAAATGGATGGCGGGCCACCTGGCACTATATCTGGCCCACTCAACATATCAATTAAATATATCATGATAATTCAACATGGTATGTTTGAGCTTCTGGTTATCATAATATGCAGATGTAACTCAAGGATTTTTTCTCCTAAGTTCACAGTAAGTTGTCTAACCTTTACGTGCAAATTTATAGTATCTGGACAGATTTTTAGCTCAAAACATTCTTATGATTAACTCACATCATCAGTCTATCTAGCATGCTTAATACCAGGTCCAGCCTATCTTGTCCTGTTATATCACTTGTGCTTTCAAAGGTGAGCCATGTGGACCAATGTTCTGTGCTCAAGAAAGTGCTGTAATCGACAGGCCCCTTGAGGCTCTTATCTCCGTCCCTGGAGAGAGTACTCACTCAGAAGCAAATTCTCAGTGCAGTGAAGGTCTTAATTTGGCTAGTAATCCCTATTTTTAAAGGGGGACCGCAGTGATTTAGTGTCCACTTGTAGAAAGGTTGGAGGACTCACAACTGACAGATTTAAACTTCTCCTGAGGGCACATAAGACATGATGGAACTGCTTCCACAGTCTGAGTAAAAAGTCTCTTCAAGCTTTGTCTTTTCTGAACGTATACATTACTATTTTGACTCTCACATGTTATTAAGAACGCACAGGCCCATGACATGACACAAGCTGCTGAATATGTTGAGTGTTGCCAAAGCTTTTGCATCTTTGTCGGATGATCCTCTCCATCCTTTCTAGGGTTTTGTAAGCCAATGTTGGCTCTTCTCCAGCATACTATGGAGTGCCACATCAGGCCTGAACATCTACCTCAAATAAATTGGTTGCAACTGTACCAGCTGCACACAATTGTAACATTGTTGACTACTTGTTGAAATACGCTTTATGGCTTGTCCTGTGTGGCATGTAGCCATCTGTAAGTTATATATTTAGCATTTTGTGCCAATGACATCATGTGTATGGGGTTAGTTTTTCTGTGAGCAGATGAATGAGCGAGAGGCTTATGTCATAGTGTCACAGCAGGGCTATTTCGCCACATCAAAAGAACGCCAAATATGTTTCTGTTAGCCTCCCACCGTTTGCTCTTCACTCTGTGTTCATCTCTGCTTCTCTTTTACACTTGTGTCTTGGGTTCCGTCTCCTTTTTACTCCCTCTCATCTTTCTCCACTTTGGTCTGAGCTGTTCCCTTTGCTTCTTCCTTCCTTCCTTCTCTCCTTCCTGGGACAAAGGAGGATTTAAACTTTAAACAAAAGACACAAGGAGGAAAACTTTGGAGAAACATTTGAAGTATTTTCCCCCCTTCTCTGATCTGAGAAATGTCATCCACACCCAAGGAACAGTTTCAAAAGAAGCAGAAAGTAGCTGACTAAAGCCAGACAATGCCCACGGCTCTCTCTAGCTTCTCCAAATCCTTGTATTGTTGCTGTGGTTATTTGTGTTGCTTCTTCCTCTGGGCCCCTCCAGGGTTTTTGTTTATCTCCGCTCACTGCTGAGGTCTTGTCAGAAAATGAGGGCAGGGCTGCCGTTTTGGCCCCAGGTCAACTCACAACTCGCAGAAGTTTATTTTTAAGTTTAAAAATGAACTGAAACTTACAGCTAATGGCAAACATGTCAGTTACTTCTGTGTTCAGATGTAGTTTATATTTTTCTGGTTCTGTGAAGGTGCTGTGTTCAGTCACTGGTGTGATGCTGATGGTAAGGCTTGCATTCCTGGCTTGGCACTGACTTTCAATGTATTAACCATAACCTAATAAAAACTCTCCATACCATATTGCCTTTTATGAATGTGATCATGAATAGAAATGCGGGTATTAATATTTATATTCTGTAAATGAGTAAAAGGGAGTGATGGAGAGTACAGCGTTATGTTTAAGTGCTTAAGAGCAAATATGTCACTCCTCATTTAATCACCAACTGAGAGGCACCTGAAGTGTTGTGAGATTCAAGGGAGAAGGGGAGCCCTCACCTTCCCAGAGTAGTTTCCTCTACACTGTGCTGCTGTGGAGTTTAGTTTAAGCCCTTTAAGCTTTTAGTTCCATCACTTTCGGTCTTTAGAACAAGGGAGGGGAGGTGTGTCCGATGAATTATTTACAGAGCACAGAGTTAAGATAACATAATGCTCCAGAGTTTCAGACAGACTGGTGCCATCGGGGTGATACACACTTTGTAGGGACCTGAGCTTTGCTGAGCAAAATGTCAGAATCCTGATATACAGATTCATATCATAAACGTCCATTCATTCATATGGCTGAATGTATGATTCATGGAGATAGTTGTGCTTTCTTTATGAGTACTTTTAATGTGAATTACACAGAATATACACTCTAAGCTCAACTCAGGAGAATACAAGACAATCCACCTGTCCAGCATTCAGCCTCCAAGAATTGAAGGAGAGGAGAAGAAGAAGGACATAAACAAATGTTTCTGTCCCAAATTGCATAATATTGAAAATTACAGTTCCTATTGACAGTGCAAGTATCAGGAGCAGTTGTAGTCTTAATACTGTTTACCTCATAATGGTTTCAGAAGAGTTTTCATTGCCTAAAGGAAATGCCAGAGTTTCAATAGTATCGGACTGATAGGATGGAAAGGCTAAACAAAGAAACCACTTTAAAGTTAGGATGGCTTTTGAACTTTAGTCTCTTTTAGAGTGGTATTTCAGGTGAAGGTTCCCCCACTTTGTCTCCAGTCAATTCTCAAACAAGACCCACTAATCTGCGAAACAAAACCAATTGTATTCAGGTTTTGTGGACCAAGTGTTGCAACCAATTTGCCTGTAGAAAATCAATCAGGTCAGATTTACCGTTTGCCCCATGTTGGATACATAGAATTGTTTAACACGCACATACACGCACACGCACGCACAAGCACATACACACATGTACAGATGTCTCAGCGGTCTGCTTAAGTGGACATTTAATCATCAAGGACCCTTTTCCTGCTGGCTGCTCCATTGAGTGGATCAGACACACACATACACACACGCACACACACCGTTTCTTGGTGTTGCACACACACACACACACACACACACACACACACACACACACACACACACACACCCTGTCGCGTGGCAGTGTATTGATTCTCAGTGTTGTTCTTGTGCTGTTGGTTAAACAAGACAGTAATAATGGAGCAACATTGTTTAGTCTGCTTATTGAACTGTGACTGGCCGACATTGATTGTTGTCTTCTGCTTTGGGAATGTGTGTGTGTGTGTGTGTGTGTGTGTGTGTGTGTGTGTGTGTGTGTGTGTGTGTGTGTGTGAGTGAGTGAGTGAGA
>JAOWBC010001486.1:15216461-15234308 GCA_028566105.1 Hypoplectrus providencianus
CACGCACGCACGCATACATCCATGAAACCCTGTGGCATGGTAGCCCCTGAAATCACCCACATTTCCCAGTGTTACTGCCCTTCCATAAAATCTCTCCTGCATGTGAACGTGGGGGAGTGCCCTGAATACGCACGCAATCACACAAGCACAGGCTTTAAAATGTCTTCATGGTGGAAGACACACAAAATGAGAGTTTCCTTTGAGCAGGGAATGAAGCTGTTTTGTCACTCTGTCCTCAGGCTAAGAGATAAATTGACATATAGGTAAAAAAAATAAGATAAAGTACAAATGTGGCAGGGATTAACAAACTGACATTTAACTGGTAATTGCACAGTTTTATAGGGTTGTTTAGCTTATTTTGAGATTCTTTTCCAGTGTTGAAATAAAATACTCACCGGGTGTTTGTTGTTTTATACATGAATTAAGAGTGTGCATGTCTCTTTATGAGCTGAGCAATTTAAAGTTTTATACACCTACTTGGAATGTGGGGGAATAAAAGTGAATGTGCAGTTAACTAAGAGAGAAGAATGGGTTTATTGTGCCCTTCTTTTTACAGCCCAGTGGTGATATATACAGTACGCAGAAAGCAGGCATTTTGGCCTGTAAATTGCTAAGCTTTGTCACAGTAATTCATTATTTATGTCACCTCTAAACTCACCCCAGCATAATCAATAAAACCTGTAATCACTGCCTTAAGATAAAGTCAGAAAGGGGAAGAAGGGAAAGAGGAAAGCTTTTTTTTGGTTTTCATTTTTGTTATGCAAAAATGAATTCATTGAATTTCCTTGCAGCTACAGCTGTGTCCATGAGTGCTTGTGTTTGCTACAAATGTGGTGGAGTGCAAATGTTAGTCTGGCTAACACCGGCACCGTGGTAATAGGAGCTGTATCCATTTTGTTTGTCATTACTCCGTATTTGCTCAGAGACTGAGTAAGAGTTCAGATTGTTTGTCAGATTTGCACAGTGCCTCCCATCTGCCAGTCAGATAAACTACCCCAGATAAACTAGGGAAGCAAACATGATGACGAAAATCTCAAAACAAATAGGTCATCGAGATACATCTGGCTACTATAGGATATTTCTCATAATAAGGAAGTGAGAAAACATGCAGCTGGTCATTAAAAACAGCTTTAATTTCAATCTCAATGTCTAGGATTCAGTTATAGCTGAGTCCTCACATAGACTCTGCAATTTCTGTTGCTATGCAGTTTCAGGTATTTATTGTTGTTGTTTTTTGGCACATGTTGGTGCTTGTTTTTTTCAAAGTCACTTTGCCAGTTAGCTTTGTTAGCCAGAGTATTCACAATCTAAAGTCACTTCCAGCACCTTGAGAGGAAGCTTAAGACTGCGTGTTATTTATGTGAATGGATAAAACAGGATGAGAAGTGCTCCGTTTTGTGTGCATTTCAGTGTGCACTTTGTTGGGTAGGTAGAGGCTTAAGATTAGAGGACATTACATGTCTGGCGGTGAAATATTAGGGATGAGGAAAAAAATGGTGTAACAGCATGAATTGAACATGTCCATGTGTTTATGTGCCCATGCTTGTATGCTTTTCTAAAAAAAAACTGCTGACCCTGTGAGTGAGGAGAAACAGAACACACACTGCAGCAGAGGGGGAGCGGAAGCCTTTCATAGCACACAAACACACATATACACACAAATATACAGCTCTGATCACTTCCAAATATATGCATTGAAAAAAGTATATATTTTCATCGCCTGTTTTTTGTTCTGTGTACATGATTTTTTTCTGCACCGAGCTAGTCCCTGTGTAGTTTTTGATCAGTGTGAAACACTCAAGAATTATTATTATTCATAGACACTCTACTGGTTGTGTTCAATGTTGCAGATGAGAATAAAAATAAGGTGTGTCCAACATTGCAGTCAGTCTCTGAGCTGTAACGGCTGCCTGATCTCATCAGCACAGATCTCTGAGGGAGTTTACTGTTCTGTCTGGTCCCATCAACACTCAAGATGGTGTTGTTGAGTCAGCTTACTTGTTGCATTTGGATTCCCAGCGTGGTCTGTTTATAAAACTGGATGCAATGCCTTGCGGCAAGCAGTGGTCGGTTTACTCTGCAGACATACATACAGCCCTGCTAGAAAAAAAAAAAGAAACATCTTCCAAAAGTCCAAAAGTGTGTTTTTGTTTGGTAAGAAACTTTGAATCCCTCCCTGAGCTCAGAAAAATCCTCAAACGGCGCGAGCACAGGGCCGAGCCCCTCAGAGGCAGAGCAGAGAAAGCTGCCTGCTCAACAATGGAGACATGAATTGCAAATCCAGTTCATGCACTTTGTTTGCTCCTGTGTCCACATGTCCTCATGTCTATTGTTTTATTAACGTTTTAGTTTTAAAACCACACAATAATTTCGATAAGAACTGGGTGTTTAAAACTACTATTATTTTAATTACAATTTTGTCTTCCAATGATTATGAAAAAACACAGTTATCCGGATTAAATTATTATTGTGCTTTATTTTATTTTGCAGTGATACTCTGGTTTTGTCTCGTGCATAAAATCTAACACACCCTACCCTGCTTTTATAAAAAATATTTACTTTTTTGTAATATATTGAAAACAGAATATAGCCAAAAATGTTGAATATATGCCCAGAAGATTCCCGTAGGATATGACAATGCGCTACAAAATATTTGATCTAATTTATTTTCAAATTATTAGTTTAAATGTGTGAACAAATTATTTTTGTCTTTTTACATCAACAAAAAAACTATAGTATTATATATAAATATCTTATTAAATGCACAAAAATTCTAAAGTCAGTATATATTGTTTAGGTTTTTGTAATCTCAATATTGAACCATAACATTGTGACTGAGATTATTGACGTTACCTCCCCTAATCCCAATGTACCAATCTCTTAAATGTTATTTCTATATTAATTCAGAGTTGTAGAGTCTAATGCATAGACCCCCCTTAATTGTTATTGACTTTTACCTCACTTTTTGACTCTTGTGCCTTTTCTCTTAAAAACCTCTTGTCAAATTCCAAATGCCATCTCGCTGTGTGCAATGATGCATTCAGCCATTGTGGCGCCGGACTACAGAATCAGCCTGCTTGTAATTGCCTAAAACATTTTTTTCCTCCTCTCTCTCTCTCAGGCGTTCAGTTAATGTGTCTTGTATCTGATAGTGTTTCCACATTGTTTCTTTGCCTTGGCAGGGTGGATGTTTGCTTTTCGTGGGTGTGAAGGGTCTTGACTGTAATTTAATTGGATTGTGGAGATGGTTCCAGGCTCGGGAAGAAAATGATCCATGAATGAGCAGAAAATGCAGATTATCAACTTCTGAGCACAACCCACACATTGAAAAGAGGCACGACACTGAAATACGCACACATAAACACGTGGAAACTAAATAATCAGCTGTCATCCGTGCTGCTCATGTCGAGCTCTGTCTTCTCAGCAGCTTTTTGCTTCACTGATTTACTGACTCAACATCACTTTAAACAGTTTGGACATTTCAATATTTTCACTCTCAGGAAGTGTTTTGCGATCTCTCTTTTTCTTAGTTGCTCTAGCTTTCAGCCACTCTCGTTTCTTGTTCTTGTATTCTCTGTTGTTGTTGCTCTTTGCCTCCTAAATCATCTCATTCTCTCATATATTGCACTTATTTTTGCATTTATACCATAGAGTAATTGACCAGAAACTGAATCACGCAGCCTTCCGGTTTTGTATTGTTCTTATAATTGCTCTTCTCTCCCACTCATTAATTTTTTTTTTTTTTTTTTTTTTTTTTTTAGTTTTGACTGCTAAGTATTACAGACATTGGCACTCCTGGCATAACTACAGTGGAAAGAGTATTGATTTGATGTTGTTCGCCTCCACACTGTGTCTCTTACACTCACTTTTTGTCTTTAGTGTTCAAACTTTGCTTGTTTGTTTTCTCCTTCTGTGTCTTTTTATTCGCTGTTATTTGCACACCATTTTAATTCATGCTGTGATCTCAAAGTGCACGGGGTTACTTTGGCGAGTAGCCAGCGTGTGCACAGCTAGTTGTTTCTCTGCTTTGGATCACTGTAGTCTATTAGTAGCATCAGGCGTTTGGCCATGAGTATGGCTTGCAGTATGCCAAAATGATAAATGACTTTGTTGCAGTGTTTACAGAATGCCTAAGTACACAGCTCAGTTCATAGGGCTTCATATTTACTCTTTTATATCTTGACACACACACACACACACGTACACACACACTAACCCCTGCAGACTGAAGACCGCCAAAGCAGCTGGCCAAAATGATAGGGCAATTCATCAGACAGGCACAGGAAAACACACAGTTTACAGAGCAGAGGATTAAGATAGAAACAGGTTAACAGATCAACACCGAGACAAATTGTGCTGGGAGGATTTGGGATGAAATAAAACTATTGTTAAACTGAATGATGATGAGGAAGCTCAGTGGAGCTCCCGCCTCACTAAACTTCCCCTCCAGCCATTCTTTCTGCACAAACACAAAAGTAAGAGACAAGCAGGCTTTGATGTTGTATCTTGATGTTTGTGTCTTGCGTTATTTTTTCCTCATGATATTAATCTCACTTTGTATCCTTTAATTCTCCATTACACATCTGATTACAAAAGGTGCTTTGCCTGTAACTACTCTTGACAGAGAAGCTGTGTGTGGCTGATTCACTCCGGATAGCAGTCAGGGCAGCTAGTTCTGGTCTAATGAGGATTTTGACGGGTTTTGACCCCAATTAAGGTGCCTTGTTCGATTTTTAGAAGACCCCAGTGAGGATCCTGCTTCTAGTTTTTCTTGCTAGAATCCACTGATGTTGAAAATTTCTCTGTGACTCAAACACTGATTCAATTAAAGTTTAATAGACTCTAATCTTTGTGATATACATGCCCATTAATTGGCTGGTTTGAATTCTGCAGAGCATGGCGTGCGTCATATCAGATAACCTCAGCCGGCATGTCTGCTGAATCATCTGAAGCAGTACGTTAGCAGCGAGCATGTGTTCAGGCCTGTTCTCTTTTTGTGAAAAGGTTCACAATGTAAATTGAGTCCATCCTAATTATTTCTGAGTCATGCGGATGTGACAACCACTTCACACCATCCCAGAACTTTTTTTCCCTGAGAACTCAGTCAGAAGTGAGCTGAATTGGGCTGTGACCTCTCAGATGAACTGTGTACTACACTGTGGAATAATTTGAAAGGGTTGGAGACAGTATGGAAATTCTCTTGTAGCCCAGCATTAGGCTGGCCAGACTCAGTTCACTGGCACTGGGGGATGTGTTGGGTCCTGATGGAGCACGGAGTAGACCTCCACAGTGCAGAAAATCTGCACATCCTCTGCTCCCGGCTGTTTGAAATTAAAGTTTTGTACAGAATTTCCAATGTAATGCACGCTAATCTAAATGTGACTGAACATTTAAATTCTGTTGTCACTGCATTCGCTACCTCTAAAGGATTGGGCTTCGTCCCCAGCAGATTTGGTAATGACTGTGTGACTTATATCCTCCTCCCATACGTTGTTACATATTTCCTTGTGAGATGTTGGGTTGGTTGTGGCACAGGGACTGAAAGCTTAACCAGGCTTTGAGTCACAGGAGAGAGGTATCACTCATTGTTATGGAGCCTCTAATGTTTGCCAATGCTGTGGTGTTCTAGTACTGTCTTACCAATGCAAGCCCGGCTATTGATACGCAGTAAACACGCTCGTGACTCCTGAAATTTTCAAACTCTCCTGCCTGAACCGCATCACCATGCCTCCCAGCTGCAGAAAATTGTAATTATTGTGGAAAGCAAGTAATACATGCATGCTTAGGAAGTTGAAATAACTGATAATGAATTCATTGCTTGAAACAAAATATCAAACATTTGCTACTTTATTTTGCCTTACATCATTGTAAACTGAATTTCCTTGAGTTTAGACCATTGTTTCAAACTAGCAGCATGGCACTCACTGTTGTGTGTCAACAAACAGACAATGCAATGCTTTTTAGGAAGCTTCCTTTGCTTATATCCCTCTATTTAACTGATACACAGAGAACTTGAATTGAACAGTTGATTGAAATGTATGGAAACAACCGTCAGGGCCAGTACACAGTTTAATTACATTCTAGTGGTGGTTTCTAATGATTTCTTAGATTTATATTTAGAATATGTATGCATATGTATATAAGTATGCACAGTAACTCCTGACCTGAAAGACACATCAGTTTCTGTTGATGAATTCACCTCAGAATGCTAATAATGGCAGATTGTAAATATCTCAGCCGTCCTTTGCTGCTTCATTCACTCCTGCGGCTTCACTGTTTGCTACTACATGACCGAGGCACTTGTGCAACAATAGGAGGGAAGGAGAAATAGAAACTAAATGAGACATTCTGTATCTGAACACGCTCATGGGAATACAGATTCAGACTGAGCGATACAGCAGGAGACAGAGTACAGCAGAACAAACGAACCAGAGAGTGAATAATAGAACAAGAGGACAAGCAAAGCAGAGAGAGCAGCGCTGAGTCGAGTTTGTTTAAAAAAATAAAATAAAATAAAATAAAATCCTACCAGGCCACCTGAAAATGCAACAGATCTGTTCTTATCCCAGTTTTACAGCAGATCAAATGTTTTTTTTTTTCAGCTCGAGTCCAACAATAGAGTAATTCTTCCTTCATCTCTTACTGAGATTTACATCACCCGTAAGATCTGCACCAACACAGACACAAGGGCTGTCTGCGCTTTCATTCACACTGATTTATCAGTGGCCGCTGCTGGAGTTTATGTGCTGTTCCTCTTTCTGTCATTTCAAGATGGATATTTGCACAATAAAAAGCATTGTCAATTTAATAGAAAAAAAAACTGCAATTTTTTTTTTAAAGGTTTTTAATGTAGTTGGAAGGTTATTCATATCTTCTGGAAACAGACTCATGCAACATTAATTTTATTGAATCATTTCCAAACCTCCTAGATTTGAGCTTAAATTGTCTTTAACTTTTTTAAAAACATTTTGGAGATCACATCCTCCCAATGACTGAAATTTATGAGTAGAAAAATAAGAAACGATAAAGCATGACTTGTTATTCATATCATCTCCAGGAACAATGGTGACATTCACTGTCGGCCAGACACAGCTGAATAAACACTGTGGAAAAAAAAGAAAGGAAATAGCGCTCTGATTTAAAGTCTATAATAAAAAAAAAATAATGACAAAATTAAATGATCCCCTTTAATTTTACTATCTTATTGACTGTTGATAAAAACTGATTTATGGATTACTGGAAAACAGCTAAATTGCCTTCCAGTTTTCTTTTCCTGGCCTTTTACCTTTCCGTCTCCTCCTCTCCTCTCTTCCCCTCCTTCTTATTCCTTCTCTCCCGAGAACAAGGAAATAATTCTCAGTAAATTACTGTCTCTGTCTTTTCTTTTGTCTCGCGGTTTGAGGCTTCTGCAAATTCTCCCAGAGACAAACATCAAAGATCTTCCAAACCACTTTACAATTAGACTAGAGAGGAGAAGCTTAAAATGGAAGATCTATGATTCCACTTTGAAGACAGAGCGTTCAATGAAAAATGTAGGCAGAGAAGCACAAAGTTGTTTAGAGAGTCTGAAAGTTGTGGCATTTTTTTTTCTTTTGAAGAAGAAGGAAGTTAATTATACATTATGAGTGATTACCTGAATATTTAATTTGGATGGGAATTGGGGTAGCCTGATTGGTCTGTTTTTCAGCCTCGGTTGAGGTACAAGCTTTTATATCTGGGTGTTCTAGTTTCCAACTTTCAAAGAGATTTGGGCGTTTGAGGTTATTGAAATTCCCTGTAGACTGAAAGGTCAGGCGCAGGAGGCAGGTGGGAAGGTAGAGTCCAAAACAGACACAGGAGTAAAGTCATACAGCGGGTAAAGAACCGAGCCATCAGCCCGTTCACAGGAGGGAAAGTCGGAGTACTTGTAGCTCATACATGTACAGAAAGTTTAATCACACAAACAGAACACACACACTGAATATTCTTAACACATATTATGTAAACCTAATATACATGACTATTATTTTTCAATCTACAATTACCTTTTTTTCACTTGTTCTAACCAGGTTATAAAGTGCTTTATTTAAATTACATCTGATGAAGAGCCAGTTATGACTTTTTATTAGCTAAACCTCAAAGTTCAAACGTATTTCTTCCCTGGCTGACATGAGACTCGACTTAAGACTTACTTGGTGCTTGAAATGACTTTTAACAAATGTCATGGTAACCCCTTCCTATTGCTTAAGAAAAAAAAGAAAAATCCATAGTTGGAGCTATGCTGTTATGGTGAATAGATTTGTACTTATATGTTGACAATAATTTATCCACCCACAGAATAAATAGAGAAAAAAAAGTATTGAATTTGACAGGGCAAACAAGCTGGTAGCACAGAAGTGAGTGCCACATGATATTTCCAGCATGTCTCAGCTACACATAGATGGTCATTAGCGGAGGTCAATGCTGGTTCCTCCTTTGCCTCATGTCCTGCTGAAAGACAGAGACATGGTTCCCTAGGCAATAGTAATATATGAGAAGGAAAATATGAGCACAGCTTTGTAGAAAAATAATTCCTCCCAGAGTGACAGAACAAAGGGAATGCAGGCAGATAATCTTGTGTAATCATACACTCAAACAAGAGTTAGAGTGATTTTTATTTTTTTTATTTTTTGCACATTTTGGTATTACATCCCTCTTTCCATGCCTGTCTGCTGCAAATCAATATTTCATGGCAGATGAAAATGTTGGACAAACTGGGAAATGAAGTGATTGTGAGAACAGAGAAAGGCAATCTACATGAGAGGGGAAAAAAGAAGAATTCATAGGTGCAAATGAAATTGTAGGTGAATAGAATCAGATTGGACACACTGATTTTCTGAATTCAGTCTATTACAACAACCGCACAAACTAAGGTCTGATAAATGACCATCCAATGATCCAGGGCCTCTTTAACACAGTCAACAAAAACTGTAAAATTTACCTCCACAAATGTTCAGATGGGCTATTATATCCACTTTATCCATTGTCTTATCAACTGTACAGCCATTAATGAACTGAATTTTGTAGCTAGGTAGGTAGGTATTCAGAGAGCAGAGATGCCCTGCATTTCCTCCAGGGTAAGATGTTTCCCACAGGACATTTTCTGATTAGTTAGCAGATAGCGTGTCTGCAGGAAAGATGCAAATAAAGCATATTTGACCTTGAGGGGGAGAGAGTTCAGTATTGGTTTGTTTGCAGTTACCTTTGTGGCTGCGCTGCTTTTGTAGCTCCACTTCAGACGTTCGTCAAGCTTTTTTCTGTCAGCACTTAACAACATATTTACATTTATGCACTAACAACCTGACAGCCGAGAATCCCACTGATTTCCATGTTTCACCTTTTCATAACCCTGTAGCACCTCATTTCACATTTGTCTAAAATAAACACGTTCTTCACCCATAAGGTGTTTTTTTTTCTTTTTTTTCTTTTTTTTCTGTTGCTTAGCTTAAATGACCATTTACCACAGCTCTATAGAGCATGCACAGCTTAAAGAGGCTCTTTTTGTGCCATCAGTGGGAGCATTTCCACATAATCACTTTAAACACTGGTTCATGTAATCATATATTCATTAACAATAAATGTAAGTGGATGATACATTTGTAGAATAGAAAGCTGTGCATTAGCTGCATTACGTTATTAATTACAGCTGTTCTTATCCATTCATCCACGCCAAAGCTGTAACTAACCCCGGCAGATAAACTGCAGAGATAAGCAGTGTCATGGGCATGCTGGTGCCTGCTCACACTTAATGATAGCTGCCTTGTTGATTGCTCTGAAGCCAATTATAGAGCTAGGTAATTGGGGTTGATTGCTTTGAGGCCAATTATGTCCGCTTGCACACCCGGTGCCTTTATTTTTTTCTGTGGTAGCACATGAGGTGCCATTATTTTGTGTGGTCAAAATACAGTGTGGTCTTAAATGATAACATCAGGCTCCTGTTACATGGAGACCATTTGGGTATTTTTTACTGTGACCTTTTTTTTTTTTTTTTTTTAACTTGAACTAAAAGTTTTCTGGGCTCTTTGTATGCTGACTTGTGTTGCAGTAACCCATTTAAAGCCCAATTAGTGTACTGTGGTTTCAGCTATCACAGTAGTTGTATGAATGTGCTCATTATCCTGTGTGGTCATACAGTAGGTGTCGTTACCATTCATTCTCACTGAGCTGGAGGAAAAACAGTGGCTTGCAGACTTGGGGCTGGGTGGCTGAACACTGACGTTCTGTTCACAGCTTGCATTGAAATGAGTTGTAGCTGAACGGAGTATTTTTGAACTTCAAAATGACTGAATCTCTCTTAGAATTGGGCCAAGACTAGGTTTGAAGTTTGTGTGTGTTATTTTACAAAAACACCATTTTATTTTGCGGATAAACAAAAAATCTTTTTTTCCAAAGCCGGAGCTGCTTTCTGAAACCTGATGAAAGAACACGCTTTGTCTCTTCTGTTAATAGAGCTTTCAGTATGTGCTGTTTCATTGGTGCTGTGGTGGTAAATGGTTATTTGTGTAATTGCACAACAGCTGCTATTATTTGTACTGAAATACTTATTTATTTATCTAGGGAAAAGAATGGAGCTTTTACAATTGCAATATTGAAATGGGGCCATCTTAAGCATAGCTGGGCAATATGGCCAAATATCCATATGGCCCTTTAATGTGCTATATGTTTGGGCCAACACATCTTGGATTTTTTTTGGATAAAACCGTGTTTGAAGAGGAAAATTCACAAATAAGGGGTTTGATATTGTGTATAGTGTATTTTCATACTGGATTTTTTTTTTTAAGTTGCTGGTTTTGCACTGTAAATTCTGTAATTATATTCTATGCACAAAGAAACTTAAAAACTTGTGAAATTACAGGTTGCATTTTCGATGGATGCTCCGTTTGGCTCATTAGTAGTTTTACTCATGCAATGCCAGAATACAAAGAGTTATGAAGACGTATAAAATGTCACATTTACTAATGAGATGTCTCAGACGAACACCCACTAACTTTCACTTTTTTTTGCCCACATGCTCACGGAAACTTTGTAGACTTGATTAGCCAGATAATGAAATGTGCGGTCTTACAGTAATTATAATCAACTTATGTGGTCATACAGAATGGGCAATAATTGCATGCGGTTGCCCTCTAAGGCAGAGTGTGGGCTTTCTTTCAGGTGTCATTATCTGCAGTGGTCACATAATAAACATCTATTCTAACAGAGAAACTGGTGGGCTCATAAAACTAAGCCAGTGGTGGTAATGACATTGAAAAAACAGGAGAATGTGATATTTTGTTGGTGGAGAAGATGACAGGCATAGATGAATAGTTTAAGACAAAAAGACACCTCGTTAAGTTGGTTGTCCATGAGGGGAAGTTTGAAGTAAGGAAACATTCATGTAAGTTTTTTTTGAAGGAGCTTGAAAGACTTTGGAACATACAGGAGTTAATGCCTTGATGTGCTCACAAAAACAAAATGATATATTGGCAGCACATTCAGGTAGCTACTGTTAGCAAGCAATTCAAAGAGAAAAAACCCAAAACAGTTTTTTTTAGGGAGTTTGCATTCATTCTCAAACTTTTCCACTTAGCGATTTTACTTTCTGCACAGATTATAGTGCTGGGGAGTCAAAAGCTGGGACATAGTGAACGCATGAGTGTGTAGTTATTGTTCAGTAATTGAAAAGAGACAAAGACTGAGCTTGTTTGGGATGAAACAACCACTGGAGAGGATGACAAGAGAGAGATTTGTCCAGAGGGGGGAAATGGAAGATGTTAGAGGGAGTCAGGGGTGAGAGGGATGAGAAAGAAGGACACAAATAGCACTGCTAAAGGACTCTCAGAGATGCTTCCCACAGGGATGAGGCTGATGTAATATTTAGAGGTACAAGGGGCACTGGTGTCACCTCCACTAGCTTTTAGACCTCTCTGAATAGCAGTCAAACACCGCCAGCTCCCATGGTGCAAAATGGCTGCACACAAGTGAAGTGACATTAAGCAAGAGCAAAGCACAGGTTCTAGACTATTTATGCGAGTATGCAGCCCCTCAGCCGGCTCAGTGTGAGTGCTGCTCTATAGCAGCACAGCCACCTGTTCTGCAACTTCTGCTTATCTCTTCAGTACTTCAGCTTCCACGGCGCACGCTGCGTCACTGCCACATAGTCAACTCAACGCAACAAAACCTGTTTCTCAGTGATTTCTGTAAACTTCCCTAGAGACCTGGTAATTTTATATAAAAACAGATTATGTAAATGCATGCTTAGTATAGGCCATTATACGTATGTATGGACCTGAATCCATTTAGCACCACTGTATATTTTTTATTCATTCTGCAGTGCTCAGTGCCAGTTGTTGGAGCCCTGGTTGTCCGTGATACAGAAACCCATTTGAAGTATAGTGGATCAGCATAATGGATTCAGAATCTTTGCTCTACAGCTTCACTTTTCACCATATGTAACTTTTGAACAGTTCTGTCTATAAGACCACTTACAGTTGTGTAGGATTCTTTTCATTGTTAATGAGAATAAGAAGCAAGGACTTTGGAGACGTCTACTCCAGATTAACAGCCAAACAAAGATTTCCTGACTCCTGAGGAAACACCTACTGTAAGATGGTGATGTAAAGTAAGTAGAAACTATTTCATATAATTCAGTTTCTGCTGTAAAAGTTGCTAAATGAACCCTAAAAGTCTATTTAGATTTCTCTGGAATTCAAATACTTGCAGCACATCAGTGCAATGCAGTGAAATGGCTTCAGGTCCATGACTTCTGCTCCTACCTCAAACTTTCACATCTTCGTCACCAAACCAGTGGTTTGACTGCTGTTAAATCCAGATAAAGTGGCAGTGCTGTCTGTGTGACTTGACTAGGGTAAAGTTCAGTTTGTACTCCAGTGCAATGAGACTGTTTGAATTATTGATATGGCAGTTGAAACAGAGTTTGACAAATACACACAGAGACACAAAAACACAAACACACTCACACACATATTCCAGAACAGATTACATGAACTTTCAAGCCCCTGGCCCGTGGGACCTTTCAGCGCCTTCCTCTAATGTCGAGAAATGTGTGTGTTTGTGTGTGTGTGTGTGTCCTGAGCGTGACAAGAGGCCCTTTCATAAAGGTCTTAGCCCTTCATCTACCTTGGGGCTTAGACTGCATGCTGACTGCCCCTGGAAGGATGGAAAGACCTACATCTCTGTGTCTCTTTCCCTTTTTCCCTGATTTTTTTTCTCCCCACTCAGTCTCTCTTTAATTTCTCCCCCAATCTCTGCTCCCTTTGCTGTCAACACAATTAATTTCAAAAGACTTTATTGGCTTGGGCTGACCTACATCTCTTTTCCCTTGACCTCGCCCTTTGTATGTTTTTTTGGTTTTCTCTTTGCCTAGTTACCACTTATTCTAATATCCCTTTCATTACAGTATAACTATTTATCATCAAACATACTTCCCCCCCTTCGTTCCTGTATACTTTCCCTCTCAGATTCCTCACTTTTTTCCACACTCCTTTTCTTTATGCTTCTCTCTCATTCATGCACTCATGCATATTCTCTTTCTGCGATGGTCTCCTTCACACTCACACCCATCCACACATTCTCACACCCGTGCACACACTCTGGCCCCCATAAAATTCTCAGGTGATACATTTTACATCTCATGTTAAATGGATGAGCTGAGAGGAGGTGTCCTGTCTTGTCTCTAGCGTTGGCCGTGGTGAGAAAGAGAAGACAGATTTTGAGATTAGATCTCCATTTGATCTCTTTGCTCTATCGACAGCTGTTTATGTGACATACCACACTGTGAGCATGTTGTTGTGGCGTTATTGTCATGTCAGTTTTACAATAAATATGGGCAGTACACATACTGTTTGGTGTGACTTTAGCACTTGTATTTCTGGGTGCAGTTACATTTTTTTTCCCAGGGGAACACTGATAATCAGTTTTGCTTTTTGCTGAGACTACACTTTATTGTGTACACTCATTTCCAGCAGTAGAGAGGACTGTTAGGATTGTCCCTTGCAGCATTCAGACAGTCAAGTCTCTCTGGCTGAAGCCACTTGTGTGTCCAGGATAAAATCATCACCACTGTACCTTTTACTCACACTTTTTTACATCACATAATGTGACTGTAGTGGGAACAAAATGCCCTTCCATTGACATGGAAAATTGCATGATGTAGGATCTGTCAGCCCAAACTGCAATTACTGATGTGATGCGTTGGAAGTGACAGCCATTCTTTTGCTGACATTTTGCACAAACAAGGTGAAAGTCTGGAAAGTAAGCTTGGGCATGTAAAAGTGATGTAAAAGTGCTGCACTGGAAGGGCCTCTCAGAATGACCTAAATCATTAGGGGAGAAAACTGGCATCATGTCATGAAAAATGAATTTGGAATAACATTTTTTGCAGTATTGTCTGTTCAGTAACAACCAGAGTCAGGTCCTCCAAAATTAGGCAACTGTTATAAGGACACTGACATCCAGGCATGATCTAAGTAGGTTACAGGTTGTAAACAAAATACAGTGATTAAATTCATGTGAACATGCTAATGGAAGTGTTGGCATGTGAATCATCACAGTCAAATAAGTTGGGAAATGTTCTGCTGCTCTACATTAATGCGGAGAAGGAAATTTATTCAAGTATTTGCTTAATGAAGTGATCTAGGCTATGGGAGGAATCCTAGCCTAACTCAGGATACAGTCCCATAGTAATGGCATAATGCTAGATGCATCGCAACACAATCATCTACTATGCTTCATGGAATCTGTATAAATGAATATGATGAATTACCTGCACAAAAACATGTGTAACATGTACATGTCCATCATTTCAGTGTAAAATAGCCATAAGCTGGCAAGAGACTGAACTGGCTGGAAAAAGTTCCGAGGTTAAAATTTGAAAGGAAGGAAGGATAACAGTGACTCAGAAAAATCCATGAATAGAGAGCTAATTCAGAGAAAAATGTTGTAATATCAAAAACCCTATTCAATAAGTTAAAAGCACAACACAAATTATTTTTTTTAATCAAGTAATAAAACATTTGGCCAAAGGTCTCTTTGTGTCAGACATTGAATAGAGGAAGTGGTGAGCAGTTGCTATGGTTACCATGCATTGGTTAGAAATCAGATGGCATAGCAGCGGATCAAGTGAGAACAATGCCAACAAGCATCGGATAATCGAACAGAAAAACAAATGCGGAAAAACAAATGTTGGTACCCTGTTGATTTTGAACCCAGAATCTGACTCTCTTTAACCCACAAGTTTCTGGACATGGAGCAGCCACTTGGCATCCGTGATAAAGACGCTAGTAGCCAACTAGTAACTAGTTGGTCAGAAAAAGAACAAAAAATTAGGTACCATGGACCAACAAGCAATACTTGAATTTATATGATAAGTTATGGACTGCCCTCTGCCTGCGCATACTGCGTTTCCCTCTGCTGAAAAAATAATCTATTCATGGGATACAAATGTAGCCTGAGAGCTCAATATACATGTTCAGATGCATGTAATGAATTCTCTTCAGACTGCGCTGTCCTTACCTTCAATCATGAGCTCCCTCTCTTACTCTAAGATGAACCCACATCATGTAATTAAATGGATTAATGTCATCTCTTCGGACTCGTCTGTAGCTCGGTCCAGGCAGTAACTCATGTGGAAGCAGACTCATAGGAGGGATGCACCGCCACTGTGCTCCTGTATGAACTCGTGGAAAAGTTCAATGATATTACCGTGAGTCACCGCCACGACAAGGCAGCAACGGAAGCTGACATGACAATTGTGGGATGGAAATGCATTTTGCCCGTCAGAAGCTGTCGTCGTGTGCATGATTTAGTGTCTCCTGTTAATCGTCCCTCTATCTCTCTCCATCACTCAACCTCTCCACAAGCAGCCATCTCTCTCTCTTTCCCTTTTTTATGTCCATGTTGTTGTTCACTTCTCTCTCTCTTTCTTCATGTGTATGATGTTGACTTCTCTCTCTCTCACTCTCTCAGCTTTTTCGCTCTGCCGCTCTGTCTCCTTGTCTGTCTCTTAGTCACCTTGAGATTCTGAGTGTCCATTAAGGCTTTCAACTTTTCTGAAGCACAGTGCTTTCAAAGCTTTTCTGGGTTTTACATTATTTTCACCCACGACTGGCTACTCCCATTCCGACGTGAAAAACATCAGGAAAACGCTCACACAACACAGCATTGAGTTTAAAACTCAAAGGGTAATTTTAATGGTTTGTCTGCCTCCACTTCCCGTGGCTGAATGTAGTGTTTACTGTTTGTTTTTTTTGTAATCCTTTTTTTTTTTTTTTTTTCCATTTCCACTTTGGAAATCTCTCATCTCCAAAATGATGTCTTACGTATAATTCCTAGAAGCTATATCAGTGCTATAATACATGTCAGTATGCATCAATAGGACAGGAGTGTGAATAATGTTTCTTTTTTCTTGTGGCTGCTAGGAAATGGAGTTTCTTGAGAGCCATGCGCGTCTCAGGACAGCATGGTTATGCATACACATCCACATAAAACAGATCAGGAACAATAGAAAGTCACAAGCAAAGATGCTGTGTCTCTGTGTGTGTGCGTGCACGCATGCGTGTGGTCCTGTCAGCTTTTCAAAGCAGCGCCAGTAGATTGGTTTGTCATGTTGCTGACTGGGTGCTTCAGTTTTTATCCAGGGCAAAGCCTTTTTCCCTGCAACACACACATAAACACAGTGTGGGTTTGTCTGTCTGCGCTGGTTCAAACTGCTGTCCTGGTTTCAGAATAGCCATTTGTCAAAGTCACTCTTTGTGTTGGAAAGTTATGTGGCGCTTTCTTCTTCTCTGCATGTCTCTGTCTTTGTTCGCGTGTGTAAATATGTCTCTCATGTCTCTTTTCAAACCCCTTGTGTGTGTGTGTGTGTGTGTGTGTGTGTGTATCTGTCTGTCTGTCTGTGTGCGGTTTGTGTGGGTTAACACATACATACATTTCTTAGTATTTATGTAATTTTCCAACAAATTGTAAAAAGGCTGGTGGAGCTTTTATTTGTATTTTCATGCATTAACCAACATGATTATAATTACATTAAAATTACTTTTACTGAGACTTATAATACATATGAAATACGATGCTTGAGGGCGGATTTGTTCCTGTTTAATGTGGTTGAACCTCATTTGGTTGCCCAACTGACCTTATCATAAAATGCAGCTGTACTCAATAAAGTTAGTTATTAACTGGCCATGCATCATTAAAGGTGCAGAAGACCTGAGCTCATTTCCTCTTAATCAAGATCATTTAAATGCCACTGCCAAACACAGACAAGAACGTGTGTGTGCGCAGACACAAGCACGGCCCTTTATTTTTTTCGTGTTTACCTACCTACCTGCATAAATTATACATGTTTATCTGCTTGTGGGAGTTGAAGCAAAGAAATATGTGTTTTATTAATATAGCCTTAATATAAGTTTATGTGAATCCATTAAACTGTTTAGTTTATGAAGCGTCTCCTGAGTGGTAAAGGATCTGGCATATCTGTGTGTGTGTGTGTTGTTTTTTTTTTAATCTGTGTATATACGTGTTTCTTGAACCCGATTAAATGACGGCACGTGTACTGAGACAGCAACTGAAAACAAAGATGACTGATGCTTTCATGTAGAGATGAAGTGCCAACATAAACACTGCATTACCTCTCTAGATAATCCTGTTACTCTGTGGAACAATATTAATTTAATTTTAATCATTGATAGTGTTCCAGCTTTGAGCAATACAGAGATTTGTATGAAGACACATCAAGCTAATGAGTTTTAAATAGATTGAATGACCAGATCGAGACATACACTAAACACAGACAGGAAAAACAGAGACCACCATACTGTTGCACTAGTATCT